>JANAVB010002395.1:24547105-25187105 GCA_029216955.1 Iris pallida
TAGAGGGTAGATTTAAATATGCATCTACATACATTAAACATGTTTACAGAACTATATAATATCTATATAGCTATATGATCATAACATATTGATGAAAGGTTAGGTTTTCATGGCAGTTGGTGTATGTAGTGAGTGTCATGTGTACATGGGTTAAGACTTGAAATAAAGGGGTTCGATCATTCAGTTTAGCTCATCATTACATATTAGATCTGAAATTGAACTACACATATTGAGCAGTGTAAAAATGTTAACATGAATTCAGTTTTCAAATTTTGGAGAATTCGAACATCAAAACCAACTCAATGTTTACCACAACCACAACCTAACATGCAAGGGTTATGAAACCTAACATTATACCTACTCACAGCAATGTATACGGCTCAAAAATTACAATTAAAACTGCAATTTGAACTAAACTCTTAGAATCCAAGGTTAAGGGTTTACTATGTACGCAGTCTCAGATTTGACAATTCAACACAAACTCAACCAAATTTTTTGAAATAAAGCCCTGTATATAACATACATGTGTAGTGATGTAAGCAACTAATAACATGAAATTTAAATTTAAATTATGAATTTAATATAAAGAGCATAGAACTAGTCACTGATACTGTACTATATTGGAATACTAGGATTTGAGAACTTAACATTAATCATATTAACATGCATTTAGATAGGTTGGTAAACAAGTGTAGTATGCATACAAGAATCTGTGTCCACTATATATATTAGGGTAATACAAGAATCAAAGGCAAGAAGAAAATAATGATAAAATCTGTTCTGCCTATCTGTTTAAAGAATGAACTATTTGAAACCAGAGCTATAACATCAATCTAAGTTAAGGTCTAGCAGAAATACCAATTCATTGTATTAGAAAGAATTTATTACAAGAAGTTACACAAGGTTATAGTAACAGCTAGGCTACTCCTACTCATACTCCTACCTAAGTTATTTGATGATGGGTGCAATTAATACAACAGAATGGTACGATAGAGATGATATATTTAAAAACCTTCTCAAGATACAATCTGATAATCATATGTGTCTGTCCAAAATCATGTTACTCAGAGTCCTCGCCATGCCAGTAAGCAAGGCTGCGAATAACGATAGATTCCATAACTAGGGTATGCACCTACAATCATGTCGTCTGGAAATCTCGCTGTGCCGACTAGTATAGCTGCGAAAAATTCCAAATCTCATAACCAAGATACGTACATCCGAAGCCAGGTCTCCATGTTTTTGCCACGCCAGCTAATATGGCTGCGAAACTACAGGTTCCATAGTCATGTAGACGTTTTACCATCCCTGTATTTCCGTCAATATATGTTATCAGAAGGTACCGTAACTCAGGCCATAAAATTCATTTCGATGGAAAAATCAAAATCAACAACGATTCATCAAAGTCCAATTCAACATTCAAGGAGTGAGAGCGAACAAACAAGGAAATGATTCAAGATTGAAGTTTAAATAAGATTCTCAAGGGTCGTCCCAGGAATCTTTCAAGGAATCCTAACCGTGATTGAGTACCCTTAAAATATATCATAATCCTACTGCAGGCTGTAGTGATACTCTAGTTCGAATACCACCACATAAACTCGACCTGCATGGGCCACCACTAAAAACGTGTCACGACCCGCACCCTAGAATAAGGGCACGTGACGTGGGTACATCCAGCCTACGCCGCAGTATCGGCGATAGAACGCTGTCCTAGGTCATAACATCTAAAAGATAAAGGTAATATACAGTTATACTCCCCGAATGGGGGTGACAACACAATATAACTCAACCACATCTAGGATAGAACAGGAATGAGATAGAAGATAAAGATAGAAAACAACCAGGAATGTAACATCACAGAGATACAAATCCAGAATTCTAAGTGACTAAAATAAATACATCTCAGAATATCTCAAAGTCTAATACAGTGATCCAGAAAGTAAAGACAACCCTAATCTAGAGAAGTATCATCCACTGCTAGCAGGTCCAAGTCACTAGTGATGTCTAATGCTGTACCAAGAGGGATAGACACCAGAGCCTCATCATTCACTGTAAAATTTTCAACAGGTCCAGTCAGGACGGGAGCGAGTACAGTACATCTCAACAAAATCATAACCGGTTAGGAAATATAAACATGCTAGAGAGTAAGATACAGGATCTGAAGAAATAACATGATGAAAAAGAGAGACTGTAAGTAAATAGCTACAATATATAGAGAACTAACAGTGCTAGTGATTCAGAGCACAAGATGGTTATGTAGACGGCTTGATGTTATACACGAGTAATCTACAGAGGTTTGAACACGAGTAATCTACTGGATTGAAAACATAACCACTTCTACTCCCCCGTCCCAATCAATACACAAGGATCCAGCTACGTTATGTTATTATACACGAAGGTCATGTGAAAACATGATTATACACGATTCACACGTTTCGTACACGAATGTAACAAATACAAGGAGTACACGATGTTCCCGATAAAGTACACGAACATGAATACCCGATGTATCCGCTAAGGGGATAACATCGCACAACCAGATCCATATAGTACTAATCCGTGTTTCCAACGTGTCAGCATCATGTAAAGTAATCTAAAGCAGAAATATAATCCTAAACAAGATATGAAATGATCAGAGAATGTACTCGCCTGTAACCGATGAATCTGAGAATGTACTCGTGAAACTTGACGAGCCTGTGTCAGTCATTGCCCCTAACCTCTGGCCAAGATTCTCGTGTCGGCGTCGCGTGTCCAGCGCGCAGTAGCCCCGAGTAGCAGGAGAGCTACAGTGCCGTACGCGCACGCCCACACGCGTGTCCCGTATTCCCCACGACACAACAGGACACGAACAATAGCACACGACACAAGGGAACCCTAGACGACACCTAGATCTAGCTTTCCATTCAAATAGAATAGGAAAACTCGATCGAACAGTCCTTTGGGACATTTCGTCGAGTACCTAGACTTGTCTCTGATACGTGTCCGATACGGATACGAAACGAGACCAAAACTTAGGGTTGGTCTCTCTACAGTTGGGTGAGGGCTAGGGGACCCTAAAAATGATTTTTATAGGATTTTAGGAGCATTAATAGAGATTATACCTATAGGTGTCCAAAGCTCCAAAAAGCTCCAAAGAAGAGGATCCTTCAAAGCACCAAAAAGTCCCCAAATTGTTTGCTCCCTGTCAAAACTCAATCCCAACAGCAAGAGCACAATATTTAGAGCCTATAGGAATTTGTTTGAAGGAAAAAGGACTTAATTTGGATTTACTATGAATTTGTGAAGATGGAACTTACCCCTTTTCTAAAAACTTGATGAACCCTAAGAGAGAGGCTAGCCCTAATCCCTAGGAGAGTATTTATAGATGGGGGGTGTCATGTGGCTGGCCATAGGGTTTAGATCTAGGGTTTTGGCTAGTTGGTTGAGTCCTAATTAGTTTAAGTCATGGTTTTGACTTGTGACTTCACAAGCCATTCTTAGACTAAACAAACTCCTAATTTCACCAAATTAATCCCAATGAATTCATCCTCATGAACTTAAGTCAACCTAGGTTCTCAAATCCTAATCTTAGTCAAGACCTAGGTTAGCCACTAGGTTAGTCTACAAGGTCAACTTAAGTCAAGTCTCTAAAACTCCAAAAACAATTATTCTAAAAATTACTCAAAAATCACAATAATTATAAATAATAATAATAATTCAAATTAATTTCTAAAATTTTGAAAATGACCAAAATACCCTCATTTGGAAAACTGGGTGTTATACGCGTTAAGGGCGCAGAGATCCTGGTAAAGTCTGCCACGAACCTTCTGTAGTAACCAGCTAATCCTAAGAAACTTTGTACTTCTGCAATCGTTTTCGGGACTGGCCAATGCTCTACGGCCTCAATCTTCTTCGGATCTACTGACACTCCTGCCCCAGAAATTACATGCCCCAGGAATGAAATGTGATCTAACCAGAATTCACACTTGTCGAGCTTCGCATAAAGTTGATGCTCCCTCAATGTCTGTAAGACAGTCCTAAGATGTTTCTCATGCTCCTCTTCACTGCTGGAATAGACAAGAATGTCATCTAGGAACACCACCACAAATTTATCCAAATACGGCAAAAAGATGCGGTTCATTAAATCCATGAATACTACGAGGGCGTTGGTTAGTCCAAAGGGCATTACTAAAAACTCATAATGCCCATATCTAGATCTGAATGCTGTCTTCGGTATGTCTTGCTCCCGGACTCTTACTTGATAGTATCCTGACCGAAGATCGATCTTGGAAAAGATGCTGGCCTTGCTCAACTGGTCAAACAGGTCATCAATCCTTGGTAATGGGTACTTATTCTTCACTGTTACTGCATTCAGCTTGCGGTAGCCGATGCACATCCTCGTCGACCCATCCTTCTTGGGAACTAGAATAACTGGCACGGCCCAGGGCGATTTACTGTCTCGGATGAATCCCTTAGACTTCAACTCTTCTTCATGCTGATACAACTTATCCTGTTCTGACGGCGACATTCTGTAAACTCTGTCTGTAATAGGCCTCGTTTCAGGGTTCAACTCAATGCTAAATTCTACCTCTCTGACTGGGGGCATCCCTGGGAGCTCATCAGGAAAGACGTCGAGAAAATCATCGACCACTCTCAGAATCTGTCCTGGCTCTGACACTGCTGCTGAGATGACGCCTCCGGCCTGATTCTTAAGGTTCGAGTAAAGATGAACTGCTCATCCCAGGAACGCTGAATATAACCCTACCTCCTCTACAATCAATTGTCGCATGACTGTCTCTCAACCAGTCTATGCCAAGAACGATATCAAAATTCCCCATAGGGAATTCAATCAATGATGCGGGCGGCAGTAAATGTCCACACACCTCTACCGGACATGAAAAGTGCACTCTGCTAACTTCTACGAGCCCATTGCCGGTGAGTATATCCATCCTCTCCGGCAATGTCTCAAACTCTAATCCAATCCGTGTAGCATATTGTGCAGAGATGAAAGAATGAGTAGCGCCTGAATCAAATAATACTACAGCGGGAAATGACGTGACGAGAATTTTACCTGCCACTACGTCGCTAGACGCTAGAGCCTCTCCCAAGGTCAATGTGAGAGCCTGGCCCCGCGGAGCCCCTTGTTGCGGCCTTCCTCGACTATGCTGTTGCTGCTGCTCTGAGGGCCTTCTGCTTCCTGTGCTTGGCGAAACATCTGAGCCTGCGTTGGTAGACGCTGGGCTAGTGGCCTTACTGCTAATACTGGCCCTCCACTCGGGGTTGCCACCGGAGCTGGCAATGCTGGAAACTGCTGAGATGGCCCTCCTGGCCTCTGTATCACAGGACAAGTGGAGATACGGTGGTCTGAACTACCACACCTCAAGCATAAGCCTTTGCTGACCGGCACACCTCCTCGTGTGCCCTGTCTTTCCACAGAATGTACAGCCCTGGGGTGCTCCCTGACGCTGCTGTTGGTTCCTCGGCTGCTGATGCCGAACTGGCGCTGTATTAGTTGACACGGCCGTCCTCCGCGGTGCTTCTGCATCATGAATACATACACTAGGTGCTGGTGCCGATGTTCGCTGTATTGCTCCTCCTCCAACCTGGGAATGAGATCTCTTCTGACCTCTGTCCTCGATGCCAACCTCTGCTGGGTAAGCTCGTGCCTCCGAGCGGCCGTCAAAACAGCGTCAAACATCTGGTGTCGTGTCCTTCCACAAGCTGTAATAGTTCCAAATGAAGTCCTGCTGGAACCTCATAGCTTTCTCTGGCTCCGTTGCCACCATGCTGGTGCGAAATGGCACAATCTGTAGAACTCTGCAGCATACCCATCTACGGTCTTGCTTGCTTACTTGAGACTGATAAACTTCTGCTGGAGCTCATATCGAGCTACTACGCCAAAATACTTGGCCTTGAATCTTTCACTGAAGGTGGTCCAACGAACAGGGCGTCTTACACCAACTTCTTCTGATGCCCACCAGTCGCGGGCAAGATCCTGAAGTACCAGTTTGACCTGATCAACCTTCTCATCATCTGGAACCTTGGCAGCCACAAGAATGGCTTCGATGTCTTGAATCCATGCATCCGCAGTGATGGCATCCTCCGTGCCATCAAAATAACTCGGGTTCAAGCGACGGAACCTTTATGATGCTCCCGAGTCAACCCCGGCACTCCTCTCAAGAGCTAACTGAATCCCTTGGTTCAGCAACACGTTCTGCTCCTGCCGAGTCTGTTGCTGTTGGTTAGTGACAAGAAACCCCGGATGATCTTCAGGAGTGCTACGACATCTGGTACTGTCGTTGCTGCTGGTGCTGCAGGAGTTTCAATAACCTGCGGCTGCACTGCCTCCGGTTCTATTTCTGCTCGTGTCTGCCCTGGGAAGGTTCTCTCCCTGCTGGCGCCCAGTCGAGCCATGCTCTCGCTGCTCTTCCTCATGGGCCTCACCCGCTACTGAGAATGAAGCACCCCTATAGAGAAAGATATAAGATTATCAAGTCCGAACGAGGAAGATTTGAGGATGCAAGTCAGGTTAGAGATCAAGGCAAGGACAGAGAATTCGAAGCGGAATTTCAAAGGAAACAAGTTTTGATTGAGACTCCTAATAATTCGCAATACCCCACAAGTCTGAAAATCAGACCTGCATGGGCCACCACTAAAACCTCGTCACGCCCCAGTACCGAAATACGGAGACGGACTAGGCCAGCTACTCCATATGAGGTACATAACGTCATACGGCGATTGTGGCTGTCGAGAGACTAGGGGGTACATGCTACAATCAAGTCTCCTATGGTCCCACAGAGTTCTATGTCTCAATCACTCAAATCACATCAGCAATTAAATGAACATTAAAGATAAAGCAGTAAGGCATCCCCGACGCTTCATCAAAATGGTCATGAGAGACTAGCTTTATAATTTAGCTATCTCAGAGAGTCAGGAGTAAAAATTATACACAGCTGCAGTCTGTTTAATTACAATGATGTACTGACACAAAATATCAAGTAATCCGGCTAACAGGTGCCGATGGCTAAACGCCGCAAAAGTATAAGCAGGAGTGGTGGAGAAGAAACCCACTCTAGTCCCCGAACCGCCATGCTCCTAGTATGCACCATGGATGTCAGGGAGGAAGATCGTGTCCTCTGGCTCTGTTACGAGATCTGGCCAAACAAAACCAGGGGTCAGCCCTGAATAGCAAGTACCGCCAAAGGGGCACAAGAGTTAAGATTAAAAACCCAGTTAATAGAATGATTGATAATAGTAATACTTATGCTACTATTATAGGGTAGCGCAATCTTCGAACCCATATGGCACCCTTACAACCAAACAAGGACAAAAGGTGCCGCATGGAGTCGGGACGTGTCGTACTCTATAACATTCACATAAGTTAAAGGTATAAACAATAAAATCTCCTGATCGTGACTTCGGTCGATAGCCTATCGCAGCACAATAACCAACCCAACAATCAAACAAGAACATGGGTTGGATCATGCACCATGATAGACCATGTTCCTCAGTCATTCACAGAAGTAGCACTTCACAACCAGAATATGTCTTCCGTTCATAACTTCGGTCCACAGCCTATCATAGTACGATAACCAACCCAACAATCAAACAAGAACATGGGTTGGATCACGTACCATGACAGTCCGCTTCCCTCAGTTATTTACGAAAGGTAATAGGATACAAGCAAGTCATTTTCACGGCCAATCAAGTCTACGAGTTTCTAGTGGGACGAGGTTATCCTCGCGTCATGTTATTAGAAATCCTCAGATCGTATCTTTCCAGCAAGGCTAGCCCACCCAGGGGTTCGCGTAGACAGGTATGATTGAGCACAGGTCCCTCGCAAGGCCACCTTGCAGAAACATATAATATATAGCAGGAATTAATCGGATACAGTCATCCACTCGTTGCGGATGACACAGTATCCGTGGAGACCAGCCGACGCGTCAAGACAATATCTCAAGGCGGCTGGTGTAACACGATCTCGGAATTTTGCCCTCCCCATGCATCTACTATGTTTAGTTGCCTAATTTAACCCTAGGTGAAATCTTGGACTCACATGCTGTGGCCTGCATGATTATCCTTCTAAAGTCGTACTTTAGTATGAGTACCCCAAAGAGGATCCATGTCAATCAGTATGTCAACATGTTCTACCCTCCTTAGTGTAATACATCATTGCAAATACGCCACGTGGAGTTACGAGTCTTTTGTCGACATGAACAAGAACTGGAACATTCAGGTACATGTATCAGGCAGGAACTCTTTGTTCTCCGGGGCCACATTAGTGCTCATATCATGCTCGGACAAAAGGCGTAAGGATATAAAATGGTCATATAATATCTGATAAAATATCAAAAGCGTACGCACAAAAGCACGACGCTCAAGGGGTGAAAAGTCACGCAGGCTCACTCAAGGCAGCGTGCGTGAAAAGTCACGCAGGCTCAAGGGGAGAGCTGCGTGAAAAGTCACGCAAACTCAAGGAGAGAGCTGCGTGAAAAGTCACAGACTCAAGGGAAGAGCTGCGTGAAAAGTCATGCAAACTCAAGGAGAGAGCTGCGTAAAAAGTCACGCAGGCTCACTCAAGGCAGCGTGCGTGAAAAGTCACGCAGGCTCAAGGAGAGTGCTGCGTGAAAAGTCACGCAAACTCAAGGAGAGAGCTGCGTGAAAAGTCACGCAGACTCAAGGGAAGAGCTGCGTGAAAAGTCACAAACTCAAGGAGAGAGCTGCATGAAAAGTCACGCAGGCTCACTCAATGCAGCGTGCGTAAAAAGTCACGCATGCTCAAGGAGAGTGCTGCGTGAAAAGTTACGCAAACTCAAGGAGAGAGCTGTGAAAAGTCACGCAGACTCAAGGGAAGAGCTACGTGAAAAGTCACGCAAACTCAAGGAGAGAGCTGCGTGAAAAGTCACGTAGGCTCACTCAAGGCAGCGTGCGTGAAAAGTCACGCAGGCTCAAGGAGAGTGCTGCGTGAAAAGTCACGCAAACTCAAGAGATAGCTGCGTAAAAAGTCACGCAGACTCAAGGGAAGAGCTGCGTGAAAAGTCACGCAAACTCAAGGAGAGAGCTGCGTAAAAAGTCATGCAGGCTCACTCAAGGCACGTGCGTGAAAAGTCACGCAGGCTCAAGGAGAGTGCTGCGTGAAAAGTCACGCAGACTCAAGGAGAGTGCTGCGTAAAAAGTCACGCAGGCTCCAAGAGAGTGCTGCGTGAAAAGTCACGCAGACTCAAGGAGAGTGCTGCGTGAAAAGTCACGCAGACTCAAGGAGAGAGAGACACGCTTCCAACAGGAAGCGTGCTCAAACAGGAGCACACTGCTCACTGTCTTCTCCAAACAGCAAGAACACCATGGCTGAACCCAAGCTTCAAAGCATCATAACTTGGCCATCCGAACTCCAAATCAGATTTCCAAGGTTCCAACTTGGGTGAAACGGAATATCTTCCCATGAAAGCATCAAAAACCCATAAATCCAACTAAGTAGATCAAACCATACAAAATCCGAAATGATTAAAACTTAGATCTACAAAAATTAAAGCTTCAAAATGGAAATTTCTAAGTTCTAAACTAGTATAGATTGAGGAGAAGAACATGTTTTGGCAAATAGTTTTGTAAGAAATCATTGACAAAATTATTGATCCATCTTTGAGCAAGTTGGTACTTGCCTTGGTTGTGGAGGAAATAAATGAGAGGAAGTAAATAAGAGGAGAGAGAATGAGATGAGTTATATATATAATCTTGAACCCAAGGGTTCATGATGAACCAAAGGGTTCATGATGAACCATTGGTGAACCAAGAATATGTTACCCAAATGAGCCAAAACTGGAGGCCCAAATGCAGAAAATAAATTAGGAAATAATATTTTGTCGAATATTTTTGGGAAATGCATGAAGAAATACTGCATAATAAATATCGTATAAATACAAGGTAAATATAATTTTATCAGTTTACGTATTAAAATATGTATTCCAGGATTGGGGAGTGACAATATGATACCACTTGTGCGATGAATTGCATCGACGCATTGTGAGAATTACGGAAGGTTTGTCCACAACGGACGGAAGAGTGCCGAGACTCGATTGGAAATTTTTATGACGGTATTGATGCAAGTGTTCTCCAAAAATTGGTTGGGACGATAAGACGTGACTCGTATCAATGAATGATACGTCAGACAAAAATTATAAGTCGGCCGAACGATCAAGACTAGCGAATAATTTTGCCTTGAAGCAATAATCGGATCGACATGAAAGGAAAACTTGAACTTACAATCGAATCGCACGACTTGCAATCTCAATAGAAATGGGTGAGGCAAATTAGAATCGGATCGCACGATGTGCGACTTCGGTGAAGAGTTGGTTGATACGGGCAAATAGTGCCTAAGAGATAGTGGTTACGTTACGACGAAACTCATTTAAGTACGACTGAAACACGCAAAACTTAGAGGGCATGATTGTAACTCGAGGGTTCAATGTTGGATAATCGGTAACTCGGTTACGCGATCAAAGTATAGCGAGATGCGATAAAAAACCAAAAAAGAGTTGTTGCATATGAAAAAGTTGTAGTGAATTTGGATGTATGTAATACGAACTAAAGTCGACGTTGATGCGGATTCAAAGTTGACCCTCGTGTTATCGAAATTGATACGACCTATCGGAATCGATACGCAAGAAAACGTAAGCACGATGTGAGGACACAAAATAGAGCGGGCCTACGATATCGAGATTTTGGAATAGTAGTACGGAAGTGTCGAGCTGGTTGATCATAAACTTTGTGATTGATCAGGACAAGACCGTAAATTTATGGACGATTATTTTGATGCGTATAGCATCTCGGGTGTCGATCGTGGGTAGATAGACTCAAATTCAATACGAGTAGATGTTTCGTGAATTTCGGAATCATCGACGGAAGTGCATGACTTTACTCAGAGGATAGTTGCGCATCAATTGCGCCGATAGAAATGGTTTTATCCGAATTGGGTTGTCGCATAAAAATCGTCGAAATGTGATTTTGCTCTGAAATAAGATATAGCATGGTTCATAGTAAACTATCATTCATTAATGATCCATAATTATCGAGCGTAGCTTCGGGGCAGCTGACCTTAGATGACTTGACCACCAAATCAAATTAAATGTTGCAGACCTATCACTCATGTTTCCGTTATACATATTTTTTTAGGATACGTATACGGATTTATGACAATTGTCAGGTGGCCCATTTTTTGACTTATCTTGCTTTGCTTAGCCTTGGTTTAATCTTGACTTGATTTGGTTCAACTCGGTTCACAGGACTTGGCTTGGTCTTGGCACTCTTGGCTTGGTCTTGGTTTACCTTGGATCATCTTAGTTTATTTTGGTTCATCTTGGCTTACTTGGTTTATTCTTGGCTTGGCTTTGTTTGCTTCGTTTTGAGATGAGAAGTGTTTGTATAAAAACCAAATCCTCTCTCTTCTCCTATATAACTCTTTTATTTACTCCTTCTCCTTCTCCATAACTCCTTCCACCCACCAAAGAAACCCTAGGCAAGTACAATCTTGCTTCATGATGGATCTTCTATTTATTTTTCCATTCTCTTCTCCACTTGATTCTAAGCCTCTTTAGAACTTGGCATTTTCGCTTTTGATGGATGAATTTTTGTAGATCTAAGTTTTGATTTTCTTATTTTCTTAGTTATGATCTGTTAAAGTTTGGTATTTCTAAAATTCTCGTTTTATGCATTTTAGACCCTTGAAAGTCTCAATTCGGACTTGTTTTGAGCAAGTTATGACTTTTAAAGTTTTTTGGTTCCACGGGTTCTTCTTTGCTGTTGGGAGAAGAAGACAGTGTCGGGCGGAACCTAGCCCAGCGCCCTTTGGCCCTGGCGCAACCTAGCCACCCGACATGACATGATAATCTTGAAAGACTCTTGCAACAGCAACCCTGACTTGCTAAGTAATACTTTTCTTGACACTGTGGTTAATTTTCTGATTGTGATTGTACAAGCTACCTGTCTCGTCTTGCATCATGTCTAGGACATGGAATTCTGGTTACCACGATCAGGAATTCATAATGAATCTGACTAGTTTAATGACTAGATTGATCAAGTAGTTCATATAGAGAGATTTTCTCAGTTACAGGCGATCCCGTTATCCCGGTTACACCTGAGTGGACTTATAGCCTGCCGCTGAGTAGGGCACATTTCTAGCCCACTGTCATGTGGGGCACCTCTTAAAATCATAAGTACTAAAGCACACTGCCATGTGTTGCACTCCAAGTCACCTAATAATTCTCTAAACTCTTGATAACTCTAAGCAACCTCGCCTGGATAACCTGGATAGCTGCAGGGCTTGCGACTCGGAAATATCTCAAATGCATCTCATTAGTAACTAGGCATGTGATAACCCTAGTTTAGCTAACGATAGCAAGCCGTAAGACTTGATTGGCCGTGCCTAAATGCTTGCCTTGTGGTTAACATGGGAATTTATATTCCGCCTCTTGTTTTCATAATGCAAGCTATTATTTTATTCTAACCGTGTCTTCTTGTCAGTTAAGCATATTCATTTATTTATTCTTATTTATTATCAGCTGGTTTTAGTTCCTTAATGAAGCCTCCCTTGTGGCACTTGGTCTTTCTGGGGTCTGACCCAGCTAGTTTTGTATGGCCAGATTTTGGAGTAGAACCCGAGGATCTACATGTCTTCCAGCCAGATGGTGAACACCAGACGTAATCCTGGCAACGAGCGGGTTCTTATTTGCTCTCCTACTCTATTGTAAATTATTCTTTTGAGGTATTTAGCCGCCGTGCAAGTGTTAGCTCGTGTTGAAACCAATATTCTATCTGCCTAAGGGCTGTAACATGATTGACAAATCCTAGGGTGATCATGTACAATTTTAACTCTTGCTAGTGTTCGTTTTTGTATGACTAGCTTCATGATCATCTAAATATGTAATGTTTGGGACGCCTTACCTTGTATGTCTGATGATCAAATATCTTGTAATATTATTTACTTGCTTGAGATTGAGATACTAGGCTTGTTCTTGACCATAAGAGACTGACGGCTTATAGATAAACTCTCATGAATCTCGACAGCCATGACCGTATTATGAGGTGGGTTGCACTTCAATATACGTAGCTGACTGTGTCTGTCTCCCGCTCTCCAGTATTCTAGTTCTGGGGCATGACACGGTTTAAGTGGTTGCCCATACAGGACTTGTAAATCAAGATATGTGGGGGTTTTTAACGAATAGTAGTCTTAATCAACACTCGTCCTTGATCTCTATGAAGAGGCTAAAAATTTAGCTATGTTACTCATCCAGAAGTCATCTCATCAAAATGTGTCATATCAATAAGTTGTGCCACAATAAGTTACGCCAACATAAGTTATGCTACATCAGGCTGCGCCAACCTCAGGTTGCACGAGTGCCACATGGCAATCTCTCGAAAAACCATAACAGCATCATCATTTGCTTGACAATTGACAGCACGTATATCATGGAAAATCTGTTCAAATCCTGCACAACACGACGCTCGAGGAGATTTGGTCAGATTTTATGAAAGCTAGCAGTTTGCACAACGTGTCAAGGTGTGCGAGTTTGTGCTTAGGCGCAAGTTGCTGCATTGCACCCCCACGCAGCCAGATGAAGCTCGCGCAATGTGATCGTCCAGAGTAGGGTGATGCGGCGCATGTCACGACCCGCACCCACTGTGCGGGTACGAGAACGTAACAACGCCAGCCTACGCCGCAGTGTCGGCGGTAGAACGCTGTCCTAGGTCTCAATGCATCTAACAATATAAGGCTAAACAGTTTATACTCCCCGAGTGGGGGTAACATAGCAGAAAGTAAACTCAATCACAACTAAGGAAGAAGAAGCACGATATGATAAAGAACTCAAAGAAAATATAGATGATCAAATAGTCCAAGATAACATCTCAGCAGATATCCAGAGTACAAGATCTAAGCTACTGAAAATGAAAGAATAAATACAACCCCAAATCTCAAAGACAGAAATAAAGTCTAACTACTAGTCTCAAGACAACATAAGTAAGATAAAGCCTAACTAAGCTAGTCTAGGCAGTAGGGTAAAGTCGTCAGCTAGAGCTGTCCTGCATAAGGTATCCACACAGGCCTCCTCATCGTCCTCTGTAAATTTTCAACAGGTCCAGTCAGGACAGGAGCGAGCACAATACATCTCAACAGTTCATAGCAGGTTAGAAAATATAATCATGCAGTAAAGTAAGATATAGATACTGAAAGAAAGTATAGGATGTAAACAGAGAAAGCTGTAATAAAATATATACTGTAATAGAGAAATCAGTGGCTAGTGAGTCAGCGTACAACATAAACATGTGAATGGCATAGGAGATTCTGGGAATTATACTATAGAGTGATCTGGGAATTATACTACTTGGATATTATTCACATGTCTACTTCTACTCGCCCGTACCCCCAATCAGTACACAAAGATCCAACCAGGTTATGTTATGATTCCATGTAATAGCCCACAAGGGATGATACATGGAGGTCCCATAAATGGGGATTCTAGAAAACCCAATAAATGGGATAAGGATTCAAAGAAGACTCTGTGATCATAAGAGTATATGTCACAAGTGATCAAAGAAGCATAGTGATACGCCATGTAAGTGAAACGCACAGAACATGTAGTACCCGATGCTCCCTGAAGGGATAACATCTCAAGAAGGGATCCATATAGTACTAATCCGTGTGACCAACGTGACAGTATCAAATAAAGTAATTTAACGTAGGAAAATAATTCTAAGCAGGATATGAAATGATCAGAGAATGTACTCGCCTGTATCTGAGTGTCCGGATGAAATGTACTGTCCGAGGAGAGGTGTCTGGCTCCTAATCAGAACAGCACAAGTCACAACAAGTCTAAAATGATAACAAGATACAATTTAATGCATTCTACTTGAATCTAGGTCAATCTAGGCCAAAATCAACTCTTGGTCAACTCTGGTCAACCCTAGAAGTCAAACTAGGTCAACCAAGTCAAACCTAAGTCAACTATGGTCAAACTAGGTCTAACAAGTCTAATTAGTCTGTTCTAGGCCTAATCAAGACTAAACAAGTCTATCTAGACTCTATACTGACACACAGATACACCCATAGGCTAAGAGCCTAGGCTATAGGCTATACCATGCCTATGAACCAACCCATAAAACACATCACACATAACATATAGGCTACTATACACATATTAGATACATACATTATATGACAAATATATATATATATATATATATATATATATTATATATTATATATATTATATATATATATATAATATATTGATACACACATTGATGTGTATATAATATAACTTAGAATATACATAACCTATAGGATTTATGTATATGCCACACAACATATTCTATATCCATTACTATAATATGGTACACATTAGCATATAGGAATACCTACCTTATACATACACATTATCTAATATACATTTCACATATATATACATATGTATAGAGAGAGGGACTCATAATGTGTCAAGTGTGGGTGTGTGTGTGTCATGAGAAGGACACTGAAAACAGTGAGACAGTGAAGAGTGTGAGAGGTGAGTAATACATGAGAGTGTGTGTGTGATGAGTGAGAGGGTACATGAGAGTGTGCCATGTGAGACACTTGTGTGTGAGGATGTGTTAATACAAGGGTGTGTGATGAGAATTGTGTGTGTAAGTGAAGAAAACAGTGTCATAGGAACATATTGCAAAAACAGTGAACTAGAGAACCACCTACATTTATATAAACATATATCTATACAAACACTATATAGGTATATATATATAAACATTATCCATCATCTACTATACATTTAGAAGCACAAATGACACATGAAATAGAATGGAAAATGAACCCAAATTAGTCTACTGTTAAGAAAACTGGAATGAAAACAAATAAAAATCTGAGGATACCAAGAAGAGCAAATCTGAGAATTAAGAACCTGAGAACTAAAGAGTTATACAAGTCAAACAAATCCTTACAGTTAAAAACGAAGCTGAGAACATAAAGCTCATTTCAACCTGAGTTCAAATCACTACCTTTAGTTCAATGTTTAAAAACAAAACATTAGAATGCAAATTGAATGACCAACTGGGTTCACAGTTGATAAAACTAGAAATGGCAAAAGAAAAACTGAGAATAGAAGGAAGGCCAAAATCTGAGAATTCTAAAGAAACCCGAGAACAACTTTCATGTAACAAAACTTAATCCAAAGTTCACAGTTTTAAGGAGACTGAGAATCAATATCAATAAATCTGAGACCAACTTCAATCAGTGTAAAATTGGAACCCAATTAAGAACCAAGCAGTTTTGAAACCAAGTTCATAGTTGAATGAAAACACAACCTGAGAAATGAAAGTTTGAAACCCAATTTCAGCTTATAGGTAATCTGTTCAATCTACAGTTCATTAGGAAACACAATATCAGTTAAGTTTCAAAAAGGAAGGGAAATCAATTCACATTCAAAAATCCCATTTACAAACCCAAAAGTCTATTGTATCGAAATGTTAAGCTAAACATAAACAACCCATTATGTGGGGACATACAATTAGTAAAAAACCATTATTCAAATCAGGGAATTAAAGTTAGGAAAATACTGAAAAAAATAATGTATCAGAGAATAACAGTTAACATGCCATTTACCCCTATTTGAATCCAAATTCCAATCAAAACCTAAACTAATGTGTAAACATAATCTAATACAGGTTATACATCATAAATAGGATCTAATGAACAATTAAAAACACAATTTAAACTATTTAAAACCGAATCAAAACAGAGAACCCAACTGTGCTCTGATACGCGCACAGTGCACGCACGAATCCATGTCCGACACGACACGAGGGCTCGTGCAACTCGAGGAACCTCGTGTCAGTCACGAGTACGACACGTGTGTCAAGTTTCGTGTCTCGAAGTGGCGTGTGCACAGAGCAAACAGCCCCGAGTAGCAGGGCAAGCCACCTGCCCGCGCGCGCGTGCATGCACCCACATGTTCCCATGTCTGTGGCGACACGACGCGACACCAAACACGACTCAGAACACTAGAATGACAGAAGCAAGGTCAAAACCTAATTTTCTATTCAAATAGATTTCTGAAATTAGGTCGAAATGTCCTTTGGGACATTTCATCAAACACCTAGGTCTATAGGCTGATACGTGTCCATTTAGGACACGAAATGGACACAAAACCTAGGTCTAGGGATACTACAGAACCAGGACTCCTAGGGCTAGGTCTACATGCAAAGAAACTAGAATTTTAATGGTATTTATATTGATTTACCTGTTGGTGTCAAAATACAAGAAAAGCCTCAAATGGGGGGAGGGTTCCTCTTGCTAGCAAACTTCTCCAAATTGGTTTGAATCTGAGAAAAACATATAACAATAGCAAGAACACCTAAATTAAAACCTATTGCAATTTGTTTGAGGGAAAAAGGAGCTAAAATGGAATTTCTATGGATTTGTGAAGATGGAGACTCACCTCTTTCCAAAGCTTGTAAATTTCTAAGGAGGCTAGCCCTAATTTCTAGGAGAATATTTATAGGGGGATTCCCTAGGCTAAGTGGCCAGCCACTAAGGATTTGGGTTAGGGTTTGGCTCATGTCTAATGGGTTGGGCTAGTCATACAATGGTTCAAAATCACAAGTCATGACTTGTGTCTAAATGCCTTCTACTCTAACTTGGGTTTAAATGACTAAACCATAGGTTAACTCTAGTCTAACTAGGGTTACATGACCTAACCAAGTCCATACCCAACTAGGGTTAGCTTCTAGGTTAGCCTACCAAGTCAAAGCTAGTCAACCTAGTCAACCTCAATCAAACAATTCCAAAATAATTCCTAAAAATTCCCATAAATTCAAATAAATTCTAATAAATTAAAATAACCCCAAAAATGACAAAAAAACCCTCAAACTAAAAATGATAAACAAAATACTCTAATCACAAGGCTAGGCTCTAGGTCAACCAGTCTCCAAGGTTACACTATCAAACACCAAAATTATAAGTCATGTTTTAGAATATTTTTAAATGATTAAAAAATCACCAAAAATTATAATATGAAATAAGTATCAATAAATAATAATAATTACAAAATTACCCTCTTCTGGAAAACTGGGTGTTACAATCCTACCCATCTTATAAAAATTTTGCCCTCGAAATTAAGATGATCTCACCCCTTCTAGGTTAAGCCCCCAGCAATCATAGTCTCAGGAACCTATTTTAAATCATACAGTTGGAAAGTGTAACCTATGGGGTCATGGCATGTAATATCAGTCTGGGGTCTCATATAGTTACACCAACCATGCTACAGTACTAGGCAATCATAAGGTATCAAAACATACAAGCAAGGAATCAAAAAGGATACTAAGGTTAGGTCAAAACTCACCTCCAGCTAGGTCTGAGAACTAGAACTCCCTCCTGGAAGCAGCGCCCTGGTTGGGGCAGGTATATCAGGACAGTGTTGCACCCAGTGTGCAGCTGACCCACAGAATAGGTACAATCCTAGTCCCTTTCTACAGATGTTTTACTTGTGTCCAGACTTCTTGTAGTAGGCACAGATAGGCTCTGGCTCAGCTGGCCTCTGCTGGACAGGAGACTGGGCTGGGTATGATGATATAGGCTGGTTATATGGGTACTCCTCAAACTCTGGGTAGGACTGGGTACTGCTCCTCGCCCTCTTGGAGCTAGGCTCTCCTCCTGGAAGCACAGAGTCCCGCATACGTAGCAACCTCTGGATTTGCTCCCTCATGGCCTCATCATGAACTCTCTGTGACTCCAACAGCCTTTCTTCGAAGTATCCAAACACCTGGGCTGCATCGAGTAACAAACCTCCGGGTGGTACAGTATGTAGTACCCTCACAAGGGGTAGGGAAAGGCTCTCGGTCTCAGGCAAATCCGCAGCTCCCTCCTGAACGATAGGAGATGAAAGAAGACTCTCTGACGAGGTTACCACCATCTCCTCAATGGCAGGAGGTGCCACCACCCCTGATCAGATAGAGGGATCACTACCTCCTAAATAATAGGAGGTGGAGGCACACTCTCAGTAGCTGCAGCTGCTCTCAGGCGACGGGCTCGGGTCATGGGTGCCATACTGGAAAGGATAAAAATACAACAATCATTAAGGCTGTACAGCAGTCTACCATCCTATCTGAAAACTGGTAATTATCAAAAATAAAATAAGTTAACTACTAATCATCTATAAAGAGGTACTATTTAAGAAAACCAGAACCACAAGTTTAAGGAACGTAAGTCAACAGCATTGAATCCAATCACAATATAATATATATAGAAGGAGAGAGTGTTAGAGAGGGAAAAAGCTAGCAGTTTGTAAGGGTTATGTGGTTTGTGTGAAATATACCTGAAAGTGTATAGGAGGATTTTGGTTTTAAAACAATATTTATCAAGTTACACTACTCATGGCATATTGGTTAAGCAGTCTACATGGCATAAGCTATTTACTCATAACATGCATGGCTAACCATATATATAAGTATATCTATATGTATAAAGAGGTAGAGATTTAATTATGCATCTACATACATTATAACATGTATACAGAACTATATATATATCTATATAGCTATATGAACACAACATAGAGATGAAGGGTTAGGTTTTCACGGCAGTTGTGAACATTAGTGTAGGGTGTCAAGTATACATGGGTTAAAACTTAAAATGAAGGGTTCATCATTCAGCTTAGTTCAACATTACATATTAGATCTAAAATTGAACTACACATTTGTAAGCAATAAAAAAAGAATGTTAACATGTATTCAGTTTTCAAAATTTTGGAGAAATTCGAACATCAAAAACTATCTCAATGTTTATCACAACCTAACATGTAAGAGTATGAAACCTAATATTATACACCTACACACAACAATGTATACGGCTCAAACATTACTATTAAAGAAAACTGTATATTGACTAATCACTTAGAATTCAGACTTAAAGGGTTAATATGTACACAGTCTCAGGTTTGACAAATTCAATATAAAACTCAACCAATCTCAACAAATTTGCTTTAAGACTTGAAACCCTGCATGTAACATACATGTACAGTAATGTAAACAACAACTGATAACAAGGAATTTAAATTAAATTTACGAATTTAATCTGGAAAACAGAGAACTAGTCACTGATACTGTCCTACATTAGAATCATTAGGATTTTGAAAAATTAACAACAACATATTAATATGCATTGGTAATCAAGTGTAGCATGCATACGTGTCAGGCAAGTATCTGTGTCCACTATATATATATATATATATATATTCTAAGGTAATACAAGAAATAATGGCAATAAAAAAATATAATAATAAAATCTGTTCTGCTTATCTGTTTAAAAGAAGGAACCATTTTGAAACCAGAGTTATAATATCAAATCTAAGTCAAGGTCTAGCAAAATCATTGATTCATTGTATTAGGAAGAATTTATAGCAAGAAGTTACACAAGGTTTATAAGAACAGCTAAGCCACTCCTACTCATATTCCTACTCCTAAGTTATTTGATGATGGGGTATAATTTATAACAACAGAATGGTACGATAGAGATGATATGTTTAAAAACCTTCTCAAAATACAATCTGATAATCATATCCGTCTGTCCAAAATCATGTTACTCAGAGTCCTCGCCATGCCAGTAAGCAAGGTTGCGATAAACGATAGATTCTATAACTGGGGCATGTACCTCTACAATCATGTCGTCTGGAATTTTCGCTATGCCGACTAGTATAGCAGCAAGAAATTCCAAATCTCATAACCAAGATACGTACATCCGAAGGCAGGTCTCTATGTTTCCGCCACGCCAGCTAATATGGCTGCGATAAACTACAGGTTCCATAATCAAGTAGACATTTTACCATCCCAGTATTCCCGTTAACATATGTTATCAGAAAAATATCGTAACTCAGGCCTTAAAATTCATCTCGATAGGAAAATCAAAATCTACAACGATCCAACAAAATCAAGTTCAGTAATCAAGGAGTGAGAGCAACAAAATAAGGGAAATGATTCAAATTGAAGTTTAAACAAGATTCTCAAGGGTCATCCCAGGAATCTCTCAAGGAATCCTAACTGTGATTGAGTACCTTCAAAAATATATTCTAATCATACTGCAGGCTGTAGTGATACTCTAGTTCGAATACCACTACATAAACTCGACCTGCATGGGCCACCACTAAAACGTGTCACGACCCGCACCCACTGTGAGGGTACGAGAACGTAACAACGCCCAGCCTACGCCGCAGTAGTCGACGGTAGAACGCTGTCCTAGGTCTCAATGCATCTAACAGTATAAGGCTAAACAGTTTATACTCCTCGAGTGGGGGTGACATCACAGAAAGTAAACTCAATCACAACTAAGGAAGAAGAAGCACGATATGATAAAGAACTCAAAGAAAATACAGATGATCAAATAGTCTAAGAGAACATCTCAGCAGATATCCAGAGTACAAGATCTCAGCTACTGAAAATGAAAGAATAAATACAACCCCAAATCTCAAAGACAGAAATAAAGTCTAACTACTAGTCTCAAGACAACATAAGTAAGATAAAGCCTAACTAAGCTAGTCTAGGCAATAGGGTAAAGTCGTCAGCTAGAGCTGTCCTGCAGAAGGTATCCACACAGGCCTCCTCCTCCTCCTCTGTAATATTTTAATAGGTCCAGTCAGGACAGGAGCGAGCACAATACATCTCAACAGTTCATAGCAGGTTAGAAAATATAATCATGAAGTAAAGTAAGATATAGATACTGAAAGAAAGTACAGAATGTAAACAGAGAAAGCTGTAATAAAATATATATACTGTAATAGAGAACTATCAGTGGCTAGTGAGTCAGAGTACAACATAAATATGTGAATGGCATAGGAGATTCTGGGAATTATACTATAGAGTGATCTGGGAATTACACTACTTGGATATTATTCATATGTCTACTTCTACTCCCCCGTACCCCCAATTAGTACACAAAGATCCAACCAGGTTATGTTATGATTCCATATAATGGCCCACAAGGGGTGATACATGGAGGTCCCATAAATAGGGATTCTGGGAAACCCAATAAATGGGATAAGGATTTAAAGAAGACTCTGTGATCATAAGAGTATATGTCACAAGTGATCAAAGAACCAAAGAAGCATAGTGATACGCCATGTAAGTGAAACGCACAGAACATATAGTACCCGATACTCCCTGAAGGGATAACATCTCAAGAAGGGATCCATATAGTACTAATCCGTGTGACCAACGTGACAGTATCAAGTAAAGTAATTTAATACAGGAAAATAATTCTAAGCAGGATGTGAAATGATCAGAGAATGTACTCGCCTGTATCTGAGTGTCCGGATGAAATGTACTGTCCGAGGAGAGGTGTCTGGCTCCTAATCAGAACAGCACAAGTCACAACAAGTCTAAAATGATAACAAGATGCAATTTAATGCATTATACATGAATCTTGGTCAATCTAGGCCAAAATCAACTCTTGGTCAACTCTGGTCAACCCTAGAAGAAAAACTAGGTCAACCAAGTCAAACCTAAGTCAACTATGGTCAAACTAGGTCTAACAAGTCTAATTAGTCTGTTCTAGGCCTAATCAAGACTAAACAAGTCTATCTAGACTCTATACTGACACACAGATACATCCATAGGCTAAGAGCCTATGCTATAGTCTATACCATGTCTATGAACCAACCCATAAAACACATCTACACATAACATATAGGCTACTATACACATATTAGATACATACATTATATGACAAATATATATATATATATATATATATATTTTTTTTTTTCTTTATATATATATATATATATATATATATATATATATATTATATATATATATATATATATATATATATATATTATATATATATATATATATATTGATACACACACACATTGATGTGTTATATAATATAACTTAGAATATACATAACCTATAGGCTATTATATGTATATATCACACAACATATTCTATATCCATATTACTATAATATGGTACACATATTCGCATATAGGAATACCTACCGTATACATACACATTATCTATATATACATTTCACATATATATATATATATATACATATGTATAGAGAGAGGGACTCATAATGTGTCAAGTGTGGGTGTGTGTGTGTCATGAGAAGGACACTAAAAACAGTGAGATAGTGAAGAGTGTGAGAGGTGAGTAATACATGAGAGTGTGTGTGTGTGATGAGTGAGAGGGTACATGAGAGTGTGCCATGTGAGACACTTGTGTGTGAGGATGTGTTAATACAAGGGTGTGTGATGAGAATTGTGTGTGTAAGTGAAAGAAAATAGTGTCATAGGAACATATTGCAAAAACAGTGAACTAGAGAACCACCTATATTTATATATAAACATATATCTATACAACCACTATATAGGTATATATCTATATAAACATTATCCATCATCTACTATACATTTAGAAGCACAAATGACACATGAAATGGAATGGAAAATGAACCCAAATTAGTCTACTGTTAAGAAAACTGGAATGAAAACAAATATAAATCTGAGGATACCAAGAAGAGCAAATCTGAGAATTAAGAACCTGAGAACTAAAGAGTTATACAACTCAAACAAATCCTTACAGTTAAAAATGAAGCTGAGAACATAAAGCTCAGTTCAACCTGAGTTCAAATCACTACCTTTAGTTTAATGTTTAAAAACAATACATTAGAATGCAAATTGAATGACCAACTGGGTTCACAGTTGATAAAACTGGAAATGGCAAAAGAAAAACTGAGAATAGAAGGAAGGCTAAAATCTGAGAATTCTAAAGAAACCTGAGAACAACTTTCATGTAACAAAACTTAATCCAAAGTTTACAGTTTTAACGAGACTGAGAATCAATATCAATAAATCTGAGACCAACTTCAATCAGTGTAAAACTGGAACCCAATTAAGAACCAAGCAGTTTTGAAACCAAGTTTATAGTTGAATGAAAACACAACCTGAGAAATGAAAGTTTGAAACCCAATTTCAGCTTATAGGTAATCTGTTCAATCTACAGTTCATTAGAAAACACAATATCAGTTAAGTTTCGAAAAGGAAGGGAAATCAATTCATATTCAAAAAATCCTATTTACAAACCCAAAAGTCCATTGTATCGAAATGTTAAGCTAAACATAAACAACCCATTATGTGGGGGAATACAATCAGTGAAAAACCATTATTCAAATCAGGGAATTAATGTTAGGAAAATACTGAAAAGAATAATGTATCAGAGAATAACAGTTAACATGCCATTTACCCCTATTTCGAATCCAAATTCCAATCAAAACCTAAACTAATGTGTAAACATAATCTAATACAGGTTATACATCATAAATAGGATCTAATGAACAATTAAAAACACAATTTAAACTATTTAAAACCGAATCAAAACAGAGAACCCAACTGTGCACTGATACGCGCACAGTACACGCACGAATCCGTGTCCGACACGACACGAGGGCTCGTGCAACTCAAGAAACCTCGTGTCAGTCACGAGTATGACACGTGTGTCAAGTTTCGTGTCTCGAAGTGGCGTGTGCACGGAGCAAACAGCCCCGAGTAGCAGGACAAGCCACCTGCCCGTGCGCGCGTACATGCAACCACGTGTTCCCGTGTCTATGGCGACACGATGCGACACCAAACACGACTCAGAACACTAGAATCACAGAAGTGAGGTCAAAACTTAAATTTCTATTCAAATAGATTTCTGAAATTAGGTCGAAATGTCCTTTGGGACATTTCATCAAACACCTAGGTCTATAGGCTGATACGTGTCCATTTAGGACACGAAATGGACACAAAACCTAGGTCTAGGCATACCTACAGAACCAGGACACCTAGGGCTAGGTCTACATGCGAAGAAACTAGAATTTTAATTATGTTTACATTGATTTACCTGTTGGTGTCAAAATGCAAGAAAAGCCTCAAATGGGGGGTTCCTCTTGCTAGCAAACTTCTCCAAATTGGTTTGAATATAAGAAAAACAGATAACAACAGCAAGAACACCTAAATTAAAATCTATTGCAATTTGTTTGAGGGAAAAAGGAGCTAAAATGGAATTTCTATGGATTTGTGAAGATGGAGACTCACCTCTTTCCAAAGCTTGTAAAATTCTAAGGAGGCTAGCCCTAATTTCTAGGAGAATATTTATAGGGGGATTCCCTAGGCTAAGTGGCCAGCCACTAAGGATTTGGGTTAGGGTTTGGCTCATGCCTAATGGGTTGGGCTAGTCATACAATGGTTCAAAATCACAAGTCATGACTTGTGTCTAAATGCCTTCTATTCTAACTTGGGTTTAAATGACTAAACCATAGGTTAACTCTAGTCTAACTAGGGTTACATGACCTAACCAAGTCCATATCCAACTAGGGTTAGCTTCTAGGTTAGCCTACCAAGTCAAACCTAGTCAAAGTCAACCTAGTCAACCTCAATCAAACAATTCCAAAATAATTCCTAAAAATTTCCATAAATTCAAATAAATTCTAATAAATTCAAATAACCCCAAACATGACAAAAATGCCCTCAAACTAAAAATGATAAACAAAATACCCTAATCACAAGGCTAGGCTCTAGGTCAACCAGTCTCCAAGGTTACACTATCAAACACCAAAATCATAAGTCATATTTTAGAATAGTTTTAAATGATGAAAAAAATCATCAAAAATTATAATATGAAATAAGTATCAATAAATAATAATTATAATTACAAAATTTCAAAATTACCCTCTTCTAGAAAACTGGGTGTTATAGCGCACATACTACTAACTTCGTAGAACGTGTCTACTACATTGCTCACGACCATGCACATCTCACTCCAATGATGCCACGCGTCCACAGCAGTTGGTGCAACCACTCGTACAAGTTGCTATATTGCGCCCCTGAATAACCTGATAAAGCTCGCAGAAGATGATCAAACAGTGTTCAGAACAGGATGACATGGCGTACAAGCCACTAACTTTGCAAAACGTGTCCACTATACTGCCCACGACCACGCGCATCTTACTCAAACGATGCCACATGTCCACAGCAATTGGTGTATCCGCTCGTGCAAGTGAACATGCGCGCAACCTAAGGTGCGCACAACCCAGAATAACTGCTAAACATTTATTTCAAGAACTCTATAAATAGAGTTTCAAATCAGTCTCAAATAATGAAGAATGATTATAATCTTCTGCTAAAGTACTGTTGCATCCTCCAGAGGCTCGTGTCTTCGATATCACATCGTCTAAGGGATAAAGTGATCGCCTTCTGATCAGATTCCTATAGTTGTACTTCTCCAGAAATTAATTGTACTTTTGTACTCTTTCTTAGTTTGTAGAAATCCAAACTTTTATTTTTTGCAAACAAAATGGCGACTCTGCTGGAGACGACTTTCTCCTCTGACGAGAAAGTGACAACTCAATGTGATACCGCATCGATTGGCAAGGCGCAGAAGACTTTGGTCATTCAAGTAGGCCAAATCGCTTAGGAGGCTATGATCAGTGCTGGGGGTACCAAGCGCACCGTTGTTGCGGCTAAGAGCAAAGCACGCACTGTGTGGACTCCCAAGTCTTCTCTGCCATCCAAGGCTCCTGCGTAACTTGCGCAGACCGTCTCTATGTCATCCAAGGCTCCTACACAACTTGCGCAGACTGTCTCTATGCCATCCAAGGCTCATGTGCAATTTGCACAAACAGCTTCTCGGTCAAACATGGCTCCTGCACAACTTACGCAAACAGCTTCTTGGCCAACCAAGGCTCTTGCGCAACTTGCGCAGATTCCTTCTCGGCCAACCAAGGCTCCTGTACAACTTGCGCAAACAGCTACTCGGCCAACCAAGGCTCCTGCACAACTTGCACAGATTCCTTCTCTGCCAACCGGAATACCTGCGTAACTAGCACAGATTCCTTCTCCGCCAACCAGAATTCATGCACAACTTACACAGATTCCTTCTCTGCTAACCAGAATTTCTGTACAACCTGCGCCTACAGTTTCTCTGACTCTAAACGAAGGGAAACGCCTTTTGGCTACACCCTCATCTTCTCCAGTTCTAAACTCGAGGAAGAACCTATCTAGCGAGAATGCTAGACATAACAAAGGGAAGCGCTCTTTGGCCTTTCCTCAACCTGCGCAACCTGTGCCTGTGACCTTTCAGCCACAAAATAGAGGAAAACGCTCTTTAGCTACTCCTTCTTTAAATTTGAACTTGGCAAGGAATACACATATTCCAGCCTCATCACAAAACAAAGGGATACGCCTTTTGGCTACTCTCTGATTTTTTCCAGTCCTTGACTCGATAGGAAGTATCTCTGGTGGCGCCCATGCGCTACTCAGTATGAAAACTCTTTTGGGCAGGAACTCTACTCCTTTGAATAGAGACGATCAAATCTCTACTAAAAAGTGGGTTCTGTTCAAAATGTGATTTCTGTCACTCTGTTGCACTAGAGCAAGCACATGAGAACAGGTTGCACAACACAAAAAAGAATTCTGCCAAATCCCAAAAATATAAATACAAATTTTTTTACCCTACCCATCTCAAGATCCAAGCAGGATAAACTACTAGTATCTCAGACAGATACACAAGTAGCAGATCTATCTGACTTGCGCACCTATCTCAACAGGCGCCAGTCAACACCTACTTCAGCAAAAGGTAAATAGACTGCGCCATTGGCTAACTTGCGCCAGAAGCAGACTTCTGAAGTCAAGAATCCTTTTACCTATGCTAACCAACTCAGCACTTCATTGTACACTCAAGGAACGAGATATCTCAAGAATAGGAATTATGTTCCTAATATCATTAAAGAATATGTTCTTTCGACTTCTTCTCATCCTGATGTTGTAACCGATCTCCGTGAAGTTCTTAAACAGAAGCAAAAGATCCCAAATCTATCTCTTCCAATGTATTCCCAAGAACATCACTGTAACCATCACTATGAGGTAGTTATCAGGTGCTGCTATCAAACAGTTAAACGGTCTGTCTTTGACCGTCTGAATTACTCTCAAGTTCCTCAACCAATGATACAAGATGAAGATGAATTATTGTATGCCTCTGTCAATATGACGTCTCGAAGCACTGGGGGTGAAAAATGCCCAAGATGTAATGCATCATGCAACCCAGTCAACAATACTTAGATCGGATTCATGAATCCGATGAAGGAGTATACCAATATACTAGATCAAGAAGCCGAGACACAATCGGTCAAAGGAATCTTCCTTCCGACCAAGACTCAATCGGTCAAAGGGAATCTTTCTTCCGACCAAGAAACAATCGGTTAAAGGAATCTTTCTAATTCTAATATCCCCATCACTTATTCTGGGGGTGGTTCCTTATATAACTTTGATGCTGATAGTGAAAGTTCCGAAAGGACCATCTTTTTCACTAGCTCGTCTTCAAGGGCTAGAGAGGTGACTGCTTATGTCATCACAGAAGATCAAGATGCTTCCAGTTCTAACAGTCAAGAGCAGAGAATTGCTGCTTTGGAGGCTAGTTTGAAGAACA
Source organism: Iris pallida (assembly GCA_029216955.1). Taxonomy (NCBI): domain Eukaryota; kingdom Viridiplantae; phylum Streptophyta; class Magnoliopsida; order Asparagales; family Iridaceae; genus Iris; species Iris pallida. Next base: position 24,575,579 of record JANAVB010002395.1, read on the forward strand.
TGGTTGAGATGATGACAGACATGCATGTAGTAATTATGACACAACATACGGTTCCACCAGTCGTAAATCTAATTCTGACCCAAGAACCTATAACAACACCAGCTCCTATCAATATTGGTCTGGGGGTATAGTCTCCTCACACCGCTTCTATACCTGCGCAGGCTATTCCAAGTCTATCTGAAGCTGGGGGTGGTACTTATCATACAGTACCCCCTCCTAACATATCAAATCAATCTTCTGCTCCACAAGCATCGAAAGATACCAATGAGGTTGTAAAACTTTTATGTACTCAATTTGAGGCTTTCAAACAGAAAAACGGCTTGCAGAAGCTTGGGATCAAGCAGCCTGATCCTATATAATAGAAGAAAGTCCAATTTTCTCCCAAATATAAACCCTACTATTAAGCTGTTTGATGGCAGCACATCTCCAAGTCAGTACCTTAATCACTTTCAGGTAATGACTGATCAACTCCAGCCAAATAATGCTCTACTCACTAGGATGTTCGTCGGATATTTAGCAGGTGCGGCTTACGACTGGTACCGCAGTTTACCAGATGATTGTATAACCTCTTTCTCTGGATTCAAACAAATGTTCTAAGAATAATTTTATGAGGGGACAAACGACATGACTATGTCTGTGTAACGCCCCAGTTCCAAAATATGTGGGACCAGGTATACGAATACATGCGAGCCGCACTTCACCAATGGGCCAAGCTACACAACAAGCCCATTAGCGAAATACTTAAGCTGTAAATTATGATAACACCAAGAAGTATAACACAGTCCACAGGTATATACTTTTAATCACATCCACAGAGTCCACAATGAGATCAAGAATAAATAAGGAAATGTTTCAAATATCCAGCAATAAAAGTAATAAAGTTTGTACGGATAACACATCCCGAAACCACAAAAATAGAAAGAAAGTACAAATCAACTACAAGTCCGGTAAAAAGAAAAGGAAATAATGTAGCAAGACTAAATATGATTTTAACATGATCATGAAAAATCCTCTGGCACTATCTCGTCCTTCTGCGCCGGTACGCCTCCGGTCTCAGCTCCCGAACCGTAAACCTCTAGGTAGTCTTCAGCTTCGTCTAAGCCTGGGAAATACCCAGGTCCTCAGAGGACTAGCAAGGTGCATAATATATATGCCAAGGTACAAAAATAAAAATATGAACTAAGGCAATCTACCGTATCCGTCTATGTGCTATGCAAGTGAAATACTTTTCTAGAATACCAGACTCCTTCCACTAAGGCTCACTAGCACCCCAGCAGGGTATTATCCCCAGTACCTGTGTCGTGGCACCAAGGATAATCAATTCTCGATAGTGATAATCCCTTACTCTGCTACAGGGATAAAGGTCACTAAACAATGGGCCACACGATAATAGGTCAGATATTGTAGTCAAGTTCTTCCCAATCCCCATGTCTAGAATCTAGCATTGTCAAGTCTGTAGTCATCTCGAAAGTAAAAGCAATACTGATAAAAAAATCTGGAATGCTAACACGAGTTCAATACCACGAATAGTCATGTAAACCTCGCATCATGAATATGTCGGTGTCCTGTGGTTAATTGTGTCAATAGACACATAAGTATGTACGTAATGCCTAATGTCAATACTCGATGTTACTATCATAACATCGGTACCCGTCTATAAATGGACACTAAGTATCAACGTCCTACGTCATGCAATGCTAATAAAAAAAGAACAAAAAAAACAAAAAAAATATAATCTGTAACGAAGGCAAGGCACGCTTGCTTGTAACTGCTGTTTGCGGGTAAGCCTGTCTAATTCCGGTGTCCTTGTCGATCCTCCCAAGCTCACCTATAATTATACACTATATTTAATATTTTATATCAACACACCATATATACATTATATGAGTATCTATGCCTCCTAGTTGCCATAACGTTGTTACGACACTGCATCTATTATATAAGTACATATAGGTAACAAACCTCTCGTAAATACTTTACAATTATAATAAAATAATATATTTAAATTATGGAATTTATCTATAAATACTTATATATTGTTATAATGCTATTTTCAATAGGAAAATCCTTTCACAAGAGATCTTATGTCATTGCCACATATGACTTCCTCAAATCGACCCATTAATTTAGCCCCGAAACAATGATTAAATAAAATTAATACATTCTATAAAAATCCCAAAAATTAGTTAAAATAGTAATTATAATGTTAAACTTTGCACAACATGAAGTTTAATATAGACTCATCTAGTTTTGACACTTTTGGACACAAGAAAAACAGAATTTTTTGAAGTTCGATGACACGTCAAATGTCATGAATTTTTAATAATAGCAAACAGATACGAAACCTAACTTTCGGATATGCTCGAAAAGGTATCGACGTCTAGATTCTTAAAAAAATATTAAAAGGTTAGAAATTGACATTAGATAGGCGAAAAGTGGCCCACAACAGAATTCATCAGTTCTGGATACCCTATCGTAGAATCAATGCCACGGGCAAACTGCTTGAACTAGGAGATCCAGCGATCATAGGTCGGAGTAGACATACAAAGGTAACTCTCAAATTTGGTTTGAGGAGAAACATATGAGAAAAAGTGGATGAAACATCATCTACAAGTCGACTAACCTGCTGTGACGTATCAGACTTCGATTCGACGGAGTTTCGGCCCAAGTAGCGCATCGTGCACCTCTCTAAGGGCCGCAAGGTTGTTCCTACAGTTGCTAGGGTGGAAGGGGATATTAAAAGGGACTTCCAAGTGGTGGTGGTTGGCGTAGAAATCGAGGAGAAATTATATTTTGTGAAGAAAGGGGGTCGGCTAGGGTTTCGGGTTTGGAGTGGTGGCCGCTAGGTTTGGGGGGATTTGTGGAGTAGTGGGTGGTTATGAGAGAGGGGGATGGTTACGGTTTGATAGGTATATATATATATATATTTAGTGCATGGACTTTGGTTTGATCTAATTTTGATATGATTTGGTTCTTCAAATCATACTATTATTAATAGGTTTCCTATTTTGGTTAGATGTTTGACCAAGCCAAAGATATAAGGGAATATTGCATATGGCTATAATTTAATCCTTAAAATTCTCTTAAATATATGTATACTTAGTTTTAGTACTCCTAGTTAGGCTCATAACTAGTAGGGTTGACTAGGTTAGGGTCCGAGTAGCATTACTAGTCAAATTGGACCCGAAAAATCAATTTAATGAGTCTTATGTGCCATTTGCAAATAAGTAGCACATGAGAACTCAATTAGATGGTACACCCTAGGCATGTGCATTGTAGACTCTAAATAGATAAAAATCATATATTGGGTCATACGGTTTCGATCTATGTCAAGTCCAAAATTAAATTGAAAGTTGGCTTAAAAATACGCCAATGGCTCAAATTGGCCTAAGTTGGCCCAAAATTGTGCAAAGTCAAAGGAATGTTAAAAAACAAAATTGGATGGGACATGATATATCAAACTCAAGGTGGACGAGTCTAGAATTCAAATATGGAACTGGATTTGAGAAAACAATATTTGTTGTGCTTCGAAAATCAAAGCTACGGTAAACTACTAACATGGTCATCATTAACTTTAATAAATTAAAATATCCAAATAAAATAATTAAAAATAATTAAAAATAAAATCCAAAAATTAGGGGGCTTACAACCTACCCACCTTAGAAAATTTTGTCCTTGAAATTAAAAATAACACAATTATAAAAATATAAAAATTTATCATAAGAATAATTAAGCTAAGACTTACCGGCATCTACGAATAAGTGGAGATAACGCTCACGCATAGAATCTTCACGCTCCCCGGTTGATTCTTCCGGAGAATAGTGCCTCCATGCAACACAAACCAGTCTAATCGTTTGCCCTCTGAGCGTCTTCTCACTCGTATCCAAGATATCTAACGGCTGCTCCTCATATGATAAACTGGGTCCCACTGTGATCATAGAGTGATCAACCACATGACTGGGATCAGTCACATTCCTCCTCAGCTGTGAGACATGGAATACATCATGCACTCCCTCTAGTGATGGGGTAATGCAAGATGATATGCCACCTCTCCTACACGCTCATGATATCGAAGGGTCCAATATACCTCGGACTCAACTTTCTTCTACTCCCGAATTTAATAGTGCCCCGAGTCGGTGAAATCCTGAGAAATACATGCTCACCGTCCTTGAATTCCAGTGGTCGACGATACGTATCGGCCCAATGCTTTTGCCAGTCTTGAGCTGCCTGAAGATGACTCTAAATGTGCTTCACTTTCTCGACTGTCTGCGTCACAAGCTCTAGTCCAAGTATCTGTCGTTCTCCAATGTCGCTCCAACATACAGGTGATCTACACTTTCTTCCATACAGTGCTTCATATGGTGCCATTTAAATACTAGCTTGGTAACTATTATTATAGAAAAATTCCACCAAGTGTAAGTGGTCTTCCCAAAAGCCTCCAACGTCCAAAATGCACGCTCTTAGCATGTCTTCTAGGGTCTGAATAGTGCGCTCTGACTGACCATCCGTCTGTGGATGATACGAAGTGCTGAACTTGAGTCTCGTACCCAAGCTCTCCTGTATACTCCTCCAAAAATGAGAGGTGAATCTAGAATCCATGTCCGAGACTATACTAACTAGTACCCCCATAAAGTTTCACAATTTGCCACATGTACAAGTCTGCTAACATCTCGGGGGACTAACCCACTTTGAACGGCAAAAAAATATACCGACTTTGTGAGTCTATCCACAATCACCCAAACTGCGTCCTTCACACTAGGACTCCTCGAAAATCCAGTAACAAAATCCATGGTAATATGCTCCCACTTTCATTCAGGAATGGGAAGCGATTGTAACATACCTGCGGTCCTCTGATGTTCTGCCTTTACCTGCTAACAAACCATGCACTTTGCTATGTAGCGTGCAATCTCCCTCTTCATACCATGCCACCAATAGTACTGCTTCAAGTCGCGATACATCTTCGTACACCCAGAATGAATAGAATAAATAGAACTGTGGGCTTCACTCAACAACTCATGCCTCAGTTCTCCATTTAGAACATAAAGATGATTCTCGTACCTTAATGTCCCATCCGCATGAATATGAAGTCATGCCTGCTCTCCAACTTCTGTCCTCTCACGAAGTCTTTGAAATCTTGTATCTGTAGGTAATGCTACCTTGATTCTATCCACAAGTGAAGACTGTATTTCTAAATTGGCAAGTACTCCTAACCTCTACAACAGATATTGTTGTCGGTCAAGACCCTATGGTTGCTATTTTCTCCTAATCAACTGATAGTCCCTCTCCCAAGATAATGTGTCCCAGAAAAGGAACTCTATCAAGGCAAAATTCATACTTACTAAGCTTGGCATACTGTAGAAGCATGAAAAAAAGAGGGATATTACTTTTAATCCCACATCGAAAAGGAGAAGAAGAGAGGTCTCATTCCACTCTATATATAGAGCCCTCTAGCCTCCTTTGAAGAGGGCACCAAAATAAATAAAGAAAAGGAAGCCCGTTTTCCAGGGAGCCCGTTCGAGCTACAAAAAGTTGCAGTAGTTCTTCTCTTCTTCTGGGCTGGCAGCAAGTTCTTCACTCGCTGTCAAGGCGAAAAAAAGTTGGATTCTGAGTACTATGCGCCTTCATGGGCTAGTATGAAGAACTCCAATTCGGCACGGGCCATGCGCCTCAAATGTGCTATGCCAACGGCAAACCAGAAGCATGCACTCACAATCATATGCGCTGCTGATGGAAAGCTGTACAAAGTTGACTCGGGTGCTTCTGTGCCAGAAATGAGCTGACCCTCAAAGTACTTATCTCACTTGGCCGCATCTGCTGCATTCGCAACCAAGTCGTGCAAGGCAAATTCTGTGGTCTTGAACCCCAGCACCTACATTGGTTGTGTGTCTGAGGCTGGTTCAAGTCACTATAAATGTGGTTCTCCCATTATTGATCTGGGTGCGCCTTATGTGCTGGATCAGGGGGCGTAACATTCACTTGATCACCCCGGCACTTGGTCTTGCCATGCACTTGATGGGGGTGTAAAGGTAGCACATCACTCATACACTCACCCTGACGCTTGCCTTTGCCATACGTCTGAAGAGGATACGAGTGTCACTCATAAACTCACCCTGACGCTTGGCTTTGCCATACGCCTGAAGAGGGTATGAGTATCAACTTCTTCTTACATGATTTATGTACTGTGATCACTCACAGACGTAGATCGGAAGAGACAACTATCATGCACAACTCGCCCCTCACGGGACATACTTGTGCTACGGTCGCCATCAACTGCTGCTACCACAAGATAGTGGCTCCACCACCAAGGCAGTCTGTGTTCCAGCAGTTGCAACATGATGTGCCTGTCCGACATCGTCTCAGAAACATGATGCCAATTGAAGACTTTGTAATAGCCTACTCTCAACTAGGCCCATCACTCAGATGTCTCAGCTAGCCATGTCGTCTCAGCTAGCCACGTCGTTTCAGCCCGGCGTATTACTCTTCCAGCGCATCACTCCGCCCCGTCAGAGTGAATCACTTCCCCGTCAACGCACAGGCATATCTGCCAGCCTGGGGCTCTTCCATCATAATAAAGTTTAGGCACATTAAACCCAAACCATGCATTTAACTTGGCACTCGATGTCGTCTTGTAGAAGAATACTACCAGCAAGCGGGTCGAACATAAATTACTGTGTCCATTCCAACTCGACGAATCTCAGTCTTCTGAAGGAGTTTACCGTCAAAGCTTGTACGAACAAGGAGGACCATCACCCATAGTACAACGTCTTGCCAAGGAGGAGGATCAGTCGAATCTATCTTCGTCGAGAAGTCAAGGGAGAGATAATAAAACTCTCTCAAACTATTGCTATTTATAGGCCAGGACAAATCAAACCCATGTGCCAAGTGGCAACCTTTCCGAAGTTAGTGCAATGAACTTGTATTTATGATGATGAATTTGTCCCTTAGAATTCAGCTAAGTCAGAGAGCCATCAATGCCCCGAAGAACTCAACAGTCAGACCAATAAAGATGCGTCATACAAACAGATGTGTCGGTCAGACCGCGCATCATATAGACACGCCCATCAGCACCAAGCGCCTCATAAGGATGCGTCCTACGCATCCCCATGCGCCTAGTGGAACGCAGATCAATGCGCCCACTCAAAGGCCCATCACCCGTCAAGAACATTAAATGCTAAAGTCTGACACGACAGCAGCCATGCCTCGATGACAGAGCAACAACAGCTTTTACAGAAAATGAAGCGCCGCTGACGTCAGCATCATCATTACTCTTCTCTGGCGGTTATAAGCCACGTGGCCGATCGACCATTCGTATGCGCCTCCACATTCATGCGTCCGAAGACTCGCATGCGCCTCAAAAGCCATGTGCCCAGGCCGGTTCATGACTTTTGAAGGTTACGAGCCAAAGTCTTCCCATGCGCCCAATCCCAGACGCATCCTGACAGATCACTCTCCACAAAATCTGAGATCTTTGAGCTACGGACATGCGCCACGTGTCCTTTGACTCAGTTCAACCTATGAAGGGGGGCTAACCACCCAAGATGTTAGCAACCAAAAGATCTTCTCCACTGCCACGTGCCAGCCACAAATACAGCATGAAGGATTCAACCCACAAATCATGGCACATCATCCATGCGCCCTCCTCCCGTCAGTATTAGCCACGTGGCGTTCCCACGAACAAAGCGCATCCTACATGTGCGTGCATAAGCAGCCCAACCTGCTGCTTATAAATAGAGGGATTATTTCCTTCTTCCACACACACATAGACATACAAAGACGCACAGTCAAAGACAGACGTAACTAGAGCATCAGAGTTATCACCTACAGAGATCGAAAGAGACACTCAATGTCTTCTTCTCCTCCGTGAGCTCCGACATCCAGAGCAATCCAGACCTTCAGAGAACCGAAAACCGTCGTCAGATCGTCAACGGAGTCAACGCATTACCACTCGCTCCATCGACACAGGACCCATATAAAAATAAAAGTATACTCCTAGGTCTACATCGAAGTCCTATATTGTAACACTGTTCTGTTTGTAATTAAAATTGCAATTTAAAGATTTTAATGGCAAACAAGCTGGCGACTCTGCTGGAGACCACTTTTTCCTCTACTGAGAAAAAAGGTGGGCTCCTCCCCCATGACACTGGTCGTACGCCTCAATCAACAAGCATATGAGGAGTTCATCTCTGAACAGTGCAAGTCCTTCGAAGCGGCTGCCAACGCCGAAGAAGACTCACCAAATCTGGGTACGCAAGGTTGAGGCCCCTGGCACCATCATCGAAGGGGATGCGCCGATGTAGCCTACCCTTTCCGCTGACGTCCTCAGCAGCCAGGATGCTCATGCGGGTGCAGCACATCTCTCGAGAAAACGTGGGGCTGACCACATTCTCCAACCATCTCCTTCTCAGACAAGGAAGATGTGTCGACGGAGCAGGGGTGCATCTAACGCCCTGTACATTAACTCTGGTGCGCCGTAAAAGGCTTCTGTCTTTGACAGACTCACTTGCTGTCGTGGCGAGGAGAATTTGCACTCTGAGTACTATGCACCCCAGCGGGCTGGTACGAAGAAGTCCAAGGCAGCACGGGCCACGCGCCTCAAACGTGCTATGCCAACAGTAACTCAAAGGCATGCGCTCACAATTATACGCGCTGCCGATGGTAAATTGTACAAGGTTGACTCGGGTGCTTCTACGCCGCCAATGAGCCAACCTTCAAAGACCTCGTTCTGCTTGGGTGCATCAGCTGCGCTTTCAACCAAGCCGTTCGAGGCAAACTCAGTGGTCTTGAACCCCCGCGCCTATATTGGTTGTGCGTCTGAGGCTGGTTCAAGCCACTCTAAATATTGCTCCCCCACTATTGATCTGGGTGCATCTTTTGCGTCGGATCAGGGGGTGCAACATTCACTTGACCACCCCGGCGCTTGGCCTTACCATGTGCCTGATGGGGGTGTGAAGGTGGCACTCTCCTCTAATGATTTGCGTAATGTGATCATTCACAAACGCCAATCAGGAGAGTCGACTGACAAGCACAATGCCCCCCTCACAGGACACACCTGTGCTGTAGTCACCATTAACTGTTGTTGTAAGACAGCAGTCCCACCACAAAGGCAGTCGGTGTTCCAACGGCTGTAATCATCAACACCCCTCCAACGTCGCCTCGGAAAGAAGGTGTCGATTGAAGAGGAACTAGAACTAAAGGTTGCTTCTTACAATGTAATCTCTCACTCCACGTCAATCCGAAAGGCGACGGACAACTCCTCGACCTCGTCCTCATCCAAGAGCCAGCCGAGGAAAACCAAGACGAATGTCCCGTCCTCAGGAGTGTTTGAAGGCACCCGGGGGAGAAAGAAGATCTTGGAGGAAGCCGAGGGTAGTCAAGCCCTTGTTGATCTTCATCCCGAAGACGAAGACACCCTCCAGAACAAAGCTGGAGGTAGTTAGGCCCTTGTTGATTCTCCTCCCGAAGACGAAGATATCCTCCAGAGCATAACTAGGGGTAGCCAGGATGAAGCTCCAGGAGAAGCTCCTCTTCTACAAGAGAACGAGGCTGAAAGCGAAGCTTCAACCGATCCATCCACTTCCAGTCATGTCATGACAGTATACATGACGGGAGATGGTGATACGGAGTCAGATGCTCCACCAGTAGACCTTGTTCAGCGCATGGATACTTTGGAGGGAGGACTCAAAACCCTTTCCGCGTCCATGCAAACACTGACTCAAGCAGTGTTTGAGATACGGTCAGCTTTAGCCAGGGCACCTTCCACTAATCCTGACCCAGGAGTCAACGGGAAATCAAGTGTGCCCCTTCAATGGGCATCCTTGAATACCGATTACCGTGAAGCACCGTGAGTGTCGAAACCTTCGAATGTACAAATCCAGACTGTACCACCTTTTTTGACTCCCAGCTCCACGGAAGACATGGTTGAGATGATCAGGGACTTGCACGAGCGCTTCGAGTTAAAGAACAGACAGGAGGAGCGCCAGAAGATGGGGATCCCACAACCATACCCCCTCGAATGGAACAAAGTGGTTTATCCTCCAAAGTATAAACCACAAACAATAACACCATATGATGGAAAGGAATCTCCATGCCGTTATATGACGTACTTCCAGTCTCAAACGGGACATCTCCTGAAGGAAGACGCACTACTCACCAGCCTGTTTGTCGGGGCATTGAAAGGAGTGGCCTACGACAGGTACTGCAGTCTACCTGACAACTCCATATCCTCCTTCGATGACTTGACGCGCCTCTTCCTCGATCGTTTCTACGATGGAGGGAAAGACATGACGATGGCGTCCCTTATAGAGGTACGTCAGAAGGAAAAAGAAATGGTTCGAGCATTCATCAAACCATTCAGACAAGCCTGCTTTTGACTGCCCCCGGGTATGCCAGAACATGCATTCCTCTCCTCCTGCAGCATGAACATACTTCCTGCGGTTAAGCTCTGGCTCAACTCCACTCCTCCTCCCGACTGGAGTTCATTGATTATTGAAGCCGAAGCAGCTGAAAAGAAGGCATGCAATGCTCGCCTTCTGGGAGTCAATTTCCCTGTCTTTGAAGACAAGGGAAAACGGCCTGCTGCCAGCAACCCTGGACGCGAGACGAATGGGAAGCAGGCATTGACTGTCAATGCCTCTAAAGGCACGCAAGCACCTACTCAGAAGCCTCCGCTTGCACCGAGGCCAAAGGAGGTCTATTCTTTCAATGATGAAGACACCTTGCAACTCTTCGAGATGTTGAAGCAGGGTGACAAGATTAAGTTACCGGACCCGAAGCATCCCGACGAGGTTTGGAGAGTTGACAATCCGAGGTACTGTCACTACCATCGGTTTGTCGGACATCCAACTCAGGACTGCTACGTCCTCAAGAACTACATCCAGCGCATGATCAATACGAATGTCATCTCCATCGATTACGAGGAGAAGACAGTCTCGGCCAACCTGGTGTCGCTCCAATTCAGTACCTTGCCGCCAACTACAGCACAAGATGGCGTCGTCCCCATCCCAAAGGCGACAATGGAGGTGGTCAACCTACCACTTACCCGCGACAACATTAGTGGACTCATCCCACTCACCACATCTCGGGGAGAGGTCTTATAGGTTCACCCAGACCTCGTCTCTGAAGTTACTCAACCGGGGGTACGCTCTACCTCCAAAACCAAGGGCAGAAAGATCAAGTCTTGCTGCATGGTCTCTTCCTCCGCGGAAGAGGCGCTTTATGTGCAAATACGTTTACAGCAGAAAGCCCAACCCGACGAAGCTGCTCTCGAGGTGGTGCCTTCCTGCACCGCCCCTACTGCCCAGGAAGAGGGCCCATCCAGACCTCCAGCAGCCAATAAACAGAAGCACGTAGAGGCCCGTTTCGACAAGCCTTTACGAAGAGAAAATGCTTCGGGGCTAGACAAGCCCCACAACTTCGATATACTGGCACAACTTGCCGGTACCCCTGCCCGCCTATCTCTGTTTGAGCTTCTTCGTCTTTCCAAAGACACCCGTGAAGCTCTCTGTGAAGCCTTGAAGGATGCTGAGTCCTTCATCAGTTAGGTTAAGCAGCCTGAAGACCTCCCAACAACATGTGCACACTACCATTGTGCGGATGAGGTCATCCCCAACATAACCTTCACCCAACAAGACATGCTACTCAAGCACAACCGGCACAACAGGCTACTGTATTACACAGGGTATGTAGGCTCCGTCAAGGTGAAGCAAATTCAGATTGATCCAGGGTCTTCCCTTATCATCATCCCCAGGATTCTGCTCTCAACACCGGGGATCCTGTTGTACCATCTGGCGCCTTCAAAAACTACAATCAGCGGTTTTAATGCCAGCAAAAGTGAACCGCTGGGCAAAATCCGACTAAAATGTCATATCGGTAATCTTCGAACCGAAGTGACTTGCTATGTCGTGGACGCCGACGTCAACTACAACCTCATGTTGGTTCGCCCGTGGCTGTACGAGTAAATGGTGGTGCCATCAAAACTCCACCAATGTATGAAGTACGTGTCCACTAACGACATCATCCGGACAGAGTTCGCGGACATCGACCCTTTCATAGGGGTCGAAGCCTACTTCACCAATGCTATCTTGTATAAGTTGCTCGATGAAGGGGAAGCCAGTGATGCTGTCGACGAAGCAGATACGGCGGCAAAGACGGACATTGAGCCAGAGATGATTCCCGATGCTCCTTTGAAAATTCGTCTCAAGGGAAAATCGCCCCAGATGTTGCCTCCCATGGCAATCAAGCTACCTGGAAAAGCATCGACTTCTCTAGGTAGAACACCCACTGATGCTCCTTTGAAGACATGGCTCAAGGGAAAACCACCTCAAACGTCGGCTCTCCTGGTAGCAAAACTATAGGGAAAGGCACCTGTCATCGAAGGCGCAGTTATAACGCCCCAAAACCAGAATACTGGAGAACGGGGGCATACATAGCCAGCTACGTATAATAAAATGGGATCTACCTCACTATACGGTCACGGCTGTCTAGATATATGAGGGTTTAACTACAATCCACCAGTCTCATATGGTCAATAACAAGCCTAATTGTCTCAATCTCAAGCATGCAAGTAAGGTACAAGATGTAAGATCATCAAATATACAATAGTAAGGTGCCCCAAACATTACATATTCAGCTGATCATGAAGCTAGTCGTTACAAAATGTGAGGACTAGCAAGAGTTTAGTCATACATGATCAACCCTATGATCTGTCAATCATGTTACAGCACGTAGGCAGACAATAATAAGGTATGCAATACGAGCTAACAGGTGCTCGCCAGCTAAACGCCTCAAAATGGGAATATTTTTACAATAGAGTGGGAGAGCCAAAATGAACCCACTCGTTGCCAGGATTCCGTCTAGTGGTCACCATCTGGCTGGAAAGTCGGTAGATCCTCTGGAGTTGCTCCGGTATCTGGCCATACAAAACCAGCTGGGTCAGACCCCAGAAAGAGCAAGTGCCATAAAGGAGACTTCACTTAGGAACTAAAACCAGCAATTAGCACAAGAATAATAATAAATAGTAAAAACTGGAAATATGGAAAACTATCAGGATGATATACGACGAGATAACAATAGAACTATTCAGATAACCAGGTTACAACCCGTAAACCAAACAAGGACCGAGGTTGCAACCCTTCATCTGAACAGAACTTGGTTTTCCACCATTTATCGGCAAGATAATATAAGAAATCAGGACATGTAATAATCTTGTACAGGATCAAGACAAGACTAGACTGATTGTGCCTCATCCAATAATCACGGCCAAGCAATAAGTACGGCTTGATACTTTAGCTAACTAGGGTTATCACAGGCCTAGTTACTAGCAAGATGCAGTAAGATTATTCCAACAGCCACAAGCCCTACAGACCATCCAGGCTATCCGGACGCAATTAGGGGTTGAATTCAAGTGGGTACATCATCCAGGAAACGCATGTACCCTTAGGTGACTTAGAGGGTGCAACACATGACAGTGTGCTGAAAATGTGCCCTACTCGACGGCAGGCTACAGATCCCAAGTGGGGCGCCCAGACAACGGGATTGCCTGTAGATAGGAAATCTCTTCATGACTACTGTGTTATTCTAGTTATTAGCCTTAGTCCTTGTTAGTAGGTACCCCTGACCGTGGTACTCAGGGGTCCCTGTCCTAGACATGATGCAAGACAAGACGGGTTCATTTGTACAAGCACAATAGTCCACGGTGTCCAGTTCATTCAATCTTGTCATGTCAGGTTAGCCGTCGCAACAATATTTCGAGAAATATCATGTCAGGTTTATCATACCAAGAGTGCGCCACGGCGGGCCACTATCATGTCAGGTATATCATGTCAAATATATCTTGTCAAGTTCACTGTCAGGAGTGCGCCACGACGGACCACTATCATGTCATATCCAAAGTGTACCACAACGGATCACCATCGTGTCAGGGAACACACTTAAATTAATGTGGCACAAGCATATATGTGGTAATTAAATATTAGCAGGGGCAAGGACGTGGACTCATGCGGCTCAAGAAAGTTTTCATGCGGCCAGCAAGTAATTAATTTAATGCTAATAATACTTGCAAGCAAATGCATGCAAGGCCATGCAAGCAAGCAATTAAAATTAATACACGTGCATGCAAGCGGCCATGCAATTAGATTGCATATGCGGCCAACAAGTGGATTAGGCCATATGCGGCCAAAAATATCTAAAGGCCATATGCGGCTCAGGAAATACTTCCATGCGGCCAGCATATATAAATGTGCATGCGGCTACAATTAATGCTAAGGCCATGCAGCCACAAATGAACAGTGGCCATGCGGCCAGCTTAAATATTTAATGCTAATTAATTAATAGTAGCCTACGTGGCCAAAACAGGTTGCATGCAATTGCTAATGGCCACATGTGGCCAGCAAGGCAATAGGCCTTATGCGGCTCAGCAAGGCAATTGGCCTTATGCGGCTAAGCAAGGCAATAGGCCTTATGCGGCTCAGCAAGCAGTGCATTGCATATGGCCATACAAATAAATGAGGGACCATGCAAGCAAGCAAAAGCTAATGGTCATGCAACAAAAGCCAAAACATACAATTGCATGCAACTAATAAAGGGCCATACGGCCAACTTTACGTAAGCAATTAATTAATGCTTTGGCCATTTATGCAAGCTTATGCGGCCAAACTATATAAATGGCCAAGCAATGCTCCATGTATATATAATGAAGCATGCATGCAGCCAAGTATTATATGTAATGGCCATGCAATATATAAATGAGCATGCATGCAGCCAAGTATTATATATAATGGCCATGCAATATATAAGCAATGCATGCGGCCAAGTATATATAAACGGCTTATGCGGCTAAGTGAATGGCCAAAGGCCTATACGGCTAGGAAATTTCCTTGGCCATATGAGGCCAATGCGGCCATTTGAATGAAATGGCCATGAGGCCATTTCAATGAAATGGCCATGCAGCCATTTAATTATATATGCATGCAGCTAGCAAAATATATAAGCATGCATGCTTTGCATGCATTAAATATAATATATTAAATATTTGCATGCGGCTGATGCTTGCTAATGCATTAAAATATGCATGCAAGTACATGCTTGCTAATGTATTAAAAACATGCAAGGGTCATGCGGCTGACATTGTGTTGGCCATATGCGGCTGACTTTGTGTTGGCCATACAAGCAACTGCTAAAAGCATACAATTATTTAATGGCAATGCCTAAGGCCAAGCAATTGATTAATGGCCATGTAATAATTAATGCTCATGCGGCTCAGAGCTAAAAATGTTCATACGGCCAGAAGTGAAATTAATGGCTCCCACAAAGAACATGTCCATAAAAAATACCATGGCCTCCATGCTCCACCAAGCTACAATAGGGATCCAAATTCAGACTTCCGTAGGTCAAATTTGGATTAAATGGAATTCTCTACAACATGGAACCATCAACTAACAAAAATATACAAGTTTGATAGATCAAAACTCATAGAAATTAAAAATACCACAATGCTAGATTTACAAGAATTTAACCACGGAAATGAGAAATACCAAGTACTAAAGTGGGTTAGAAATACATGAGGAAGATAATAGAATAATAAAAATAGGGTTCCTCCATGAAGCAAGATGCACTTGCCTACACCTTCCTGGTAGGTGAAGAGTAATGGTGGGGAAGAAGAAGAGTAATGAAGAGAGAGAAAGTGGAATGGGCTAATAAATAGAGATGGTGGTGGTAGGTAAGGGTTCTCCCCTTGGTTCATAATGAACCAATAAGCATCCCAAGCCGAACCAAGCCAACCCAAGCCAACCCAAACAAGCCGAACCAAGCCAGGAGATATGTAATACGAGTCAAAGATACGTACACGTATACCAAAATATGTAATATGAACCACGGGCATTACAACAGTGGAGGCACCCATGAAGGTGCGTCTTAAAAGCAAGCCTCCGCAATCGTCCGCCTCACTCAAGCTGCAAGAGAAGGCCCACATAGCCTCTCGGACCCCAAGGTCAAATCTGCGGTGGGCTCCCCCAAACCAGTCCCAGTGCTCACAGATAAAAAGTTAGGGGAATACATATCTGCTGATGTAGATGCACCTTCTCTTGACAATGTAATCCCGCGGGAAAAAATCTCATATTTTATCAATAATAGAGTGTCTTTTAATTATTCCAGTCTTCTACATTGGAATGCCATGTATACATTAGATAACACTCAATGGTCGTTACAAACACAAATAACGACCGTCAATCATGTAAATCGAGTAGTCCCATCCCAAGGAGTCTATTTTATAGTTCCCCGACAGAATCGGGACGAAGAACCCATCATCTTCGACAAAGTCGAGCATCATCAAGACCTCCCGCCACTCGAGCCAGAACCAGATACCGGCAGAATATAAGTCTATCGGTACATGGACAAGACAAAGTACCTCATCCAAAAGATGGGTTACGATCTTAAAAGCAACAAAGGCCTGAACTACGGCAAAGGCCGGCATCTTCCCCTCCGGCTCCCAACACCTAAAGGAAAGCCGCAGGACTACTATCATCGTAATCGACGAAAGGTGGGCTATGTCACGCCGCCGACAACTCCAGAGAGTTCGAATGCAGAAGAAGTGGAGCACTCTCATTCAGCTGAAGCATCAACTTAGGATTCTGATACCCGTATTGGCCTGATCTTTAGGAAGGGACTATCAGTCAACATGGCATCCGCACAGTCTCGAGAGGATGAAGGCGAAGACCAAATGCCGAAATTCTTCGAAGAAGAACCTTGAGCTCAACGCCTAGGAGCGCAGTGGGAGTCTCATTTTGAATTACACGAGCCCCCTACCGAAGACGAAGTCGAGCAGATCAACCTTGGGGACGAGTCTTCTTCCAAACCTATCTTCATCAGCAAAAGCTTAATGGGAAAAGACCAGGAGTCTTTATTCCAATTGGCCAAAGAATATATCGACGTCTTCGCCTGGAGCTACGAAGATATGCCGGGACATGATCCCCAGATCGCAATGCATAGACTTAACATCCTACCTGATGCTAAGCCTATAAAGCAACAACAATAACATTTTTGTCCTGACATCATGAACGCTATCGATCAAGAGGTGGACAAACTCGTGAGCAGTGGGTTCATTCGTGAAGAGCAGCATCCGGATTGGGTGGCCAATGTCGTCCATGTCACCAAGAAGAATAGGAAGATACGTGTCTGCATCGACTTCAGGGATCTCAATACTGCTTGCCCGAAGGACGAATTCCCGCTTCCAATCACTGACGTGATGATCGACAATACATGTGGCTTTGAACGCATGTCTTTCATGGACGGGTACTCGGGCTACAACCAGATCAAGATGTTCATCGATGACGTAAAACACACGTCATTCGGGACAAAAAAAGGTTTTCTGCTACACAGTGATGCCCTTTGGCTTGAAGAACGCTGGTGCTACATACCAATGAGATATGAGTACCATCTTCCGTCAACATCTACGTAAAACAGTTGAGTGCTATGTTGATGATATCGCTGTCAAGTGTCATCTCAAAGGTGATCACCTACAAGACCTAAAGACAGTCTTCGATCTCATGCAAGCGCATCAACTCAAGATGAACCCTGCTAAATCCTTCCTTGGGGTTTCTAGCAGAAAGTTCTTGGGCTACATTATTACGGCGAAAGGTATTCATGTTAACCCCGAGAAGGCCAAATCCATTCTTGACATGCACCCTCCGAAGAACCTCCAAGAACTTCGAGGACTGCAGGGGCGTCTGGCATACATTCGAAGGTTTAGAGCGAACCTTTCCGAAAATGCCAACCCTTCACCCAGCTCATGAAGAAGGGAGTTGTGAGCACCCTGAATTTCGGGTTGATTTTTTTATTTTTATTTTACTTTTTGATTGATTTAGTTTCAATAAATAATTATTCTGTTTATTTATCCTTAAGTGTACTTTTCTGTGCCTTTGATATTTGGAGTATCAGGGATGTTCAACTCTGGAAATCTTCTTCACGAGTTTTGTAGTGGACATGATTACCTTCATGATGGTATATAATGTCCCATCCAAACTTGTTCCCTTGTACTCTTTCTGCTTCGCAGAACTTCGGGTCGATTCAGACCATTTGATTATTAATTATTTTTCCCACTCTTTTTCTTGATCATTATTAGCACGTTACCGTGACTTTTAATTTGAGAGCACAAGACCAGTTATTTTCTTGAAACCAACTCATCATGCATGATCTACTCGAGACACTCTTCACCCTTGACCTTCGTGTCCCACTCAGACACGCCATTTTGTGCTCCAATTGCTTCGCACAACTTTCCTGACATGTGACCCAATTTTATTTCACTCCACGGTGTCATATTTATTTTCCAACTTGATTTGTGGGTACCCTGTCGACCAAAACCTGTCAGCCCCAAATATGGACATGGCCCACATTGAGTCTACTACCCGCACGACACTTGTGTCCCATTTATTAGAATCCCCATGTGCTACTTATTTACCCATGATCATCAACACCTATTTTAAATTCGATTATTTTGCTATGTCCGGTTTTGATCTAACCCGGCTTGACCGAACCCAGTCCAAGCTCCATGTTACTCTCCATCATAATGCCCTCATTTTTGCTTGCCCAAAAATAATATTCAATACCTAGTTTTCCACTTCAAATATTGAGTGTAAATTCTTTTGATTTTAATTCCTTGGAGTGACCTAAATTTTAGCTATTTAATTCTAGCCATTTGATTCCCCTAATAAATTCTATCCATTCAATTTCCTACATGACAAATTTCTCCCCCTAGCCTTGGCCGGCCCTAACTTTGAGGGAGTAACTTTTCTCTCTCCTTTCTTTATCAACACACACACACAACATTATTATCATCTCTTTCTCTCTCTCTATATTTTTTTCCTATTTCAAAACACACACATAGCAGCTCACAACCCCCAGCTCCTCCTATGGCCGAGACGACCTCCCTCCGGCGTGGCCGATGCCGTCGACCTCCCTCCGCCTTGGCCTAGGCCGTCGGCCACCACCAGTGGCCATCCTCCTCCTTCCCTCCTCCTTCTTCTCAACCGCCACCACCACTACTTTAAACCACCACCACCGCCACATCCATCACCATCCGCCGCCAACCACCTCCACCGCGCGTTGCCACCCTCACCACGCCGTACCACCGTGCCGTGACAGTGTCGCCTAGATGGGCCAGCGCAGCCCCGTACTGCAGCAGCAGCGGGCGTGCTGTGCGGCCGGCCGGGAACTTCTGTAGGCGTGCGTACAGTGCCGCCGCCGGCCGTCGTGCCTCCGGCACCCCCACACGGGTGTGCCCCACCCCGGCGAGCACTCCCATGGCGGCCACCGTCCTTCGAGACGCGTCGTCGAGGCGATTCGTGCATTTCGTACGAAGTTCCGTCGTGACGCGCGCGGAATCAAGTCCGTTTTGGCGTCCCATTACAGCAACTTCGCGTGAAATTTTCGAGAAATCCGACCGTTGGATCGGCGATTTCTTCACTCTGTCATAATTTCGGTATATCCACCTTTACTTTTGTCAATTTTCATCCGTTGATTTTGTCGTTTGATACATCAAAACTGGCCACCAAGTTGACCGTTTAAATTATATTAATTTTGGACAGTTTCGCGGGGTCAACTTCGTCAGGTTGTACCTCCTCCACTGTAGCTCTGTTTGGCATGCTACCAGTTCCTGTGCTATGCTGGTATAACCCTCTTGCTACCCCTCTAGTTTCGTTTTATTGTGAGCTTGTTTGATTGGTTGAATTCGACGCCAAAGTTGCTCGTCCGAATTCGTAATTTTCAACTTGTAAAATTCCATTTTTGAACACGGGACTCCAGATTTCATTTCTGACACAACCATTAGACTTGTGTCATCGTTCTGGCATGTTTTCATATAAAATTTGTTAGATTTGGAGTACGTGGGCCCCGACACATTTTTCGGTGCAAAGTGGATCCCACAGTCCGGGTCAACGGGACTTTTTGATGCCGGCTCATCGGAATCCAATTCCAGATATACCGTTGAGTTCGTATCATCATTCTGGACTCGTTAACTTATAATTTGCTAAGTTTTGGTGGACATTGGAACTGGCACGTATTTCGGTGCAAGTCGAATACCAATATCCGGGTCAACGGGTCATTTTGAGATCGGCTCATCGGAATCCAATTCCGGATATACCGTTGAGTTCGTATCGTTATTCTGGACTCGTTGATATGTAGTTTGCTGAGTTTTGAGAACTTTGGCTCCGACACGCATTTTCGTGCAAATCGGAATTCTAAGTTTTGGTCAACGGACCAAATTGAGATCGGGTCAACGGTATCCAATTCTGGAGATACCGT
Source organism: Iris pallida (assembly GCA_029216955.1). Taxonomy (NCBI): domain Eukaryota; kingdom Viridiplantae; phylum Streptophyta; class Magnoliopsida; order Asparagales; family Iridaceae; genus Iris; species Iris pallida. The sequence continues at coordinate 24,595,871 of JANAVB010002395.1, forward strand.
TGGGTTCGTATCGTCATTCTGGTTTCGTGGACATATAATTTGTTATATTTTATAGACTTATTTTTTTTGCATATTTTTCGGTGCAAAACGGCTCCGACACGGATACCGTTTTTGCCCCGAAATTACCTTTTTACCCTTGTATCCAAATTGGACTGATGGGTAGGCTATCCTAGCTAATTTGACCATTCTGGACACGTTGGCGATGTTTATTTCATCATCCGACAATGTTTGTTGATAGTTTCTCTGAGTTTAACCTTTTTATAAATAATTAATAATTAATTCTTATAATGTTCGTATTTCGGGATTAGTACAACGAAACTGAGCTCAGTCAATTCTAGTGATCTCACATCGCTGAAATTGACAAGATGGACACATGGATCACTATAATAAGATTATCAACTTTACCGTTGATCATCTCATCTCGATTTGCGTGTCCTAAGTTTCGACGTACAAATAACGAAGTACACTATATATCTTTAATAATTAAACTAGAATTGACCCTGTTTGACCAGAGTTGACTAGTTGACCAAAAGTCAACTGTAAGTCAACACTTGACCTAGTTTGACTAGATTGTTGACCGGAGTTGACCTAGAGTCGATTTGACTTAGAAGAACCTAGGATAATATAGATTGCTTGTAGAGATTCTTTTATTACAACTTGAACACCTTGTAACATGTGTTGCTTTAAATAGGACTATGTGGCTTCAGTTAGACCCCTATACCTATCAGCTGTTCAGGTTATCAGGCGAGTACATTCTCTGATCATTTCATATCCTGTCAGAATTATTTTCCTGCTTTAGATTACTTTACTTGATGCTGTCACGTTTGTAACATGGATTAGTACTATATGGATCCATTCTTAAGATGTTATCCCCTTAGAGAGCATCGTATACTACATGTTCTGTGCGTTTCACTTACATGGTGTATCACTATGCTTCACGATTCTTCGATCACTTGTGACATGTACTGTCATGATCATAGAGTCTTCCCAGAATTACCCCATTTATAGGCATTCCCAGAATCACCCCATTTATGGGCATTTCCAGAATCACCCCATTTATGGGCATTCCCAGAATCACCCATTTATGGGCTATCCATGTATCACCTCTTGTGGGCCTTTGCATGGAATCATAACATAACCTGGTTGGATCCTTGTGCATTGATTGAGGGTACGGGAGAGTAGAAGTAGACATGTGAATAATATCCAAGTACTGTAGTTCCCAGAATCACTCCATAGTATAGTTTCCAGAATCTTCTATGCCATTCACATGTTTATATTGTACTCTGACTCACTAGCCACTGTTAGTTCTCTACTTATAGTAGATATTTCTATTACAGTTCTCTCTTTCTGTTTACATACTGTATTTCCTTCAGATCCTGTATCTTACTTTACTGCATGATTATATTTTTTAACCTGCTATGACTTGTTGAGATGTACTGTGCTCGTTCCTGTCCTGACTGGACCTGTTGATAAATTTTACAGATAGCTTGGAGGTTGCCAGCTAGCCTGGAGGAGACATATTAGAGGTTGTTTAGATAGCTATTTCAGTTGTCTGGAGTTGTATTTACTTTATGGATTATTGTCTTTGAGCTTTGAGACGTATTTTTGGTTTGTATATCTTAGACACTTAGACTTCTATCAGCTGTATCTCTTTTGGATTTCATGTTTTATCTATCTCCCATTATGCTCTACCTTAGATGTGATTGAGTATACATTCTACTTTGTCACCCCCATTCGGGGAGTATAAACTGCTTACCCTTATACTGTTAGATGTATGAGACCTAGGACAGCGTTCTACCGCCGACACTGCGGCGTAGGCTGGACGTACCCACGTCTCGTGCCCTAACTCTAGGGTGCGGGTCGTGACACGTTTTTAGTGGTGGCCCATGCAGGTCGAGTTTGTGTAGTGGTATTCGAACTAGAGTACCACTACAGCCTGCAGTAGGATTAGGATATATTTTTGAAGATACTCAATCACAGTTAGGATCCCTTGAGAGATTCCTGGGACGACCCTTGAGAATATTATTTTAACTTCGATTTGAAAACTCTTTTTCCCTTGATTTGATTTATCTTTACTTTCTGTTGTTAAATTTGATTTTGATGGATTATTGTTGAATTTGAGTTTGTATTTATTGATTTTGATGGATGATTGTTGAATCTTGAATCTTGATGTTAGTTGTGGCATCCGAGTTTGTATTTATATGATTTGAAGGATTTTTGTTCATTTTTTTTTGAATCTTGATGTCCGTAGATAAATTTAATTTTTGGGTATTTGTTGTTGATTTAATTTAATTTTTGTCAAGATGAAATTATATGGGCTAGGTCATCTAAGTTTTGGAATTTAGTCTTCTATAGTCACATTAGCCAGCATGGTGAGGACATATAGTCTGATTGTGGATGTATTTCTCTGGTATGGGAATTTAAGGTTTTCGCAGCCAAGCTAGCGGCATCGCAAAAATATTAAATACCACAATTCTAGAGGTATGTGCCTAAGTCGAGGACTTTATGATTATCGTAGCCTTGCTTACTAGTATGACGGGGATTTAGAGTACCATAATTTTGGATAGACGTATATGATTATCAGATTGTATTTTAAATGTTTTTGAACATATTTTCTCTACTTTGTTCCAGTCCTTCAAAAAAAAAGGAATTATTATTTGTTTGTTTTGTTTTGTTTCTTATTATTTAATTTAGTAGTAGCTTTAGCTGTTTTTATAAACCTTTTTGTAACTTCTTACTATGAATTTCTTCTTAATACAATGAATCGATGATTTTGCTAGACCTTATCTTGGATTTGATATTTAGCTCTGGGTTTCAAAATGGTTCCTTCCTTAAACAGATAAGCAGAACAGATTTTATCGTTATTTCTTCTTGCTATTGTTATTGTATTAAATAATGATAATAATAAGAAAACTGTCTTGATTACATCAATCACCTACTTTGCAATTTTGGTAGAAATCTAAATGTTGGTCTTGATGTAGAATTTGATTTTATATTGGGACATGAGAATATATATATATTGGACACAGACTCTTTGCCTGACACGTATGCATGCTACACTTGATTTCCCACCTATCTAAATACATATTAATATGTTGTTGATGTTTAAATTGTCAAAATCCTAATATTTCTAGTTTTCTGCTTTTCCAGTTTAAATTCGTAATTCAAATATAGATTTCATGTTATTAGTTATGTTTACATCACTGCACATGTATGTTATACATAGGGTTTCAATTCAAAAAAAAAATTAGTTGAGTTTTGTGTTTGAATTTGTCAAATCTAAGACTGTGTGCATATTAACCCTTAATACTAGATTTTAAATATTAGTTCAAATTGTTGTTTTAAATGTAATATTTTGAGCTATATACATTGTGGTATGTAGGGATATAAATTTAGGTTTCGTATTCTTACATGTTAGGTTGTGATAAACATCGGGTTGGTTGATGTTCAAATTTCTCTAATATCCTAAAACTGAATACATGTTAACATTTTTACATTGATTTCCATGTTTACTTCACTTTCAGATTTAATATGTAATATTGAACTGTATGCATAGATAAATGTATGGATAGTATGTTAGAGTTTTATTTCCATCATGTTAGGTTGTGTTAGGAGCATTAAGTTGGTTGTGATGTTCAAGCCCCTAGATTCTAAAATTGCATTATGTTAATATTGCATTGGTTTAAATGTTAGCTCATTTTCAGATTTTGTATGTAAATGCTGAACTAAAACTGGAGTTAACCTTTCAATACTAAGCTATAACCCTGTACAAGGACACACACACCCTAACTTAGTATACACTGTCATGTAACTTAACCCTTCCCCTCTACGTTATGTTCATATATCTATATAGATACATATAGAGCTTAGGCATACATGTTATAATGTATATAGATACATAACTAAATCTCTACCTCTTTATATATATATATATATATATATATATATGGTTAGCCATGCATGTTATGACTAAATAGGTTGTGTATTGTAGATTGTTAACCAATATGCCATGAGTAGTGTAACTTGGTAGCCGTTGTTTTGAAACCTAAATTCTCATATACACTTTCATGTATATTTTACGTACACAAACGCCTACTATCTAACCATATGAACATGTCCACATACACCCATACACACACGAACCACATAACCTTTACATAATGCTAGCTATTCCCTCTCTAACACACCCTCTATATATATACATATTGTGATTGGATTTTCATGTAAGTGACTTTCATTCCTTAACTTTTGATTTTGATTTTTCTGAACCCTTTATAGATAACTGGTAGTTACCTTTCTTTATTTTTTTTTATGATGATACCAGTTTTCGTGTAGAATGGTAGACTTCCATACAGTTTTGATGATTTGTTATTTCTGTATCTTTTCTAGTTTAGCACCCTAGACTGCTTGCGTGTTTTGATACCCTATGACCGTTTTGGTTTAGCATGACTAGTATACCTAGATGAGACTTTCACTACCACCGTATGCCATGACCCTGTATGTCGTCCTTTTTAATCACATGATTTGTTTAAGTTCTGGGACTAGATTGTGGGGGTTTGACCTAGAAGGAGTACGAACATTTTAATTTCGAGGATGAAATTTTTATAAGGTGGGTAGGATGTGAGCACCCTGAATTTTGGATTGATTTTTTTTATTTTTATTTTACTTTCTAATTGATTTAGTTTCAATAAATAATTATTCTGTTTATTTATCCTTAAGTGTACTTTTCCGTGCCTTTGATATTTGGAGCGTCAGGGATGTTCAACTCTGGAAATCTTCTTCACGAGTTTTGTAGTGGACATGATTACCTTCATGATGGTATATAATGTCCCATCCAAACTTGTTCCCTTGTACTATTTCTGCTTCGCAGAACATCGGGTCGATTTAGACTATTTGATTATTAATTATTTTTTCCACTCTTTTCCTTGATCATTATTAGCACGTTACCGTGACTTTTAATTTGAGAGCAAAAGACCAGTCATTTTCTTGAAACCAACTCATCATGCATGATCTACTCGAGACACTCTTCACCCTTGACCTTCGTGTCCCACTCAGACACGCCATTTTGTGCTCCAATTGCTTCGCACAACTTTCCTGACACGTGATCCGATTTTATTTCATCCTACGGTGTCACATTCATTTTCCAACTTGATTTGTGGGTACCCTGTCGACCAAAACCTGTCAGTCCCAAATATGGACATGGCCCACATTGAGTCTACTACCCGCACGACACTTGTGTCCCATTTATTGGAATCCCCATGTGCTACTTATTTACCCATGATCATCAACACCTATTTTAAATTCGATTATTTTGCCATGTCCAGTTTTGATCCAACCCGGCTTGACAGAACCAGTCCAAGCTCCATGTTATTCTCTATCATGACGCCCTCATTTTTGCTTGCCCAAAAATAATATTCAATACCTAGTTTTCCACTTCAAATATTGAGTGTAAATTCTATTGATTTTAATTCCTTGGAGTGACCTAAATTTTAGCTATTTAATTCTAGCCATTTGATTCCCCTAATAAATCCTATCCATTCAATTTCCTACATGACAAATATCCCCCCCAGCCTTGGCCGCCCCTAACTTTGAGGGAGTAACTTTTCTCTCTCCTCTCTTTATCAACACACACACAACATTATTATCATCTCTTTCTCTCTCTCACTATTTTTTTTCCATTTCAAAACACACACACAGCAGCTCACAACCCCCAGCTCCTCCTATGGCCGAGCTCGACCTCCCTCCGGCGTGGCCGACGTCGTCGACCTCCTTCCGCCTTGGCCTAGGCCGTCGGCCACCACCAGTGGCCATCCTCCTCATTCCCTCCTCCTTCTTCCCAACCGCCACCACCACTACTTTAAACCACCACCACCGCCACATCCATCACCATCCGCCGCCAACCACCTCCACCGTGCGTCGCCGCCCTCACCGCGTCGCACCACCATGTCGTGATAGCACCGCCTAGCTGGGCCAGCGCAGCCCCGTGCTGCAGCAGCAGCGGGCGTGCTGTGTGGCCGACCGGGAACTCCTGTGGGCGCGCGTACAGCACCGCCGCCGGCCGTCGTGCCTCCGACGACCCCCACATAGGTGCACCCCACCCCGGCGAGCACTCCCATGGCGGCCACCGTCCTCCGGGACGCGCCGTCAAGGCGATTCGTGCGTTTCGTACGAAGTTCCGTCGTAACGCGCGCGGAATCAAGTCCGTTTTGGCGTCCCGTCACAGCAACTTCGCATGCGATTTCCGAGAAATCCGACCGTTGGATCGGCGATTTCTTCGCTCCGTCACAATTTCGGTATACCCACCTTCATTCGTGTCATTTTTCATCCGTTGATTTTGTCGTTTGATACATGAAAACCGGCCACCAAGTTGACCGTTTAAATTGTATTAATTTTGGACAGTTTTGCGGGGTCAACTTCGTCAGCTTGTACCTCCTCTACCGCAGCTCCGTTTGGCGTGCTACTAGTTCCTGTGCGAAGCTGGTACAACCCTCTTGCTACCCCTCCAGTTTCATTTCATTGTGAGCTTGTTTGATTGGTTGAATTCGATACCAAAGTTGGCCGTCCGAATTCGTAATTTTCAACTTGTAAAATTCCATTTTTGAACACGGGACTCCAGATTTCATTCCTAACACCACCATTAGACTTGTGGCATCGTTCTGGCTTGTTTTCATATAAAATTTATTAGATTTGGAGGACATGGGCCCCGGCACGTTTTTCAGTGCAAAGTGGGTCCCACAGTCCGGGTCAACGAGACTTTTTGGCGCCGGCTCATCGGAATCCCAATTCCGGATATACCGTTGAGTTCGTATCGTCATTTTGGACTCGTTGACATGTAATTTGCTAGGTTTTGGTGGACATTGGATCTGGTACGTATTTCGGTGCAAGTCGGATACCAATATCCGGGTCAACGGGTCATTTTGAGATCGGCTCATCGGAATCCAATTCCGGATATACCGTTGAATTCGTATCGTCATTCTGGACTCGTTGACATATAGTTTGCTGAGTTTTGAGAACTTTGGCTCCGGCACGCATTTCCGTGCAAATCGGAATTTTAAGTTCTGGTCAACGGACCAAATTGAAATCGGGTCAACGGAATCCAATTCTGGAGATACCGTTGGGTTCGTATCGTCATTCTAGTTTCGTGGACATATAATTTGTTATATTTTATAGACTTATTTTTCTTGCACGTTTTTTGGTGTAAAACGGCTCCGACACGGATACCGTTTTTGCCCCAAAATTACCTTTTTGCCCTTGTGTCCAAATTGGACCGATGGGTAGGCTATCCTAGCTAATTTGACCATTCTGGACACGTTAGCGATGTTTATTTCATCATCCGACAATGTTTGTTGATAGTTTCTCTGAGTTTAACCTTTTTATAAATAATTAATAATTAATTCTTATAATGTTCGTATTTTGGGATTAGTACAACGAAACTGAGCTCAGTCAATTCCAGTGATCTCACATCGCTAAAATTGACAAGATGGACACGTGGATCACTATAATAAGATTATCAACTTTACCGTTGATCATCTCATCTCGATTTGCGTGTCGTAAGTTTCGACGTACAAATAACGAAGTACACTTTATATCTTTAATAATTAAACTAGAATTGACCCTATTTGACCAGAGTTGACCAGTTGACCAAAAGTCAACTGTAAGTCAACACTTGACCTAGTTTGACTAGATTGTTGACCGGAGTTGACCTAGAGTCGATTTGACTTAGAAGAACCTAGGATAATATAGATTGCTTGTAGAGATTCTTTTATTACAACTTGAACACCTTGTAACCTGTGTTGCTTTAAATAGGACTCTGTGGCTTCAGTTGGACCCCTATACCTATCAGCTGTTCAGGTTATCAGGCGAGTACATTCTCTGATCATTTCATATCCTGTTAGAATTATTTTTCTGCTTTAGATTACTTTACTTGATGCTGTCACGTTGGTAACACGGATTAGTACTATATGGATCCATTCTTGAGATGTTATCCCCTCAGAGAGCATCGTATACTACATATTCTGTGCGTTTCACTTACATGGTGTATCACTATGCTTCACGATTCTTCGATCACTTGTGACATGTACTCTCATGATCACAGTCTTCCTAGAATCACCCCATTTATGGGCATTCCCAGAATCACCCATTTATGGGCTATCCATGTATCACCCCTTGTGGGCCTTTGCATGGAATCATAACATAACCTGGTTGGATCCTTGTGTATTGATTGGGGGTACGGGGGAGTAGAAGTAGACATGTGAATAATATCCAAGTAGTGTAGTTCCCAGAATCACTCCATAGTATAGTTCCCAGAATCTCCTATGCCATTCACGTATTTATATTGTACTCTGACTCACTAGCCACTGTTAGTTCTCTACTTATAGTAGATATTTCTATTACAGTTCTCTCTCTATTTACATACTGTATTTCCTTCAGATCATGTATCTTACTTTACTACATGATTATATTTTCTAACCTGCTATGACTTGTTGAGATGTACTGTGCTCGCTCCTGTCCTGACTGGACCTGTTGATAAATTTTACAGATAGCTTGGAGGTTGCCAGCTAGCCTGGAGGAGACATATTAGAGGTTGTTTAGATAGCTATTTCAGTTGTCTGGAGTTGTATTTACTTTATGGATTACTGTCTTTGAGCGTTGAGACGTATTTCTGGTTTGTCTATCTTAGACACTTAGACTTCTATCTGCTATATCTCTTTGGATTTTATGTTTTATCTATCTCCCATTATGCTCTACCTTAGATGTGATTGAGTTTACATTCTGCTATGTCATCCCCATTCGGGGAGTATAAACTGCTTAGTCTTATACTGTTAGATGTATGAGACCTAGGACAGCGTTCTACCACCGACACTGCGGCGTAGGCTGGATGTACCCACGTCTCGTGCCCTAACTCTAGGGTGCGGGTCGTGACAGGAGTCTCCTACGTCTGGACAGAAGAATGTCAGAAAGATTTCGATGATATCAAAGCTTACCTAATGAGCCCTCCAGTTCTGGTGGAACCCGTCGCAGGCAAACCATTTCTCCTCTACGTCCGTGCCATGGATCATTCCCTCGGCACTTTGTTGGCTCAAAACAACGATACAGGTTACGAGCAAGCTATCTACTACCTTAGTAGAACAATGATCGGGGATGAACACCGGTACAACCCCGTTGAGAAGGAGTGTTTGGCTTTGGTGTTCGCCATCCAGAAGACTCGCTATCATGTTTCAGGCCAGACAATTCATGTCATCTCCCGAGTTAATCCACTCAGGGCTCTCATGACGAAGCCAGGATCATTGAACTCCCGACTAGCTACATGGGCAATCTTGTTGACGCCGTACAACATGGTGTTCGTTCAACAAAAAGCCGTCAAGGGTCAAGCTCTAGCCGACTTTTTAGCCGCGCACCCCATCCCAGAGTCCTTCAGATTCTATGAAGACATCCCGGATGAGATCCAAGAATCAAACGTCACCGAAGAAAACTTCGTCTGGTGGGTGTTTTTCGATGGCGCTTCAAGAGTAGGCCCCAAAAGCCAAATCATCGTCGGAGTGGGGGTAGTCTTAGTCTCCCCCGATCAGCTGGTCATCCAGCGTGCTTACTCCCTTTCGAAGTCGTGCTCCAACAATGTTGCCGAGTACAACGCTCTCATCATGGGACTCCAGCTGGCACAACAGCTGGGTGTGGATCATCTGAAAGCTTACGGCAACTCAAAACTCGTCGTTAATCAAATCCGAGGGCAGTATAAAGTTCGCCATGAAGATCTGGTTCCTTACCATGAAGCTGCATTGAATATTATTTCAACCTTCGCCAAGTTCTTCATAGAAAATATACCTCGGTTATAAAACCTGGAGGCTGACGCTCTGGCTGGCCTCGCAGCTTCATTGGCAGCCACCCTCAGGACTCAACACTACATCACGGTAGTAGGACGAGACTTGGTCTGTCCTAAAAATAACATATGCTCACAAATGGCCCATGCCATGACGACAAGTGTCGGTGTTAATGTCCGAGACTGGAGGTTCCCGTTCATTGACTTTGCTATCTATGGAATTCCCACAGAAGACCCAAAAGAAGCTGTCTCGGTCAGAAGGCATTCCCTTCGGTTTTATTATGATACAGCTACTAAAATGGTGTACCGACGTTCCTACGACGGACTTCTCCTTCGATGCCTATCCAACGAAGAAGCAGCCGAAGCCCTTCGGGAAGCTCATTACGGGACTTACAGGGCTCATCAACCTGTCCCTAAGTTGCAGGATCGACTGCGACGCATGGGTTACTACTGGCCAACCATGGCAGCCGACGTCGTTGACTATGCTAAAAAGTGTCATGCTTGCCAGCTTCATGTCGATTTTATCCATACACCATCGGAACCACTACATCCTACGGTCGCCTCCTAGCCCTTTGAAGCTTGGGGTATGGACATTGTAGGACCTATCACCCCTTCTTCATCAAGGGGACACCGCTTCATCCTAGCCATCACCGACGACTTCTCCAAATGGACAGAAGCAGTTCCACTAACGGAAGTGAAAAGCTCTAGGGTGATCAGCTTCATCAAGCATCATGTCATCTACCGTTTTGGGGTACCCCGTAGGATTATCCACGACAATGGTCCTTAGTTCATCAGCCATGTTTTCAGCAGATTCTGTGACAAGAATCGAATTTAGAACGTGGCATCAACCGCCTACAATCCGGCAGCAAACGGATTAGCCGAGGCTTTTAACAAGACTATTGTCAGGCTACTCAAAAAGGTCGTGTCATCCAACAAACATGACTGGGACGAAAAGCTCAGCGAATGCCTTTGGGCCTACCGTACAACGGTACGGACTCCTACGGGCAACACACCATTCTCCATAGTCTACGGAAGCGAAGCGGTACTGCCTCTTGAGATCCAGATACCCTCACTCCGTGTAGCGATCATAAATCAATTGACAGAAGAAGACAATCAGCGTCATCATCTGCAAGAAATGGAGGCTCTCGACGAAAAATGTCTCCTAGCTCAGCAGCGCATTAAACTCTATCAAGCCCGTATATCACAGGCTTTCAACAAAAGGTCAAGTAGAGGACATTCCAAGTTGGCGACCTGGTCCTGGCAGTCAGGAGGCCGATGGTGTTGACTCACAAAATACCAGGAAAGTTCAAGCCCAAGTGGGAGGGACCTTTCATCGTAGAGACGGTATACACAAACGGTGCTTACCGCCTCGCCCGATCAAATGGGGACTTGTTCATGATGCCCATCAACGGCAAGTTCCTAAGAAGTACTAATCTTGACATCTTTCAGATATGTAACTTCCATCTCTACCAAGCAAGGAAATCAGTGGACCTGATCATCAGAGCTCACATACACCTCCCTTTCACAAAATCTTATGCTTTCGGAACCCAATTGTTCCGTGGCATTCTATCTCCAGTAGAAGAACAACCACGTCCATATTACCTCTGAGTTGCTCCTCTACACCATGCAAAGAAGAATCTTACACTACATAAGATTGTGCTACTGATCATGTTTACCACGTCCATATTACCTCTGAGTAAACATCCCGTACAGACAACTCCCACGTTGTTGTACATCGATCGCAGAACTTTCATGTCCATATTACCTCTGAATAGTTCCGCGTATCCCCCCAGAGTCACTCCTACCACGTCCATAACACCTCTGAGTAGGAAGATTCCATCATTTGAAACCCATATTTGCCACGTCCATATTACCTCTGAGCAAACATATCGGTTCTCTCAAACTTATTATCTGTACCTAAAAACCAAGGTGCACAAAAGATAATAGGTCCACACAAATTACTAGTTCATGATAGCAAAAATGAACACACCACAAAATTCTTTATTTTTTTCATTCAAAAGTAAAGAATTACATCCCCAGCAAAGTTGCTAAAATATATATATATATAACAAAAAGAGAGACTACAATCCCTAAGCATCATTGGGCTTGGCAGAAAGCTCTTCGACCCGACGCTTCAAGTCTTCATCCCGAGTCCCCATAGTTGCCAGGACTCGGCATTCAGCTTCTTGACGTATCACTTCCACAGCCTCAGGAGCAGTATCGTTCTCGTGCTTAGTTTCCAACTCTTGTCGCTGGCAGGTCAGAGAAAGAATATGGCGGGTAACAACTACTTCTTCCTCCTTAGACGATATGTGCTCAGCCTGGGCTCGCTCAGCATCTAGCAACAGTTGGGCTTGCTGGTCTTCAAGGAGACGAATCTTGGCAGTGACCTCCGCTATACTAGCATCCAACGAAGCCCGCAACTCCACATTCTCCTGCGTGGATTGTGACAGTCTCTCCACCGCGGCCTCAGCTTCGGCCACCTTGCGATCCCAGATGGCCACTGTAGCCTGATAGGACGACTCAACTTCAGCTATTAATTTCTCCTTCTCTGCTTCTATCAGAGCAGAAAAGTCATTTCGTCGAATACTCTGAAGTTCAGAAAGATGCTGGTCGAGCTGAGCCACCGATGCCTCCAGAATCTCAGCCATATGATCACGGCCCCCGTAGAAGTACCCAAACCTATCACGTCCATACTACCTCTAATAGGATTATCACACCGAAACAGCTATACTATCCATGCTTCTTGTTCAAAGTATTTCAAAACTTGTCCAAAGTTTTAAAAACTTTGAAGGGGGTCTTGTAGAAGCATGAAAAAAATAGAGATATTGATTTTAATCCCATATCGGAAAGGAGAAGAAGAGAGTTCTCATTCCACTTTATATATGGAGCCGTCTTGTCTCCTTTGAAAAGGGCACCAAAATAAATAAAGAAAAGGGAGCCCGTTATCCAGGAAGCCCGTTCGAGCCACAAAAGTTTGCAGTAGTTCTTCTCTTCTTCTGGGTCGGCTGCAAGTTCTTCACTCGCTGTCAAGGCGAGAAAAAGTTGGATTCTGAGTACTATGCGCCTTCGCGGGCTAGTTTGAAGAATTTCAAGGCGGCACGGGCCATGCGCCTCAAACGTGCTATGCCAACGGCAAACCAGAAGCATGCGCTCACAATCATGCACGATGTTGATGGTAAGCTGTACAAAGTTGACTCGGGTGCTTCTGTACCAGAAATGAGCCGACCTTTAAAGTTCTTGTCTCACTTGGGCGCATCTCCGGCGTTCGCAACCAAGTCGTGCAAGGCAAATTCTGTGGTCTTGAACTCCCGTGCCTATATTGATTGTGCGTCTGAGGCTGGTTCAAGTCACTATAAATGTGGTTCCCCCACTATTGATCTGGGCGCGCCTTATACGCTGGATCAGAGGGCGCAACATTCACTTGATCACCCCGACGCTTGGCCTTGCCATACGCCTGATGGGTGTCTAAAGGTGGCACATCACTCATACACTCACCCTGACACTTGGCTTTGCCATGCGCCTGAAGAGGGTACGAGTGTCACTCATACACTCACCCTGACGCTTGGCTTTACCATGCGCCTGAAGAGGGTACGAGTGTCAACATCTTCTCACATGATTTACGTACTATGATCACTCACAAACGTAGATCGAAAGAGACGACCATCATGCACAACTCGTCCCTTACGGGACATACTTGTGCTACGGTCGCCATCAACTGCTGCTGCCGTAAGACAGTGGCTCCACCACCAAGGCAGTCTGTGTTCCAGCAGTTGCAACATGCTGTGCTTGTCCGATATCGTCTCAAAAACATGATGCCAATTGAAGACTTTGTAATAGCCTATTCTCAACTAGGCCATCATCATGTCTCAGCTAGTCATGTCTCAGCTAGCCGTGTCGTCTCAGCCCGGTATTACTCTCCCAGCATCACTCCGCCCGTCAGAGTGAATCACTTCCTCGTCAATGCAAAGCACATCTGCCAGCATGGGGCTCTTCTATCATAATGAGGTTTAGGCACATCAAACCCAAACCATGCATTCAACTTGGCACTCGATGTCGTCTTGTAGAAGAATACTACCAGCAAGCGGCTCGAACATAAACTGCTATGTCCATTCCAACTCGGCGAATCTCAGTCTTTGAAGGAGTTCACCATCAAAGCTTCTACGAACAAGGAGAACCATCACCCATAGTACAACGTCTTACTAAGGAGGAGGATCAGTCGAATCAATCTTCGTCGAAAAGTCAAGGGAGAGACAACAAAACTCTCTCAAACTGTTGCTATTTATAGGCTAGGGCAAATCAAACCCATGCGCCAAGTGGCAACCTTCCCGAAGTTAGTATAAACTTGTATTTATGATGATGAATTTTTCCCTTCGAATTCAGCTAAGTCAGAGAGCCATCAATGCCCCGAAGAACTCAACAGTCGAACCAACGAAGATGCGTCATACAAACAGATGCGTCGATCAGATCGCGCATCATACAGACGCGTCCATTAGCACCAAGCCTCATAAGGATGCGCCCCACGTGTCCCCATGCGGCTAGTGGAACACAGATCAATGCGCCCACTCAAAGGCCCATCACCCGTCAAGAACATTAATACTGAAGTCTGACACGACAGCAGCCATGCCTTGATGGCAGAGCAGCAACAACTTTTACAGAAAACGAAGTGCCGCTGACGTCAGCGTCATCATTACTCTCCTCTGGCGGTTACAAGCCATGTGGCCGATTGACCATTCGCATGCGCCTCGGCAGTCATGCGCCCGAAGACTCGCATGTACCTCAAAAGTCGTACGCCCAGGCCGGTTCGTGACTCCTGAAGGTTACGAGCCAAAGTCTTCTCATGCGTCCAATCCCAGGCGCTTCCTGACAGATCACTCTCCACCAAATCTGAGATCTTTGAGCTACGGACATGTGCCATGTATCCTTGACTCAGTTCAGCCTATGAAGGGTGCTAACCATCCAAGATCTCAGCAACCGAAAGATCCTCTCTACTGCCACGTGCCAGCCACAAATGTAGCATGAATGATTCAACCCACAAATCATGGCGCATCATCATGCGCCCTCCTTCCGTCAGTATCAGCCACGTGGCATTCCTACGAACAAAGTGCATCTACATGTGCGCGCATGAGCAGCCCAACCTGCTGCTTATAATTAGAGGGATCATTTCCTTCTTCCACACACATATAGACATACAGAGACGCACAGTCAAAGATAGACGTAACCAGAGCATCAGAGTTATCACCCACAGAGATCGGAAGAGACACTCAACG
Source organism: Iris pallida (assembly GCA_029216955.1). NCBI lineage: Eukaryota > Viridiplantae > Streptophyta > Magnoliopsida > Asparagales > Iridaceae > Iris > Iris pallida. The sequence continues at coordinate 24,610,958 of JANAVB010002395.1, forward strand.
TCTTTTTCTCCTCCGCAAGCTCCGACATCCAGAGCAATCCAGACATTCAGAGAACCAAAAACCGTCGTCAGATCGTCAACGGAGTCAACGCATTACCACTCGCTCCATCGACACAGGACCCAGATAAAAAAAAGTGTACTCCTAGGACTACATCGAAGTCCTATATTGTAACACTGTTCTGTTTGTAATTGAAATTGCAATTCAAAGATTTTAATGGCAAACACATACCACTTCTCCTTCCTCAATATTCCCAGTACAACTCATTCGATCGTAGGTATAGCGTTATAACCTATTCAATGATACCTATCAGTTCACTTCTAGAAATTTCTCTTAATTGGCTCTATGCATCCGATATCCAGGCACTCGTACTCAACTCATAATCTCACTAGGATCCAACTCTAAGAAACTTACCCATTTCTAGCTACCCATCCTCACAATTACACCAATAATCTAGCTTAATTATATTCTATAATATAACTATATGGTTTGTCAATTTTAGTCATCTAATAAATAGAAGGTAACAGGAACCAATGAGTGGGTCAAACAAACCTATACCAACTTCAAACAACGGTAGGGTCAAGCAAAGAAGGAAGGTTTGTCGAATTATCTCCAAAATGGTATGAGGCCAAACAAGATGCATAGGACATAGTCTAGGTAAGACTCGAGAACCATATATCTGTGATTATGTCACACAAAGTTACTGCCACGCCAGTGTGCATCTGGCCGTAAATAACTTTCTTGTTTCATAATACGACGGATGGCTGTAGTGCACATCTACCGTGCCATAATACAGGTTCTTGAGCTTATCTTGGACAAATCCATAAAATATTTTGAATTACTTTTTACGAAAATACAGAAAAATGTCAACATGTTTAGGATATGATTCAAGTAGAATTTGAAAAACATATGTAGCCATGATGCTGTTATCTGAAGTCCTCCTCGCCAGTATTTCTCAGCCTGCAAAAACTTGATCCGTAATACAAGGATAAATATAATTTTCAAACTTTTCTTTGGACCAATCTATAAGTCAGTTTCAACAAATTAGCGAAAATGAATGAGAAGATTTACTCAAGAAGTCAATAGGGAAGGGTTTAGTCAAACCTCGAGTAATGAAGAACACAAAAGCAATCATATTAAGAAATAAGATAACATGAAAGCAATAATGCTGAAGAGTCTGAGAAAAGTCTATAATCATTTTGGATGTATCCTCAAATCTTATTCCTTAATTGGTTGTAGGCTCGTAGTAGTACGACTATCCTAGGTATCACTACGACTTTAAAAAATTCACGAAGACTCTACCTGCACTTATGACTTCTAGTGTCTATGCCCTTCCTGATGTGATAGTAAGTGTCACGCCCCGCTCCCGCAGGAGCGATCGTCCTCGCTAAGGCATGTCGCACGGGCCTAGGTTGCGCCCGTGCAAGGCTATGTCCGAAACGGCCGATTCGAGCTAGGCCACAGAGTCGCACAGAGTGTCCCCATTTGTAGCGGAAAGTAAATGAACACAAATTAAAGCGAATTCAAACTATTTATTGACATTCGAGAAGTTTACAAGCTAGGCCGAGATTACAAATCGCTCAATCTCTCTCTCTCTAAAACATAAAAGGCGTGCCAAGTGGCTTACAGATGGAATGATTCATGGCGATGTCCCGATACATGTCCTGTATATGGTGCTTCAGCTCCTTGCAATGCTCCAAGGCTCCAGAGATAGCTCCGCGCCTTAGCACGTTCAAGGAAAGCTTCGCACCCGCTGACGTCTCCTGCTTCCTGCAAGCAATCTGTGGGGTTATCAGTACATTGTTATACACTGGTGGGGAGGCTAGCTCGCCCACAATGCTATTATTACTAAACACGTTCTATTTACTTTTGTGCACCGTCTATCATTCATTGTCTTTCTAATCTTGCCTTAGGATCAGTTTTATGGCTATTTCATAACTATCTCGTGTTGCCAAATTCAAGTGTTTGCATGGAAATACATGCACGACTTACCCATACTTACCGTCCGGCCTTTTCTGTCTAAAGTAAACTAAGTTAGTCAACAATTCATAAAAACTTTCAATGCCAAGGGCGTGTCCTTGCCTCAGGTCCTAGCACGACGTAGGCGTGTTTTCTAACTCGATTTCACGAAGTACTCTTTATCCTTTGGTGTGTTACACTTCAAGCCTGTTCAGAAGGCACTTCATTTAGTTAACTTAGACTACTTTGTTTCAATGCAAGGACTTGCACGTGGATTACCACTAGCAAAGGCCACTTAATCTATATGCACCGGTCGCTGGCATCAAAAGCCATTTTGGACATATCTACCCTTGGTAATTTCTCACCTATCATAGCGTGCGGCTGGAGCTCCCTGATAGTCTTTTGAAATACCCCGCACTTACGTCTCCTGGGTGGCCAAGTCCGTACCCATGTGAGCCCGTAAGCCCCTTTGATTTTGCCCAGGCCGGCCACGATCCTTCCTTTGATCATGCCACAGAATTCTTTTTTCTTCACGGCCGCGGTATTCCCCCCCCCCGTGCTGATTGTCCACGACCATTTCGTATTGTTTGGCATTTTAACTTAACGGCTGTCTCCGAGCCATAGGCTAACCCTTAGCCATAACGTTATCGACCAGGTTGGCATCCGTACAGCACGGGTAGCGAGCCCCGTTGTACGTGCCCGTCATACCTGTCGCTTACCATTCCTTTCTTTCTTATCTTTTATTCATTCTTTCTTTTCTTTCATTCACTTATTCATTCATTCATTGATTCATTCACATGTTCACTCATTCTCTTATCATTCATTCATTCGTTCTTTCGTTCATTCATACATTATACAACTCTCCGTGCGGAAGTCGCCTTGGCGACCCATCGGTCTCGAAGTCTTCCAATGTTGCTATGTTCTACTCGGAATGACTATGTCGATAGTCTTCCCGTTTTATTGTTGTAAACTATTTATTGTTTTATTGTTAAACGCATAGGGAACTTGATACGTAAGTCTGTGCCTTAGCACGAGCGAGGAGTACGGTACGAGAGTTCACATTTTCTATGTTCCTTTCCATATTCTATACAAGCATGTAAGATGGGATTATTCCCTTAGCTAGGTATGTTGAGTCATTTATTAGCATGTACGGTATTATCGCCTAGCAATTCTAGCAATAGTATTCGTATTGTTATGTGTCTAGGCTAAGCAAAGACGGGTTCATCGGAGCCACCCACCTTAGCGATCTTCGCATCGGCCGAGCGGTACTCCGAGCGCACCTTTGAAAGTCTAAGTCTGGACTCCTTTTGACGGGCCAATGTAAGCCTTGCATCGATTCTTCATCAGGTCGATGCCAACTCTTCGGGTCGACGGCTCGTTCGAGTCGTTGCACTTGCCGTTTGAATCGGCATTCCGCTAGGGCGGAGCGGGTCATTACATAATATACCACTCAAAACAAGTCTCGTCCTCGAGACTTCCTGAGTGCAGGTCATCCTACCATTCATTAAATCGTGTCGTCGTGTTTCTTAGAGAATTCTATCGAACGGCTCTATCGTTCGATGGCGTCGAACTATGCTCAGTTATTCTTCCAAGTTTTATGTTGCATGCGTTTGGTAAATTTTATTGAATGACTGTCCATTTATTCACTTATTTGTTCATGCGCATCTCAACACCTACTTGCAGCTACATTCGAGTTCATCATATCGCTGCGTGGGGACTGTGCACATATTCAAGGCGTCCCCCAAATACGTACATTTCAACCAGGCTTAGCGATTAACGAAGTCGGACAAGCTACTCGTGATAGTTTTGATTTGTCGATCGTTTCACTAACTTTGATTTAAAACCGAACTCGCGTGCATCTCACTATCATTTATCTTGATCCTCGAGATGATCTGATTCGTTCTCAATCGTTCTTGTCTACGAAATCAATACGATTTCTTCTTCTTAGCGGAGTCGACCAAGTCTTAAGTACTTTCCATCCGATTCAAGACCAAGTATTGTACTATCATCGAGTACGTCTTCCTATCAATGATTCAATTCGTTATCCCAACTTTACTTGCGCATCATCCATTCCTATCATTCGCTTTGTTTGGGGCCAATCTTGTCGTCGTTCACGCACACTCCCTGTTCCCCGTCCTACTCTAAGTCTTGCTGTCCAAAGTCTATCGTCCGTCCAGACGATACTGTAAGGTCAATCTCACAAGTTCAATCACTCGTCATAGGGTCATCTACCTATCCGCTAGGTCATCACACAGGGTCATAGTTATAAGTCAATTCTGTGGCTTATCGTGTATGGCCGCTGCACGAAACTCGCCCCAAATCCTATGGTCAAACCATTTGTTCGTTTGTACGGGAGTTTCTATCCAAGTTTGTTTTGCTCAAATTTCTAACCATCAAGCAGCGTTCACCCTATTCGTACTAACACATTCTTCGCTCCATGTTCGAGCTCGTATAGGAAAGTCATCCTACGATAAGTTGTCCTCAATCAAATTCTTGACATGTTAATAGCGTGTGTCCGTAATAACAATTATCGTAGTCTATCTCTTCAAGTATGTTTGATACAATCCACCTATCCATCCTATCTAATTTATGTAGTCGATCACAAGGTCATCTAGCCTTGCAATATGTTGCGCCCCGATCTCACGCAAGTCTGATTATCCACGACGGACATGAATCACCACATCAACATTCCCGCAGAATAATCGTCCTCATCGGGACGTAACTCTTGCGTTGAATCTAGACTTACTCATTTTCGATACGCGGATTGGGTCTACTCAATCCTCAAGTTTTCTTATTCTTCAATCGCAAGTCCTAACAATTCTCGAATTTACTATCGCTTCAAACCACAAGTCGAAGCAATCAAAATTGCCATGTCATAATATTCTGAGTTCGATCATTCCCGTTAGACATGAATCACCATGCCAACGCTCACGCGGAACAATCGTCCCAAATCTGACGTGACGCATGTGCGAGGCTGGAGTTGAGCTCGCGCAAGACAAGATTGTTATCGTTGTGGTTATCACAGAACCATCAAGTCACTTCTCTTCTTCATTCCAAACATATCTCCAACATAGCATCCTTCAAAACAATTACTTCTAACACGATCATCATTCATCGAATCGGAGTACCCCCGAGTTATCGTACGTCGATCTTTGGTACGCCTCAATACCATCGATGATGCACATAACCTGACGATCTTCCTTTCGCAACGAATTCTGAGTCATGCAACTTAATTTCCTCAATTCACATTGTCTCGTGCTAACTCTTCATTGAGCAACATCTATTCTAATTCTTTAGTCATTCTATCTCCACTCAACGTTTCCCATGCACGCTATCTTCCGATCGTGCTATCTTCGATCTTGTATGAGTATTTCGTCTTAACTCAAGTTTCAATCCATTCGACTAATTCCAAAATTGCATGCACGATCCACTACGTTTCCTCAACCAAGACCTCCATTTACCTTATCGTTTCGAATCTCCATTTAATCGTTTCATAATTTGTACTATGCATTCTTAATTCGTCCGAACAATATCTCGTTTGAGACTCTCAAAGCCGCAACCAACTGAGCGTTACTCGTTCTAAGGCTTTGTGCGATATCATCGCTTGCCGACATACTCGCTCTATCCGTATATCCTTTAGTTTTGCTCGAACAATTTTCTATGTCGTCCATACACCACTCAGGGTTCGAGCCACTCGACTAGTCGTCGACACTCACTCTTATACTTCTTCGAACCTATCACATACACCACTCGGGGTCAAGTCATTCTATAAACCCTCAAAAGATCATTCGATTCCCAATCGATGTGTTCAATCGTGCGTTCGCCCGTTCCTCAAAGTCTAAGAACCACTTCTCGTGTTCGTTTTGGTGTTGGTCAAGTAGCTTCTCTATCGACATACGTTCTAAGCCTCACTTATTCTCGTCCGAGCGATAGTCGGTCTCGCTCGCAAACTCGTTCGCACATAAGGTTTAGGTGCGCGATACTCGGCACAACTTAGCCAAAAGGCTGCGTGCAAAATCATCCCGTTTGAACTATACTTCGGTCTCGGGTACTCGTTCGTTGTCGTCAGCGTAAGGTTACTCAAGCACGCCTTGCGTTTGCTAACTTTTAGCATTAGTTTTCTCTCAACTCAAGTTCCTTGCGGTTTGGCACAAAGGCCTTCGCATATTGATCCCGTTCAATCGAGTATTTGTACGAGCTTTTGAAAATATTAGACTTATTGTATGGAACATCCCAAGGCACAACGAGAGAGAGCGTACACTTCTTTTGTTTCAAAACGAGCTTTCAAAACTGAAAAAATCAAAATAAAGTCCAAGGACTTAAAGCCGTGCTCTGATACCAATCTGTCACGTCCCGCTCCCATAGAAGCGATCGTCCTTGCTAAGGCGTGATGCCGCACGGGCCTAGGTTGCGTCCGTGCAAGGCTATGTCCGAAAACGGCCGATTCGAGCTAGGTCACAGAGTCGCACAGAGTGTCCCCATTTGCAGCAGAAAGTAAATGAACACAAATTGAAGCGAATTCAAACTATTTATTGACATTCGAGAAGTTTACAAGCGGCGCTAGGCCGAGATTACAAATCGCTCAAGCTCTATCTCTCTGAAACATAAAAGACGTGCCAAGTGACTTACAAGATGGAATAATTCATGGCGATGTTCCGATACATTATGGCCTGTATATGGTGCTTCAGCTCCTTGCAACGCTCCAAGACTCCAAAGATAGCTCCGTGCCTTAGCACATTCAAGGAAAGCTCCGCACCCGCTGACGTCTTCTGCTTCCTGCAGGAAGCAGGAAGCAGAAGTATAGAAGAAATTAGGAAACAGTGATTAAATCTCAGGTTGCTCTTAATCAAAATCAGTGGCAAATGTGTGTGTAGTGAAGGAAACAGGGAATGACAGTTTGAATCAAAGGGTTAACTACTACCCAAAACAGTGAATTAACCATAATATGGAATCTGGAATTTAATCAATTAAAACCCAAAACTCTGTGACAGTGAAAAATGAATCAATATTTCAGTTCAGTAAAAAGAAAGAACAATCTCAGGTTTGGGATCATAACTCAGGAAAATAGGAATTCAGTTGACAGGATATCAACTTAGTTTAAAGAGGAAAGGAAATCAATTTCCAGTTTTGACAGTTAAAATCGAGCATAACCTAGTTGATGCACATTGAAACTCAAGTGAAACCCAAACCCCATTGCATAACAAGATCCTATCTAAACCCAGCATAACATGATTCAAACCTTTATTTCAAAACAGTTAAGAAAAAAGAAAGAACTAATAATCACATAAGAAAAGGAAATCAATTTCCAGTTTATAGGTAATCTATTCAATCTACAGTTCATCAGGAAATACAATATCAGTTAAAGGAAATATGTTGACAAGGAGGTATTGACAGTTACAAATGGGAAGAAAAACAGTGAATGATAACTGGAATTTAACTCAGGAAATAAAGCCAAATTCGACTGAAATATTTCATCAATATGAATCAACAATATGTGGGAGGATATTTAACAGTGAAGAATCATCAATAAAACTGGAATTTAAAATGTTAGGAATGGGAAAAATACTAAGTATCAGTAAATTACAATTCAGAAGTTCAACCCAATTGTCAAAACCCCATTTACAAACCAAGAGCCCAAATCGAACTGAATATTTCATTAATATGGACTAACAATCATGTAGGGGAAATTTATAGTTGAAAATATCAAATAGAAACTGGAATTTAATATTTTAGAATACTGAAAAACCCAGTATCAGTAATGGTATCAGCCGAATGGCTTTAATCCCCTATTCGAATCCAAAATCTCATAACAACCTATTCTAATCATGTAAACTAATTTATCACAGATTACTAAACATATTAGGATATAATTAGCAATAATAACACGAATTAAATATTTAAAACTGAAGAAACAAGAACACAAACAGTGCACAACTCAACACACTGCACACGCACAGTGCACGCATGGTGCACGCGTGACACCATGTTCGACATGACACGAGGGTTCGTGAAACCCTAGGAACCTCGTGTCAGTCATGTATACAACATGTGTGTCAAGTTTTATGAGTCGAAGTGGCGTGTGTACTGAGCAAACGCATCCGAGCAGCAGGGCAAGCAACCTGCCTGCGCTCGCACGTGCAACCGCGTGTCCGTGTGTCCGTGGCAACTCGACACGACATCAAAACGTGCTCAGTGCAATGGAAATCCATAAGCAAGGTTAAAACCCTAATTCCTATTCAAACACATTGCTGAATATAGAACGAAATGCCCTTTGAGACATTTCACCAAACACCTATACACATAGACTGATACGTGTCCGATACGGACACGTATCGGACACGAAACTTAGGGTTTGCTAGTCCTACAGTTAGGTTAGGCCTAGGGCTCCCTAGATATGAAATAAAACAGCAATTTCATAGAGTAGAATGGAAATTACCTATAGGTTGCAAATCCTCCAAAAAAAACTCCAAAAAGGGGTGTTCCTCTTGATAGCCAAACTTCCCCAAATTGTCCAAACTCTGAAATATTCTTCCATAAACAGTAGAACAGATGGATTAGAACCTATTGCAACGTGTTTGGGTGGAAAAGGAATTAAATATGAATTTCTAGGATTTAATGAAGATGGAGACTCACCTCTTCTCAAACTTGGAAAATTCCTAATGGAGGCTAGCCCTAATTTCTAGGAGGGGATTAAATAGGTGGGAAGACCTATGTGTGGCCGGCCAAGGGCTATTGGACTAGGGTTAGGGTTGCACTAGGTTGGGTTGGGCCTCTAAGGCTTTAAGTCATAATCATGACTTGTGAAATCACAAGCCATTTCTTAATCAATTCAAATCCTAATTTCCCCAAATTAAATCTAATGAATTTGAAATCACCAACTTAGGTCAAGCTAGGGTTTCTTAACCTAACCAAGTAGTCATGACCTAGGTTAGCCTCTAGGACAGTCTCCTAAGTCAACACCAGACAAAGTCAAAACTAGCACCAAATCAATTATACTAAAAATCACTAAAAATTCTAATAATTATAATTAATACTGACTATCACTAACCATGGTTAGCTAAGACTAGCTATGACTAATCTAGGTTAGGTCCAAACCAAGTTAGGCTAATCCCAATACATGGCAATCAATTAAATAATATTAAAATCATACCATTCTTAATAACACATTAAATTCCAATAATATATATTAAATTCAATTAAATTCAAAATGAAAAAAATATTCTTGAACTGGAAATGATAAATGAAACACCCTAATAACATGGCTAGGCTCTAGGTCAAGCTGTCTCTAGTGTTACACTATCAAAACACCAAAATCATAAGTCATGATTTAAAATAGTTTTTATATGATTTAAAAAAATTACCAAAAATCATATCATAATTTAAATATCTTTATTAAAAGATTAAAATTACAAAATTTCAAAATTACCCTCCTTTGGAAAACTGGGTGTTACAATCCTACCCACCTTAGAAAAATTTTGTCCTCGAAATTAAGATGATCGTACCCCTTCTAGGTCAAACCCAAACAATCAAGGTCAAAAGAGAACTTATCTAAATCATGCAATTGGAAGGATAACATATAGGATTTGGTAATTGGTATCAGTCTGAGGTCTCATCTAGCCATTCTAGTCATATTAGATGAAAAGCAATCATAAGGTATCAAAACATACAACAATATGGTAGGGTGCAGCAATTATCAAGGACTGGCTAAGATATAGGTCAAGGACTCACCTCTAACTAGGTCTGGTGGCTGGAACTCCCTCCCGAAGGCGGAGTCTTGGCTGGGATAAATGTAGCAGGACAGTCTCACAGCCTGTGTGCAGCCGACCCACATAACAGGCACACCCCTCTTCTCTTCCTACAGTAGTCCCGTATATGTCTAGGCTTCTTACAGAAGGTGCAGGTAGGCACTCTCTCAGCTGGCCTCTGCTGAACAGGAGTCTGGACTGGGTAGGCTGGCCTAGGCTGATAGTCTGGGTGCTCACGGGGCTCTGGGTATATACTGCTCCTCGTCCTCTTAGAACTAGGCACTCCTCCTGAATGTACCAAATCCCACAGCAGTTGGATCCCGCGGCCCTGCTCCTTTAGGATCTCAGCCTGAACTCTCTGTGTATCCAACACATCCCGGAGAAGTCTGGATATCTGAGCTCCGTCAGGAAACAAACATGCCGATGGTATGGTATGGGGTACCTCTCCTGGAGGCAGAGGAGGAGGCATGGAAGGACTCTTTGTCTCATATGAGACTACAGCTCTCTCCTGAATAACAGGTGGTGGAGAGACTCTCTGGTGAGGATGCTAACACCTCCTCGATGGCGGGAGGTGCCACTACCCTTGGGTCAGCCTGAGGGGTCACTACCTCCTGAGCAACAGGAAGTGGGAGCACGCTCCTAGTCATATCCGGAGCTGCAGCGGCTCTCAGACGACGGGCTCGGGTCATGGGTGCCATACTGGAAAGGATAAAAATACAACAATCATCAAGGCTGTAAGGTAGTCTACCATCCCATAAGAAAACTGGTAATTATCAAAATAAAATAAGATAACTACTAATCATCTATAAAGGGGGTACTATTTAAAAAAATCAAAATCAAAAGTTTAAGGAACGAAAGTCAATAGCATTAAAATCCAATCACGATATATGTATAGAGAGTGTGTTAGAGAGGGAAAAGATAGCATTATGTAAGGGTTATGTGGTTTGTGTGTGTGAAATATACATAAAAGTGTATAGGAGGATTTGGGTCTCAACTATAGCTATCAAGTTATACTATTCATGGCATATTGGTTAAGCAGTCTACAAGGCACAAGCTATTTACTCATAACATACATGGCTAACCATATATATATATATGTATCTATATAGCTATATGAACATAACATAGAGATGAAGGGTTAGGTTTACATGGCAGTTGTGAACATTAGTGTAGAGTGTCAAGTGTACATGGGTTAAAACTTGAAATTGAAGAACAGTTTGGCAACTCTAGAGGGGGGTGAATAGAGTAAATATAGAAAAATGACCAATTAAAATAACTCTTTCACCAATAATAAATAATCAGAGTAAAGTGCGGAAAATAAAGGAGATCAAAAGAGCATACGCAAACACAGCGATTTTAACCTGGTTTCCCTCGTGGAGGACTAGTCCAGGCCTGAGAACTCTAGCTCGGGATTCAAATCCACTATTTGTGAAATAGTAGTTTACAACCGTGCCTTTACTTCAGAAGAGCACGTCAACTTCTAACAGAGGATCGTAGTGGCGATTTGCTTGGAATTGTCCAAGCGACTTCTTCGACTCTTGCACAAGAATCCTAACTGAGAGATGCTGAGCACTCGAGACTTAGGAGGCTTGTGGCTAGTAGATGGGAAGGGTATGGCTTATTTCAGCTACAAGAGAGAAGAGAAGAGAAGATTGGATGGATTGGAATGAGAGAATTTATGCCCTATTTATAGTGTTTTTATAGGCAGAATTCGGCCAAAATTCGGGTAGGAAAATTCAAATATTTGGCCGTTGGACAACTAGCAACCAGCTAACCCTAAAATTAGGGTTCCTAATTTCTAGGGGACAGAGTTCGGCCCGAACTCTGTGTGGAGGCAGAGTTCGGCCCGAACTCTGTCTCCAGAGCACAGAGTGGTTCAAAGGGGACCATTTGGGAATTTCTGGTTTGGTGGAGCTTTAGGATTTTTGGGTAGGCTATAGTCTAAGTTTCAAGAGCTCAGCATGACTCAGATTACATTAGTCTAGACTCAAAGAAAGTGTAAAATACAGACTCGAATCAATTGAGACACGAAAGCTGAGCTGTCTTCTGTCTTGAGCTTAATGCAGACGTCGTGTGTCATATTGAATTATTACAGATATTATTTAGTCAATATTGTCAATATTTGGTTAACTGTGACTTTGTGTCAACAATCTCCCCCATATTGATAATTGATAAAATAATATATGTATATTCAATATTCATACCTGGACACAGTTGATCATAGCAACATAGCTCCCCCATAATCGATGCCGAGCTAGAAATTAAGAGCTCCCCCGTGATCAGTGAACGGCGCTGAGCTAGAAGAGATAGCTCCCCCGTAAAGAATGCATTGAACCTGTATAATATCTCCAAAAAGCACAAACAAGCACAGATATACGAAAGCGAAAGATATGATACTAAATATATCTAGCCAGAATATACATAGTTCTCTCCCTTTTGGCAGTTAGCAATATAGACTGCATATGAATAAAAAGATCATATAAACTGCAGTATAAACAATGAAGAGTGATGCAACCACACCAAGCAGAGAAGAAACAGTGTATGACTAAACAAAATGAGTCACTAGCATAAAGTAAAACTATAAAATGTCATCCACAAAACTAAGTGTCAAACACACAACCAGAGTTTGAGTACATAAAACCAAGGACATAAATCCATAATAAACTAAATAACTGAAATCAAAAAGCATCAACTAAGATCATCATCAGTAGCAGCAGCAGATCGAGCCAATCTCCATCACGGAGCACGAGAAGGTCCTGGAGCATCTGAAGGACCGGGGAAGGAGCGACGGGGGTCCAAAAATGCAGCATCCGGATCCATGTAACGTATGACCCAAGGATCATCAATGCGATGGCCCGCGCGCTCAGGATCCCGCTCTATGGGAATGTGCAGATGACGAGACAGGGAATACCGTATATCATGCAGAGAGTTTCTGAGGGCACTCATCTGCAGAGTAGTACGATAGTCCAGCTGGGTCCAGCGATCGTCCTCAAGAGTAAAACGATCCCGGAGCATAGTCTGAATAGACTCAAGAGTGGCAGGTAGAAGTGGTGCATCCTGACCGAGTGGAGGGGCGTCAGGCTCCTCATCAGCAGACTGCTCAGAAGTCTCAGGAGAGGCGATGGCTGCCTGAAGGCGTCATGCCTTGGACAGGAACGCAGGAGCAGGCAAAAACGGACAGGTGTCAAGTGGTATGTGGAATGCACGAAAGATCATAGGAAGGTACAAAGGATAAACCAGAGCTCATGGTTTCTTCCTACAGTGAATCATCCGGTCCATCATGGAACGTGGAAGATTGAAAGAGATTCCAAAGTGGAGATGATAAAGAGCAGATATTTCAAGATAAGTGATGTCATCAGGAGAACCTGTTTTGGGTAGAATGGTGTTAGAGATTATCCAATGAAGGTCAGAAAAATATGGGTTGAGATATTTAGCCATGAGCTTGCGAGGACGTGTGTATGGAGTACACAAATCGTCCTTGAAGCTCTCAAGGGAGATCCCGTCGGAAAAACGGAATGATCGAGCGTCAACAAGCTTTTCCCAAGAATTGGGCTCTGAAAGATCAAGAAATTCTGCTAAGTCAAAGTCGTCAAAGGATATATTGATACCTGCAACTCGTGAATAAATATGGAGGTCATCAAAGGTCATGTTGCAGTAGAACATTTGGACAGCATGATGATAGATAGCAGAAGTGGTTGTGACTAGCTCATCAAAACAGAGGTCATGAAATAAAGAATCATATTGAGAGAATATAGAAAAATTAATAGAATGTCCTGCGAATACCTGACGATTCCGAAAGTCACTAAACCAGTTGTTTGTTGCATCTAGTGAGACAAATAATCGGTTGTCATAGGTAGTAGGATTTCGAGGACGGGGTGGGTTGAACAACGGATGAGGGGGTTGAAGTTGTTCAATGATTTGTTCAATTGACGGAGGAGAATCCGAAGAGGAAACACTCTCAGTTCGAATCCTCTTTCCATGATTGAACAAGCGAGGAGCCATAAAAGAAGAACAAACTTGATAATTAGAAGTATAGAATACAAGAATGATACCTCAAATGATCAATAAACAGTGGAAGAGAATGATGAGAAACCCCTTTCCCTTGATTTTGAGAAGTAATAGAGCCTTCTAGATCAAAAACTAGGGTTAGGGTTTGAAGGAAAGAGTTTGGAGAGGTGAGGAAGGAGGTAATAGTGAAGGAGAGAGATGAAAACCCGAAATATAAGAGAGGGTTTTCGTTGGTCGGAAGAAATTCTGACCGTATGATCTAAACTGATCCAACGGCAGAGGCTGATCCTGACGCTGGACCAATAGGGACCGAACTCGGCCCGAACTCTGTTAGGGGCAGAGTTCGGCCCGAGTTCTGGATTAGTGGTCCAGAACTTAAAACAGGCTGAAGAGAAAAAAAATGGTTAAGTGTTGAAGAAGAAAAAGGTAGAGAGGATAAAAGTAAGATGAATGCATTGAAGTACATAGAGAGGTACACAAAAGTCAGAATGAACTTTAGAAAAATCAATTAGGCAATATTAAATCGAAACAAACCATATAACAAACAAGGAAATATATTGTAATTCAATATTTCAAATTTGCCATGGGTTAGCTGCAGGGGCCGGATCCCAGCTAGCGGTAGTCCTGAGGACTAGTGCACCGTGTCGCTTAGGCTTTTACGCCTTGTTGTCAGAAGGACCCTTTCGGCTTGTACCCATACCAAATTTGTCGTAAAAGAATCAAAATATACTCGATATTTACGCAGGTGAGTCTCAACTTATAACTGCTTCATCCAAAATTCCGAGTTCACGATAAAGGAAATTGAAGCGCTCTTCGGATAATGGCTTAGTAAAGAAATCTGCTAGCTGATGATCAGTGTCAATAAACTCTAAGTTAATCGTACCATTTTACTGATAATCACGCAAAAAGTGGTGTCTGATCTCAATGTGTTTAGTGCGTGAATGACAGACAGGATTCTTAGTCAAATTAATGGCACTAGTGTTGTCACAGAATATAGGAATATGCATGAAAGATAACTTATAGTCTTCAAGGGTTTGCTTCATCCACAGAATTTGTGCACAATAACGCCCAGCTGCTATGTATTCAGCTTCTGTTGTGGATAGTGCTACAGAGTTCTGCTTCTTGCTAAACCAGGAGACTAAAGCTTTTCCTAATAAATGATACGTGTCGCTCGTACTTTTACGGTCGACCTTGCATCCAGCGAAGTCAGCATCAGAGTAACCAATAAGGTCAAATGATGTGGACTTAGGATACCATAGGCCCACTGTAACCGTACCCTTAAGGTATCGAAAGATACGCTTAACCGCGGTTATGTGTGATTCTTTAGGATTAGCTTGATATCTCGCACATAGGCAAACACTGAACATGATATCGGAACGACTAGCAGTTAAATAAAGTAAGCTGCCTATCATACCTCGATACTTACGTTGATCAACAAGTTTGCCGCTCTCATCTGGTTCGAGTTTGGTTGAAGTAGCCATTGGAGTGCTGATTGGTTTGACGTTGTCAAGATCGAACTTCTTCATCATGTCCTTGGTATACTTCGATTGACAGATGAAAGTTCCATTAGCCATTTGTTTCACTTGCAGGCCAAGAAAGTAGTTGAGCTCTCCCATCATGCTCATCTCAAATTCCGTCTACATATACTTGGCAAATTCTTGACAGAGGGTTTCATCAGTAGACCCAAAAATGATATCATCAACATAGATTTGAATCAACAGAATAGTGTCTTTAAAAGATTTTATAAATAGTGTGGTGTCAATTTTTCCTTTTGAAAAACCTTTCTCAAGTAAGAAGCTACTTAGCCTTTCATACCAAGCTCTGGGGGCTTGTTTGAGGCCATAAAGCACTTTCTTTAGCTTGAACACGTGGTCGGGAAATTTGTGATTTTCAAAGCCAGGAGGTTGTTTCACATAAACTTTCTCCTTAATAAAACCATTCAAGAAAGCACTTTTCACATCCTTTTGAAATAATTTAAAGTTTTGAAAATTAGCAAAAGTACAAAGCATCCGAATGGATTCTAGTCTAGCAACAGGAGCATACGTCTCATCGTAGTCGATACCTTCCTCTTGGTTGTATCCTTGAGCTACTAGACGAGCTTTGTTACGTGTGACTGAACCATCTTCATTTACTTTGTTTCTAAAAACCCATTTAGTACCAATTATCGAGTGATTAACCGGTTTAGGAACGAGTTCCCATACTTGGCTTCTCTCGAATTGGTTGAGTTCTTCTTGCATTGCAGAAATCCAAAATTCATCATTAAAGGCTTCAGAAATATTTTTAGGCTCTACTTGTGAAATGAAGGCAGTGCTAGCAACGGAGTCTCTTAGTGATGATCTAGTAGTTACTCCACGTGAAACTTCTCCTATTACTAAATTTTTTGGATGAGAAGGTTTGAAAGAGAATTTCTTAGGCAAACCCTCCAGAGAATCAATTTCGGTTAAAGTATTCATTGGAGTAGAAGTTGATGGCTCAACGTCATCATCAAGAGTACTTACTGCACTGTTATCTTCATCAAAAGTCACATTTGTTGACTCTTCCACAATAAGTGAGCATTTATTAAAAACTCTATATCCCTTACTCTTGGCGGCATAACTAAGAAAGATACCATCGTCAGCTTTGGCATCAAATTTGTCTAAGTTGTCTTTGGTGTTAAGGATAAAACATCTACAACCAAAAACTTTAAAATAAGAAACATTGGGGGTTCTCCCAAACCAAAGCTCATAGGGTGTTTTCTTCGTAATGGGACGAATCAGCACCCTATTCAAAATATGGCATGCTGTACTGATAGCTTCTGCCCAAAAGTATTTCGGAAGTGAAAATTTATTCAATATGACTCTGGCCATATCGTCGAGAGTTCTATTCTTCTGCTCCACAACACCATTTTGTTGAGGAGTTCTAGGACAAAAAAATTCATGATCAAAACCATTTGCATTACAAAAATTTTCAAAATCATAATTTACGAATTCGCCTCTATGATCACTTCGGATTTGAGTAATCATGTAGCCTTTTTCGTTTTGAACTTTCTTTACAAAAACTTTGAAAACAGAAATAGCATCGCTCTTATTAGCGAGAAAGAAAACCCAAGTAAATCTCGAAAAATCATCAACAATAACAAATGCATAAAGTTTGCCACCAAGGCTAGCTATTCTACTAGGATCAAATAAATCCATATGAAGTAGTTGCAAGGGTCTAGTAGTACTTACAGAGTTGATGGAATGAAATGAGGATTTAGTTGCCTTGTTTAGTTCACATTCGGCACATACCGTGTCCTTTTTGAATGTGATATCAGGCAATCCTCTCACTAGCTTCTTGGTAGACAGCCTGGATATAGCATCCATGTTGGCATGACCAAGATGCTGGTGCCAAAGTAGTTGTTCATCTTTGTGGGCATATAGACATCTACCTGCATTGTTAGTATTTATAGAAAGATAGAAAATATATATGTTGTCCTCTCTTTTCCCTTCAAAAGCAATGTCTCCTGTTGACCTATCATAGATGTAGCAACTATTTTGTCCAAAGTTAATATCATATCCATGATCAGCAAGATGACTAATGCTGAGCAGGTTATGTTTTAATTCGGTCACTAGGCAGACATCCTTTATTACAGGAGAAGGAGAATGACCAATGATACCATTACCTATTATGTGCCCTTTGAGATTGCTACCGAAGGATACATATCCTTCTCTCTTCATCGATAGTGATGCAAAAAGTTTTGCGTCTCCCGTCATATGTCGCGAGCATCCACTATCGAGAATCCACTTACTTTCAGTTGAAGAGGGAAGGTCCACCTACATCAAGAGTAGATGTGACCTTTGGTACCCGAGTTCTTGAGGGTCCTGAAAAGTTAGTCTTTGGAAACCAAGCATATATCTTTTTATCTACCAGTCTTCTAACTCTGCACTGTGGTGAGATGTGTCCATGTGATCCACAGTAGGTACAGATAGCATTTTTATTTATACTAGGAGCATGAGAATAATATCTATAAGCAACAGGATGAGGATGAACATGATGTGAAGAGTTAGCATGTAGATGATGATTATGCATAGAATAAGTGGCATGGTGATGGTGTCTATGAGGCATATCATGATGGTATTGTCTATGATGTGTGACATGCTGATATTGTCTATATGGCATGGCATGATGATTTTGTCTATGTGGCATATGATGATCTTGTCTGTATGGCATTGCATGATGATCTTGTCTATATGGCATGACATGATGATTCCTATGTGTGGAGTGATGTTGATTGTGTCTTTGTGCATGATGATTGTGTACTGAGTGAGAATTATTCTTACGTGCACGTGGTTTGTGAAAGTTTGTGTATATAAATGCATGGTTATGTGCTGCATGAAAATGACGTGGTTGACTAGCATGAGTGGTGTTGTGCCCATGTGATTGGGTTTGAGGTTGAACAACCTGTTTACCCAATTTGGTTTCTAATCTTTTAGAAACAGCTTGCAGTTCATCAACCTTAATATTTAAGCCATATATCTTAGTCATGGAAATCTTGTGTCTACTCTTTTCTTCAGCAAGCAACGTGTTAAGTGTAGTGATTTCTTGAGTTTGTTGCTCAATACGTGCTTCAGCATCATGTAAGCTTAATTTAAGCTTGGATACTTCATCAGTGTCATTAGTGGGTGTCGTATTTCTAACATTATCAAGAAGTAAGGAAATTCTTTGTATCTCATCTTCAAGACTTTTGATTTTGTCCTTGGCATGTTTGTATTTACCGATGACCTTTTTGTGATCATCGAGTAAATCAGTGAAAGCATCGCCAAGTTCATCAAAAGAGAAGTCATCTAGAGTTTCGTTAGATACCTTGTTGGAAGTTGCCATTAGGCACACATTTGCTGTATCTTGAGGAGAGCCTTTTTCTTCCTCGGAGTCACTCGCTTCACTTTCATGCCAAATTCCTGTGTTAGCATATTTCTTTGATGAATTCTTTTTCTTCAAGAATGGGCAGTCTTTTCGGACATGTCCAGTCTTCTTACAACCGTAACAGGTTGGCTCTTCTTCATCATCTTCTTGTGAATCCTTCTTCCTTCGATTGAAGCGAAGGAATTTTCTGAAGTTGCGAACCATGAGAGCTTGGTCTTCATCATCCGAGTTATCGTCTTCGGTCTCATCGTGATCAGCCCTTCGTCGATGAGCTTTGAGTGCGATCTCCCTGGTCTTCGGAGCAGGCTCTTCGAAGTCCTTGAGGTCAAGCTCGTGAGTCATGAGCTTACCCATCAAGGTCTCCATTGACATTGATGTGAGATCGTTTCCTTCTATGATGGCCGTCACCTTAGGGTTCTAAATCTTTGGCAACCCTCTGAGTAACTTACGAATCTTCTCGTGGTTTGAGTACTGCTTACCAAGCGAGGATAGAGGATTGATGATGTCGAGGAATCTTGTAAACATTTGAGTGATCGTCTCATTTGGCTTCATCTTGAAGGCTTCGTATTCTTGAGTGAGACGGCTTATTTTAGATTCCTTGACTTGTGTGGTTCCCTCATGCGTCACTTTTAGAAGTCTCCATACTTCATGAGCAGTGGTGCATGTGGAGACCCTGTTGAATTCATTCCTGTCTATAGCACAGAATAAAGCATTAATAGCCCTAGCATCCAGACTTGCCTGTTTCTTCTCCTCGATAGAATATTTGTCGTGTGGTTTCTCAATGAGGTCACCATCGACAACAATCCTGACGGGCTTTTTGTAACCGTCAGTGACGACAGTCCACAGGTCAAAGTCTAGAGACTTAAGATAGAAGCTCATCCTTGTTTTCCAATATGTATAGTTAGTTCCATCAAATAGGGGAGGCCTATGAGTGGACTGACCTTCACCATGATTGGAAATCAAGGATTGTGTGGTTGCCATGGATCAGCTCTTAGGATGTTAGTCCTTATAAAGAGAACAGAGCTCTGATACCAATTGAAGAACAGTTTGGCAACTCTAGAGGGGGGTGAATAGAGTAAATATAGAAAAATGACCAATTAAAATAACTCTTTCACCAATAATAAATAATCAGAGTAAAGTGCGGAAAATAAAGGAGATCAAAAGAGCATACGCAAACACAGCGATTTTAACCTGGTTTCCCTCGTGGAGGACTAGTCCAGGCCTGAGAACTCTAGCTCAGGATTCAAATCCACTATTTGTGAAATAGTAGTTTACAACCGTTCCTTTACTTCAGAAGAGCACGTCAACTTCTAACAGAGGATCGCTGTGGCGATTTGCTTGGAATTGTCCAAGCGACTTCTTCGACTCTTGCACAAGAATCCTAACTGAGAGATGCTGAACACTCGAGACTTAGGAGGCTTGTGGCTAGTAGATGGGAAGGGTATGGCTTATTTCAGCTACAAGAGAGAAGAGAAGAGAAGATTGGATAGATTTGAATGAGAGAATTCATGCCCTATTTATAGTGTTTTTATAGGCAGAATTCGGCCAGAATTCGGGTAGGAAAATTCAAATATTTGGCCGCTGGACAACTAGCAACCAGCTAACCCTAAAATTAGGGTTCCTGATTTCTAGGGGACAGAGTTCGGCCCGAACTCTGTGTGGAGGCAGAGTTCGGCCCGAACTCTGTCTCCAGAGCACAGAGTGGTTCAAAGGGGACCATTTGGGAATTTCTGGTTTGGTGGAGCTTTAGGATTTTTGGGTAGGCTATAGTCTAAGTTTCAAGAGCTCAGCATGACTCAGATTACATTAGTCTAGACTCAAAGAAAGTGTAAAATACAGACTCGAATCAACTGAGACACGGAAGCTGAGCTGTCTTCTGTCTTGAGCTTAATGCAGACGTCGTGTGTCGTATTGAATTATTACAGATATTATTTAGTCAATATTGTCAATATTTGGTTGACTGTGACTTTGTGTCAACAGAAATAAAGGGTTCGATCTTTCAGTTTAGCTCAACATTACATATTAGATTTGAAATTGAACTACACATTTGAAAGCAATGTAAAAAAAAATGTTAACATGTATTCAGTTTTCAAGATTTTGGAGGAATTCGAACATCAAAACCAACTCAATGTTTATCACAACCATAACCTAACATGTAAGAGTATAAAACCTAATATTATATACCTATATACCTACACACAACAATGTATACGGCTCAAAACATTACAAATTAAAACTGTAAATTGAACTAAACACTTAGAATCCAGGGTTAAAGGTTAATATGCACACAGTCTCAGATTTGACAAGTTCAACACAAAACTCAACCAAATTCAACCAATTTCTTTAAAACTTGGAACCCTGTACATAACATATATGTGCAGTAATGTAAACAACTAATAACATGAAATTTATATTTAATTTTACGAATTTAATCTGGAAAAACAGAGAACTAGTCACTGGTACTGTACTATATTAAAAATATTAGGATTTTGAGAAATTAACATCAAACATATTAATATGCATTCAGATAGGTTGGCAATCATGTGTAGCATGCATACGTGTCAGGCAAGTATCGGTGTCCACTATATATATATATATTTTAAGGTAATACAAGAAATAATGGCAAGAAGAAAATAATGATAAAATCTATTCTGCTTATCTGTTTAAAAGAAGGAACCATTTTGAAACCAGATCTATAATATCAAATCCAAGTTAAGGTCTAGCAAAATCATCGATTCATTGTATTAGAAAAAAAATTATAGCAAGAAGTTACACTAGATTTATAATAACAGCTAAGCTACCCATACTCATACTCCTACTCCTAAGTTATTGATGCTGGAAAAACAATTTATAATAATAGAAGGGTACGATAGAGATGATATGTTTAAAAACCTTCTCAAGGTACAATCTGATAATCATATGCGTCTGTCCAAAATCATGTTACTCGGAGTCCTCGCCATGCCAGTAAGCAAGGCTGTGATAAACGATAGATTCCATAACTGGGTATGCACCTCTACAATCATGTCGTCTGGAAATCTCGCTATGCCGACTAGTATAGCTGCGAGAAATTCCAAATCTCATAACCAAGATACGTACATCCGAAGTCAGGTCCCTATGTTTCTGCCACGCCAGCTAATATGGCTGCGATAAACTACAGGTTCCATAATCAAGTAGACGTTTTACCATTCCTGTTATTCCCGTCAACATATGTTATCAGAAAATTTTGTAACTCAGGCCATAAAATTCATCTCGATAGAAAAATCAAAATCAACAACGATCCAACAAAATCAAATTCAATAATCAAGGAATGAGAGCAACAAACAAGGGAAATGATTTCAAATTGAGGTTTAAAGAAGATTCTCAAGGGTCGTCCCAGGAATCTCTCAAGGAATCCTAACTATGATTGAGTACCTTCAAAAATATCCTAATCCTACTGCAGGCTGTAGTGATACTCTAGTTCGAATACCACTATATAAACTCGACCTGCATGGGCCACCACTAAAAATGTGTCACGACCCGCACCCACTGTCAGGGGTACGAGCACGTAACCACGCCCAGCCTACGTCGCAGTTTCGGCGGTAGAACGCTGTCCTAGGTCAAACATCTAACAATATAAAGGTAATAAACAGTTATACTCCCCGAATGGGGGTGACATAACAGAATATATCTCAATCACAACTAAGGTAGAACAGGATAAAGATAGATAGATAAATATCCAGAATGAAAACACAAGAATACAATCCAGAATTCTAAGTGTCTAAATAAGTATATATCCCAAAATATCTCAGAATCTATATACAGTGATCCAGAAAAGTAAAGACATCCTAGTCTAAGGAGTGTCATCCACTGCTAGTAGGTCCATGTCACTAGTGATGTCTAATGCTGCACCAAGAGGGGTGGACACCAGAGCCTCATCATTCACTGTAAAATTTTTAACAGGTCCAGTCAGGATGGGAGCGAGTATAGTACATCTCAACAAAATCATAACAGGTTAGGAAATATAAGCATGCTAGAGAGTAAGATACAAGATCTGAAGAATAACATGGTAAAAAGAGAGAGACTGTAAGTAAATAGCTACAGTATATAGAGAACTAACAGTGCTAGTGATTTAGAGTACAAGATGGTTATGTAGACGGCACAATGTTATACACGAGTAATCTACAGAGGTTTGTACACGAGTAATCTACTGGATTGAATACATAACCACTTCTACTCCCCCGCCCCAATTAATACACAAGGATCTAGCTAAGTTATGTTATTGTACACGAAGGTCATGTGAATACATAATTATACATGATTCACACGATTTGTACACGAATGTCACAAATACAAGGAGTACACGATGTTCACGATAAAGTACACGAACACGAATACCCGATGTATCCGCTAAGGAGGATAACATCGCACAACCAGATCCATATAGTACTGATCCTTGTTTCCAACGTGTCAGCATCATGTAAAGTAATCTAAAGCAGGAATATAATCCTAAACAAGATATGAAATGATCAGAGAATGTACTCGCCTTCTATCTGAATGTCCATGATGAAAGTACTGTCCGAGGAGTGGTGTCTGGCTCCTATTAGAACAGCACAAGTCACAACAAGTCCCGAATGTTAATAAGATGCACTATAATGCATTCTACATGAATCTAGGTCAATCTAGGTCAAACCTAAGTAAAACAAGTCTATACTAGTCTAACTAGGTCTAACAAGACTAAACAAGTCTAATCTAGACTCTACACTGACACACAAATACACCCATAGGCTAAGAGACTAGGCCATAGGCTATTAGGCAATACCATGCCTAACCAAACTACAAATCACCTATACACATAACACATGACAATATTATATAGTAACACACATTGATATATTTATATAATATAACATAGTAACATTTATTTACATATAGGCTACCTATATACATATTAGATACATACATGTAGGCATACCTACAATTATACATATATCAACTATTTATATACATTACATATATGCATAGAGAATAAGGTGGAAAGATTGTGATGGTGTACATGTGTATGTGAATGAAGACATGAGTGTGTGTGTGTGTGTGTGTGTGTGTGTGTGTGTGTGTGTGTGTGTGTGTCATGAGAATGAGAGTGTGAGGGTATGGTGAGCTATGGCATGTGTGTGTGTTAGTGTAACATGAGGGTGTGTGTGTTCAAGTGTGGATGTGTCTGCAGAAAAATAGGAAAATAAATTAGTGTAAGGCATGTGAAAGAGTGTGTTTGTGTATTCAGAAAATTAAGAGAACAGTGGCATGTGTCAAATGGGAAAAACAGGAATCAATCATGGAATTAGTTCCAGTAAAGAAAGGAAGAGCTACTCAGCTTATAAGCTATCAGTCCAGGTATTCAATGAACATATCATGACACAGTGAAGTGTAGAAGAAATTAGGAAACAGTGATTAAATCTCAGGTTGCTCTTAATCAAAATCAGTGGCAAATGTGTGTGTAGTGAAGGAAACAGGGAATGACAGTTTGAATCAAAGGGTTAACTACTACCCAAAACAGTGAATTAACCATGATGTGGAATCTGGAATTTAATCAATTAAAACCCAAAACTCTGTGACAGTAAAACATGAATCAATATTTCAGTTCAGTAAAAAGAAAGAACAATCTCAGGTTTGGGATCATAATTCAGGAAAAATAGGAATTCAGTTGACAGGATATCAACTTAGTTTAAAGAGGAAAGGAAATCAATTTCCAGTTTTGACAGTTAAAATCGAGCATAACCTAGTTGATTGACATTGAAACTCAACTGAAACCCAAACCCCATTACATAACAAGATCCTATCTAAACCCAGCATAACATGATTCAAACCTTTATTTTAAAATAGTTCAGGAAAAAGAAGGAACTAATAATCATATAAGGAAAGGAAATCAATTTCCAGTTTATAGGTAATCTGTTCAATCTACAGTTCATCAGGAAACACAATATCAGTTAAAGGAAATCAGTTGACAAGGAGGCATTGACAGTTACAAATGGGAAGAAAAACAGTGAATGATAACTGGAATTTAACTCAGGAAATAAAGCCAAATTCGACTGAAATATTTCATCAATATGAATCAACAATAAGTGGAAGGATATTTAACAGTGAAGAATCATCAATAAAACTGGAATTTAAAATGTTAGGAATGGGAAAAATACTAAGTATCAGTAAATTACAATTCAGAAGTTCAACCCAATTGTCAAAACCCCATTTACAAACCAAGAGCCCAAATCGAATTGAATATTTCATTAATATGGACTAACAATCATGTAGGGGAAATTTATAGTTGAAAATATCAAAAAGAAACTAGAATTTAATATTTCAGAATACTGAAAAACCCAGTATCAGTAATGGTATCAGCCGAATGGCTTTAATCCCCTATTCGAATCCAAAATCTCATAACAACCTATTCTAATCATGTAAACTAATTTATCACAGATTACTAAACATATTAGGATCTAATTAGCAATAATAACATGAATTAAACATTTAAAACTGAAGAAAACAAGAACACAAACAGTGCACAACTCAACACACTGCACACGCACAGTGCACGCATGGTGCACGCGTGACACCGTGTCCGACACGACACGAGGGTTCGTGAAAACCTAGGAACCTCGTGTCAGTCATGTAAACAACATGTGTGTCAAGTTTTATGAGCCAAAGTGGCGTGTGCACTGAGCAAACGCACCCGAGCAGCAGGGCAAGTAACCTGCATGTGCGCGCGCGCGTGCAACCGCGTGTCCGTATGTCCGTGGCGAATCGACACGACATCAAAACGTGCTCAGTGCAATGGAAATCCTTGCTTAAAACCCTAATTCCTATTCAAACATATTGCTGAAAATAGAACGAAATGTCCTTTGAGGCATTTCACCAAACACCTATACACATAGACTGATACGTGTCCGATACGGACACGTATCGGATACGAAACTTAGGGTTTGCTAGTCCTACAGTTAGGTTAGGCCTAGGGCTCCCTAGATATGAAATAAAACAGCAATTTCATGGAGTAGAATTGAAATTACCTATAGGTTGCAAATCCTCCAAAAAAAACTCCAAAAAGGGGTGTTCCTTTTGATAGCCAAACTTCCCCAAATTGTCCAAACTCTGAAATATTCTTCCATAAACAGTAAGAACAGATGGATTAGAACCTATTGCAACTTTTTTGGGTGGAAAAGGAATTAAATATGAATTTCTAGGATTTAATGAAGATGGAGACTCACCTCTTCTCAAACTTGGAAAATTCCTAATGGAGGCTAGCCCTAATTTCTAGGAGGGGATTAAATAGGTGGGAAGACCTACGTGTGGCCGGCCATGGGTTGTTGGACTAGGGTTAGGGTTGCACTAGGTTGGGTTGGGCCTCTAAGGCTTTAAGTCATAATCATGACTTGTGAAATCACAAGCCATTTCTTAATCAATTCAAATCCTAATTTCCCCAAATTAAATCTAATGAATTTGAAATCACCAACTTAGGTCAAGCTAAGGTTTCTTAACCTAACCAAGTAGTCATGTCCTAGGTTAGCCTCTAGGACAGCCTCCTAAGTCAACACCAGTCAAAGTCAAAACTAGCACCAAATCAATTATACTAAAAATCACTAAAAATTCTAATTATTATAATTAATACAAACTATCACTAACCATGGTTAGCTAAGACTAGCTATGACTAATCTAGGTTAGGTCCAAACCAAGTTAGGCTAATCACAATACATGGCAATCAATTAAATAATATTAAAATCACACCATTCTTAATAACACATTAAATTCCAATAATATATATTAAATTCAAAATGACAAAAATACCCTTGAACTGGAAATGATAAATGAAATACCCTAATCATATGGCTAGGCTCTTGGTCAAGCTGTCTCTAGTGTTACACTATCAAAACACCAAAATCATAAGTCATGATTTAAAATAGTTTTAAAATAATTTAAAAAAAATTACCAAAAATCATATCATGATTTAAATATCATTATTAAAAGATTAAAATTTTAAAATTTCAAAATTACCCTTATTTGGAAAACTGGATGTTACAAGAGGCAAAAGTGGCCCGCAACAGAATTCGTCGGTTCTGGATACCCTGTCGTAGAATCAACGCCACGAGCAAACGCTTGGAACTAGGAGATCCAGCGATCATAGGTTGGAGTAGACATACAAAGATAACTCTTAGATTTGGTTTGAGGAGAAATATATGAGAAAAAGTGGATGAAACATCATCTACAAGTCGACTAACCTGCTGTGACATTTCAGACTTCGATTCGACGGAGTTTTGGCCCAAGTAGCGCGTCGTGCACCTCTCTAACGACCGTAAGGTTGTTCCTACAGTTTCTAGGATGGAAGGGGATGTTGAGAGGGATGTCCAAGTAGTGGTGGTTGGCACAGAAATCGAGGAAAAATTATATTTTGTGAAAAAAGGGGGTCGGCTAGGGTTTCGGATTTGGAGTGGTGGACGCTAGATTTAGAGGAATTTGTGGAGTAGTGGGTGGTTATGAGAGAGGGGGATGGTTAGGGTTTGATAGGTATATATATATATATATATATATATATATATATATATATATATATATATATATATATATATATATAGTGCATGGGCTTTGGTTTGATCTAATTTGGATAGGATTTGGTTATCCAAATCATACTATTATTAATAGGTTTCCTATTTTTGTTAGATGTTTGACCAGGCCAAAGATATAAGGCAATATTGCATATGGCTGTAATTTTATCCTTAAAATTTCCTTAAATATATGTATACTTGGTTTTAGTACTCCTAGTTAGGCTCATAACTAGTAGGGTTGACTAAATTAGGGTCCGAGTAGCATTACTAGTCAAATTGGACCCGAAAAATCAATTTAATGAGTCTCATGTGCCATTTGTAAATAAGTAGCACATGAGAACTCGATTAGATGGTACACCCTAGGCATGTGCATTACAGACTCATAATAGATCAAAACTATATATTGGGTCATACGGTTTCGATCTATGTCAAGTCCAAAATTAAATTGGAAGTTGGCTTAAAATTACGCCAAAGGCTCAAATTGGCCTAAGTTGGCCCAAAATTGCGCAAAGTCAAAGAAATGTTGAAAAGCAAAATTAGATGGGACATGATATATCAAACTCAAGGTGGACGAGTCTAGAATTCAAATATGGAACTGGATTTGAGAAAACAATATTTGTTGTGCTTCAAAAATCAAAGCTACGGTAAACTACTAACATAGTCATCATTAACTTTAATAAATTAAAATATCCATATAAAATAATTAAAAATAAAATCCAAAAATTAGGGGGCTTACAGTCTGCTCTCATAAAAATTAAGCAGCGACACAATGAAACAACTGAACGCTTCATTGAATGATTCCACCGTGAGGCACTAAAAATGCCTCTTAGAACTCCAGATATATTGACTATAGACACTTGTAAGTCAAACCTGTTGCCTATAATTAGCATGTGGACCGGATCGACACAATTCTAGGACAGGCTTTCATACATAGTAAATGCCAAAGCGGCAGAAAAAAGTGCTGACAAGTTTAAATAATTAGGTATTCAGATGCCTAATCTTGATAAAGATGAACATGCAACACCAAATAATGGTGGCCGTCAGAACAACCGCAAGAGTAAAGAGACTTTGGCAATCAATGTCAAAGGCAAAAAAACTCTAGCCATAAATATAGGTCAATCAACACCTACTCCAACAGCACCACCACAGAGGGCACCACATCCGAAAGAAGAATACTCTTTTGACGAAAATGATGTCATGAGTATCTTTGATTGTCTGATCAAGAGCAATAAACTTCAACGGCCAAAGGCAAAACGGCCAGATGAAGTAGGTAAAACTGTCCACCCCAAATATTGTATTTACCACAGATTTATCGGACATCCGACTCCAGCATGCTATGTGCTTAAAGGCAAGATCCAGGAGATGGTTAATTCTGGTGCAATTACTCTCCAACAAGATTGTTTACAAAAACAAAAGTTGATCTTTATTTCAACAAACTTTGTAAGAAGATTACAAGAATTCTGGGATTTTGTTTGCAAAAACAAAAGTTGATCTTTATTTCAACAAACTTTGTAAGAAGATTACAAGAATTCTGGGAAAGTACAACTATAGGAATTCGATCTGAATGATGATCGCTTTATCCCTTGGACGATGTGAACTTTGAAGACGATAGCCTCTGAAGATTGCAGCAGCACTTTGGCAAGAACTCCTAATCTTTGGTGATGATTTCTGATATATGTGTGATCCCAGAATTCTTGTAATCTTCTTACAAAGTTTGTTGAAATAAAGATCAACTTTTGTTTTTGCAAACAAAGATGAAAAGACTGTAACGACTAACGTCGTCTCTTTACAGTTTGGCAATTTTCCTGCTCAACTTGTGCTGGACGGTGTTATTTCCATCCTGAGAACTACTTTGAAAATTGTTAATCTTCCAGATGTTCGAACTGATGGTCTTGTCCTTTTGTCTACTGATAAAGAGGAAATCATATGGATTCATCCTGATTTAGTAGCTGATTTTGAAGCACCTTCTTCAAAGTCTAAGAAAACAACTAAATATAAGTCATGTCACATGACTTCGTTGGGTGAACATTGTCTTCCACCTTTAACTACCACTTTTCACTACAACAAAAAACCCTTTTAATGATGGCTAAAAACCGTCATTAATGACTAACCATGACGCTTTTTTTTCACAGCAACCGTTATGAAAACAGGTGTTATAAATGTTTTTTAAAAGCGTCATAAAATAACCGTCATGAATAGTTTCTATAAAAACGTTATGAATAGTTAATATATAGTGCACAATTCAGAACAATTTTAAAACGTCATGAATAGATAATATGTATAGGCTCAATGTAGCACATTTATAACACTTTATACTATTCAAATTAGCATATTTATAATGCTCTATACTGCACAGTATATATTATATTCCAAAAAGTTAACATTATATATCACCATCTTTATTACATTTCTCAAAATAGAGTACATATCAACATCTTCATTACATTATCAAAATAGAATATCCAAATACATATAGATATTTATAACTACCAAAATTGTCCACATCAAAACTTGGCCACATAACCAATAATCATGAAAGATCAACGACAGCCGGAACACCAGTGAAATCCTGAGAAAAAGAGAAAACCAAATCAGTCCATATAATTGTCAGGCCTAAAAATCAAATCTAATCATGAAATATCAAGAAAAATGAGTAAAACAAACTAGGTTGATCTTCTCAAACAGTAATGTCTAAATTTCGCCTCACATGCTAATAGCTTTTAGCACAGCACACAAACATGAACTGACAGTCTATTATTCGATTTAATTGCAATTTCTGTCTGGCAGGTTCGCATATATCGTATAACAGTCCATATCCACTTTAGGACCTCATTCAACAAAGTTGATAGAAGTTACATTATCAAATAATACAAGGTCCTACGCTAAAACGCTTAACTGCAGATTCATACGGGCAGGACAAATTTGTAGCATAAACAACAATGAATGTGACACCACTTTTTATATTTGTAAATTATACTTAGGTTTATCAGACTTCTCTTGAGTGAACTCCATCAATATCAAATCAAAACAAAAATCACGGAATAGTACTTCAAAGACTAGAAATTACTGTAGCATAATTTTGAAGAAAAAATAATAATTTAAAGGATATTATTCAGTTTTAAACTTCAGAGAACATAGGCCAACATTGTACAATTAAATATAGATTCCAAATGCAATTAAATTCATCAGCCCGATCATAACAATCATCCAAGTTGACAGCAACGTATACAACACAATGGAATAAAAAAAATGTAAACATAATTAACACATTATGTAAGATCTTGTAATCAGGCCTATAATTAGCTCAAACTACCAGGACGTGCATACCGGCCCCAAGAGAAGCTCTGCTAAAACACAGCCAGCAGACCACATGTCAATTGCTGTCGTATACTCTGTAGCTCCAAAGATGAGCTCAGGAGCCCTATAGTACCGTGAGCATATATAAGATATATTGGGCGGATGGGGTCGGACTTGGAGGTGTCTGATCCGATACTTTAGGAAAAGAAAAAGTATATACACAGTGAAATTTTATTGTATCGGTACGTATCGGACTATAAGTATCCAATACGGACACCTGTAGAGGGATCTCACTCCCATTCAGGTCACTACGCCTACATCATGTCTCTTCTTCTTCTTCTTTTATGCTGACTCCTTTTTCATGTTGATGTCCATTACCGTATCTTTACCAAAGCAGCAACTTAATAATAATACTAGCTAGCTAGGCTAGTTCCTTTGCTTTTAAGCTAAGCATGCTTAATTTGTTTGCTAAATTCATCAGTCCACCAACTAATTAGCAACTTAGTGTGTAATTCTACTTCTGATCCTGAGATGTATATATATATATATACTTCTTTACATCTATATAGGAAAGAAGTATGGCATGATTTGTATCACTAATTAATGAGAGATGGAACTGGACCTATATATAGATGGCTTTGAACTCACGAGTAGTTAGAAAGTATTTATGCCGAAACTTTTAACCATGACAATTATTATATCATTACCGAAATGCTCAAACAAATTTGTTAGCATTAAAGAATGAAAAACAATGAGGCTATATATGTAAGAAAGTTATTAAACTGAACAATTCTACAACTCCGCACCAGTTTGAATGTTGACGATGAAATTAAAAGACCAAAATGATGTGAAATGATGTAGATGTTAGAATTTTGTCTCGTGTTTACTAAGGAGTGCGACGGACACCGTCTAAAGAGTCAAAAAAGTTTGGAAGGAGTCAAAACAGAAAGAAAAAAAAAGAATAATATCAGCTTGGCGGCATACCAGCAACAATCATGTCTCTATACCGCCTGCATGCTTAAAAGTGGGTCATTCATCAAGTTTCTTTGCACAATTGTGTTTCAGGCATACCGACGATATGTCGGTAACATTTTGTCGAGTTGGGATCTGCTCAATCTGAATTTTATTGTATCGGTACGTATCTGATACTCCAGTGAAATTTACAGGTGATCGTTTCGGCTTGAGATGCCAAGGGCTCCGCCACCGCCGCCTTCCCTAGCTACAAGAAGAAAATTAACCTAATTTTCCATCAGAATCACAAGAATTACATTTCAATGAAAAAATACAAACTTTCTAAATTCACAAGAATCCAATAGCTACAAGAAAAAAATAAACCTAATTTCCCATCAGAACCGACCGAAAGAAATAGAGGGAGTAGATACCTAGATGGGGTTTGTGATCCAGCATCGATGCCGACGTGTCTCCGTGTCGAGGACAACCCCGACCGGATCCCGAGCACAAGCCTTCCTGAGCCCTCCTCCGACTCCACTTCCTGTTTTCGACCGAGCGTCGTCTCACTCATCATGAGCACCGACCTCCCCGATCTTCTGAACCCGAAGCCACAACGCCTGGACGACCTCGACCCACCACATCGTTCCCGCCGCCGCCGCTTCCGTCGACGAGCGAGGGGTTGGGAGCTTAGGGCTTAGGGTTCGTGGGAGGAGGGGTTGGGGGCTTAAGGCTTAGAGTGAGACCTAGAGCTAGGGTTTAGAGTGAGACCTAGAGTTTGGGTTTGTGGGAGATTGAAAGGAGGAGATGGGAAATTTTAGGGTTTGGGGAGAGGAGGGAAGAGGGCGCAGAAGGAGAATGAGAGTTCTTCTGAGTAAAATCGGAGGGGGGGATGGAATATATTACAGAAAGTTTATTACAAGTTTGCCACCGCTCTAAACTATTAATAACGCTTTATTTTATAAACGTTATAAAAAGCCCAGAATTAGCCCAAACCGTCATAGAAAATAGGTATTTTTCAACTTAATAACGCTTATGTTTCAGCCGTCATTAAAACTCCTTATCGAGCGTCATTAAAAGGGTTTTTGTTTGTAGTGTTTACTTCCACTGTAGATCCTTCTTCTTTCTCCACTTCTGAGATAACACTGTCAAAGCCAGAAGCCAAATA
The DNA here is from genome assembly GCA_029216955.1 of Iris pallida. Taxonomy (NCBI): domain Eukaryota; kingdom Viridiplantae; phylum Streptophyta; class Magnoliopsida; order Asparagales; family Iridaceae; genus Iris; species Iris pallida. The sequence continues at coordinate 24,643,528 of JANAVB010002395.1, forward strand.
TCAACCAGCTTTCCATCAGTATAGTCCATAGTCTCATGAACTAATGACAAAAATAGGATATGATCTACAAAAGGCTCCCGGCTTGAATCGTGGAAAATGATCTCCAGTACCTCTTTCTCTATGCCTTTCATATAACCAATCTCGGGTTGGTTTGGGTTACTGGACAAAATTTTCATCTTGTCAAAAGAAATCTTCCAGAAGCAAGATCCAGGCAAAAATTTGCAATATGGTGTCCTTTGAACCTGTATCCGAAAAAGAGGCCTTAACTGGTACCAGGTCTGGAAGAAATTACCTGAGAGACTATTCAGAAGATGAAAAGAATTCTGCTTTAGCTCCGGAGGCTCCTCCAGCAACATCTTCTCCTGCTGTCAATGTTCCATCGGTTCTATCACCTCCAGTGGAACCAACTCTGCCCAAACCAACGATAGCTGACAAAGGAAAGCAGTATGTCCGCTTTGATAAAATATTAAAGAAGACTCTAGTTTTAGGGCTTAAAAAGCCATATAATTTTGATATACTAGCTCAACTAGCTAATACCTCGGTAAGGTTATCAATTTTTGAACTACTGCGTCTCTCAAAAGAAATTCGAGAGACATTGAGTGAAGCCTTGATGCAAGCTGATGCTTGTCTAGCACTCTTCAAGAAGCCAGAGGAGGAGCCTGTAACTTGCTTTCGTTGTCATTATGTGATGAAGCTGATGCCCAACATCACCTTCACATAAAATGATATGGTGTTGGAAGATAATCGTCATGACCGACCCTTCTACTTCACAGGATATGTCGATACTATGAAGGTTGATCGCATCTTAATCGACCCTGGGTATGCGCTCAGCATCATGCCAAAGACTTTACTAGATGCATTAAAGATTCCCGTATATAATCTTTCACAACCATCGCGACAATCACGGGATTTAATTCTGGAAAAAGTGAACCTCTGGGAAAGATCCGCCTGAAAGTTCAAATAGGCAATCTCCGTACAAAGGTTACTTTTTATGCAATCGATAATCATGGCTCCTATAATGCCTTGCTGGAAAGACCCTTTCTTCATGAGCATAACATTGTACTATCCACTCTACACCAATGCTTCAAATATGTAGACGTCAATGGAGAAGTACAGAAGAAAGTAGCTAACCTAAATCCTTTCAGGGACATTGAAGCATACTGTACTGATTCCCGGATGTACAAGGAAGAGTTCATGAAGGTCGTGTTAGTGGTGGATAATGAGGAAGATCAGAAAAATACTTCAAAAGATGTTCTCATAATCCTTGTCAAAGGACGTACTACGCATCCCTCTTCTTCTCAGGCATTGTCTATCCATCTGTCCTCTCATAACAAATAGCCTCTTGCTGTAGAAAAGGAACAAAGGGAGCTTACCTCTTCTGAACCTTTTGTTATCGGCCTTCGTCGTAACAAACCTTCTCTCTCTCCTCCTCTGGTTATCAATTACTAAGCCTTATGTCAAGGCCAAAAATTCTCCTTCTCCTCTTTTGGTTATCATTCTTACTAAGCCTACTGGCAAGGCTAAGAATCCTATTGTAAATGATGATGTACAAATCAATAAAGTAGCATCTCCTTTACAGTATACTGATGTTTTTTTATTATACTCGATGTTATTTAGAAATGCTAGATAACTTCGGACCACTTACCATAGGAGCAGTTCAATCTCTCCAAGACGAAGTATTGCTTGAACCAATGCATGACTCCTTCTTCTTAGTTCCTTCCAGAAAGAAAGATGAACTTCCTATACTTTTTAGTAAATGAACAGAACAAAAGATCACGCTCGATAGTGAAAAAGAAAATCACAATAGTGGAAGACTTCAACTACGTTGTTATAGCCAACAATCAAAAGATATTATTAAAAAGATGGGCTATAATTTTAAAACTGGTCTCAATAGTGGTAAAGGAAGGCGAACCCCTATTCATATTCCCGCTCCAAAAGGAAAGTCACAATAATATTATAGCAAAAAGAAGCGGGGATTGGGTTATAACTCACCAATTCCAACTCCAGAAGCCTCCGAATCCGATGAAGAAGAATGATCTAACTCTTCTGATTCTGTTTCAAGGGATTCAGATACCAGTGTAGGACACGTCCATCGAGTGACTCTATCTTCCAATATGGTAACTTTTGATTTCTCAGAAGACGATAAAAACTTTGTCGAAGCCTCTAAATCTGATCCTTGGGCACAAAGGATGGATACTCAATAGGAGCTTCGTTTCGAGCAACGTAAGCCACCTACTGAAGATCAATTGGTTCAAGTCGATGTGGGAGACAAAACTTCCCCAACACCAATATTCGTCAGCAAAAGCCTCCTTCAAGCGGATAAACAAGAGCTGATCTGACTTATTAGGGAATACATTAATGTATTCGCTTGGAGCTATAAGGACATGTCGGGATTAGATCCCCAAATTGCTACCCATAACATCAATATTATGCCGAATGTAAGGCCAATCAAGCAACAACAATGTCGATTTTGACCTGACATGATGGATGCCATAGAAGCTGAAGTCAAGAAACTCATCGCCTGTGGTTTCGTTAGAGAAGAACAACATCCGGACTGGATGGCTAATATTGTCCCAGTTTTGAAGAAAATAAGGAAGGTCTGAGTCTGCATTGACTTTAGAGACCTTAATGAAGCTTATCCTAAGGATGAATTTCCTCTTCCGATCACTGATGTCATGGTCGACAAAACTTGCAGATTTGAACAAATGTCTTTTATAGATGGATTCTCAAGATATAACAAAATCAAGACGCATCCAGAAAATGAGAAATATATATATTTTCATACTCCTCTTGGAGTCTACTGCTATACTGTCATGCCATTTGGTCTCAATAATGTTGGTGCAACTTATCAGCGGGCCATGAGTACTATCTTCCGTGATTATTTCTGAAAGACAGTCGAATGCTATGTAGATGATATTGCTGTCAAAAGTCGTCTAAAGGAAGACCACATTCAAGACTTGAGAACTATATTCGATCTAATGCGCCAGCATCAACTCAAGATGAATCCCACCAAGTCATTCCTGGGAGTCTCTAGTGGCAAATTTCTTGGATTCATTATTACCTCTAAAGGACACGTTGACCCTGAGATAATCAAAGCCATTCAAGAGATGCGTCCTCCACGCAACCTAAAAAAGCTACGAGGATTGCAGGGACGGCTTGCGTACATCAGGAGATTCATCTCAAATCTCTCTGGACGCTGTAGACCATTCACTCAACTCATGAAGAAAGGTGTGTCTTTTATTTGGACTGAAAAATGTCAGCAAGCATTTGAAGACATAAAGCGGCTCTTGATGAACCCTCCAGTTCTGGTGCCTCCAGCCTCAGGAATATCCTTTTGATGTATGTTCAAGCAACAGACCATTCATTAGGTGCTTTATTAGCTTAGAAGAATAAAGAAGGTCATGAACCAGCTATCTATTATCTTAGCCGTACAATGATCGGAGCTGAACATCGATACACCCCAGTGGAAAAAGAATGTCTAGCTTTGATGTTTGTTGTTCAAAAGACGAGACATTATATCACCAGCCAAGCTATTCATATTATTTTTAGAGTTAATCCTCTCCAAGTTTTGATGAAAAAGCCCTGTACACTCAATTCTAGGCTTACTACATGGGCTATATTATTAGCACAATATGATATGGTTTACGTTCCTCAAAAGTCTGTTAAGGGTCAAGCACTTGCTGATTTTCTGACAGCTCATCCAATTCTCGAAACATCTAAACTCTATGATGAGATTCCAGATAAAACTTTGGAATCCAACATAATTTCAGAAGAAATTCTTACCTGGCGTCTATTCTTTGACGGTACATCCAGAATAGGACCAAAAGGTGCTATTGTCGCTGGAGTTGGAATCGTCCTCGTCTCACCAGAAGGATTAGCTATTCAAAGAGCTTATTCTTTAGACGAGTCATGTTCCAATAATGTGGTTGAATATAACGCTCTACTCATTGGTCTCCAATTGGCTAAACAATTAGATATTGAATATCTTGAATTATATGGAGATTCTAAACTGATTGTCAATCAGGTTAGAGGCACGTATGAAGTTCGGCACCAGGATCTTGTCCCATATCATGAAGTAGCAGTTTGGCTGGCTACATTGTTCAACGGTTTCTTTATTGAACATGTACGTCGGGCAGACAATACGGAGGCTGATGTATTGGCTAATTTGGCAACTGTATTAGCAGTCCCAATAAAAAGGCAACAGATGATTGTCGTCACTAATAGAGAGTTATTTTGCATTGAGAATAACTCAGATATTGAGTTCAACAATTCAACTGAAATCAATGCCATTAGTGAAGATTGGAGAGCTCCTTTCATTGATTTTGTGGTACATGATATTTAACCTAAAGATTCTAAAGAAGCTACAACAATCCGTAGGCAATCACTTTGGTTTTATTATAATCATACTTCTAAGACTCTTTATCGAAGAACATTTGATGGTCTACTTTTACGCTGTCTTGCTGGAGATAAAGCAAAACAAATACTATAGGAAGCCCACGATAGGGTATGTGGTGCACATCAGCCTGGTCCTAAGTTACAAGATCGTATCCAACATATGGGTTATTATCGGCCCACTATGGTATCAGATGCCATTGAATATGCAAGAAAATGTCGAGCCTGTCAAATTCATGCAGACTTCATCCATAAAACGTCAGAGTTCCTTCATCCGACTGCCGTATCATGGCCCTTTGAAGCTTGGGGTATGGATGTCATTGGTCCTATAAATCTACCATCATCTAGAGGACATCGGTTTATACTAGCTATAACCGATTACTTCTCGAAATGGACGGAAGCCATACCTTTATCTGAAGCTAAGACTAGCCGTGTCATCAATTTCATCAAACATCATGTGATATACAGATTCGACATTTCTCGACGAATCATTCATGATAATGGAACACAATTCATCAGTCAAAAGTTTACTCGGTTTTGTGATGATAACAAATTCAATAATGTCGATTCCACGGCCTACAATCCTGCAGCGAACGGTTTAGCTGAAGCATTCAACAAAACTATCATCAAGCTTCTCAAGAAATTTATTTCTTCCAATAAAAAAAATGGAATAAAAGCTTGGAGAATGTCTATGGGCTTATCGTACTACTATACGTACTCCAATCGATTGCACAACTTTCTCCTTGGTGTATGGATACGAAGCAGTCCTACCATTGGAAATTCAAATCCCCTCTTTAAGGATTGCAATTGCCAATGAACTGACAATAGAAAATAATGATCATCTTCGACTTCAGGAGCTTGAAGCATTAGACGAGAAACGACCCCTAGCTCAACAACATATTGAGCTATACCAAGCCCGTATATCAAAAGCTTTCAACTATAAAGTTAAACTACGGGCATTTCAGAAAGGAGAACTAGTTCTAACCGTTAGACGTCCTATGACTATGATGCACATGAGCAAGGGCAAGTTCGAAGCAAAGTGGGAAGGTCTCTATGTTGTAAGTAAAGTTTTCTCAAACTGAGCTTATCAACTGACTGGTATGAATGGTCGAGTCGCCATGATACCTATTAATGACAAATTTCTCAAGAAATACTATGTATAAAAAACACATCAGCACAAAAAAACAGGAATGTAAATAAAATTTCTTTTATTACATAACTTAGACAGAAGGAAATACATAAAATTAATGAGAACCAGAGCCCTCTTGATCGAAGACATATTTCGTAAGAAGCTAAAAGATATTATTGTCCAATGACACCAGCAATTCACAGGCAGCCTTCCTCATAGCTTCTTCCTCTGAAGTTCTTCCAGGCTCTACGAGTTTGGCAAGGATATCCTGTTTTAGCTCAGGAACAGTCGAACTTCCCCTGCCTCTTTCTAAACAGACAGCGGAGGCTCGTCAGAATGAATATCGATAGCAGTTTCGATCTTCGGGATGACCTTAGTCTCCTTGGGCACATCTTTAGTAGACATTTGCAATGAAGGAATAGGTGTTGACAATATCTTCAAAAAGGTTCCATAATATTTATAGACAGAAATGCCAAACAGTCTGTCACGAGAACCGAAACGACCGTTCCTCAAAAAGGCATGTTTGTTCATTCATCTCTATTCATCTCGTGAATAGATCTTCATTTATTGTCTGTCTCGATAATCAAAATAATCTTTCCTCGAAAAGGCATGACTACTCATTCATCAATCTTTTCGTCTCTATTCATTTTGCGAATATGCCTACATTTATTATCGTTTATTTACTTTCTCGTAAATAAAGCCACAGATAATAAATACTCAAAATTCCTAGTGGAGTCCATCCAAATCATTAATTATGTCTTTTGAAACCCAGCTGTTTTAAAAGATATCTTACCTTTATGATAAATCTGTATTATCACAGATATCATCTTTTTAGACATGAAATCATGTCTTTGAATCCCGACTGATTTCAAGATCATCAATAGAAAAATGAGTTCACGTCCACATTACCTATGAATTCTATTTTCTATATCAAACACCCATCACATCCATAACTCTCAAAACCACAAAGATTCTAGTAAAAAGAAGAGAGAAAATCATTCTTTATTCTTTTTCTTTAAAACATAGATACATCTTAATGGAAATCTATTACATCTCGGATTTCATTCTGATATAACAAATGGAGGTCTATTACATCTTTAGATCTTCTTATTTGTGCATGTTCCTTGTCGACTTGACCTGAAGCAGCGAGCAAGGCACCGAAATCGACTCTGGTCTTCTCTCTCAGAAAGACGAGAGAAGAACGACAGGGTACGGCAGCTTGAAGACAAGTTACTGTCAATACAACTGGTAGAGAAACGACGACCCATCGTAGGAAGTAGAAAAAAGATCACCCTTGTGATACGATTCCTAATTCTGTATCTCCACCATCCAACTCTCATGTATAAAGGCTCTTCCTAACATCTCAGGAAAGTCTTTATAAAACATGAAGAGTTCTGAGCTGTCTGATGAGTGTGTCAGATCGATTCATCTTCACAGTATCCTACATCACCGATACCAGTTCTGAAGAATCTTGCCAACCGATTCCCTGCAAGAAGTGAACGATAAGAAGTTAGTAAATTTATAGAGTGCCATGATCAAATCTGTACAAAAATCACAGGTTGCACCAAAACTTCCATGTTGCGCAATGGATGTGTTACGCCGCGCGCAGCATCTGTATTGTGCCACGTGCAGCATCTATGTTGCACCGTATTTTGCATATCATAACATCTCTGTTGCGTTACATCGCGTAAAGTGACAGCAACCCAAACCCTAAAGAGGGAGGCACAAGTTATGGGGTGCGCCCAACTCTAAAAAGAGTGGTTGTACGATGCCAGAATCAGGCCAAACCCTAAAGAGGGTGGTCGATGATCGGGTCTATGGTCAGACACTTACCCTCTATGGTCGGGTTGGCCGTCTCTCGACGTGGCGAAGACGGAGCGCGCGTAGAAAACTTGGCCATAGTCTTGTCCTTCTCGACAACAGAGCTCTTGGGCGCCATTGATGGTGGTCAAAGTTCTCAAAGTTCGAGAAGAAGAAGAAGAAATAGGGTTCTCGAGAAATCCCAAACAATGGTGAAGGATGAAAAATCTAAAGGGTACGGCTATTTATAGCTTTGCAAATAAAACTGAATCGTCCAACGTGTGCTGAAGAATCGGGCTTGAATTTGACATGCGCAATCTAGACATAGTCATTTCTAAATTCAAAGTATTTTGAAACTTTAAAGTCTTTTCAAGTATGGAAAACTTTGAAGGGGGTCTTGTAGAGGCTAAAAATCAAGCTATGCTACTCATCCAGAAGTCATCTCATCAAAATGCATCATATCAATAAGTTGTGCCACAATAAGTTGTGCTAACATAGGTTGTGCCACATCATGTTGCACTAACCTCAGGTTGCACGAGTGACATATGGCAATCTCCTTGAAAAACTATAGCAGCATCATCATTGCTTGACAACTGACAGCACATATATCAAGAAAAATCCGTTCAAATCTTGCGCAGCACGGCGCTCGAGGAGATTTGGTCAAATTTTATGATAACTAACAGTTTGTGCAACGTGTCAAGGTGCACGAGGTTGTACTTAGGCACAAGTTGCTGCATTGCGCCCCTCCCCCGCGTAGCCTGATGAAGCTCGCACAGTGTGATCGTCTAGAGCAGGGTGACGTGTCATGCATGCCACTAACTTCGTAGAACGTGTCCACTACATTGCTCACGACCATGCGCATCTCACTCAAATGATGCCACGCGTCCACAGCAGTAGGTGCAACCGCTCATACAAGTTGCTATAATACGCTCCCATACAACCTGATGAAGCTCGTGCAAGGTGATCAAACAGCATTCAGAACAGGCTGACGTGGCGTACAAGCCCCTAGCTTTGCAGAACGTGCCCACTACACTGCCCACGACCACGCGTCCACAGCAGTTGGTGTAACCGCTTGCACAAGTGAACATGTGTGCAACCTGAGGCACGTGCAACCCAGAATAACTGCTAAACAGTTATTTCAAGAAATCTATAAATAGAGTTTAAAATTAGTCTTAAATAATGACGAATGATCATAATCTCCTGCTAAAGTGCCATTGCATCCTCCAGAGGCTCGTGTCTTCGATATCACATCGTCCAAGGGATAAAGTGATCGTCTTCTGATCAGATTCCTATAGTTGTACTTCCTCAGAAATTAATTGTACTTTTGTACTCTTTCTTAGTTTGTAGAAATCCAAACTTTTGTTTTTTGCAAACATTCTACTCGTGCTTTCTAATCTTTATGAATCTTGACCTGATCACATGCTTATATCCCCGATCTATCTCGGTCCTTCCTTACTGTTTCTTATGTCATTTCTCCAGTAGCATTGTTCCTGGTCCTACCGATCAGCCCGGCGGAGCACCTCCAGTGAACCAGCAACAACCTGGGGACCAAGCCCAGCACTCAGGGGTAGCCTCCAGAGTCATGTCTTCGGGGGTCAAGAGCCACCGGTTCAGCCAGTCCAGCCTACAGAGCCTGACCAAGGATCCCTGATTGGACTAATCCGGGAATTGCTTGCATAACAAGATCGTCGGGGTGATGCCCTGCACCAGATAGTACAAGATGCTATAGGTAGATTTGGTTATCAAGGGAACAATACGGCTAACAGTTTCAAGCACCTGTACCCTCCTTTCTTTGACGGCAGTAAAGATACGATTGCTGCTGATGCTTGACTTCAGGATATAGAGGTTATCCTGGTGGCCGCTAGAATTTTAGAAGATGAGAAGGTAGTCGTAGTGTGCCAGCAGTTATTGGATTTAGACCACAGTTGGTGGGCGATACAAGTAGTTGGTTTGGTGACGCCTGTCTTATGGGCGGTATTCAGCAATAAGTTCTAGACGAAGTATTTTGATGCAGTAGCTCGGTATGATCTACATACCATATTCAGCAATCTCAAGCAGATAGAAAAAATGGTCGATGGATATGCGGCCGAGTTTTCAAGGCTTAGTCGGTTTGCTCCTACCTTGGTGGCGACCGAATTGGACCGAGCCCAGCGGTTCCAGTAGGGGCTCCACCTAGAGATCATTCTAGCAGTAGAGCAGTTTGAGCATCAGACCTTTGATACTATTTTGCGAGCAGCTAGGAGGCATGAGTACACCTTCCAGAGAATAGTAGACCGAGTAGGGGGCCGAAAGGGGTCTCATAGTCAGTTATCTTAGTCGTCAACACCAGCCCTCGCAGTTAGGGCTTTGCTATTGGTGCGCCTAGGAGGACGACCACAGTTTTATCGGTTCTACACTCAACACTGACGTACCCTCGATAACAGAAGCAGAAGCATTCTTTCGTAATGGGCTGCACATATTATGGGAAGCCTGGACACGTGGTTTCAGAGTGTCGTAGCGCACAGGGGTTATGCTTGGCTTGTGGGGTACCAGACCATATGATTTGGTCCTGTCCTCATAGAGCCAGTTCATCTTCATCAACCCTAACCAGTCCATCGATTAGGGGACCGACACCAGTACAGCAGCAGTACCAGCCTCCGCAGACTTTGCCGCCACAGGCTCAGGCATTCCAGCAGCAGAGGCCTCAATAGTATGCTCAGGCCCATGCCCAAGTTCAGAATAGGCAGAAAGATTACCATCAGAGGGGACCAGCACCAAGAGGACAGGTTCAAGCTATGGCCTTGTCGGTAGAAAAAGAATTGGCATCAGGTGAGGTGGTGGCATGTGCCATTCTCGTCAACTCTTTTCCAGCATCAGTATTATTTGATTCAGGTACATCGCATTCATTTATGTCTGTACGATTCGTAACATGGTTAGGACTGGAGCCCGAGTCATTATCAGTAAGGCTTAATATTCTTACTGGTAACGGTCTTATAGGAATAGATAGAGTCTATTCCTCGTGTCAAATCGTAGTTAGCGGTAGAGTGTTTCCCGCTAGATTGATAGAATTTTTGATAGCCGATTATGATGTGGTCCTAGGAATGGATTGGTTGAAGGATCAATATGAAAGAATAGACTGCCATGCTGGCAGGATTGTTTTTGGTATTCCCGACGAAGAGGAATTTTCATTTTCGAGAGGTAAAGTAGAACCTTCTCCACCAGTCTTACGGATGGCAGAAGCAGTTCAGTTTCCCAGAATAGTAGCAGAGTTCCCTGATGTGTTTCTCGAAGAGCTTCTAGGTATGTCCCCAAAGAGAGAGATAGAGTTCACCATTAATTTGATTCCAGGGGCGGCAACAGTATCAGAAAGAGTCTACAGAATGGCACCATCAGAGTTGGAGATCCTGTACAAGATAATTGAACAACTTAGGATTAAGGGATTCATTCGTACTAGTAGATCGCCTTGGGAAGCCCCGATGCTTCTTGTGAAGAAGAAGGATGGTACGTCAAGATTATGTGTTGATTATCATACCTTGCATTCTGTAACATTCAAGAATAGATATTCTTTGTCTAGGATAGATGATTTATTTGATCAACTCAGTGGAGCTGCAGTATTTTCGAAGGTTGACTTGCGACCGGGGTACCATCAGATCAGAGTCAGAGAGCAAGACATCCCGAAGACAGCATTCAGATCGAGGTATGGACATTGGGAGTTCTTCGTTATGTCATTCGGAGCGACCAATGCGTCAGCGGTATTCATGGATCTCATGAATCGTATATTTATGTCATATTTGGATCAGTTTGTGATAGTATTTATAGACGATATCTTAGTCTATAGCAAGAGTGAAGCCGAGCATGAGCAGTATCTTCGAGTAGTTCTTTAGATTCTCAGGGAGCATCAGTTGTACGCGAAGTTCAGCAAGTACGAGTTTTGGCTTGATCGTATTTCGTACTTGGGTCATATCATCACCAAAGGTGGAGTGGAAGTAGACCTCCATAAGATAGTAGCCATAGAGACATGGCTAGTACCCAGTACCTTAGCAGAGGTTTACAGTTTCCAAGGATTGGCTGGCTATTACCGTCGGTTTGTGTCAGACTTTGCTCAGATTTCAGCTCCATTGACGCAGTTGACCCACAAGGATGTACAGTTTGCTTGGACAGTAGAATGTCATAGATCATTCGAGATCAAGTTGAAGCAAGGATTGATGACAGCACCCATTCTTACGCTTTCGGATGGGACTGGAGGATTTTTAGGATATTGTGACGCTTCTGGTAAGGGATTAGGATGTGTCCTAATGCATTATGGTAAGGTAGTAGCTTACGCGTCATGTCAACTTCGTGATCACGAGAAGAATTATTCAACGCATGACTTGGAGTTAACAGCAGTAATTTTTTCCCTCAAGCTTTGGAGGCATTATTTGTATGAAGATAGGGTAGAAATTTTCATCGACCATAAGAGTCTTAAGTATGTGTTTACTCAGAAGGATCTTAATATACGTCAGAGAAGATGGCTAGAGTTACTTGTGGATTATGACATCAACCTGCAGTATCATCCTGGAAAGGCTAACTTTGTTGCAGATGCATCGAGTAGAAAAGCAGGAGCTTATTTCCTAACAGCACAGCCCGAGTTATTAGCAGATCTTCAGAAGATGGGTATAGAGGAAGTTCTCCCTACCAATGTGGCCTTGATGGCTAGCATACAAGTTCAATCTAGTATAGTTGAGAGGATAACGGCAGCCCAATCAACGGATTCTAAGCTTCTGTGACTTAGGGCAGAATATAAAGCAGAAAGGAGAGCAGAGTTATGTATTCATAAAGATGGTACTCTCCGACATGGAAGGCGTCTTTGTGTTCCCAGCGGTGATATCAGACAGAAGATTATGGCAGAGGCTCACAGTTCGCAGTATTCAATTCATTCCGGTGGTACGAAGATGTATCATGATATTCGCCAGCATTTTTGGTGGAATGGCGTGAAGAAGGATATAGTCCGGTTTGTCTCTCATTGTTTGGTCTGTCAACAGGTTAAGGCTGAACATCAGAGACCGGCTGGACTTCTTCAACCTTTATCGATCCCAGAATGGAAGTGGAAGAATATTACCATAGATTTTGTAACTGGGTTACCTAAATCTCCAGCTGGGAGAGATGTTATATGGGTTATAGTTGACCGACTCACGAAGGTAGCTCATTTTCTTCCTTTTAGAATTAGCCAGTCTATGGATCAGCTTGTAGAGATGTATCTCAGACGGATAGTCAGATTGCATGGAGTGCTAGTCAGTATCGTAACCGATGGAGATTCAAGGTTTACATCGTACTTTTGGTAGAGTCTTCAGGAGTGTTTGGGGACTTGTCTCAAGTTTAGTTCAGCTTATCATCCGCAAACAGATGGTCACTCGGAGCGCATGATTCAAACTCTGGAGGATATATTGCGATCCTATACACTTGACTTTGGTGGTTCGTGTGAAGATCACCTATACCTAGTGGAGTTCTCTTACAATAACAGTTTCCAGGCCACTATCCAGATGGCACCATTCGAGGTACTGTATGGCAGAAAGTGCAGATCGCCTTTAGCCTGGGATGATGTAGGCGAGAGGTAGATCTTTGGTCTAGAAATGGTTACTCGGACTATCGAGGTGGTCAGACAAGTTAGAGATCATCTTCAAGTTGCGCAAGATCGCCAACGACATTGGGTCGATTCTCATCGACGTCCTCTTAAGTTTTTTATCAGCGACCACGTATTCCTTAAGATCTCGCCTACCCATGGCGTCATTCGATTTTGCGTACGGAGAAAGCTTAGTCCTAGGTATATAGGGTCGTTTGATATTCTCGAACGAGTAGGCAACGTGTCATATCGTCTCGCTCTTCCGTCGTCGTTACGTGAGGTACATGACTTATTCCATGTATCCCAATTACGACGGTACATCCCGGATCCGAGCTATATCCTTGATCATTCAGAATTGGTTGTTGGTACCAACCCTTCGTATGAGAAAAGGCCCGTATCCATATTAGACCGAAGAGAGAAGGTACTCAAAACAAGACTATTAGTTTAGTCCGTGTTGCTTGGGATCATTACTCTTTAGGTGAGTCAACCTGGAAACGTGAGGATGATATCCGGTCGCGATATCGACACCTGTTTGACTCATAAGGTATAATATCTTCCTTATGCCTTATGCTTTTACTTTCTTGCTTGCATGAATAATTGCTTGGTTGACTGCTAGTCATAGATTGCCAGTTTTAGTATAGCTTGTCCCGACACCTCTAGCCTCTTGATTCAATTCTGAGGACAGAATTCTTTTAAGGTGGGTAGAGTTGTCACTATCATTTCCCGTTATACGTATTTTTTAGGATACGTATATGGATTTCTAACAATTGTTAGGTGGCCCGTGTTTTGACTTATCTTGCTTAGCTTGGCCTTGGTTTAAACTTGACTTAATTTGGTTCAACTCGGTTCAACATGACTTGGCTTGGTCTTGGCACTCTTGGCTTGGTCATGGTTTATCTTGGATCATCTTAGTTTATTTTGGTTCATCTTGGCTTACTTGTTTTATTCTTGGATTGGCTTGGTTTGTTTTGGTTTGAGATGACAAGGGTTTGTATAAAAACCAAATCATCTCTCTCTCCTCCATAACTCTTTTATTTACTCATTCTTCTTCTCCATAACTCCTCCCATCCACCAAAGAAATCCTAGGCAAGTGCAATCTTGCTCTATGATGGACCTCTTATTTTATTTTTCTATTCCCTTCTCCACTTGATTCTAAGCCTCTTTAGAACATGGTATTTTCAGTTTTGATGGATGAATTTTTGTAAGTTTTGATCTTTTCTTTTTTTTCTTAATTTTGATCTATTAAAGTTTGGTATTTCCTAAAACCAATCATCCCATGCTATAGGAATTCTCATTCTATGCAGGTTAGACCCTTGGAAGTCTCAATTCGGACTTGTTTTGAGCAAGTTATGATATTTTGAAGTTTTTGGGTTCCATGGGTTCTTCTTTGCTATTGGGAGAAGAAGAACAGTGTCGGGAGCAACCTAGCCCTGCGTCCTTTGGCCCTTGCGCAACCTGACCTGGCGTACCCCAGTCAGGCGCAACCTGACATGGCACACCACAGTCAGGCGCAACCTGACCTGGCGCACCCCAGCCTGGCGTAACCCAACTTAGGCGCCACCTGTCCTCCTTGGCGCCACCTGTCATTTCTCTGGTGTCACTTGACCAACGCCACTTATTGCCATGATATCCCTTGCCCCTTGCCTCCCGTACATGTTCTTCTAGTTCTAGTTGTATATGCCTGTGATCTTGCATGTGACTTGTACTTGACCTATCTTGTGACGACCCGACTCGATAACTTGTTAAGCATAACACTTGCCAATATTGAGCATGACATAAACACAACTTGACATGAACACGACATGATAATCTTGATAGTTGCTCGTCGAGACGCACTTTTGACAAGCACTCTTGACATGATAAGTAACTTGACATGAACACGGCATGATAATCTTGATAGTGGTCCATCGAGGCGCACTCTTGACATGATAAGTAACTTGACATGAACACGGCATGATAATCTTGATAGTGGCCCATCGAGGCGCACTCCTGACAAGAAATCTTGACAAGTAACAAGTAACCCGACATGACATAATAAACTTGAAAGGCTGTTGCGACAGCTACCTTGACTTGCTAGTAACACTTTTCTTGACACCGTGGTTGATTTTTCTGATTATGATTGTACCAGCTACCTGTCTCGTCTTGCATCATGTCTAGGATATGGATTCCTGGTTACCATGGTCAGGGATTCATAATGAATCTGACTAGGTTAATGACTAGATTGATCAAGTAGTTCATATAGAGAGATTTTTTCAGTTACAGGCGATCCCGTTATCCCGGCCACACCTGAGTGGACTTGTAGCCTGCCGACGAGTAGGGCATATTTCCAGCCCACTGTCATGTGGGACACTTCTTGAAATTATAAGTACTAAAGCACACTGCCATGTGTTGTACTCCAAGTCACCTAATGATTCTCTAAACTCTTGATAACTCTAAGCAACCTCGCCTCGATAACCTGGAAAGCTGCAGGGCTTGTGACTCGGGAATATCTCAAATGCATCTCATTAGTAACTAGGCATGTGATAACCCTAGTTTAGCTAACGATAGCAAGCCGTAAGACTTGATTGGTCGTGCCTGAATGCTTGCCTTGTGGTTAACGTGGGAATTTATATTCTGCCTCTTGTTTTCATAATGCAAGCTATTATTTTATTCTAACCATGTCTTCTTATCATTTAAGCATATTCATTTATTTATTCTTCTATTTATTATCTGCTGGTTTTAGTTCCTTAATGAAGCCTCCCTTGTGGCACTTGCTCTTTCTGGGGTCTGACCCAGCTGGTTTTGTATGGCCAGATTTTGGAGTAGCACCCGAGGATCTATATGTCTTCCAGCAAAATGGTGAACACTAGACATAATTCTGGCAACGAGTGGGTTCTTATTTGTTATCCTACTCTATTGTAAATTATTCTTTTGAGGCGTTTAGCCATCGAGCAAGTGTTAGCTCATGTTGAAACCAATATTCTGTCTGCCTAAGAGCCGTAGCATGATTGACAAATCCTAGGGTTGATCATGTATGACTTTAACTCTTGCTAGTCTTCGTATTTTGTATGACTAGCTTTATGATCATCTGAATATGTAATGTTTGGAATGCCTTACCTTGTATGTCTAATGATCTAATATCTTGTAACATTTATTTACTTGCTTGAGATTGAGACACTAGGCTTGTTCTTGACCATAAGAGACTGATGGCTTGTAGATAAACCCTCATACATTTAGACAGTCATGACCGTATTGCGAGGTAGGTTGCACTTCAATGTACGTAGCTGGCTGTGTCTGTCCTCGCTCTCCAGTATTCTGGTTCTGGGGTGTGACAAGACCGTAAGATGACCCATGCGATATTGTATATGAAATTGCATCGATAACAAATATAATGTGGTACATGTTGATGATAAGTCTAGACGATTTTGAGAATCGTGCTATACACGAGCGCGAGTGGTAAGAGAATAACTTACGAGTTATGTTGTTAGATTTAGATTCACCTTGTAATTAAGCTTGCGTGAATCAAATTTATATTTGATGTTGTGAGACGGATAAGTTAGGAATTTGGCTAGTGAATTCCTACTCGTTAGGAATCGAACGTAAGATGCATCGTAGAGACTTTGAGCAAAAGCGATTGTTGCCTTGAGCACTGTCATCTCGATGTAAACTTTTGTGTCGATTAGATTGTGGCCTTTGTGTAATGTCAATTTAAAGTTGCTTCGGGAGAATTTAAGTACGGTGTCTAGGTAAGTAACCTAGCGGGCGTAGTCCTGAATGTTGATGCATTCGCAAGTCAACAAAGGAAATCGTATCGAGATAAGTTGTATAGCCAGACTTCAAAAATAGTTGGATGGCAACTTCAAACGCAAGACGTTACGAAGGATCATTGTGATCGGATGTACGACGGCTCGACACAACGTATAGAATTGATAGTCCATACGAAACATACAAAACAAAAAATACGATTTTGAATCGCGTCACGTGCAATGACTTTATTGAATGAATCACGTATGTATCTAATATACTTATGCGATAAAATTTTGAGAACATTTGCTAAAGATAAGTCTGATAGGGAGTATGAGATGGCAAGCATAGGATTGAAATCACCTGTCAGCTTTGCTCCAATTCTCTACCACTTGGCTTGGTTGAAATACACATATTTTTAGGACGCCTTGAATATGTCTACGGATCCAAATCGAATTGTATACAAAATTCAAATCGAGCTGTAGGAAAGAGTTTGAAATGTTAATGAAAAGCTTGCAAGATAGTGTAAAACTGAACAACAATGGTGGGACGAGATCGTGAAATAATCTATAAAACACTTAATCGGAGTGCTAGTTTTGGTTCGAGGACGAACCTTGTTTTGAGTGGTATATTCTGTAATGCCCCGCTCCGCACGGTGCATTACGGTGAGACGTTAACTCAAAGAGTCGCGTTGACCGAATAAAATATATCGATGCAAATCGATAAGAGAGTTATGTTGTCCCGAGCAATCGAACTAAGCCGATACGAAGAGTTACATTGTCCCAAAGAAATGCATCGAGTTGAATCGATGTGAAGCGCTGTATTGCCCCGAAGGATAAGTGCATTGAGTCGGCACGAAGATTCTAAAAAATTGAATCGACCTAAGGTGCATGGCCGAATCGATGCAAGTATTGATTTTAGTTGATTTCATGTGCAGGCAATCCATTTATGCTGAAATATTAGAGGTCGACATTGTGCCTCATTCGCAACGGGTCCGCAAAACCCAAATCATCGCCTCGCAACGGGCTGGGACTTAGGCACAGTAGGTCGAAATCGATCGAGTAGTTCAATGAAACAAGAAGTGCTCGAATGTCTAAGTCAGAAGATTTGGTCATGCAACAAAGTCATGAAATCGAGCCGCATCGGCTCGGCAAACAACAAGGCGTATCGGCTTAAGGTGGGGGGGACTTTGACTTCTCTTTCCTACTCCTTCATGTCTAAGTAAAATATATCATTGTATGCTAAATTAACCTATCGAGACCACGGGCGTGGCTCGAAGGAGAGAAACATCGTGCGTGTCGAACACTAGATAGAACAATTAAAATAAATTATACATCAAATGTACGAGTTGCTATGGAACATTGAATGTCACAAAGGCGAGCGCCTCGGTGTGCAAGCCATAAGAACATAGGATAATTGTATCGACAAGTGCCTCAGCGCACGAGTCATTACGTGCCCCCGCGCACGAGTTAGTATGCTAGAACATTGAAAGACTATATCGGCGCGAGTGCCTCAGTGCACGAGCTATAAAATAGTGAATACCTTATCGAGGCGTGCCTCAGTTGCACGAGTCAGAGGGACGGAACATAAGTCTAACGCATTGAACACTAAGGCGTAGTACAAAAATACTGAATCGAGGCGTGCATCGAATGCACGACGGAAGGAATGGAGAATAACTATATCAAAGCGTGCTTACATGCTCGAGACTTACAAATGATGGCTTCGTTACGAAGGGAACATTTATGGCACGAATGTGGTAGAACTGTCCAATGTGGCATGGTGCCTTTAAAATGTTTATGGCCTTCGGGGCGTTCGTTGATGAACATTGAGTTGGGATATTATGCCAATTGAAATAGAGATAGGCGAATTTGCTTGGTTGTATGAAAGATAAGATGTGTTGCATGGTCAAATGGACTTAAAGATATATTTCCCGTGCATGGGTGTTTTCTTTCCTCGAATGTGGTTTGCCAGGGCGCTGGGACCATTCAGCGTAGAAGGGACTGCGGGGTAAAGTTGGTATTGTTGGTGCACTTCATGTAGACGGTTAGCGACATGCTTTTGAATGTGATAAGCCACTTACCAAGTATTTTGGGGGTCCTCTGATTGTTTGGGTTAGCAACCACACAGAGTGATCATCGTCTTACATATTCGATTTGAGAAATATAAGTCCATTCTAACCCGAAAAGCTAGTGACCTTCATATAGATAAGGAACGATGGGTCGAAAGTGCAAGGTACGCATATATCCTGCACAGATAGATTCTGGGTCGAAAGTGCAAGGTACATATATATCCTGCACACATAGGTCAACGCATGGAGAGCACTTATAACATGACAGGAAAAGATGGTAGGCATATTCATCTTGCGTCGGTGCAAGGGCGAGTGCGTCGATGTTGGTAAGAAGTCACAAAACATCACGAGATTGCTATTGGTTGCCTGCTTGTTTATACATATTGAAGTAACGTGCTTGCCATGATAACATGCTTTACAGTCTTTGAATATGCCATGAATTGATCCTAAGGAGAACATCGAAAGAGAACTAAATTGTATGCTTGCATGAATTAATACGTTACTAAATATCAGTTTGTTAAGTGGGTCTTTGATCAGTACAGCGAGGACGAAAGTACTAATCCCCCACTAGTTTGCTAGCAGGTTCAGGGAATGGTCTGCTCGCGACAGAGCTTCGCTTGATCGTGCTGAGGCACGGAATATCGTAGCGTTTGAAGCGTACGATCACATTGACGCTCGGTCTTGCAACAGGATTGATGTGGCCGAGATATAGAAGACATGATGTATGGAACGGTGAAATCTTTTGTGGGCAAGAGAGAACTTGAGTGTTGTAGCTAATCTGGCAAATTTTGATGGGCTATTGAAAGCCTTTGTAACCTCAGTTCATTTATTAATAAAGAGAATTGTTTCGTATACTCTGTTTGCCTCAGTTACTAATATCAAATCAAAGATAACCATTTGAGAATTTGTCATCTTGCCTTGTACGAGTGCAACTCCAGACTCGTACGGCATCACGTCCCAGCGTGGACGATGATTTGGATAAAATCGATACGAGGACGAGCGATTTTTCGGGTCGGGGCGTGACAATGCATGCATATAAAAACTCAACTATTAAATATAACATACAAGATAAAATAAACTTAATATAACCATTTAACATATTCTCATTTGGATTCTACATTTCTCGAGCCATCGTGGAAAATTCCCTCAATTAATTTGAGGAATTTTATTTACGACTTAAAGCAATCCGAGCGGATGTGGTATAACTATCCAATTAAATATTTATCAATTAGGGATATATTAATAATGAACCTTGCTTCTTTACAGAAAAATTCACACTTGAATTTGTGATTATAACAGTCTATGTCTATGACATGAATCTCATTGGAACTCTGGAAGAGCTTAAGAAAACTCCTTTGTACCTCAAGTTTGAATTAAGATAAAAGATTTTGAAAAAATTCGATTTTATTAATGCCTGGTATCTTGAACCTACAATTGAGTGACCCCCATAAAGTGTTACTTTGTATTAATATCGACAAGACGAAGCCCTCGAGTACACAGATAATCGTCCTTACTTTACTTTTGATGTAAAATGAGATCCATTCTGTCCTAAGGAAGACAGTAAAGAAGTAATGTAGCCTATACCATATCTAAGTACAATTGGTGAATTATTGTACTTAGCTCAATATAGTAGATTGAACATTTTATTTGTTGTGAGTGGGTTGACAAGATATAGCACTTGATCAACACGATGTTATTGGAATGACATTAAAAACATCATCAGTTACCTCAAGAGTACCCTGAACATAAGCTTACTCTATCCCTACGCATCTCGAAATGGATCACATACTCTTGATCCTTAGAATGATGCAAGCTTGTTGGTTATGTTCACGTCACATCAATTATTTATTTGGCTCACACAAGACAAAATCCTAAAGTGGTTATGTTTTTCCCATTAGGGATACTATAATATGTTGAAAGTCTACAAAACAAACCATATTTGATAGTTCATCAAACATCATCATCCATGACGCTAATCGATAATACGTATGGTCATGAGCAATGATTGAGCAAATTTAGACTACAAGTGTATTTGTTGGCCCATTGGTCATATGGTCAACCTGATTTTAATAATTGATCAAAACTCTGTCTGGATATACAAAGCTTGTTGGGACATTCTCAGCTTCTTGGACATAAGCAAGATTGGATATTCACTTCGTTCAAGACTGAAGATCTGTTTGCCTACTTGAGTCTGTATTTTCTATGCAATATAATTTTCTTTTTATTTGAGTCTAGGAATATATTGTACACCGAGTCGTACTGGCAAATAGGCTATTCCCAAAAATAGTTCAAAATGTTTTTAAAATGACCTATCAAATTGTTTACAAAAAGGTTTTCAAAAAGGTTTTCAAAAATCACCAAAACCTATTTTAAAAACCCTAACCTAACCCTGACAGAACTCGGCCAGAGTTCGGCCAGAGTTCGGCCAGAGTTCGGTTGGTAGCCGTTTTGATTTTGAATTCTCTGGAACTTGGTCCTCCTGCAGTTGCGGATTTGACCGAGATTTGCTCATCGAGTTCTACCCGAATTCTGCCCGAATTCTGACAGAGTTCTCCCTTTGGAAATCCTATAAATAGAGAAGTATTTCGATCATTTCAAATCACTCATTCACTTTCAATCTTCTCTCTATCTAAAGCTTTCTATCTTCCAAAGAGTTTTCTAGAGCTTTCATTTTCAGATCCCAAGCCAGTTACAATCCTCTAGTCGATTTGCCAGTGCGGTACGGTCTAGAAGTTTCTGAGAGATTGTAATCAGAAGGCTTGATTGAAGAATACCTCTTCACATTTGAAGTTGGACGAGTTCTTCGTATCAAAGCTCGCGTTGTAGAAGTTGCAAGGACTTCGTAAGAAAACTTGCGGTTTTTCCTATAGTGGATTCAAACTGGTAGCAAGAGTTCTACCGACTGGATTAGTCCTCAACAGAGGGATACCAGTATACATCGCTGTCTTTGCGTTTGCTTTCTGAACTCTGTCTTTACTTTATTTTCATCTGTGATTATATACTGTGATTGTGTTGCTAACTTTTTTAATTAGCATTATTCCGCTGCCAACTTTATTCACCCCCCCCCTCTAGAGTATTACGCTTTACTATATCGTTCCTACAATTGGTATCAGAGCGGGTGTTACAGGTAAAGCAAGGTAAAAGTGCTATTATTTATTCATTATTTATTAGATTACAGCACATCACATGGCTACTATGAAATTCACAAGTGAAGGTCAGGCCACAAACAGACCTCCTCTGTTTGATGGTACTAACTACACTTATTGGAAAACACGGATGAGTTTCTTCTTAAAGTCTCTTGATTTTGACTTATGGGCTATTGTTCTTGATGGCTATCAAAAGCCACCTCGTATAAATGTCGAGGGTGTTTTAGTTGAAAAACCCCAAAACAGTTATACAGAGGAAGAAAAGAAAAAGGCCAGTCTTGACGCACGTGCCATTAATGCTCTTTTTTGTGCCTTAGACAGAACAGAATTTAACAGGGTATCTACATGCACAACGGCAAATGGTGTATGGAAGCTTCTCGAAGTTACACATGAAGGCACGACTCAAGTCAATGAGTCAAAAGTCAGCAGACTTACTCAAGAGTACGCGGCGTTCAAAATGAAGCCAAATGAAACAGTCACACAAATGTTCGAGAGGTTCTTGGATATTGTAAACCCTTTGTCCTCCTTAGGCAAAGAATACAGTAACCACGAAAAGATTCGCAAACTCCTGCGAGCTCTCACCAAGAACTGGATTCTGAAGGCTACAGCTATCATTGAAGGAAACGACCTCACCACAATGTCACTTGAAGTACTCATGGGTAAGCTACTCACTCATGAACTGGATCTACAAGATTTTGAAGAGCCTGCACCAAAGGAGAAGACTATCGCCCTCAAAGCTCAGCACAGAAAAGCTGCTGAAGATGACTCAGACAGCAGTGGATCTGACGCTGAAGATCAAGCTCTCCTAGCAAGGAAGTTCAAAAGATTCATGAGACATGAGAAGAGAGTCAAAGAGAACAACAGCAACAACTGGTACCAAGAAGATGCTGTCTGTTATGGCTGCAAGAAGAAAGGACATATGAAGAAGGACTGTCCCATCAACTCATCATCGAGCAAGAAGAACAACAGGTATGAAAAAGGCAACCTGAAAAGATCAACGTCTCGGAAATACGCCAACACCAGCATATGGCATGAGAGTGAAGCTAGCGACTCAGAAGATGAACATTCAGAGGACGCTGCAAACATCTGCTTCATGGCAATCGATCAGATACCTACTGAACCTGTAGAAACATATGATGACTTTACCTTTGAGCAATTAGGAGATGCCTTCAGTGACCTGATGCTTGACTACAGGAAACTGCGTAGTAAATATCAGACCGCTAAGAAGGTACTCAAAGAGTACAAAGGAGAAATAGGAAGACTTACCGACCTACTAGCTGAGGTTAGAACTAGTGTTAGTGAGTCTGGTGAGCTTTCCTCTATAAAGCTCTTATTACACGAGACTAAACAGTCATCCGAAGAGAAAGATAAGATTATAGACCAATTGAGAGAAGATCTTTCAAAAGAAAAGAAAAGTCTTCAATCTGCACAAATCAGAATGGAATCACTCACTTCTGATTATACTAAGTTATATGACACTTCCAAAAGGTTGGAAATTAGGTTAGGAAAACAGCCTGAGCCTGCTGCTTCCTATCCTAACACGTGTCACTTACCGAAAATTCGGAACATTCCCAAGCCAAACACTGTCAGACCAAACCATATAAAACCTTTACCCCAAAAGGTTAAGCCCAAACATGATCATAAGTATGCATTCTTCTATACTAGAAAACCTAAACCTACCAACCATGCACATCACTCTGCTTTCAACACTCAACATGCACAATGTCATTATTGTGGCCTCATTGGTCATATTTCATCTGCATGTAGAATGAGAAAGCTAGTTGATTTAAATGTTTATGCTTGGATACCTAAAACTAACAATTCAGGACCCTACAAGAAATGGGTACCAAGAGTTTCATCTGCAAACTGTTTTGTAGGTGGAACACCCTTCACATGCTAGAAGCAAATGGATCCTCGACAGCGGTTGCTCACGATATATGACCGGTGACGCTACTCTATTTGCAATACTGTCGAAGAAGAAGAAGGAAGGTTATGTTTCCTTCGGTAATAATTTGAAAGGGTATATTATTGGTATCGGTGATGTTGGTAAATCTCCCTATCCCGTGATTAAAGATGTCTGTCTGGTTACCGAGTTGAAACATAATCTGCTCAGCATAAGTCATCTAGCTGATCATGGTTATGGTATCAACTTTAGCAAAGACAAATGTACTATAGTTGATATCTCAACTGGTAGTACTATCTTTGAAGGAATCAGGAAAGACAATATATATGTTTTCTATCTATTGGAAGAAGCTAACATTTCAGGTAGATGCTTAATGGCCAAAAGTGATGAGAGTCATTTATGGCATATGAGACTCGGTCATGCAAACATGGATACAATTTCAAGATTATCCACAAAGAAGTTAGTACGCGGTTTACCGGACATAACATTCAAGAAGGATTCGGTATGCAGCCAATGCGAAAAGAACAAGGCTACCAGATCCACATTCAAGTCTGTAAATGCAGTATGTACTACTAGACCTCTACAATTGCTACACATGGATTTATTCGGTCCTAGCAGAGTTGCTAGCCTCGGAGGTAAATTATATGCATTTGTAATTATAGATGATTTTTCTAGATACACGTGGGTATATTTCTTGACACGCAAGAACGACGCATTATCCAAATTTGTCGCCTTTTGCAAGAAAGTACAGAATGAAAAAGGTTACATGATCACTCGTATTAGAAGCGATCATGGAGGCGAATTCGAGAATGCTGATTTCGAGCAATTTTGTGACACACACGGTTTTATACACGAGTTCTCCTGCCCTAGAACTCCACAACAAAATGGAGTTGTGGAACGTAAGAACAGAACTCTAACCGAAATGGCCAGAGTAATGTTAAATCAATTTAGCCTACCCAAATACTTCTGGGCTGAAGCTGTCAATACAGCTTGCTTTGTGCTCAATAGAGTTCTAATTCGACCCAAATCGAAGAAGACTCCATTTGAGTTATGGTTTGATAGAATTCCTTCAGTTTTATATTTTAAGATATTTGGCTGTAAGTGCTTTATTCTTAATACTAAAGACAATTTGGGAAAGTTTGACGAAAAGGTCGATGAAGGTATATTTTTAGGTTATGCGGCCAAGAGCAAAGGATACAGAGTCTTCAACAAACGTACCATGATCATCGAAGAGTCAATCAACGTCACTTTTGATGAAATGAACCAAATGACACTCGATGACAGTGATGAAGATCTGCCTACATCAAGCTCAACATCAGCTGAACCTGAACCAAGCTCTGCACAAGCTGAACCCCCTAGAGGAGATCCAGGAACCAGCTACCTACAAAGTCTACCGAAAAGGTTAAAATTCACAGCTGATCATCCACAAGATTTGGTAATTGGTGACATTACCAAAGGAGTAAGCACTCGATCATCCAGTAGAGATATTATTTCTAGTGTTGCATTTATTTCACAGCTAGAACCTAAATCTATTGATGAAGCATGTAGTGATAGTTTCTGGATAGATGCCATGCAAGAGGAATTGAACCAATTCGAACGGAATCAAGTTTGGGAACTTGTTCCCAAGCCTATTGATCATCCGGTCATTGGCACCCGTTGGGTATTCCGAAACAAACTGAATGAGGATGGTTTAGTAACTCGTAACAAGGCTCGACTCGTAGCTCAAGGATACAATCAAGAAGAGGGTATCGACTACGATGAGACTTATGCCCCAGTTGCGAGATTAGAATCCATTCGTATGTTATGTGCATTTGCATGTTTTCATGATTTTAAACTTTTTCAAATGGATGTAAAAAGTGCTTTTCTAAATAGATTTATAAAAGAAGAAGTTTTTGTAGCACAACCTCCGGGTTTCACGGATTTCAAAAATCCTGACCATGTTTTCAAGTTGAAAAAAGCCTTATACGGTTTGAAACAAGCCCCTCGTGCTTGGTATGATCGTCTAAGCTCTTTTCTACTTGACAACGGTTTTACAAAAGGAAAGGTTGACACTACACTTTTTATTAAATCTTTTAATGGCAAGCTGCTTTTAATTCAGATCTATGTTGATGATATCATATTTGGATCCACTGATGAATCTCTTTGTCAAGAATTCTCTAAGTGTATGCAGAATGAGTTTGAGATGAGCATGATGGGAGAGCTGAAATTCTTTCTCGGATTGCAAATCAAACAAACCGACAATGGGACGTTCATTAATCAAGCCAAGTACACAAAAGATTTGCTAAAGAAGTTTGATCTGGACAATGTCAAACCTATTGGCACTCCGATGGCAACTTCAACAAAGCTTGATTCTGACGAACAAGGCAAGCCAGTCGACACACGTAAGTATCGAGGTATGATTGGTAGTTTACTTTACTTAACTGCTAGTCGTCCAGATATAATGTTTAGTGTTTGCTTGTGTGCACATTTTCAAGCTAACCCAAAGGAATCACATCTGTCCGCAGTTAAGCGTATCTTCCGATACCTTAAAGGCACTTCTTCTGTCGGCTTGTGGTATCCCAAATCCAAATCCTTTGACCTTATTGGTTACTCGGATACAGATTTTGCTGGATGCAAGGTTGATAGAAAAAGTACTAGCGGTACATGTCATTTCTTAGGCAAGGCTCTAGTCTCTTGGTTTAGTAAAAAGCAAAATTCTGTAGCCTTATCAACAACAGAGGCTGAGTACATCGCCGCAGGACGTTGTTGTGCTCAGATTTTGTGGATGAAACAAACCTTAGAAGACTTTGATTTATTTTACACACATATTCCCATTTTCTGTGATAACACTAGCACCATTAATTTGACTAAGAATCCTGTATGTCACTCTCGTACTAAACATATCGAGATTCGGCATCATTTTCTTAGAAATCATCATCAAAATGGAGATATAAACCTTGTATACATAGATACTGATAATCAATTAGCTGACATCTTCACTAAACCTCTAGCGGAAGATCGCTTCAATTATTTACGTCGAGAATTAGGAATTTTGGACGTCAATAATATTAATTGATGTTATTTTATGATTGTATATCATTATGCAAAAACTATGTTAGAGACAAGCTAATAAAGAGTCTGTCTGTCACCACAACTACGGTTGAAGCGAAGCGGTATTTAAGAGTTCCCCGGTGAACCTCCGCCAGCTGGGACAGTACTCCTACAGCTAATCTGAGATAGCTACTGTATAATGACATTTAATTCATAAAATATTATTAATTATGTTATTTGAAGGCTAAAATAACTAATCTTTGAATTAAATATTTGAAACGAGTCAATAAAAAAGAAGTAGCAAAATCAACTTGAAAGAACCCTAGGCGAATTCGGCCAGAACTCTGACCAAATTCGGCCCGAGTTCGGTTGAGGTTATCTGCATATATATCCAGAACCCGAGAGCTTCTTCTCTTCCATTGCTTCCATATTTCCAACCAGCAGCTACAGCCGCCCGAAAATCCTCCAAACCCTAGGTATTCACCAACCCATTGCTCCCTATCTACTTGGTGAAATCTTTCCAAACTTTGGAATCGTGCGGAGATCATCCTTCTCTACAACATATCTAATTTTTGTGAGGTATAACTCTCTCTTTCTCCACTTTCCAATTTGTGCTTATTTATTTCAATGGCACCTAGATTTAATCCGTCTAAGAGGAAGAAGACTACTCCTAGTGAGGAAGGGTCCTCTTCGAATCCTCACACGGATTCTTTGTTTTCGCCAGTCCAAAAGAGCGACGGTGCTTTCGATGGGTTTTTCTTTCAAACCCTCGATCAAGCTTTATTATGGTACGGTGACTTTTCCACCCGATCCATATGCAGCGGCGCTCCGGTTAAATGGACGGTATTTCCTGACCATCGTCACTTATTTGAGGCATTAGGGTTACATTTGCTTGTTAAACTGTGCTTCCCAATTGCTACTAATGCCATTAGATTGTTCTATTGCAATCTCGTAGTTAACACTTTTGACGTGAGCACACGTGTTGGAGGCATAGATATTGAGTTCAATGATGTCCTCCTAGCGGAGATTCTTGGGATTCCCAATGAAGGTGAACCGCTAGTTGATATCACAGAATTCGAGTTTCCCGAAGGCACTACACTCACGAGTTTCAAAACAGAACTTTGTGCACCTGACAGAGTACGTTCTGGAAAGTTTAAGGCTAACAACCTTAACTTGTTTAACTACGAATTGTATCGCATCATCTACTCTACTCTACTTCCAAAATCCACTTCCAAGGATGATGTGACTTCGCTTGAGCTGTCCGCTATGTATCATCTTATCAAGGGGATTCCTTTTTCCGTCCCCAAGACTATTATTCAGATGATGGGACGTTGTCGTGCAAGAGATCGAAATCTCTCTTACGCGATGATTCTCCCTCGTATCTTTCAGCGCTTCGACATCGATCTATCGACTTGTACTCAGGACTCTGAGCCCAAGTTACTCCAGCTTTCTCGTCGCAGCCGGACTGCTTCAGCTACACCTCCTGCTCCTCCTACTGCACCATCTCCACCACATCAGCCGTATGCCATGACTTTTGAGGGCATATATCAGCACCTATCTGATTTGCACGTCTCGATGACGGACATGGCTCGCGAGCGTGAGTTCCGCGATGTCACCCGTTACCAGGCGATGGCAAACTCCTTGGCCGATCTACGTTTTACACAGACTGGTCACTCTGCCGCTTCCATCCCTCGAGATCCAGCTTTTTCGGGTTACCGCTGTGAGGATGAGGCTGTCCATGCCTACTTCCAGCCCGGTAACGCCTATGATTGGTATCGTGCTCCTTGAGATTATGTTGGCGAGTTCTATGCTGGCGCCCCTACTCATCCTACTGGCGCTGGTACTTCTGGTGCTGGTACTTCCGGTCATGCTGGCCGTGCTGCTGATGATATTGATGAGGATAGTGATGATGAGATCTGATCTGATTACTAGTGACATTCTACTGTATACTTGGAAATGCTCCGACATTCCAAGTTTTTATCATTTACTTTTTGATTAGTACTTTGTAGTTTGCTATCAGTATTTCTTTTATCTTCATGGACATGTTTATGATGTTTCATTTATGACATCTCAGTTAAGTTCAGCATTTTGTTTAGCACTATTTTCTTATATTGCTTTTCATTTTTAAACTGTCTGTGAAATAGCATGCCTGAGATTTTTTTTATGCAATACATGCTTGTGATGATAAATTTCTCTAATTATTTACTGTATCTTTTATTTTTATTTTCTCACTGTTTGTTACTTATGCATTGATTGCGGGGGAGTCTTCTGCATTTCATGCGGGGGAGCCTTCTCTTGTACAACTATTTTGCTAAGTGACAAAGGGGGAGAAAATTAAAATGATCTAACATTTTTTTTGAGTTGAATACAGGTTATGAACAATTTTTCACCTTTTGATATTTTTTCGAACTAGCTTATTGTTATATCATTCATAGTTTGTCAATTATCAAAATGGGGGAGATTGTTGGCCCATTGGTCATATGGTCAACCTGATTTTAATAATTGATCAAAACTCTGTCTGGATATACAAAGCTTGTTGGGACATTCTCAGCTTCTTGGACATAAGCAAGATTGGATATTCACTTCGTTCAAGACTGAAGATCTGTTTACCTACTTGAGTCTGTATTTCCTATGCAATGTAATTTTCTTTTTATTTGAGTCTAGGAATACATTGTATACCGAGTCGTACTGGCAAATAGGCTATTCCCAAAAATAGTTCAAAATGTTTTTAAAATGACCTATCAAATTGTTTACAAAAAGGTTTTCAAAAAGGTTTTCAAAAATCACCAAAACCTATTTTAAAAACCCTAACCTAACCCTGACAGAACTCGGCCAGAGTTCGGCCAGAGTTCGGCCAGAGTTCGGTTGGTAGCCGTTTTGATTTTGAATTCTCTGGAACTTGGTCCTCCTGCAGTTGCGGATTTGACCGAGATTTGCTCATCGAGTTCTGCCCGAATTCTGCCCGAATTCTGACAGAGTTCTCCCTTTGGAAATCCTATAAATAGAGAAGTATTTCGATCATTTCAAATCACTCATTCACTTTCAATCTTCTCTCTATCTAAAGCTTTCTATCTTCCAAAGAGTTTTCTAGAGCTTTCATTTTCAGATCCCAAGCCAGTTACAATCCTCTAGTCGATTTGCCAGTGCGGTACGGTCTAGAAGTTTCTGAGAGATTGTAATCAGAAGGCTTGATTGAAGAATACCTCTTCACATTTGAAGTTGGACGAGTTCTTCGTATCAAAGCTCGCGTTGTAGAAGTTGCAAGGACTTCGTAAGAAAACTTACGGTTTTTCCTATAGTGGATTCAAACTGGTAGCAAGAGTTCTACCGACTGGATTAGTCCTCAACAGAGGGATACCAGTATACATCGCTGTCTTTGCGTTTGCTTTCTGAACTATGTCTTTACTTTATTTTCATCTGTGATTATATACTGTGATTGTGTTGCTAACTTTTTTAATTAGCATTATTCCGCTGCCAACTCTATTCATCCCCCCCCTCTAGAGTATTACGCTTTACTATATCGTTCCTACAGTATTTTTTTCTATCAATGATGTACCAATGATTGTAATGTCCTGCTTTATGCGGTATATTATGCTGGTTTGTTGGCTCAAATGCCTGGTTGGACTTGGGTTCGTGCAAGAAAATCAGTCGGAGATCCATATGTTCGGTGTGATGCATCGCTCGGTGCGAAGGTATTGTGTTGGCCTCTTGGTTTTTGTTTGGATTTAAAGTTTGCATCTGATGTTCGAATTTGTCTTGTGCGAGGTATCACAAGATTTGAGTAGTGATGCAGGCTTGCTTAATTCGATTGGATTTGATGATTTATAGAGCTTGGCTCGGTTGTATAGTTATATCGATTGAGAAGTTCATACATCATATCAAATCGTTTGTCTGACATCTAGACCTGGTTTAGTATCTGATAGAACGAAGCATATAGACGTTCTTCATGTTGGTGGTTTCAATTATCAGTCGCTCCTTTATCTTCACTTTTAATAAAGTTGATGTTGTATGCCTAGTCCTTATATGCTAGTTCTATTGCATGCTAATAAAAGAACCATGATAAGGGACTAATAGGAGTATTGCTTGATACATATCACTGTAGGAACGATATAGTAAAGCGTAATACTCTAGAGGGGGGTGAATAGAGTTGGCAGCGGAATAATGCTAATTAAAAAATGTTAGCAACACAATCACAGTATATAATCACAGTTGAAATAATGTAAAGGCAGAGTTCAGAAAGCAAACGCAAAGACAGCGATGTATACTGGTATCCCTCTGTTGAGGACTAATCCAGTCGGTAGAACTCTTGCTACCAGTTGAATCCACTATAGGAAAAACCGCAAGTTTTCTTACGAAGTCCTTGCAACTTCTACAACGCGAGCTTTGATACGAAGAACTCGTCCAACTTCAAATGTGAAGAGGTATTCTTCAATCAAGCCTTCTGATTACAATCTCTCAGAAACTTCTAGACCGTACCGCACTGGCAAATCGACTAGAGGATTGTAACTGGCTTGGGATCTGAAAATGAAAGCTCTAGAAAACTCTTTGGAAGGCAGAAAGCTTTTTAGATAGAGAGAAGATTGAAAGTGAATGAGTGAGTTGAAATGATCGAAATCCATCTCTATTTATAGGAATTCCAAAGGGAGAACTCTGTCAGAATTCGGGCAGAATTCGATGAGCAAATCTCGGTCAAATCCGCAACTGCAGGAGGACCAAGTTCCAGAGAATTCAAAAATCAAACGGCCACCAATTGAACTCTGGCCGAACTCTGGCCGAGTTCTGTCAGGGTTAGGTTAGGGTTTTAAAATAGATTTTTTGGTGATTTTTGAAAACCTTTTTGTAAATATTTTGATAGGTCATTTTAAAAACATTTTGAACTATTTTGGGGATAGCCTATTTGCCAGTACGACTCGGTGTACAACATATTCCTAGACTCAAATAAAGTAAAAAATTACATTGCATAGGAAGTACAGACTCAAGTAGGCAAACAGATCTTCAGTCTTGAACGGAGTGAATATCCAATCTTGCTTATGTCCAAGAAGCTGAGATGTCCCAACAAGCTTCGTATATCCAGACAGAGTTTTGATCAATTATTAAAATCAGGTTGACCATATGACCAATGGGCCAACAATCTCCCCCATTTTGATAATTGACAAACTATGAATGATATAACATTAAGCTTGTTCAAGCTTGTTCAAAAATATCAAAAAGTAGAAATTGTTCATAACCTGTATTTAACTCAAAAAAAAATGTTAGATCATTTTTAATTTTCTCCCCCTTTGTCACTTAGCAAAATAATTGCACAAAAGAAGGCTCCCCCGCATTAAATGCAGAAGACTCTCCCGCAATCAATGCATAAGTAACAAATAGCGAGAAAACAAATAAAAGAAATATAGTATAAGAATTAGAGATATAGCATCACAGGCATGTAATGTTTCTACAAATTATCATCACAGGCATGTATTGCTTCAAAAACATAAAAAAAATCTCAGGCATGCTATTTCACAGGCAGTTTAAAATGGAGAAGCAGTATAAAGAGATAGTGCTTAAACAAAATGCTGAAATAAACTGAGATGTCATAAATAAAACATCATAAACATGTCCATGAAGATAAAATGTACTGATAGCAAACTACAAAGTACTGATAAAAAGTAAATAATAAAAACTTAGAATGTCGGAGCATTTCCAAGTATACAATAGAATATCACTAATAATCAAATCAGATCTCATCATCACTATCCTCATCAATATCATCAGCAGCGTGGCCAGCATGACCGAATGTACCAGCACCAGAAGTACCAGCGCCAGTAGGATGAGTAGGGGCGCCAGCATAGAACTCACCAACGTAATCTCGAGGTGCACGATACCAGTCATAGGCGTTACCTGGCTGGAAGTAGGCATGAACGGCCTCATCCTCACAGCGGTAACCCGAAAAAGCTGGATCTCGAGGGATGGAACCGGCTGAATAACCAGTCTGAGCGAATCGAAGATCAGCCAAGGAGTTTGCCATCGCCTGATAACGGGTGACATCGCGGAACTCACGCTCGCGAGCCATGTTCGTCATCGAGACGTGCAAAGATGATAAATGCTGATGTATGCCCTCAAAAGTTATGGCATACGGCTGATGTGGGGAAGATGGTGCAGTAGGAGGAACAGGAGGTGGAGCTGAAGCAGTCCGGCTGCGACGAAAGCTGGAGTAACTTGGGCTCAGAGTCCTGAGTACAAGTCGACAGATCGATCTCGATTCGCTAAAAGATACGAGGGAGAATCATCGTGTAAGAGAGATTTCGATCTCTAGCACGACAACGTCCCATCATCTGAATAATAGTCTTAGGGGCGAAAAAAGGAATCCCCTTGATAAGATGGTATATGGCGGACAGCTCAAGCGAAGTCACATCATCCTTGAAAGTAGATTTTGGAAGAAGAGTAGAGTAGATGATGCGATGCAATTCGTAGTTAAACAAGTTCAGGTTGTTAGCCTTGAACTTTCCAGAACGTACTCTGTCAGGTGCACAGAGTTCCGTTTTGAAACTCGTGAGTGTAGTACCTTCGGGGAAATCGAATTCCGTGATATCAACTAGCGGTTCACCTTCATTGGAAATACCAAGAATCTCTGCTAGGAGGACATCATTGAACTTAATGTCTATGCCTCCAACACGTGTGCTCACGTCAAAAGTGTTAACTACGAGATTGCAATAGAACAATCTAATGGCATTAGTAGCTATTGGGAAGCACAGTTTAACAAGTAAGTGTAACCCTAATGTCTCAAATAAGTGACGATGATCAGGGAATAACGTCCATTTAACCGGAGCGCCGCTACATATGGATCGGGTGGAAAAGTTACCGTACCATAATAAAGCTTGATCGAGGGTTTGAAAGAAGAACCCATCGAAAGCGCCGTCGCTCTTTTGGACCGGCGAAAACAAAAAATCCGTGTGAGGATTCGAAGAGGACCCTTCCTCACTAGGAGTGGTCTTCTTCCTCTTAGACGGATTAAATCTAGGTGCCATTGAAATAAAAAGCACTAATTTGAAAGGTGGAGAGAGAGGGAGTTATACCTCACGAAAATTGGATATGTTGTAGAGAAGAACGATCTCCGCACGATTCCAAAATTTGGAAGGATTTCACCAAGTAGATAGGAAGTAATAGGTTGGTGAATACCTAGGGTTTGGAGGAGTTTCGGGCGGCATAATTAATAATATTTTATGAATTAAATGTCATTATACAGTGACTGTCTCAGATTAGCTGTAGGAGTACTGTCCCAGCTGGCGGAGGTTCACCGGGGAACTCTTAAGTACCGCTTCGCTTCAACCGTAGTTGTGGTGACAGACAGACTCTTTATTAGCTTGTCTCTAACACAGTTTTTGCATAATGATATATAATCATAAAATAAAATTAATTAATATTATTGACGTCCAAAATTCCTAATTCTCGACGTAAATAATTGAAACGATCTTCCGCTAGAGGTTTAGTGAAGATGTCAGCTAATTGATTTTCAGTATCTATGTACACAAGGTTTATATCTCCATTTTGATGATGATCTCTAAGAAAATGATGTCTAATCTCGATATGTTTAGTACGAGAATGACATACAGGATTCTTAGTCAAATTAATGGTGCTCGTGTTATCACAGAAAATGGGAATATGTGTGAAAAATAAATCAAAGTCTTCTAGGGTTTGTTTCATCCATAAAATCTGAGCGCAACAACGTCCTGCGGCGATATACTCAGCCTCTGTTGTTGATAAGGCTACAGAATTTTGCTTTTTACTAAACCAAGAGACTAGAGCCTTGCCTAAGAAATGACATGTACCGCTAGTACTTTTTCTATCAACCTTGCATCCAGCAAAATCTGCATCCGAATAACCAATAAGGTCAAAGGATTTAGTTTTGGGATACCACAAGCCGACAGAAGAAGTGCCCTTAAGGTATCGGAAGATACGCTTAACTGCGGTCAGATGTGATTCCTTTGGGTTAGCTTGAAAACGTGCACACAGGCAAACACTAAACATTATATCTGGACGACTAGCAGTTAAGTAAAGTAAACTACCAATCATACCTCGATACTTACGTGTGTCGACTGGCTTACCTTGTTCGTCAGAATCAAGCTTTGTTGAAGTTGCCATCGGAGTGCCAATAGGTTTGACATTGTCCAGATCGAACTTCTTTAGCAAATCTTTTGTGTACTTGGCTTGATTAATGAACGTCCCATTGTCGGTTTGTTTGATTTGCAATCCGAGAAAGAACTTCAGCTCTCCCATCATGCTAATCTCAAACTCATTCTGCATACACTTAGAAAATTCTTGACAAAGAGATTCATCAGTGGATCCAAATATGATATCATCAACATAGATTTGAATTAAAAGCAGCTTACCATTAAAAGATTTAATAAAAAGTGTAGTGTCAACCTTTCCTTTTGAAAAACCGTTGTCAAGTAGAAAAGAGCTTAGACGGTCATACCAAGCACGAGGGACTTGTTTCAAACCATATAAGGCTTTCTTCAACTTGAAAACATGGTCAGGATTTTTAAAATTCGTGAAACCCGGAGGTTGTGCTACAAAAACTTCTTCTTTTATAAAGCCATTTAGAAAAGCACTTTTTACATCCATTTGAAAAAGTTTGAAATCATGAAAACATGCAAATGCACATAACATTCGAATGGATTCTAATCTCGCAACTGGGGCATAAGTCTCATCGTAGTCGATACCCTCTTCTTGATTGTATCCTTGAGCTACGAGTCGAGCCTTGTTACGAGTTACTAAACCATCCTCATTTAGTTTGTTTCGGAATACCCAACGGGTGCCAATGACCGGATGATCAACAGGCTTGGGAACAAGTTCCCAAACTTGATTCCGTTCGAATTGGTTCAATTCCTCTTGCATGGCATCTATCCAGAAACTATCACTACATGCTTCATCAATAGATTTAGGTTCTAGCTGTGAAATAAATGCAACACTAGAAACAATATCTCTACTGGATGATCGAGTACTTACTCCTTTGGTAATGTTACCAATTACCAAATCTTGTGGATGATCAGCTGTGAATTTTAACCTCTTTGGTAGACTCTGTAGGTAGCTGGTTCCTGGATCTCCTCTAGGGGGTTCAGCTAGTGCAGAGCTTGGTTCAGGTTCAGCTGATGTTGAACTTGATGTAGGCAGATCTTCATCACTATCATCGTGAGTCATTTGGTTCGTTTCATCAAAAGTGACGTTGATTGATTCTTCGATGATCATGGTACGTTTGTTGAAGACTCTGTACCCTTTGCTCTTGGCCGCATAACCTAGAAATATACCTTCATTGGCCTTTTCGTCAAACTTTCCCAAGTTGTCTTTAGTATTAAGAATAAAGCACTTACAGCCAAAAATCTTAAAGTATGAAACTGAAGGAATTCTATCAAACCATAACTCAAATGGAGTCTTCTTCGATTTGGGTCGAATTAGAACTCTATTGAGCACAAAGCAAGCTGTATTGACAGCTTCAGCCCAGAAGTATTTGGGTAGGCTAAATTGATTTAACATCACTCTGGCCATTTCGGTTAGAGTTCTGTTCTTACGTTCCACAACTCCATTTTGTTGTGGAGTTCTAGGGCAGGAGAACTCGTGTATGAAACCGTGTGTGTCACAAAATTGCTCGAAATCAGCATTCTCGAATTCGCCTCCATGATCACTTCAAATTCGAGTGATCATGTAACCTTTTTCATTTTGTACTTTCTTACAAAAGGCGACAAATTCGGATAATGCGTCATTCTTGCGTGTCAAGAAATATACCCACGTGTATCTAGAAAAATCATCTACAATAACAAATGTATATAATTTACCTCCGAGGCTAGCAACTCTGCTAGGACCGAATAAATCCATGTGTAGCAATTGTAGAGGTCTAGTAGTACATACTGCGTTTACAGACTTGAATGTGGATCTTGTAGCCTTGTTCTTTTCACATTGGCTGCATACCGAATCCTTCTTGAATGTTATGTCTGGTAAACCGCATACTATCTTCTTTGTGGATAATCTTGAAATTGTATCCATGTTTGCATGACCGAGTCTCATGTGCCATAGATGACTCTCATCACTTTTGGCCATTAAGCATCTACCTGAAATGTTAGCTTCTTCCAGCAGATAGAAAACATATATATTGTCTTCCCTGATTCCTTCAAAGATAGTACTACCAGTTGAGATATCAACTATAGTACATTTGTCTTTGCCAAAGTTGATACCATAACCATGATCAGCTAGATGACTTATGCTGAGCAGATTATGTTTCAACTCGGTAACCAGACAGACATCTTTAATCACGGGATAGGGAGACTTACCAACATCACTGATACCAATAATATACCCTTTCAAATTATTACCGAAGGAAACATAACCTTCCTTCTTCTTCTTCGACAGTGTTGCAAATAGGGTAGCGTCACCGGTCATATGCCATGAGCAACCGCTGTCGAGGATCCATTTGCTTCTAGCATGTGAAAGGTGTTCCACCTACAAAACAGTTTGCAGATGAAACCTTTTGTACCCATTTCTTGTAGGGTCCTGAATTGTTAGCTTTAGGTATCCAAGCATAAACATTTAAATCTACAAGCTTTCTCATTCTACATACAGATGATATATGACCAATGAGGCCACAATAATGACATTGTGCATGTCGAGTGTTGAAAGCTGAGTGGTGTGCATGGTTGGTAGGTTTGGGTTTTCTAGTATAGAAGAATGCATACCTATGATCATGTTTGGGCTTAACCTTTTGGGGTAAAGGTTTTATATGGTTTGGTCTGACAGTGTTCGGCTTGGAAAAGTTCCGAATTCTTGGTAAGTGACACGTGTTAGGATAGGAAGCAGCAGGCTCAGGCTGTTTTCCTAACCTAATTTCCAACCTTTTGGAAGTGTCATATAACTTAGTATAATCAGAAGTGAGTGATTCCATTCTGATTTGTGCAGATTGAAGACTTTTCTTTTCTCTAGAAAGATCTTCTCTCAATTGGTCTATAATCTTGTCTTTTTCTTCGGATGACTGTTTAGTCTCGTGTAATAAGAGCTTTATAGAGGAAAGCTCACCAGACTCACTAATATTAGCTCTAACCTCAGCTAGTAGGTCGGTAAGTCTTCCTATTTCTCCTTTGTACTCTTTGAGTACCTTCTTAGCGGTCTGATATTTACTACGCAGTTTCCTGTAGTCAAGCATCAGGTCACTGAAGGCATCTCCTAATTGCTCAAAGGTGAAGTCATCATATATTTCTACAGGTTCAGTAGGTACCTGATCGATTGCCATGAAGCAGATGTTTGCAGCGTCCTCTGAATGTTCATCTTTTGAGTCGCTAGCTTCACTCTCATGCCATATGCTGGTGTTGGCATATTTCCGAGATGTTGATCTTTTCAGGTTGCCTTTTTTATACCTGTTGTTCTTCTTGCTCGATGATGAGTTGATGGGACAGTCCTTCTTCATATGTCCCTTCTTTTTACAGCCATAGCAGACAGCATCTTCTTGATACCAGTTGTTGCTGTTGTTCTCTTTGACTTTCTTCTCATGTTTCATGAATCTTTTGAACTTCCTTGCTAGGAGAGCTTGATCTTCAGCGTCAGATCCACTGCTGTCTGAGTCATCTTTAGCAGATTTTCTGTGCTGAGCCTTGAGGGCGATAGTCTTCTCCTTTGGAGCAGGCTCTTCAAAATCTTGTAGCTCCAGTTCATGAGTGAGTAGTTTACCCATGAGTACTTCAAGTGACATTGTGGTGAGGTCGTTTCCTTCAATGATAGCTGTAGCCTTTGGAATCCAGTTCTTGGTGAGAGCTCGCAGGAGTTTACGAATATTTTTGTGGTTACTGTAATCTTTGCCTAAGGAGGATAAAGGGTTTACAATATCCAAGAACCTCTCGAACATTTGTGTGACTGTTTTATTTGGCTTCATTTTGGACGCCTCGTACTCTTGAGTAAGTCTGCTGACTTTTGACTTCTTGACTTGAGTCGTGCCTTCATGTGTAACTTCGAGAAGCTTCCACACACCATTTGCCGTTGTGCATGTAGATACCCTGTTAAATT
This sequence comes from Iris pallida, assembly GCA_029216955.1. NCBI lineage: Eukaryota > Viridiplantae > Streptophyta > Magnoliopsida > Asparagales > Iridaceae > Iris > Iris pallida. The sequence continues at coordinate 24,682,324 of JANAVB010002395.1, forward strand.
ATGTTATGTCTAAGGCACAAAAAAGAGCATTAATGGCACGTGCGTCAAGACTGGCCTTTTTCTTTTCTTCCTCTGTATAACTGCTTTGGGGTTTTTCAACCAAAACTCCCTCGACATTTATACGAGGTGGCTTCTGATAGCCATCAAGAACAATAGCCCATAAGTCAAAATCAAGAGATTTCAAGAAGAAACTCATCCGTGTTTTCCAATAAGTGTAGTTAGTACCATCAAACAGTGGGGATCTGTTTGTGGCCTGACCTTCACTTGTGAATTTCATAGTAGCCATGTGATGTGCTGTGATCTAATAAATAATAAATAAATAATAGCACTGTTACCTCGCTTTACCTGTAACACCCGCTTTGATACCAATTGTAGGAACGATATAGTAAAGCGTAATACTCTAGAGGGGGGGTGAATAGAGTTGGCAGCGGAATAATGCTAATTAAAAAATGTTAGCAACACAATCACAGTATATAATCACAGTTGAAATAATGTAAAGGCAGAGTTCAGAAAGCAAACGCAAAGACAGCGATGTATACTGGTATCCCTCTGTTGAGGACTAATCCAGTCGGTAGAACTCTTGCTACCAGTTGAATCTACTATAGGAAAAACCGCAAGTTTTCTTACGAAGTCCTTGCAACTTCTACAACGCGAGCTTTGATACGAAGAACTCGTCCAACTTTAAATGTGAAGAGGTATTCTTCAATCAAGCCTTCTGATTACAATCTCTCAGAAACTTTTAGACCGTACCGCACTGGCAAATCGACTAGAGGATTGTAACTGGCTTGGGATCTGAAAATGAAAGCTCTAGAAAACTCTTTGGAAGGCAGAAAGCTTTTTAGATAGAGAGAAGATTGAAAGTGAATGAGTGAGTTGAAATGATCAAAATCCATCTCTATTTATAGGAATTCCAAAGGGAGAACTCTGTCAAAATTCGGGCAGAATTCGGGCAGAACTCGATGAGCAAATCTCGGTCAAATCCGCAACTGCAGGAGGACCAAGTTCCAGAGAATTCAAAAATCAAACGGCCACCAACCGAACTCTGGCCGAGTTCTGTCAGGGTTAGGTTAGGGTTTTAAAATAGATTTTTTGGTGATTTTTGAAAACCTTTTTGAAAACCTTTTTGTAAACATTTTGATAGGTCATTTTAAAAACATTTTAAACTATTTTGGGGATAGCCTATTTGCCAGTACGACTCGGTGTACAACGTATTCCTAGACTCAAATAAAGTGAAAAATTACATTGCATAGGAAGTACAGACTCAAGTAGGCAAACAGATCTTCAGTCTTGAACGGAGTGAATATCCAATCTTGCTTATGTCCAAGAAGCTGAGATGTCCCAACAAGCTTCGTATATCCAGACAGAGTTTTGATCAATTATTAAAATCAGGTTGACCATATGACCAATGGGCCAACAATCACATGAACCAGAATTGTTGTTTATGTTATAATGTGAAGTGTAGAGTTGTATGTATCTGGTTGTATTTTATGTTGTTTATGTAGAGAAGCACAATGGTAAATATGTGATATGGTGCCACAATATAGTAAGTATGAGGCTCGGTGCGACGGTATAATATGTAGATGTATGACTTGGTGTAATGGTAAGGTAATGAATGTGCATAGCATAGTGCCGAACGAGATGTAAAGCACTATACTCTAGGGGGTGAATAGAGTAGGCAGCAAAAAATTAGCTATTAAAAAATTGTTAGTAGCAAGATCACAGACATATATCACAGATATAGCAATATAAAAATAGAGTGCAGAGAGCAAACACATACACAAGGATGTATATTGGTTTTTCTCTTGTGAGGACTAATCTAGTCAGAAGAACTCCACCTTCTAGTTGAAATCGACTATAAAAAAAATGCAAGTTTTTATGCGAAGTCCTTGCAACTTCTACAACGCGAGCTTTGATCCAAAGCACTCGACCAACTTCAATTTTAAAGTGTCTATCTTCAATCAAGCCTCTGATTACAATCACTCTGAAACTTCTAGACCATACCGCACTGACAAATTGACTAGAGGATTATAACTGGCTTGAGATTTGAAAATGAAAGCTTAAAGGCTTTGGAAGAACATAGTAAGCATAGAGAGGAGAGAAGAGAGAATAAATTAGTGTGTTGAAATGGTAGATATTCTTCTCTATTTATAGGTTTTCCAAAAGAAGAATTCGGGCAGAATTCGGATAGAATTCTTTGAGATAACCTCGGCATATAGCCGTTGCATCTGTAACTGCGGGAAGACTGGGTTTTAAAGCCAACGTTCCATTAACCGAACTCGGGCCGAATTCGGACCGAACTCGGTCCGAATTTTGTTCGTCCAGAAATGGTTTGGTTAGGGTTTTGCAAATCAAATTGTGGACTTTTTGAGAATTCATGCAGTTAGGAAGTAGTTTGGGCTTTTGTAAGTGGAACTTATTTTTAAAATGAAAGGGTATTTTAAAAACATTTATGGGTAGCCTATTTGCCAGTACGACTCGGTGTACATTATATTTCTAGACTCAATAAATTATAAAAAATACATTGATAATAAAAATACAAACTCAATGGCAAAATGGCTCCAAGTCTTGAACGGTACCAGTATCAGTTTGAGCAGATCGTCCAAGTAGCCCGTATATTGAGACAGGATTAGATCAATTATCAAAATTAGGTTTGACCATGACCAATGGGCCAACAATCTTCTTTATTTTGATAATTGATAAACCTTGACCGATATAACATCTTGATCTTGATTTGACCAAAAAAATCAAAATTGTACGGTACTGTTCTGTATGTACTTGTACTGTTCTGTACTCTCCTCTTGGTAGAAATTGTCCTAAAAACATGTTAGATCCATTTTTTCCCCATTGTCACTTAGTAAAATAATTGCAAAGAGAGAAGCTCCCCCGTAATTCATGCATAAGAGATGAACGATGAAGAAACACAGAGATAATATAAAGAAATAACATAAAGTTCACAGGCAGTTTTATGAAAGAAGCATCAGCTAAGATACAGTATGAATCGTAAAACACAGAAGTACATACCAAAAAGAAATGATATACCCTGAATATATAAAATGCATAAAAAAGAGGTTGAATACATCAACTCAGCATAGCAAAATCACATACGCAAACTGTTTGAGATGTCGTTTGGAGGAGAAGGAAGAAAAAATAATAATAAACATATGTACTCTCATGAAATAACTATAAATCAAAGTATCATGTATAAATCATCAAGATATTTTAGATAAAAGAATATATGTTCATGATGAACTAGGTATGCCACATATTAAGGGTATGAATGAATTGAAACAATTAGTTTGCTTCCCCTTAAAATATGTGTATCTAGTTCAAAAGTATTTATATGCATAAAATAGATAAAATAATCACAGGATCTAAGGAATATCTGAGATATGCATCTTTCTTCCCTTTGATCAATGCATATAAAGTTCCAAACTTAAAACAAAAATATCATCTTTACGCAAGTAAAAGAAATATTCAATAAATAAATCCTTAAAGATGAACAAATAAAATATACTTCCTGAAGTAGGAAACAAATTTATCAAAATATCAAAGTTCATTTCTTTCCTTTTAAAACCTTAGCACGGTGTCCATTTGATAACCGTAGGTTTAAAGAAAAAAAATTCTTCAAGAGAGTGAAATTTAATTTGCATGACTTCTCCCCCGCAAAGAATTACTGCTATAGACAGTTATTAACTTGAATAAGAAGAGAATAATAAAAGCTTAATAAAACAAATGCTAAAGAACATATCACAAGGCCATAATATTCAATGAGTAGTCGCAAGATAAAATCAAAAATAGAGTGACAGAAAAATAAATATATCAAAAGATGTCAAACATTACCCTATGAAAGATCAATGTATGTTACCTTTTGTGAAAATATTATCATTAAATATACATAAAAATGAAAGTCCAAATCTAAAGACGAAATGCATATATCTTTGCTTAGAATTAAGATTAATCCAAGATTATAGATCAATTTAAATAATATGAAATATTATGAATATATGTGTATCCACTGGAGTCGAAAGATCACAAACAATAATACAAATCATTTGTAGCTATAAGCATAAGATGTATCAATTACATGTATCCTTATATGTGCTACAAAATTATTGGATAACAATAAATTATAAAATATTTATAAATCAAAATGTAGGACCTAGATATGCTGATGTATTCTGCAACCTAGGGGACCGGATTCAGTGTCTTGGATCCAGAACTAGACAATAGTTGCAAGTAGACCATAATGAATCTTAAGTCTATAAAGTATTGATCACTTTGGGTTAGCTGTAGGGGCCGATTTTCAGCTAGCGGTAGTCCGAAGACTAGTACATCGTGCCGTTTCAAACTATTTACACCTGTATGACAGAAGGACCCTTTCAGCTTGTACCTAAAATGATCTCTACTTTTAAGAACTTAGATTTAAAGGAATATATGCAGTATTATCAAACATCATCAAAATTTAGAATCCCTAACTATAAAAGAAGTAAATACCCAAAGAATGAACAAAGTATGATCATCAGATTTTTTTTTTCCCGTAGTACACTATAGATAAATATATAATATAAGTGTACAATAATAAATATATCAACATAACACACAAAAAGATGTGGCTCGTAAATAAATATCCATATATGGTCATATGCAAGATACAAATAAGCAACTTCTCTCAAAATCATAATTAGAGAGATAAAACAACTAAATGAGAGCTAGTAGCAAGCTATTACTTAATAACATGCAAGATTCTAGAAATTTAGCCATTTAGAATGAAATTTAGCATGTTACCAAAGTGGTTCTAGTGATCACACTTATGTTGGTGCAATTGCTTGGAAGATGACCTTTGTAGCTTTGCAATCACAAACATGTTTCATGGTTCTATTTGATATGAGAAGCTTCACCTGCACTAAGAGGCGAAGACTTTGGTATATAAAATTTGGATCCACATTGGTTAGCTTTGGGAACCCAGATAAACATATTCATATTAACCATCTTTCTAATCTGACAATGACTAGAAATGTGTCCATTCATACCACAATAATGACAGAAAGTATTAACATTAGTACTTGGTGCAGCAATATGAGAGCTTAATGTGGTCTGATATGTCTTGCGTGGTTTACTGCAACAAAAAGTATGGTTATGTTTAACCTTAGCTGTGCTAGATCCTTTTTGAAAGGATTTCTTGGTAGTAAACTTTGGTTGTATCACATGCCTTGTGTATGACTGTGTCTTGGATTGAACAACTTGTTTACCCAATCTTATCTCCAACATTTTAGAGCATGCAGTCAAATCATCGTGTTGGCAGTAAGTGCATCAACTCTAAGTAAAGCAATAGAATTTTTCTTCTTTTCTGATTCTAGTTCCTCCTTAAGCTTAGTATTTTCTTGATTGTTTTTCTCAATGCATTCAAGTACCTCATGCAATCTAAGCTCAAGTATAGAAATCTCAGTAAAATTATCAGAGGTAGAAGTGTTTCTACTAGCATGCAATAAGCAAGTAAGCTTTTTTATTCTCATGCTTATAGGCTAGAACATCCTTTCTAGTTTACTTATACTTCTCTAATACTTTCTTGTGTTCTTTTAATAGATCACTGAAAACAACAAATAACTCATTATAGAAAAATTCATTCTCTTCAAGAAAAGGATTATTCTATACCTCGTTAGATAATGCCATCGAGCATATATTTGCAGATTGATGAGGTCTCTCTTCTTTTTCAAAATTGCTTGCTTCACTTTTACACTATATACTTGTACTAGCGTACTTGTGAGACAATGATCTTTCTTCGTTTGATCGTTCGCAACGATTCTTTATTTTAGTAGTAAAACAATCTTTTATCATGCGGCTTGATCTTCTGCAGTTGCGACATGCAAGCTCTTCTTCATATGGGGGGTTGTATTATACCTCAAATTTCGATGCCATCATGCACACACTATGAAGACTATTCTCCTCTCTAGAGTTGCTAGCTTTGCTTTCATACCTGCACTCATAGGCAGCTTCACGAAGTTTCCAGATTCTATGAGATGTTGTACAAGTAGTAATAAGATTGAATACATTTGTGTCTATAGCACAATAAAAAATATGCATTGCTTTTGCATCTAGGCGACTAACTTCTTTTCTTCCTTCGTATAACTATAATAAGGCTTGTTAATAATAGAGGAAGTAAGAATAGAGGTGATAGTAGGCTTTTTGTAGCCATTGATAACTGACCAGAGATCAAAGTCTAGTGACTTCAAATAAAAGCTCATCCGTATTTTTCAGTAAGTGTAGTTGGTACCATCAAACAGTGGAGATCTGTTTGTGGCTTGGCCTTCACTTGTGAATTTTACAGTTGCCATGTGTGATATAGCGATCTATGTAACAGTAGTTGTATTAAAGACAATAATAGCAATATTACCTCACTTTACTTGTATAACTCGTTCTGATACCAATTGTAGGAACAAGATATAAAGTACTATACTCTAGAGGAAGGTGAATAGAGTAGGTAGCAGAAATTTAGCCATTAAAAATTGTTAGTAGAAAGATCACAGACATATATCATAGATATAGAAATGTAAAAATAGAGTGCAGAGAGCAAACGCAAACACAAGGATGTATACTGGTTTCTCTCTTGTGAGGACTAATTCAGTCAGAAGAACTCCAGCTTTCAGTTAAAATCCACTATAGAAAAACGCAAGTTTTCATACAAAGTCCTTACAACTTCTACAATGCCAGTTTTGATCCGAAGCACTCGACCAACTTCAATTATGAAGTATCTATTTTCAATCAAGCCTCTGATTATAATTACTCTAAAATTTCTAGACTATACCATACTGGCAAATCGACTAGAGGATTGTAACTGGCTTAGAATTTTAAAATAAAAGCTTAAAGGCTTTGGAAGAATGTTGTAAGCTTAGAGAGAAGAGAAGAGAGAATAAATTGTTGTGTTGAAATGGTATGAATTCTTTTCTATTTATAGATTTTCCAAAGGAAAATTTTGGACAGAATTCTTTGATAGAATCTCGACAGATAGTCATTGCATCCGTAACTGTGGGGAGACTGGGTTTAAAAGCTAATGTTCCAGTAACTGAACTCGGACTGAATTCGGGTTGAACCCGGTCCGAATTTTGTTGGTCCAGAATTGGTTTGGTTAGGGTTTTACAATTTAAGTTTTGGACTTTTTGAGAATTCATGCAGTTAGGAAGTAGTTTGGGCTTTTGTAAGTGGAACTTGTTTTCAAAACGAAAGGGTATTTTAAAAACATTTAGGGGTAGCCTATTTACCAATACGACTCGGTGTACATTGTATTTCTATACTCAATAAATTATAAAAAATATACTGATAATAAAAGTACAGACTCAATGGCAAAATGGCTCCACGTCTTTAACGGTAGCAGTAGCAGTTTGAGCAGATCGTCCAAGTAGCCTTTATATCGAGACATGGTTAGATCAATTATCAAAAATTAGGTTTGACCATGACCAATGGGCCAACACCACTGAATGATGTAGATGTGGTGTACCAAAGGACATAGAGCCACGGCATGTTTGGGACCTGCGGGTCGTGCCAATCAGAACATAGAATGAAAGGTGACATCGCATGTATGATCGATTGTATGAGTAGAAATGTGTGATATTTATTCAAATTTATGTACCATATATTTTTTTATAGTTGATTAAATATTCACTCATATTGCATGGTCATAAATAACTTATGCACAAGGTTATGCTTTCCTCGAACAGTTTTTTGAGGGCATCAAAATTGATTTGGTCTAGGGGAAATTATGTAGAACGTGCTTTATGTAAGGAGTATTATGGGACTTGTAGTGGGACTTGCTACCCGACTGGAAGGACATATTGCAATCAGGAACTTCGATAGAGCTAGATAAATGCATACGAAGGATCGCCGTCTTGCTAGGAGAATATTCCAGTTTGGCTTATATATGGTGCCAATGATCTTCATATAGTTAGATTGCTTGCTATTGTCATCGGTTTGCAGGCTTAACTAGTTGGTCGCAAGGACGAATTCACGCACATATGTACATGTATTTTATGAAGACTAACGAATGCCATATGCATGAACACACTCATGACACGACTATGCTTTATGAATGATATATTAGAAATGACAGAAAAAGATAGTAAGTATTTGGTAAGATTTTCATGTATTGCGTGACACGTGTATGCTTATAGACACATGTTTGTTATGTCGTATAACCGAACCTAAGACAAGATTAGAAAAACCATATATATCTGCATGCACTCACATAATAAACTGTATTAGTTTTTTATTGAGTTGGCTAGGGACCACTCACTGGTACACGATAATGTACTGACCTCCAACCCCGCAGGTACGGAGCCGCATGGATGTGCTAAGGCGTGGAGTTTGGTCAGTGCTAAATGATGTTCGGTTGGAGACATTGCATGTTTTATAGAGGACATAGAGTATGGAGTAGCATTGTATTATATAGTTCATGAGTTGTAAGTCTGTAGCGTGTTTCAATGTAGAGAGAGAGAGAGCGAGAGAGTTTGTAATCAAGTTGTTATTTTGCCTTGCAATGTTGTATTTTTTGCTGGAAATTATCAATAAAGAGAATCATTTTTCATACACACAATATATATATATATATATATATACATATATATATATATATATATATATATATATATATATATATATATATATCGTGTCTATTGACTCTTCTATTTATTTTTACTGCAATAACTTGTATTTTTAGATGTTCTATCAACTGTGTTTCGTTCTGCCTTATACAAGCGCAAATTCTGTCTTATACGATATCATGGTCAGTGGCAACTTTCGGTCTTGCGAGATCGGAACGTGACATAAGAAGACAACGTTTATGTATTTATACGAGATGAAGAAAGACTACATCAAAGGAGATAATACTAAGCATATTGCTTCAAAGTTCTCCTTCTTCCGTCAACAACAAAAGCATTAAACGACCGAAGTCAAACAAATCTTATCCTAGGACAATCTTGTCGACTTGTTTTTAAAAATCAGTTCCAAAATTCACTCTTTAATAGCTTGTTCGAGGAATTGGTTTTTGTAAATTGTTTGATTTGCAATTCTCATAGTATATTTTGGATAAATGTCAAAATCATTGGAAATATCTAAAGTATACTCCTTCGACTTTAATGGACTCTTTTTCTCTTAACATAGGGCAATTCTTTTATTGGATTTTTGGCATCCTAATGACATTTTAACGAGACACCCTTAATGGATTGGTCATACTTCTAGATATATTTGTAACGACCTGCTCCGCCCTAGCATAATGCCGATTCAAACGACATGTCCAACGACTCAAATGAATCGTTGACTCGAAGAGTTACGTCGACACGATGAAGTATCGATGGGAATCGATGCAAGTGTTAAGTTGGCCATTCAAGAAGAATCGTGACTTAGACTTTCAAAGGCATGCTCGGAGTCTCGCTCGGCCGATGCGATCATCGCTAAGGTGGGTGGCTCCAATGAACCTATCTTCGCTTAGCCTAGACACCTAATAATACGGACAATATTGCTAGAATCGCTAGACGATAACCCCTGCATGCTAATAAGAGAACTCAATGCCCCTAGCTAAGAAAATAATCCCATCTCGTATGCTTGCGTAGAACATGGAAATGAACTTGGAATATTACTTGAACCGTCGCACTACACTCCACGCTCGTGCCAAGGTGCAGCTTACAATCAGTTAGATTTTCTTACGTGCTCAATAAATGCATGAACTGTTTGTCACTTAGAACGTACTACAACTTGGAAGCACTAAACAATAAATGGTTCACTGAAATGAGGCAGAAAGACTATCAAAATAGTCTTTTCGAGCAGAGTAATAGAAATATCGAAAGGTTTCAGAACCATTGGGTTGCCAACGTACATCCCGCACAGGAAGCTGTATAATGAATGAATGTATGAATGAATGAATAGATGAACAAATGAATGAATAAACAAGTGAAAGAAAGAAAAGATAAGAACGAATGAAAGAAAGAAAGATAAGAAGAGAAGAATTATTAGCGACAGGTATGATAGGGACGTGCAACGGGGTTCGCTACCCGCGCTGCATGGATGTCGCCACCAACCTAGTCGGTAATCGACTATGGCTTAAAGACAGCCCGTTAAGTTAAAAATGACAAGACAATACGAAATGGTCGCGGACAACTCGAAGCACGAGGGAAAGAAGTGAATAAGGATTTCAAGGCAACGATCAACGACATCGTGGCCTGCCTAGGCAGAATAATGGCTTATGGGCGGCTTGGGTGCGGGCTCAGCCACCCAAGAGACATAAGTCGGGTATTACGTGGCCTATCAGGGTGTACTAGCCATTACTGGTGGATAGGAAACTACGATACCAAGATGGATAGTCCAAATAGCTTGTGGTGCCAGCGACCGGTGCATATAGATTAAGTTAGCTCGATTGCGGAAATCCGCGTGCGAGACCTTGCATTAAAATAAGTAATCTGTGAAATCTGAACAACTGAGTATCTGAATGAGATATATCAGAACAAACTTGAGAACAAAACATCTTGACAAAATATGAGTACATGAACGAAACGCAACTGAACAAAGTTTAAGTATGACACATCTTGGCAACTTAAGTACATCGTTCACCGAGACAGAAACACGTCCATGACGCTTGTATTTTCCTATGAAATAAAATGTTGCCTAACTTGGTTTTCTTGGACAGGGAAGATCGTATGGTAAATATGATAAGTTGTGCATGTTATTTCTATGTGACACTTGATATCGGAAATACGATATAGGCTTTAAATCATATACCATAAAACTGATCCTAAGGGAAGATTAGTAAGACAATCAAATGATAGATGGTGCACGAAAGTAAAATGAACATGTTTGATAATGATAGCGAGTGGGCGAGCTAGCCTCCCCACCAGTGCATAACAATGTACTTATAACCACATAGTATGTTTGTAGGGAGCGGGAGAACCTCGCCGGTTGCGGAGACTTCCCTCGAACATGCTAAGGCATAGAGCCAACTCTGGAGCCTTGGGGCGTTGTAGAGGAACTGAAGCACCATATACAGGACATAATGTATTGGAACATCGCCATGAATCATTCCATGTTGTAAGCCACTTGGCACGCTCTTTATGTTTCGAGAGAGAGAGCTTGAGCGAATTGTAATATTGGTCTAGCGCCGCTTGTACTACTTCTTGAATATCAATAAAGACTATTGAGTTGTTTCAAATTATGTTCATTTACTTTCCGCTGCAAATAGGGACACTCTGTACGACTCTGTGGCTCAGCTTCAATCGACTGTTTTTGGACTTGGCCTTACACGAGCACAACCTAGACTCGTACGGCATCACGCCTTAGCGACGATGATTGCTTCTTCGGGAGCGAGGCATGACAGATTTGTATCAGAGCACGATTTTACGTCCTTGGACTTTATGTCGATTCTCTCAATTTTCAAAGCTCGATAGTGGATAAAGAAGTATATGCTCCCTCTCATTATGCCTTGGGATGTTCTATACAATAAGTCTAATATTTTCAAAAGCTCGTACAAGTATTCAATTGAACGGAATCGATATGCGAAGGCCTTTGTGTCGAAGTGCGTCAGACTTGAGTTGGAAGAAAAACCATGCTAAAGTTAGCAAGTGTTGTGCGTTCCTAAATAACCTTACGCTGACAATAGAGAACGAGTATACGAAACCGAAGTATAGTTTGAACGGGGCGGCTATGCACACAGCCTTTTGGCTAAGTTGTGCCGAGTACCATGCACCTAGACCTTCTGGTGCGAGCGAGTTGCAAGCAAAATTGAATATCGCTCGGACGAGAGAAAATTACACTTAGAGTGTATATTGATAGAGACACTTTCGGACCAATGCTAAGACGAGCACGAGGAATAGTTCTTAGATTTTGAGGAACGGATGAACGTGTATTTGAACGTATCAATTATGAATCGAATGATCATTTCGAGTATTTGTAGAATGACTTGACCCCGAGTGGTGTATGCGATAGTCTCAAAGAAGAATAAGAATGAGTTTTGATGATTAATCGAGTGGCTCAAACCCTGAGTGGTGTATGGACGTCTTGGAAATTGTTCGAGCAAAATTAAGGATTTTATGGGTAGCAACGAGTATATCCGTAAGTGGTGTTATCGTACAAAGCCTTAGAACGAGTAACTCTTAGTTGGTCATGATTTTGAGGGTCTCAAACGAGATATCGCTCGGACGATTTGTGAATGTGTAGTACAAGTTAAAAAATAGTTGAATAGAGATTCGGAACGATAAAATAAATGGAGGTCTTGGTCGAGAAAAACTAAGTGGATCGTACACGCTATTTCGAATTTAGTTGAATAGATCAAAACTTGAGTTGAGGTGAAATACTCATATAGATGAGATTGAAAATAGTATGACCGAAAGATAGCGTGCATGAATGTTGGTTTGAGGATACGAAGAATGACTAAGGATTTCGAATGGATGTTGCTCAATGACTTGAGTTAGCATGGATCATGCGAATTGAGGAATTAAGTTGCACAACTCGAATTTCATTGTAAAGGAAGATCATTAGGTTATGTATATCATCGATGGAATTGAGGCGTATCAATGATAGATGTACGATAACTCGGAGGTACTCTGATTCGATGAATGATGATCGTGTTAAAAGTTATTGTTCGATGGATGCTATTTTTGGGATTTTGATAGAAATAAATGTTTGGATGAAAGGGAAGTGACTTGATTGTTCGGTGATAACCACAATGACGATGATCTTGTCTTGTGCGAGCACGACTCCAGCCTCGTACATATGCCACGTCAGATTTAGGATGATCATTCTGCGTGAGCGCTGATATGGTGATTCATGTCCAGCGGGAATGATCGAATTTGGAAGATCAAGGTCTGGCAATTTGGATTCCTTCGACTTGTGGTTTGAAGTGAAGGTGAATTTGAGGATTGTTTGGACTTGTGATTGAAGATTAAGTAAAGTTGGGGATTGAGTAGACCCAATTTGTGTATCGAGAATGAATTAGTCTAAACTCAATGCAAGAGTTATGTCCCAATGAGGACGATTATTTTATGAAAAAGTTGACATAGTGATTTTATGTCCACCGTAGATGATCAAACTTACGTGAGATTGGGATGTGACATATTGTTATGCTAGACAACCTTATGATCGACTACGTAAATTGGATAAGATGAATCGGAGAATTATATCAAACATATTTGAAGAGATAGACTATACAAATTGATAGTTTGGACGTGCGATATTGATATGTCGAGGATTTGGTTGAGGAAAATCTATCATAAGATGACTTTGCTGAATGGACTCAGATCCTGCAATAATTATTGTATGCGAATAGAATGAACACTGCTCGATGTTTAGAAAACTGAGTGAAACGAGCTTACGTAGAGTATCCTGTACGAACGAACCATGGTTTGACCATAGGATTGGGGACGAACGTCGTGCAGCGAGTTTGCACGATGAACTATAAACTGATTTGTAACCATGACCTTATGAGCTGACCTAGCGGATAGGTGGATAACCCTATGCCGAGTGACTGAACCTGTGTGACCGACTTTAGAAAATCGTTCGGATGAAAGATAAATTTGGGGCAACAAGACTTAGAGTTAGGACGTAAAACTGGGAGTGTGCGCTAACGACAATGATATCGCCCCAAACGAAGTGAATGATAGGAATCGATGATGCACAAGTAAAGTTGAGATAACAATTGAATCATTGATGAGAAGACATACTTAATGATACTGAAATATTTGGTTTTGATCGGACGAGAATTACTTGAACCTTGGTCGACTCCGCTAAGAAGAAATCGTATTGATTTTATAAACAAGAACGCTTGAGAAACGAATCGGATCATCTCGAGGATAGAGACAGACGATAGAAAACGAACTGGAGCTCAATTTTAAATCGAGTTCGTAAAACGATCGACAATTCGAAACTATCACGGGGAGCTTGCCAGACTTCGCTATCACTAAGCTTGGTTGAAATGTATATATTCGAGGGATGCCTTGAACATGTGCACGATCCAAACTCAGCGATATGATGAACTCGAATGCAGTTGCAAGTGGATATATTGAGATGCGCATGGATGAACAGATGAGTGAGTTAGCCTCAGCCTATGACCCTCATGTTTGACGAATTATAACACACCTCGTGTGACCATTATAGTCCCGCGACGGGGCACAATAGTGACCAAGTTATAGAAACACGATAACTGAGTGAGTACCATCAACTCTCGAATGAGTGGTAAAGTCATTCAATAAAATTTACCAAATGCATACGATATGGAACTTAAAAAGGTATCCGAGTATAGTTCGATGCCATCGAATGATAAAGCCATTCGATAGGAATTGTCTAAGATATGCACACGGCATGAGTTAAGGAACGGTAGGATGACTTGCACTCAGGAAGTCTTGAGGACGAGACTTGTTATGAGTGGTGTATAATATAATGACCCGCTCCGACATAGCGGAATGCCAATTCAAACGGCATGTGGAACGACTCAAATGAATCGTTGACTCGAAGAGTTGCGTCGATCCGATGAAGTATCGATGCGAATCGATGCAAGTGTTAAGTTGGCCCTTCAAGAAAAATCGAGACTTAGACTTTCAAAGGTGTGCTCGAAGTCTCGCTCGGCCGATGCGATCATCGCTAAGGTGGGTGGATCCGATGAACCTGTATTTGCTTAGCCTAGACACCTAACAATACAGACAATATTGCAAGAATCGTTAAGCGATAACCCCTGTATGCTAATAAGATAACTCAACGCATCTAGCTAAGGGAATAATTCCATCTTGTATGCTTGCGTAGAACATGGAAATGAACTTGGAATATTACTTGAACCCTTGCACCGCACTCCACGTTCGTGTCATGGCACAGCTTACGATCAGTTAGATTTCCTTATGTGCTCAATAAATGCATGAACTGTTTGTCACTTAGAATGTACTATAACTTGAAGCACTAAACAATAAATGCTTCACTAAAATGAGGCAAGAAGACTATCAAAATAGTCGTTCCGAGCAGAGTAATAGAAACATCGAAAGGCTTCGAGACCATTGGGTCACCAAGGCAGTTCCTGCATAGGGAGCTGCATAATGGATGAATGTGTGAACAAATGAATAAGTGAATGAATAGATAAAAAATGAATGAATGAACAAGTGAAAGAAAGAAAAGATAAGAATGAATAAAAGAAAGAAAGATAAGAAGAGAAGAATGATTAACGACATATATGACGGGGACGTGCAACGAGGCTCGCTACCCGCGCTGTACGGATGCCGCCGCCAACCTAGTCGATAATCGACTATGGCTCAAAGACAGCCCGTTAAGTTAAAAATGACAAGACAATACGAACTGATCGCGGACAACTCGGTGCACGGGGAAAGAAGTGAATAAGGATTCCAAGACAACGATCAACGACATCGTGGCCGGCCTAGGCGGAATCATGGCTCACGGACGGCTTGGGGGCGGGCTCGGCCACCCAAGAGGCGTAAGTCGGGTATTGCGTGGCCTATCAGGGTGTACCAGCCATCACCAGCTGATAGGAAACCACAATACCAAGATGGATAGTCCAAATGGCTTGTGGTGCCAGCGACCAGTGCATATAGATTAAGTTGGCTCGATTGCGACAATCCGCGTGCGAGACCTTGCATTAAAATTAGTAATCTGTGAAATCTGAACAATTGAGTAACTGATTGAGACATATCCGAACAAACTTGAGAAAAAAACATCTTGACAAAATACGAGTACCTGAACGAAATGCAACTGAACAAAGTTTAAGTATGACACATCTTGGCAACTTAAGTACATCGTTCACCGAGACAGAAACACGTCCATGACGCTCGTATTTTTCTATGAAATAAAATGTTGACTAACATGGTTTTCTTGGACAGGAAAGATCGTATGGTAAGTATGGTAAGTTGCACATGTTATTTCTATGCAACACTTGATATCGGTAACACGAGATAGGCTTTAAATCATATGCCATGAAACTGATCCTAAGAAAAGATTAGTAAGACAATCAAATGATAGATGATGCATGAAAGTAAAATGAACGTGTTTGATAATGATAGCCAGTGGACGAGCGAGCCTCCTCACCAGTGCATAACAATGTACTGATAACCACATAGTCTGCTTGCAGGGTGCAGAAGAATCTCATCGGGTGCGGAGACTTCCCTTGAACGTGCTAAGGCAAGGAACTAACTCTGGAGCCTTGGAGCGTTGTAGAGGAACTGCAGCACCATATATAGAACATAATGTATTGGAACATCGCCATGAAACATTCCATGTTGTAAGCTACTTGGCACGTCCTTCATGTTTCGAGAGAGAGAGAGAGAGAGAGAGAGCTTGAATGAATTATAATATCGGCCTAAAGTCGCTTGTACTACTTCTTGAATATCAATAAAGACTATTGACTTGTTTCAATTTGTGTTCATTTATTTTTCGCTGCAAATGGGGACACTCTGTGCGATTCTGTGGCCTACCTTCAATCGACCGTTTCTGGACTTGGCCTTGTACGACCGCAATCTAGGCTCATGTGGCATCACGTCTTAGCGAGCATGATCGCTCCTCCTAGAGCGGGATGTAACAATTTCCATGTCCTGAAGAAGTATCGACTTGTTTTTTTCTTTGATTACAATTTTTCCTATACTGAATTTTTTGAATTAAGGTTTTGGTGAAAGTTCACACTTCCATTTGTATAATCCCAGTAACTCGCGTTAGTATCAAGTACCTGACATGATGACTTCATCTATTGCCTGAAGAGTGATGCATATCATTTATTAAGTTATGCACACTCAATGAGGAGTCTTGAAGTTAGTTTTGCCTAATTTTGTTTATTGTGCCAAGTAATAGATATGACTTGTGTTATCGTGATCCTTATCGTATCAAAATCTTTTATGATCATATCTTGCAAAATTGTTAAGTCAATGATTATTATAACTAGACATTGTGGAAACCTCACGAAGGGGTTCAGCCACCACCGATTACTCCTTTCTAAAAAATTCTTAATCTATTTGACTACAACAATATCACTATTTTTAAATATTTTTCTCGAACATCTTATTCTTTGCGTGATATTTTTAAATAAACATTTAGCTTTCAGGGTCGTTTGGTACAATGATTGCAATATCACCGAGAACACCATTTTTCTAAGAATATTATTTAGAAGCATCAAATTCCTGGAAATTATGTAATACGTTTTAGGTATAATACATTACATTCTCAAAAATATAGAATTCATGTGTTTTTTTACATAAATAAATTACCAGAAATATGAAATCCATAGTATAAATTTCTAAATTACTCATGTCTCACAAAATTATAATTTGATAAACTAAGTCTTTTAAACCTAAACACTTAAATAGTTTAGTCAATGTCATCTGCATCATATTCGACAATGATCAATGTCAAAGTACAATTGTTACCTAACATATAAGAAAATAATCAACAAAATAAGTTTTAAACATAAAAAGAAGAAGAAGAAGATGCTTCATTAATTTTATAAGCTATCTAAAAAAATGTTGATATTTAACAATACATTCATTTAGTCAGAGTCCAGTCCAGTCAGATACATTTTGAATTTTGGTTGGGTCAGAGGATTGAATCTAGTTGAGTCGGGTCGGATTTCCGTCCGTCCATGCTTGTAGGTACGTATATGCATGTGCGAAACCAAAGCAAGGGCTAGGGTGGGTTGGAGCCCACCCCAATTTTTATTTTTATCTTTTCTTTTTCTCTTACGATTTTTTGTATAAAAAAAAATTCATATGGATTAATACACATCTAGCACACCCTAGCCTACTCTAGCCTGCCCCAACTTAATTTTATGGTTCCGCCCTTGCGTATATGGTTATATTTGGTCATGTTTGGTCCATGTCAAAATTAGGTGTTACTCGGAGATATGGTTTGGGTAATCTCAAAAATATAATTATTTCCATTTAGTGAGACTAAAGGATACCCACATCTCACCATGATACCATATATATTTATAGTAAAAATAGGATGCCAAGGAAATATCCTATGCTAGCAAAATTTTAATTGGGCCTACTAAAATTAATTATATATACGAAAATAACATATTGTCATTCATTTCAAGACATAGAGCATACACAGTGGATATACTCCAAACACATACTCCAAATTATTACTTTTGGAGTGTCACCTTCATATTGACAAACTATCAGAGAATGTACTCGCCTGCGGTCCTGAGCTGTCAGTGAAAATAGATGCTCAAAGTGATGTCACAGACCTAAAGATAAGATATCATGAGTTAATTAGGATTTAACAGTGTATGACATGATTTCTACTATATGCTATGCAAATCTAGGTCAAACTCAGTCAAACTAAGTCACACCAAGTCAACTAAGTCAAACTAAATCAAACTAAGTCATACTAAGTCATACTAGGTCTAACAAAGTCAAACTATATCAAACTAGGTCATGCTAAGTCAATCTAAGTAAATCTAAGTCATACTAAGTCATACTAGGTCAAAGGTTGACCTACAGTTGACTTTTGGTCATCTTTGGTCAACTTCTAATCCAATCTAGGTCAAACTGGCTAATGGTTGACTTACAGTTGACTTTTGGTTAACTGGTCAACTCTGGTCAACTCCTAATCAATCTAGGTCCAATGTTGAATTGCAGTTGACTTTGAGTCAAAACAATCAAATTTAGTCAAACATGGTAAAATCTAAGTCAAGTATCATATTCCTAACATTTACTTACCAAGATAACTCACTTCTAACCATTACCTACCAAGATAACCCACTTCTAACCATTACCTACCAAGATAACCCAAGTCTAACCATTACCTACCAAGATAACCCAAGTTTAACCATTACCTACCAAGATAACCCAATACCTTAGATACTAGGTAATACCCTTACCTTAGTAATATATTACCTTAGGTTAGTAGATAACTCACTAACCTAGGCTAATAGATCCTACTAATAAACTTTATAATTATTTTCGTTTAGTGAGACTAAAGGATACCCACATCTTACCATGATACCCATATATATATATATATATATATATATATATATATATATATATATATATATATATATATATATATATATATATATATATATATATTGAAAATAGGATGCCAAGGAAATATCCTATGCTAGCAAAATTTTAATTGGGCCTACTAAAATTAATAATATATACGAAAATAACATATTGCCATTCATATCAAGACATAGAGCATACACAGTGGATACACTCCAAACACATACTCTAAATTATTAAAAATTATATAAATTATTACTTTAGAAGTATTTCTTTCATATTGGTACACAATGGTATACTCCAAACAAATACTCAAAATTAACATCCTTCTGCTTTTTTCTTCTTATTTTTCTTCTTTGTTTGGTAAGATTTTTTCTTCCTTTTTACCTCTTTATTTTTCTTTCCTGTTTTATAAAAACGGTTAATTTGGTGGGCGCAGAAGTTATGTAGCATAGATAGGATACGCTCCAAATCTGGAGTCTCTTAGCTTTTCAGCAATTTTCAAGTATGGACAAGCATCTGTTGTAGCCTTTAAGTGCTACAAAATTTAACTAAAGTCAAAATATAGCACGTGAAATCTCTACTGCTGTGGATATCCTTATGTCAAATGCACCCTTGACTCTGTAATAGTAAATGATAATACTGGGTAGCCAAATGTTGCATGCATGTGTTTGTTTGTGCACCCAATATTCCATACTTTTGCAAGTCGGGTTGAGCATGAGGACAAAGAAAAGGTATAGGCCCTATCGTTGCAAGTCAGGGTGGTCCTTAGTTTTTGATGACTACTGTCCAACCAGTGTTCATCACATCGCACGCCATGCCGTCCAAATCAAAGCAAGTGATAACCTTTGCTTTTGGGACTAGGTAGGACCAGCCTGACCACGTTAGTCCCTCACTCTTCTCCTCTGCATGCTGCTTGCATGGTCCACTTCCAAATATCCGCATGTGGGGCTCCTCCCAAAAAAGAAGTGGTAAGTGGTAGCAGTGACTCAAACTGTTGGTCCATAGCACATGAGATTTGGACACTTTGGTTGCAGTAGGATCGCATGAATGTCGGCGACCCATTCGGATCAGGTGACTTGCATGTCGATCGATCAACTCCTGCTTCGCCAACAGCTTGGGCTATCCAATGGATCGGTGAGCTTCATGACAACAAAGTCTCATTCGAAGAGGACTTTAATATCGTGTAAATAAGGCTGGCCGGCCCCCACGGGTTGGAAGCTGGCCGGCCCCCACGGGTTGGATTGTTCTATCCAGAGTTAATTTTGGTTGTCTCTTGATCCTTATTATTGGTCGATACTGGAGGATCACATGTGACCCCGACATTTTGTAGGGTCATTGCTGAGTAGAGTAAGTGTTACCGGTTTCTGGAAAAGTCCTACAAATTGTACTGCTCTAAGAGTTAATCTGAGGTCTATGTGCAGGTTAATCTGAGGTCTATGTGCAGACTTTTTTTTGAATTTTCCTGATGGTAAACCTCGAGTGCTACCAACTCTTGTGCACATAACTTCGAGAGAAAAATGAGAGTTTGAAGGGAGGTTTGTGGAATTAGGAGGACGTCGTGAAGTTTCAAAGTTTTGTTGTAAGTGAATTTTTTTTCCTTTACCTCTGGTCACCAAACTGGAACATATATAGTGGGCAAAACCATAACCGCAGGATTAAAGGAGAGTAACGAAAATTAAGGTAATCAAGGCTTAAGAATATGAATGTTGGAGGCCATAAACATAATTCATTCAAAAGAATATAAATGTTCTAACGTTCAGAAATTAAAAGGACAAAATGATAAATAAATAAAAAATCAATGAGGAGCAAAAAAATATTTATGGTCTCAGCCGGAAAAAAATTTGGATCAGCGTTTAGCGTCCGCAAATGTGGACGTGTACCCACATCCGTTACGTGCATTGATCGAGTCGAGCTGGGTCGAACGGCGGCAGAGATGGCACGTGTGTGTATCTCATAGGTCTACCCGCACAAGACCACAAATGAGCAAGAGGGAGATGGTAATATAAGTGTCCTCACATGACTTGGTCCAGCCGATGTGGAACTAGAATTATAGAGGAAATTCATTTTTTGTGTTGAATTGTATCTCGCTTCCGGTTGAACATTCAAATGGGGATGACAATGGAGTTGTTAATTTAGTCCACATCCGATATGAGGTGGGATCATGAGGTGTAGATAATTGAAATTGGTTCAGGCCTTACAGGAGAATTCTCTTTTAAGGCATATGGGCCAAATTCAATATCGTACCTCATGGGCCAACTCCGATTCAGGTGACACCTTATTTCCAACAAGTGGTATCATAGCCCAATGTTACAGGACTGATTTGCGGCTATAATTGGTTCGAGACAGATGGTGTTGAACGTTCATGTGTATAATCGAATTATATGGACTTTTCTTAAGGTGGAGTATGAGCATCGATCAACTACACGGATTGGCATCAAAGGTGGGTTTGACGCGTCCAAGGTGGAGCAAGATATTGTAGTTAGCACACAATAGTGATGTGAATGAACGTGTCGCTTTGGTTATGTGGTCGAACGGATCGAGATGACAATAAGGTAGTTTGGATGCTAAACGTTGTTCGGCTAGCGGGAATGAGCAAAATACAGCATGGGTGCTAAGGTTGTTCGGCAGAAAAGAGCTAAGGTAGAAATTGTTGGATTGTATCTCGCTTTCGGTTGAGCGCTCAAATGGGGGTGACAATGGAGTTGGTAATTTAGTCTCACATCGGGTAAGATGTGGGATCATGTGGTAGATAATTGGAATTGGTTCAGGCTTTATAGGAGAATTCTCTTTTAAGATATATGGACCCAATTCAATATCGCACTTCATGGACCAATTCCGGTTCGGGTCACGCCGCATTTCCAACATTTTGCAACCAACATACAACGCAAGTCAATCACCTTTGACAATAATTTTATTTTTTTTGTTAACCTTCATTCATATATGGTCACATGGTCACTGGCAGAGGATAGAGTGGGCTAGGGAGGACTGCAGTCCGGAGTAAAAAATAAATTTAATAGATATTTTTACTTGGTATATTCTAGTCTGGTATAAATTATAATTTTCTAGATATGTTCACTAGAATAGACTTGGTCCCAAAAAAAATTAATTTCCGACCCCGCACTTATATGATTACTCTTATAATGCCACCCCCCCCACAACAGCGATGGAATAAACTCGTGCTCCTCTAAAGCTACCGTCATTGACTTTCACACGTTGTTGGTGTAGATGGATGAATGATCAAGTAAATTCCTTCTATCTATCAGATTAACATATTTATCAATAGCATCAATCTGTAAATAATTATGCCATTCACCTCTAGGTATAATTAACACATTAAGTCATATATATATATATATATATATATATATATATATATATATATATATATATATATATATATATATATATATATATATATATATATATATATTGGCACTTGGGCCGCATATATATATATATATATATATATATATATATATATATATATATATATATAGCAATGGCACTTGGGCCGCATGCATCTTTCTTAACCACTAGACTATATATATATATAGTCTAGTGGTTAAGAAAGATGCATGCGGCCCAAGTGCCATTGCTATATATATATATATATATATATATATATATATATATATATATATATATATATATATATGAGGAAGGATCAAGATCCCCACACTTTTTGCATCCCCATGCATCCCCCTATTTGTACCGTTGGATGGTGCTTTAAGTCATTTAATCTTAACCGTTGATTTACCTGTAGCACCCAGTTTTCTAAAATTGGAATATTTTTTTGAAAAATTATTATTTTTATTATTAATTAATAGTATTTTAGTCATGATATGATTTATGGTGATTTCTAGTGTAATTAGAACCATCTTCTAAGTCATGCTAAGTCATGACTTATGACTTTGTGATTTTGTTAGTATAACTTAGTGTAAACCCTAGTTTTCCTTAACCTAGAAGTTGCCATGACCATGTGAGCTTAGCCATCGGCTTAGAACATCAAATTAGTGATTTTTGGCCAAAAGGGTATTTTGGTAATTTACTAGACTTTATGTGAGATTATGTGATTTTAATATTATTTAATCATGGTTAAGTACCATGATTAGTCCCTAACCTATCCTACCCTAATCTAGGGGTTAGCCACTAACCTAGAAGCTTTAGGATGGATTTTTGGTTAAGGGTTAAAGTGGTATAAATATCTAGATATTACATTGTTGATATTTTCCTTAAACCACTCCAAATATCTCACCCCTTTACACAAGTCCATGCCTTAGCCATGAAGGAAGGGCAAGGACACCCCCCCCCCCCCCATGCCATGGCCGGCCAAGGGCACCCCCCTAGCAGCCCACACTTCTATTTAATCCCATTCCATTCATTCATGAATAATTTACATGAATTTAAATCCTAGAAAATCCCATTTTCTTCAAACACCCACAACTTGATCATTCTTGATCCAAATTCACTCTAGTCTTTTGCATTGGTACCCTACAACATCAAGGGTGCTAAGGGAGGCTAGCAATCAAGAATTTGGAAGCTTTGGACATCACCAAGTTGAAGGAAGCACACCCCCTTTTCATTAATTTTCCTTGGATTTGCACAAATAGGTAAATGTCCTCAAACTTAGTTAAAATCCTGTTTTTTCTTCATAGATGCATTCATATAGGACTACCATAACTGTGGGTAAAATTTGGTATAAATTAGAGTCGGTTAGGTGTCCGTATCGGACACGTATCCTAAGCTAGAAACCCTTGTTTGGTGAAATACCACAGAGGATTCGATTTTGTTAAAATGTAAAACAAATTGCATGATCATGTAGCCCTAGACATGTAGGTCACATACCAACTTGACTGAGCACGTTTTCGTGCTGTGTCCGTGTCCAAATTGGACACGAACCCACTGCACGAGCATGTGCGTGCGTGCCCTGCTACCCCACCCTTCGTGCGCACTGCACAGAGCACTAGGACACGAGATATTTGATTTGGACACGGAGGCAATGTCTGCGAACATGCTCCCAAAGTTTGGTGTCGCATCGTGTCGTGTCGAGTGAGAAATCTCACTCGCACTGGACACGCGCTGTCAGCGCAGACGCGCACGAGGGCAACTTCGAGCGTGTCGTGTCGCGCGGACACGACACTTGGATGTCTCGTGATGACACGGGCGTGTAGCCCTATTCGTGGCGTACACGTGTGCACGACCACGAGACGTGTCGTGTCTCGTGGTGTGTCCACGAGCGTATGGAACGCGTGCACGACGCTGTGCACGCGTTGCGTATCAGGAATTTACCCGAGTGGAGATTTTGTGTGTTTTGACACATGAATTTGTGTCGTGGTGTCGTGTCAGGTACCTAGGACACTAGGGTATGTATGGGGCACCAGTTACCAACCATTTGAATCGAGCCTTAGCTCATTTTGGTGTGTAAAATCGGGTTATCCTAGTTTCGAGTTCACAGCCCATAGTTTCCAGGTTTTAGGATTTTCCAGTTTTGCAAAATCGATTTTCAAATCGATTTTGATTATGTTTTATACTTTGTATTAGTGTATTTTAGTATGTATATACGTAGTATATATGTATATGTGAGTGTGGGTGAGTTTTGGGGATAAATGGTAGTGTATAGGTGTAGTTGTGTGTGTATATACATATGTGTGTATATATGGACTGTGTGTGTGTGTTGGGGAGCCAATTTTGGTTCCAGAAAATCTGGAACCCCTCCCCCTTCTCTGTCCAGGTTAACACCCTCTCTCTCACTGTCCTGCACTCTCCCTCTCTCACTCTATGTCCCTCTCACTTCCCTCTCTCTATATATATAGTATATATATATAAGTTTATATATATATATATATGTATATACATATATATGATATATATGTATACTTTTGTATTAGGTCTCATTATATCATATATAGTGTATTATATGTATGTGGGTTTTGTATATATATAGTATTTACATATTGATATTGGGTAGTGGATAGATAGTATATATATATATATATATATATATATATATATATATATATATATATATATATATATATATATATATATATATATGACTTCTAGTTATAGGTTATATGGAAACCCTATGACTAGCCTATGGCCAAGATTATTAGCCTATGGCTTGGGGCTAACCCTAATGGCCCAAAACCTAACTTGTTCACCCTTATTGACTAAGGGTTGACCAAAGTCAACCCTAGGTCAAAGTTGACCTAGTTAACCTAGAATTGACTAGGAATGACCTAAAACAACTAGTTTAACTAGTTGACTAGTAGACGTAGTTTGACTAGATAATTGACCATTGTTGACTAAAGTCAACTATAGGTCAAACCTTGATCTACTTGACCTAGAAATGACTTGGATGGACATAGAAGGGACTAGTTGACTAAGATTTGACTAAACCCTAGACTATTAGCTAGCTAATTAGGGTTTAACCTATATGAGTATATTATGACTAGGATTATATAGATAGTCCTATGTAAATTAAGATATGTATGGGATTAAGTGGGATACTTAGGAGTTGTGTCATGATTGGTGTTAGTCTTAGAGGTTGACTAGAAGTTGACCATTAGTCAAGATTGACCCAATTACCTTGTTGACTAGTCTTTGTTTGACCAAAACCTTAGTCGGTCTAAGTTTGACCTAGACTTGACCCAGATTGATCATGTTGACTAGTATTTGACTAGTTTGATTAGAAAGTTGACCAAGAGTTGACTTTTGACCAGATTGACCTAGAATCATGTAGTATGCATTGTATACTCTATTTTTACCATTGTGGATATGTTGTGACCTGTTTTACTCTAAATGGGACTCTGTGACACCAGTTCGGACATCTATTCATATCAGTCATACAGGGTGACAGGCGAGTACATTCTCTGATCTTTTCATACTTGTTAGGATTTATATTCTTGCTCTAGAATACCTTACATGATGCTGTCACGTCATTATCACGGATTGGTACTATATGGATCTTGTCATGCGATGTTATCTCCTTCGGGGTGTATCAGATACAGTTGTCATGTACTTTTCACGAACATCTTGTATTTCATGTACACCGCTTTCATGTATACTCTTGTGCAATCTTGTACTCTCATGATCACGTGAGCAAACATGATAAAAACCTCTTGTACAAGGTAACGTAACTTGACTGGATCGTTGTGTATTGATTGGGGAGGGTGAGTAGAAAATGGTTATGTGATCAAAATCCCATCTTGTACAAATTCTTGTGAAATCTTGTGAAATCTTGTATATGTCCTAAGCCCGTTTATATAACCATCTCATGCTCTAAATCACAGGTTACCTACAGTTCTTACTTATCGTATATATATAGATATTTTCAGTTATCAAATCTCTCTCGTTTTTATATATATTTCTTTACAGTCCATGTATCTTACTCTATGCATGCTTTACATTTCCCAACATGATATAAACTGCGTGAGATGTATTGTGCTCGTTCCTGTCCTGACTGGGCCTGTTGAAAATATTACAGATGATGATGGTGACTGTCCTACCTTCTATGGGACACATGAGGGTGACCTTCAGGAGCCTGAGGAGCATCTAGCTCAGTAGAGGGTGCCTAGTCTAGTCTAGTGTTTACAGTTTTCATTTTGTATCGGACTGTTCCGATTGTTAGTTGTGACTTAGTTATATTTCAGGTCTTGTACTTATTTGTGTTGGACATCTACTTTGTGTGGTGTGGTAACTCTATATATATATTCAGTTTCTTCCTTTCGTCTGATTCCATATCATGCTCTATCTTTCCTAGACTTGTGTTTGAGATATAGAGTTGAGTTGTTATGTTATACCTCCGTGCGGAGATGACAGATTTGTATATCTTGTTGTTAGATGTTAGATGTTATAAATGACCTATACAGCGTTCTACCGCCGACACTGCGGCGTAGGCTGGACGTACCCACGTTCTCGTGCCCCTAATCAGGGTGCGGGTCGTGACATTACCAATGGTTAAGATTAGATGACTTAGAGCACCATCCAACGGTGCAAATAGGGGGATGCATGGGGATGCAAAAAGTGTGAAAATGTCTATCCTTCCTCTCTCTCTCTATCTCTCTCTCTCTCTCTCTCTCTATATATATATATATATATATATATATATATATATATATATATATATATTTTTTTTTTGTAGCAGTGGTAGTGGTAGTCAAGGATTTCTAACTCAAGTGGTTATCAGGCCGCATGTCTCTCTACTAACCAGTAGGCTAAAGGTCGATGGCTATATATATTCTTCCATAAAACTGGTATGTGCATATATATTTCTGTATCCATGGCTCGCTTCACTGATCTTCCGCCACTCAATCGAGATCTTTATGCCGCTACATGCTAACCACAATGGTCACATGGATATACATATGGTATGGCATGTATTGGCTGATCTTTCCAAATGTTTCAATGTTTTGGTCCCATATTAATGGAAAATTGTTTTTTTTTTTTTGACAAATAGTCTCCAAATTACCATTTGATACTAGATCAGAATTAGAGGTATAAGACATTTGGAGTTTGGTTATATCCAGGGGCGAAGCCACAGCTGGGCTACCCCGGGCTGCAGTCCGGACTATTTTTTTTTTTTTTTTTTTTGCTAAGAACTAATACTATATGTTCACATTGTAAAACTAGTAGCAGTCCTAGCCCAGTTGGTATAGTTGTTTGGTGTTTGTTTGTTAGGTCATGGGTTCAAATCTGTGTTACATGATCACTATTTTGTAGGAATTTTTGTAAGTTTTTTATTATTATTTTTTACTTTTTGAGTATATTATATATAAAAAAATTACATCCATATATGCAGTCTCCTGTAAAAAAAAAAAAAAAAAAATTCTAGCTCCGTCCTTGGTTATATCACTTAATGCTACCTCCAAAAAAAAAATTTGTGCTCAAATGAAGACCAAGTCAGTGCAACCTGTTTGCATCCTATATATGCCAACAGTACTCGTTTTGGAGTTAGCTAAGCTCCCAATGACACTTCTGCCACAAGGTCCTATGACTTCACTCCCTTCGAAATATTTCATTTCAGAAGAGAAGGGGAAAAAAGTTGGTGCAAAGTGACAAATGTTTCCTCCTGTAATATATAAGCACATATACCAAAAAGAACTCAGCAGTGAAGAGAGGAGAAGAAGGAACGTAGTCATTTCATATCCAGCCCCTGACTGACTGAGAAGCCTAGCCTAGCCTAGCGTAGCTACTTACATGTAAGTAAGTAAAAGAGAGGGACTCTACCACCTATGGCTGCTTGTTGTACTTCTCTTTCTAGCTAGGCTGAGAGAGAGCGAGAGAGAGAGAGAGAGAGGACTTTTCTTGGTTTTGTCTTTCTCTGCTAGTACGTATATGGCCATGCTAGCTACAGTTTTATTTTTCTCTTTCGTTAAAGTTGATATTAGGGTTTGCATGGGACCACGTAGGGGTGCCTGATAATGAATGCATGCATCTGAAGGCTTGTCCTAATTCCCGTGACCTATCCTTATCCCCATTATTATTAAATGGCAGAACCTCTCATCATCACCCACACGTCATATGGGATAACAGAAGCAAGTGATCATAATGGAGTAAATAATGTGTGTGCCGTGAAGGAGAGAGAGAGAGAGAGAGAGAGAGAATAATGTGTGTGCCGTGAAGGAGAGAGAGAGAGAGAGAGAGAGAGAGAGAGGGGGGGGGGGGGGGGGGGGGGGGGGGGGGGGGGGGGGGAGGGGCCAATGATTAATCTCATAAGGAATAAACCATTTTTCTAAAATCGGACCGGAGATCGACCCCAGGACAGATCTACCTGGACAGCACTGGAGGACTAGACCCCAGTAAAATTTTATTATTATTATTATTTTATTTTTTTAAAAAATACCATCATAAGTTCTCAATTTATTAATCATAAATAAGATTTTTAAATGATTGTCTTCGTAGAAAAAGAATTGTTTAGTAGTATTACAAATGATATTGTATTTAAACATTTTAAAAGTTTGAAAACTCGTAGAGAACAATTGTGAAATATAATATTTTATTGTATACAAATAGAACTATTTAATATAATATTATATTATTATATCTTAAAAAAATTGGGGGACGTTACTTTCGAACCCTCTTATGATTGTGTCCCCAGTGGATTGTCATCCTGGATCCACCACTGATCGACCCGATAAAGACATTGGGTTGAGTCAAACCGGTTCAACCAATGGTTTCATCCGAGTTGAACTAATTATATAGGCTTATAATTTTATTTGAATATATTACATAGTAGACAACTACACGTATACTACTTATGCTAAAATTAGTCAAGAATTATACATATAAACTTTTTTATTGCATGTAAAGTCTAAACCAAAAGTCAAGCTAATCCAAAAAAAAGTTGAATTGGAAAAGTCAGGTTCAGACCGGTTTAAAATACAACTCACGGTTCAGTGGTATAACCGACCGGGTCGACTGGATTACATAAAAGAAATCGATTTTTGAAAGAAAAAAAAATAGTGGATCGGTATTAAAGCAGCCCGAAAAAATTACTGGTTCATGGATTGACCGGTTCAACCGGCCGGTCCGGTCCGATTTTTAAAACACTGGGAATAACATCATATGCTTTTTACATTCACTTGTCACATTCATCTTCACTCCTAAATTATTCTTACTTTAATAATAATAATAATAATAATAATAATAATTATATTATTATTATTATTATTATAAAGTAATTTTTCAAGATGCTAATCATTCTCTAAAATGTAAAAAAAGAAGATTATTTCAAGAATTTATTGCTCTCGGTTGCTTTAATGATATGTTCATCTTCACCTATCTTCTAATTAAGTTAGTTAAATTGGAAAAACTTTGGAGAAACAAACGTGTATTTTTTTTGTGATATTTAGTTTTAGTGTCTCACTTGTACATAAGTATTAGGATTTTGATTTCAAAATTGGCCAATGTTAGAATTTCAGTTTCGAAATCACTACGTAAGCTAATAAACAGTAATTTTGACATCCAAATCTTAACATCGATTAATTTTGATATTTACTTTAATATTCATACATATATGAGATCCTAAAACTAAACAATATTTTTTAAATTTTCCTTTTCTGACATATTCTGTTATAAAAAGTATTATTTGACCTAATAAAGTGTGGTGCAACAATATAAAGTTATTGTTTGACCTAATAAAAGTTTAAATAACACACATGTGACTGTATGACGTCATGTTAGACAATTATTAAAGTGTATATCTACGCTAAGGCTATCGTCCTTCAAGTTTTTTAATTTGTTGGATGTGTCACAGTGGATCATACTATAGAAATGAGGTAATTGACTCGGCCTAAAAATAAAATAGCTTTCTTTTCTAAGCAACTTCTACCTACTTACCTATGTTAAATTGCTCTCAAGGATATATCTTGCTTATTTTAAGGCAATTCAATTTTTTCCAGAGAGCTGGAGAAGTAGGCCTAAACGAAAAAGAAAAGAAAAAAAGGCATGCAGAGGGATGACTAGATCTATTTTTTCGACCAACTCGATCCAAAAGGCTACATACATCTATTTAGACTATAGACCAACATATTATATATATAAGGACTAAGTCACTAGTGGCTAGGTGGACTTCGTCTCGAGCCATGGCATAGACGCGGCCTAGACATTGGGACGACGGTCGTGGCTATTCTGTTGTGCGGTATGTGGAGCCCGAGGTGCTTGGCCTCGGTTTTGTTGCTGTTGTTGGGGGCGCAGGTTCGACTTCTCCGGACAGTTGCGTGCAATATGGTCCGCCCGGCCGCACCCGAAACATGTTCCACTCTTCAATCGGCACTCGTTGGCCACGTGCCCCTCCTCGTGGCAGAAATTGCAGACTATTCGATCATTTGCCTGGTTGCCGCCTCCGTTGCCGCAATTTTGACGCTTGTGCGCATTGTTGCCTCCCGCATTACTATGACGTTTGTTATTAAAGTGAACAGCGCCAGTAGTAGCAGGAGGATACTCGGACTCCAGACGGAGGGTATGGTTGAGTGCCTCGTCCTGGATTTTGTATTCAGGCACCGAAACATGGACACGAATAGAGGAACGCAGGCCCACTTCGAATCGTCGAGCTCGACTTGCAGTTGTAGGTAGATATGTTTCAGCAAATTTGGCCAGTTTGTTGAATTCGGCCGCATAATGTCGTACTGTCACATTCTCTTGCCTCAACTGCATAAATTCGTTTTCTTTTTCCTGCCGCACGGCTGCAGAAAGATATTCAGTCTCGAACGCTTTTCTGAATGTGGCCCACGAGATCACCGCCATCTCGTCTTCACGTCGAATTGCCCGCTTCTGCGCGGCCCATCAATCGTGCGCATTCATTCGAAGTAGGAGTTGAGCACACGCGACTTTCTTCGAGTCTTCGACACCCAGAAGTTCGAATTTGTCTTCCAGCTCCTCCAACCAGTCGATCACCACGGAGGGATCTTGGACACGTCGAAGTTAGAACTGTTGGAGTCCAGTCTGGATTTGGTAGTAGCATATTTATGGAGTCCAAATCTGATTAAATATTTGATTTAATTTAATTTGGATGTCCATAATTAGTGCTGGGCTATTTTAGATATAATAGGATTATTACTTGAGGGTTTTCTATTTAAGAGATCATATTATAATCTAAAATAGGATGTTGATGGACTATTTTAGGTGTAGTAGGATTCTTATTTGAGGGCTTCCTATTTAAGAAATCATATTATGACCTAAAATAGGTTTTTCTCATCCTATATATATGGTGTGAGGATGGAGGCACAAAGTACAGCACAAAAAGTGGAGATTCGAGGTGCTCGTACCACAGGAAATCTAAGAAAAAGTTCTGCACTTTGCTCTTAGGACTTCGCCATCCAAGACAGAAGGAAGAAGAGATCTAATCGAGGGATCGTCAACTTCGGTTAGGGAGATTGCTACGGGTTGGTGAGCGATTTCAATTGTAATCTTTCTTTTCTTCTTGAGTGTGGTGAGGGTGTCACTCCCTGATCCCGATAAACGTATTCTTTCATGAATTCTGTACATGGTATCCTGTATTTAGCATATGCATAATTCTATTTATTATTTATTAATGGTTGCATGTAGCCTTTAAGCATGTCATTAGTGGAATGGTTAGAGCATGTTTAGAGATTAGAATTTTCTTAAGCCAACCTTCACCCACTATAAATAATTTCTTCCACTCTCTTTCCTCATTCACTCTCTCATTCATTTCCCTCAACCACCAACCCACTTAAGCAAGTACAACTTGCTCAAAAGTGGAGACTTGTGCATTTTTTATTCTTGATTTTTTTATATTATTTGTCTATATTGTTCTTCTCATCATCCTCTACAAGTTTAGTACTTAGAATTTTCGGTTTCGATGGAAGGATTCTTGTAGATCTAAGTTTACGTCATTTTCAGTTTTCTTGGATTTTGATCTATCAAACTTACTGGTTTTCAAAAACTATTTGTTCCATGTGGTAGAGAATTTCGTTCTACCCCATTTTGACCTTCGAAAGTCCTATTTTGGAGTTATTTTGACCAAGTTATGGACATTTGAAGTTCTTGGGTTCCTTGGAGTTCATCCTCGGCCAAGTGGGGAAGAAGAACAGTGTTTGCGCACTCTTGAGTGCAAAATTGCTGTGGGCGCATAGGCCTTTCATTATTGCGCATGCTATGCGCCCACAAGCAATGTGGGCGCATAAGCTTTGGGCGCATAGACCTTGGGCTCATAGCTTAAACTAGTTTTTTTCTCCTTTGGGCGCATAGGCCTTTCAAGAGGGGGCAGGCTATACGCCCACAAGCAGTGCGGGCGCATATCCTTTGGACGCATAACGTCCCTTAGACTCATGGTGTTCGTATGGACTCATGGTGTTCGTGTGGGCTCATAGTGTTTGTGTGGGCGCATAACATTTTATGTGGACTCATAGTCTTCATGGGTGCTCGTAGCCTTCATGGGGGCTAATAGCCTTCATGGGTGCTCATAGTCTCCATGGGTGCTCATAGCCTCCTGTGTACTCATAGCCTCCATGTGTGCGCATAACCCCCTGGTGTGGGTGCATGACCTCATATGCTTAGTTGTACACTTCCATGTTTTCTAATTCGTCTATATTGCACCCCTCTAGACCTATCATGACCCCTTTTATTTATTGGTATATTTCGCATCTTCCTGCTGGTTCCTTGGACTTTGACACGATCTTAGTACGACCGACTTAGCTGTTTGGGGCGATGGTTATTACGGACCGATATGGCACAGAATTTCGATGCGCCGGTGCAGTAGCCGTTTCACTATTTCACTATTTTGCCCGTTTAAATCATTTTGTAGCCAGAGTCTGGCAAACCTCAAAACATAAAAGTTTTAGATCTTTGTCTTGGGTTCAAGAATCTTCATGTCTCACTTTAACCAGAATTCATATGTTACTTATGGCACCTTGTGCACCCTTTACCTTGTACTTTTGCCCGTGCGCCGTTTGGGTCACTTCATACCCTAAGTGCATAGTGCCTTCTTGTTCTCTTTCCTCTTGTTTCTTGGTCCTCATTCCTAATCTGACTACCAATGCGTGTGCTGGATAACCCTATGTGTGTACTAAGGTACAATCTATGTGAGCACCAAGGTGCTATCCTATGTGCTAAGTGTTCCTACGTGATACCTGTCAGTATCTCCAAGTATCCGGTATTTACATAGCGAATGGTCGGTATCAATGACGTGGTATGTGTTATGTGTTACATTACACCAAGAAGGGGGTACACGTAATGTCCCGTTCCGTACGGTGCATTATGATGAGTCGTTGACTCGAAGAGTTGCGTTGACCAAAGATAAGCCTTAAGTCGATTGAAATCTATGAATCGAATCGATGCAAAGGATAAGTCCCATTTGACCAAGTGTAACGCCCCAGAACCAGAATACTGGAGGGCGGAGGCATACATAGCCAACTACGTATAATGAAATGAAATCCATCCCACTATACGGTCACGGCTGTCTAGATACATGAGGGTTTAACTACAATCCATCAGTCTTCTATGGTCGATAACAAGCCTAATTGTCTCAATCTCAAGCAAGCAAGTAAAGTTACAAGATGTAAGATCACGAAATATACAATAATAAGGCGTCCCAAACATTACATATCCAGCTGATCATGAAGCTAGTCGTTACAAAATGTGAGGACTAGCAAGAGTTTAGTCATACATGATCAACCCTAGGATCTGTCAATCATGTTACAGCCCGTAGGCAGACAATAATAAGGCATACAATACGAGCTAACAGGTGCTCGCCGGCTAAACGCCTCAAAATATAATTTTTACAATAGAGTGGGAGAGCAAAATAAACCCACTCGTTGCCCTGGTCACGACTGATGGTCACCATCAGGCTGGAAAGTCGGTGGATCCTCTGAGGTAGCTCCAAAATCTGGCCACACAAAACCAGCTGGGTCAGATCCCAGAAAGAGCAAGTGCCACAAAGGAGGCTTCACTTAAGAACTAAAATCAGCACAACAGAAAATACACTAAAGCAGTTAAAGAACTCGAAGTAAAAGAATAACAACAATCATAATGGAGTACGAGGGGACTATTCAAGTAGCCAGGTCACAACCCTTAAACCAAACAAGGACCGGGGTTGTAACCCTTCACCTGAATAGAACTCCGTCTCCAATCTTGTTGGTAAGGTAAAGCATTACAAGCATGACGTGGGGTGTAATAATACAATAAACGAAGAGAGGACTCAGAACTGCTCCGGGAGCCAGGTTACAACCCTTAAACCAAACAAGGACCGGGGTTGTAACCCTTCGCCTGAACTGAACTTAGCCTCTGATCTTTATTATTAAGAGTGACAATCATGCGATCAAGCTTGCAATAATCGGGCACTGAAACCACACCATACCATCGATTCCGGCCCAATCAGTGTCTACGGCTTTCTACATTAGCTAACTAAATTGCCACAACATGCAGTGAGATATTCCTCCAGCCACAAGCCCTGCAGCTAATCCAGGTTATCCAGGCGACTTAGGTTTATTAAACAGTGCATCGTTCTTTTCTACATATCGGTAACTCTAGACTTGTGCCCTACTCGTCGGTAGGCTGCAAGTCCACAATGGTGGCCGAGATAACGGGATCGCCTGTAGCTGGAAAAATCTCTCATGACTACTGAATTATTCTAGTTATTAGCCTTAGCCATTTACAGTGGGTACCCCTGACCGTGGTACTCAGGGATCCCTGTCCTAGACATGATGCAACCACTATCGATTTAATTGTACAAACACAATCATCCACGGTGTCCACGCCATTCAATCTTGTCACGTCATGTTCACTGTCAGGAGTGCGCCGCGTCGGGCCACTATCATGTCATGTCAAAAGTGCACCACAACGGGTCACCATCGTGTTAGGGAGCAATTAATTTAGCACAAGTGCACACTTAATAATTTAAATATTAGAAGGGGCAAGGCAGTGGGGGGGGACTCATGCGGCTCGAAAAAATTTCATGCGGCCAGCAGTCACTTGGCCATATGCGGCTGAAGCAAAATGTATAAACATGCATGCTAGCAGACAAATGTATATAATATACTAATATAATATATAAATGTAATGCATTAATAATGCATTAATGTCGTAAATACATTGTATTAATATATTTAATATACAAAATATTTACGCTAAATATATATATATATATATATATATATATATATATATATATATATATATTATTTTTATTTTTTTATTTTATATATATATATATATATATTAAAAAATATATATATATATATATATATATATATATATATATATATATTATATATATATATATATATATATATTAATGTATGCTTGCATGCATTAAAATATTGCATTAATATGCATGCGGCTGACTTTTCTTCCCCTGTAAGATAATATTAAAATCATGATATAAGCAAGCCATGCGGCTCTCCATTGCATGCCTTGGGAGGATGCAATAATATATTGCATTAGATGCATATACGGCCTGACAAGTTATCATATGCGACTGAATTATTGCTTCATGCGGCTCTCTACTAGCCATATGCGGCTATGCTTGGAAACTCCAAGCAATGGCACAGGTTGCATTGCAATAAGGCATAAATTGCCATACACGTGGAGGCTTGGAAACATTAAATGCTAGTGCTTGGTAGTCCAAGCAACTAACAATGCTTGAAAGCATTTGCTACTAATGCTGATGCTTGATTTTCCAAGCATTAAATGCTTGTGCTTGGAAAGCATTAAATGCTTGGAAGCATTAATTAGTAATGCTTGCTGCTTGGTATTCCAAGCTAATGCTTGGAAAGCATTAAATGCTTGGAAGCATTGTTATGGGTTAAAATGCAAAATTGCTTTTGTTAGGGGTTATAATGCATAAAGTGCATTTTAAATGAATGCTTCACATGCTTTTCCCTGGAGTGTTATGCGGCTAACATATTTAATAATGCAAAATGCATGGAAGACATTCTTAGAATGCCATGCGGCTACGATGCACCAAAATGCATTAATGCATTCTTTTGGATGCACTCCAAAAGGCTTATGCGGCTGGCCTTTCCTAAGGAAAAAGGAAGGCATTAAAATAATGCCATTAAGAATTCATTCCATGAATGCATTAAATAAATTCTAATGGGTCATGCGGCTGGCTACTGTGCAGGAGCATTGCAAGCAAGCTTGCCAGCACATGCTTTAAATAATGCACATGCGGCTCACAATTGCTTGCGGCCAAGTGCTGAAAATGTCCATGCGGCTCAGCAATTTCTCGTAGGTCAAATTGGACCTAACCAACTTCTCTGCAATCATGGGATCATCAACTTAGCAAAATATGCAAGTTTGATGGATCAAAATCCTGGAAACTAAAAATACCACAAAACTAGATTTACAAGAATTTAACCATGGAAATGAAAAATGCCTAGTACTAAAGTGGGTTAGAAACACAGGAGAAAAACAATGGAACAATAAAAATGTACTTCCTCCATGAAGCAAGATTGCACTTGCCTAAGCTCTCCCACTCTCTCTGGTGGTTGAAGAAGTAATTGTGGAGAAGAAGAAGTAATGAAGAGAGAGAATGAGTGGGGGATATTTAATGAAAGGATGGTGGTAGGTGGGATATTTAATGAAAGTGGTGGTAGGTGGGAGTGGTTCACATAAAACCGAACCATGCAAACCAAGCCGAACCAAGTCAGGTTGGGCCGAACCAACCAAGAAAAATGCCAAAATAAATCAAGCATGCAATACGGGTCTAAATACGTACACGTATACAAAATACGTAATACGAAAAATGGTCATTACAACTCTACCCACCTTAAAAGAATTCTGTCCTCGGAATTTAATCAAGTGGCTAGAGATACGAGGACAAGCTATACTACTCGCAGGCAAGCTATACTAGTTAAGCAATCAAGCAATTATTCGTACAAGCAAAGGATCGCAGACATGAGGCATAGGAAGATATTATACCTCACAAGTCAAACAGGTCGGGATATCGCGATCGGATATCATCCTCACGCTCCCACGTTGACTCTCCTAAAGAGTGATGACCCCAAGCAACACGGACTAACTTGATAGTCTTGTTCTTGAGTATCTTCTCTCTTTGATCCAATATGGATACGGGCCTCTTCTCATACGAAAGGTTGGTACCCACAACCAATTCCGAATGATCCAGGATGTGGCTCAGGTCCGGGATATACCGTCGTAGTTGGGACACAAGAAATACGTCATGCACCTCACTCAGAGACGGTGGAAGAGCGAGACGATAGGACACGTCTCCTACTCGCTCCAGAATGTCGAACGGCCCTATATACCTAGGACTAAGCTTTTCCCGTACGCCGAAGCGAATGACGCCACGGTTAGGCGAGATCCTCAGGAATACATGGTCGCCGACAGAAAATTTAAGGGGACGTCGATGAGAATCGGCCCAATGGCACTGACGATCTTGTGCAACGCGAAGATGATCTCTAACTCTCCTGACCACTTCAACTGTCTGAGCGATCATCTCTGGACCAAGCATCTGCCTCTCTCCCACATCGTCCTATGCCAGTGGGGATCTGCACTTCCTTCCATACAGTACCTCGAACGGAGCCATCTGGATACTGGCTTGGAAACTATTATTGTACGAGAACTCCACCAGGTGCAGGTGATCTTCCCACGAACCACCGAAGTCGAGTGTACAAGATCTCAACATATCTTCAAGAGTCTGGATCGTGCGCTCTGACTGACCATCTGTCTGCGGGTGATATGCTGAGCTGAACTGGAGGCGAGTTTCCAAACTCTCTTGCAAGCTACGC
Organism: Iris pallida; assembly: GCA_029216955.1. Lineage (NCBI taxonomy): Eukaryota > Viridiplantae > Streptophyta > Magnoliopsida > Asparagales > Iridaceae > Iris > Iris pallida. The sequence goes on from JANAVB010002395.1 coordinate 24,720,500, forward strand.
CAAAAGTGTGACATGAATCTCGAATCCCGGTCTGAGGTGATACTGACTGGTACACCGTGGAATCGGACAATCTGTCGAAGATACATCTCTGCTAGCTGAGCTATCGATTGACCTACTCTGAACGAAAGAAAGTGAGCCACCTTCGTGAGCCTGTCAACTATAACCCAAATAGCATCTCTACCGGCTGGGGATCTAGGTAATCCAGTCACGAAGTCCATGGTTATATGCTTCCACTTTCATTCGGGAATCGGCAAGGGCTGAAGAAGTCCAGCTGGCCTCTGGTGTTCAGCCTTGACTTGTTGGCAAACCAAACACCGAGAGACAAACCGAGCTATCTCCCTCTTCATGCCATTCTACCAAAAGTGTTGACGAATATCTCGGTACATCTTCGTGCCACCGGGATGAATTGAATACTGAGAACTGTGGGCTTCCGCCATCACCTCCTGTCTGATATCTCTACTGGGTACACAAAGACGCTTACCATATCGAAGTGTACCGTCTTCATGAATACATAATTCTGGTCGTCTCCCTGCTTCACATTCTGTTCTAAGCCGCTGAAGTTTAGAATCGGAGGACTGCATCTTGATCCTCTCAACTATACTGGAATGCACTTGCATGCTGGCCATCAATGCCACATTGGTAGGAAGGACAACTTCTATACCCATCTTCTGAAGATCTGCTAGCAACTCTGGTTGCGCTGTCAGAAGATAAACTCCGGCTCTCCTGCTTAACGCATCTGCAACAACGTTGGCCTTCCCAGGATGATACTGCAGGTTGACATCATAATCCACAAGTAGCTCTAGCCACCTTCTCTGACGCATGTTAAGGTCCTTTTGGGTAAAAACATACTTCAAACTCTTATGGTCGGTAAAAATCTCCACCCTATCTCCATACAGGTAGTGTCTCCACAACTTAAGTGCAAACACTACTGCTGCCAGCTCTAAGTCATGGGTTGGGTAATTCTTCTCATGATCACGAAGTTGACGTGACGCATAAGCTATTACCTTCCCATGTTGCATTAAAACACATCCCAAACCCTTGCCTGAAGCGTCACAGTACACTAAAAATCCTCCGGTCCTATCTGGAAGTGTGGGAACGGGTGCCGTCATCAAGCCACGCTTTAGCTTCTCAAAAGATTCCTGACATTCAGCTGTCCAAGCAAACTGCACATCCTTGCGGGTCAACTGCGTCAATGGCGCTGAAATCCGAGCAAAGTCCGAAACAAATCTCCGGTAATAGCCGGCCAACCCAAGAAAACTGCGAACTTCTGCAACTGTGCGGGGCACTGGCCAGGTTTCGATAGCCACTATCTTCTGGGGATCCACTTCCACTCCACCCTTGGTGATGATATGACCCAAGTATAAAATGCGATCGAGCCAGAACTCGCATTTACTAAACTTGGCATACAACTGGTGTTCTCGAAGAATCTGGAGGACAACTCTGAGATGCTGCTCATGCTCCGCTTCACTCTTATTGTAGACCAGGATATCGTCTATGAACCCGATCACAAACTGATCCAAATAAGGCATGAAGATACGATTCATGAGGTCCATGAATACTGCCGGCGCATTGGTCGCTCCAAAGGGCATAACAAGGAACTCCCAATGCCCATATCTAGATCGGAAAGCTGTCTTCGGGATGTTCTGCTCTCTGACTCTGATCTGGTGGTACCCTGACCGCAAATCAATCTTCAAGAATACTGCCGCTCTTCTGAGTTGATCAAACAAGTCATCTATCCTTGGGAGAGGATATCTGTTCTTGATTGTCACTGAGTTCAAGGTACGATAGTCAACACATAATCTGGACGTACCATCCTTCTTTTTCACAAAAAGCATCGGGGCTCCCCAAGGCGATCCACTTGCACGAATGAATCCCTTGGTCCGAAGTTCTTCAATCATCTTGTACAACACCTCCAATTCTGACGGCGCCATCCTGTAGACTCTCTCAGACACTGGTGTTGTCCCAGGAATCAAGTCGATAGTGAACTCGATCTTCCGTTCTGGCGGCATTCCTGGAAGCTCTTCCGAGAAAACATCTGGAATTTCCTCGACTATCCGGGGTAACTGCACTACTGCTATGGCCATCCGCAATACTGGAGGAGAAGGTTCCACTTCACCTCAAGAAAAGGAGAACTTCGGCTCGCCTGGAATGCTAAAAGCAACTCTACCAATATGGCAGTCTATTCTAGCATACTGGTCTCTCAACCAATCCATCCCTAAGACCGCATCATAATCGGCCATCGAGAATTCTATCAGCCTAGCGGGAAACTCTCTACCGCTAACCATGATCCGACACGAGGAAAACACTCTATCTACTCCCACAAGACTGTTACCAGTAAGTATATTGAGCCTTACTGATAGCAACTCGGGCTCTAGTCCTATCCGTGTCGCAAATCGTGCAGACATAAATGAATGCGAAGCACCAGAATCAAATAACACTGAAGCGGGAAATGTGTTGACGAGAATAGTACCTGCCACTACCTCACCTGGTGCCACTCCTTCTTCTTCCATGGTCAAAGCCAACACTTGACCATGTCCTCTGGGTGCCGGCCCTCTCTGCTGGAATCCTCTCTGCCTATTCTGGGCTTGCGCCTGGGCAAACTGCTGAGGCCTTTGCTGATGAAAAACCTGGGTCTGCGTCGACAACGGCCTCGGGGATGGAAACTGCTGCTGCTGGACTGGTACTGGGGCTGGTCCCCTCACTGATGAACTAGTCCTGGCTGGTGATGAGTCAGTCCTGAACGGGTAGGACCCTACCTTGTGGTCTGGCGCTCCACAAAGCAAACACAATCCTCTAGCCTTGCGACACTCTGAAACAACATGTCCAGGCTTCCCACAATAAGAGCAGCCCATGGAGGAAGACTGCTTCTGCTTCTGCTGCTGAGGGTGCGTCGGTGTTAAATGCTGAACTGACGTAACTGAAGCTGCCCTTCTCGGAGCTCCAATGGTTAAAGCTCTAGCTGCCGGGGCTGGAGCTGACGACTGATTCATCTGGCCGTGAGATCGCTTTCGACCTCCGGTCCTCTCCACAATCCTCTGGGAGGTATACTCATGCCTCCTAGCTGTCCTCAATACCGCATCAAAAGTCTGATGCTCGAACTGTTCCACTGCCAGCAAAATCTCCAGGTGGAGTCCCTGTTGAAATTGCTGGGCTCTATCGAACTCGGTCGCCACCAAGGTGGGAGCAAACCGACTAAGCCTAGAAAACTCGGCCGCATATCCATCGACCGTCCTGCCCATCTGCTTCAAATTGGTGAACTTAGTCTGAAGGTCGTACCGAGCCACTGCATCGAAGTACTTGGTCCGGAACCTCTCACAGAATACTGCCCAAGCAATAGGCGCCACTAGTCCAACGGCCTGAGCCGCCCACCAGCTGCGGGCTAGATCCAATAACTGCAGGCGCACCACGGCCACCTTCTCATCTTCCGAGGTCTTTGCTGCTTCCAATATCACCTCCGTGTCCTGAAGCCACGCATCAGCAGCTATAGCGTCTTTGCTGCCATCAAAGAATGGAGGGTTCAGGCACTTGAAACTGTTCGCTGCACTGTTCCCATGAGGTCCACCTCTGCCCAGAGCATCTGCTACTGCCTAATGCAAGGCATCTCCTCGACGATCCTGCGATGCAAGCAACTCCCTGATGTCCTACCAAGGCTCCATCATCCTGTCTCGCGGGCTGGGCTGACTGCACCGGGGGTTCTGGATCTCTGGAAGGCATGGCCCTGGAGGCTGCTCCTGAGTGCTGGGCCTGGTCTTCTTGTTGCTGCTGGTCCACAGGATACGCTTCGCCTTGCTGATCGGCAGGTCCAGGAACAATGCCGCTGAAGAAGACGACATAGGGAACAATAAGGAAGGACCAAGACAGATTCAACGATACAAGCATGTGTTCAGGTCGAGAATCTCAGGGATTAGAAAAGTCGGGCAGAGATCAAAGGCGAGTGCTGATTGAGACATCTATTCGGTAAACCCTCACATATCTTGATTTATAAGACCTGCATGGGCCACCACTTAAACCATGTAACGCCCCAGAACCAGAATACTGGAGGGCGGAGGCATACATAGCCAGCTACGTATAATGAAATAAAATCCATCCCACTATACGGTCACGGCTGTCTAGATACATGAGGGTTTAACTACAATCCATCAGTCTTCTATGGTCGATAACAAGCCTAATTGTCTCAATCTCAAGCAAGCAAGTAAAGTTACAAGATGTAAGATCACGAAATATACAATAATAAGGCGTCCCAAATATTACATATCCAGCTGATCATGAAGCTAGTCGTTACAAAATGTGAGGACTAGCAAGAGTTTAGTCATACATGATCAACCCTAGGATCTGTCAATCATGTTACAGCCCGTAGGCAGACAATAATAAGGCATACAATACGAGCTAACAGGTGCTCGCCGGCTAAATGCCTCAAAATATAATTTTTACAATAGAGTGGGAGAGCAAAAATAAACCCACTCGTTGCCCTGGTCACGACTGATGGTCACCATCAGGCTGGAAAGTCGGTGGATCCTCTGAGGTAGCTCCGAAATCTGGCCACACAAAACCAGCTGGGTCAGATCCCAGAAAGAGCAAGTGCCACAAAGGAGGCTTCACTTAAGAACTAAAACCAGCACAACAGAAAATACACTAAAGCAGTTAAAGAACTCGAAGTAAAAGAATAACAACAATCATAATGGAGTACGAGGGGACTATTCAAGTAGCCAGGTCACAACCCTTAAACCAAACAAGGACCGGGGTTGTAACCCTTCACCTGAATAGAACTCCGTCTCCAATCTTGTTGGTAAGGTAAAGCATTACAAGCATGACGTGGGGTGCAATAATACAATAAACGAAGAGAGGACTCAGAACTGCTCCGGGAGCCAGGTTACAACCCTTAAACCAAACAAGGACCGGGGTTGTAACCCTTCGCCTGAACTGAACTTAGCCTCTGATCTTTATTGTTAAGAGTGACAATCATGCGATCAAGCTTGCAATAATCGGGCACTGAAACCACACCATACCATCGATTCCGGCCAATCAGTGTCTACGGCTTTCTACATTAGCTAACTAAATTGTCACAACATGCAGTGAGATATTCCTCCAGCCACAAGCCCTGCAGCTAATCCAGGTTATCCAGGCGACTTCGGTTTATTAAATAGTGCATCGTTCTTTTCCACATATCGGTAACTCTAGACTTGTGCCCTACTCGTCGGCAGGCTGCAAGTCCACAATGGTGGCCGAGATAACGGGATCGCCTGTAGCTGGGAAAATCTCTCATGACTACTGAATTATTATAGTTATTAGCCTTAGCCATTTACAGTGGGTACCCCTGACCGTGGTACTCAGGGATCCCTGTCCTAGACATGATGCAACCACTATCGATTTAATTGTACAAACACAATCATCCACGGTGTCCACGCCATTCAATCTTGTCACGTCATGTTCACTGTCAGGAGTGCGCCGCGTCGGGCCACTATCATGTCATGTCAAAAGTGCACCACAACGGGTCACCATCGTGTTAGGGAGCAATTAATTTAGCACAAGTGCACACTTAATAATTTAAATATTAGAAGGGGCAAGGCAGTGGGGGGGGGGACTCATGCGGCTCGAAAAAATTTCATGCGGCCAGCAGTCACTTGGCCATATGCGGCTGGAGCAAAATGTATAAACATGCATGCTAGCAGACAAATGTATATAATACACTAATATAATATATAAATGTAATGCATTAATAATGCATTAATGTCGTAAATACATTGTATTAATATATTTTAATATACAAAATATTTACGCTAAATAATATATATATATATATATATATATATATATATATATATATATATATATATATATATATTAATGTATGCTTGCATGCATTAAAATATTGCATTAATATGCATGCGGCTGACTTTTCTTCCCCTGCAAGATAATATTAAAATCATGTTATAAGCAAGCCATGCGGCTCTCCATTGCATGCCTTGGGAGGATGCAATAATATATTGCATTAGATGCATATGCGGCCTGACAAGTTATCATATACGACTGAATTATTGCTTCATGCGGCTCTCTACTAGCCATATGCGGCTATGCTTGGAAACTCCAAGCAATGGCACAGGTTGCATTGCAATAAGGCATAAATTGCCATGCACGTGGAGGCTTGGAAACATTAAATGCTAGTGCTTGGTAGTCCAAGCAACTAACAATGCTTGAAAGCATTTGCTACTAATGCTGATGCTTGATTTTCCAAGCATTAAATGCTTGTGCTTGGAAAGCATTAAATGCTTGGAAGCATTAATTAGTAATGCTTGCTGCTTGGTATTCCAAGCTAATGCTTGGAAAGCATTAAATGCTTGGAAGCATTGTTATGGGTTAAAATGCAAAATTGCTTTTGTTAGGGGTTATAATGCATAAAGTGCATTTTAAATGAATGCTTCATATGCTTTTCCCTGGAGTGTTATGCGGCTAACACATTTAATAATGCAAAATGCATGGAAGACATTCTTAGAATGCCATGCGGCTACAATGCACCAAAATGCATTAATGCATTCTTTTGGATGCACTCCAAAAGTCTTATGCGGCTGGCCTTTCCTAAGGAAAAAGGAAGGCATTAAAATAATGCCATTAAGAATTCATTCCATGAATGCATTAAATAAATTCTAATGGGTCATGCGGCTGGCTACTGTGCATGAGCATTGCAAGCAAGCTTGCCAGCACATGCTTTAAATAATGCACATGCGGCTCACAATTGTATGCGGCCAAGTGCTGAAAATGTCCATGCGGCTCAGCAATTTCTCGTAGGTCAAATTGGACCTAACCAACTTCTCTGCAATCATGGGATCATCAACTTAGCAAAATATGCAAGTTTGATGGATCAAAATCCTGGAAACTGAAAATACCACAAAACTAGATTTACAAGAATTTAACCATAGAAATGAAAAATGCCTAGTACTAAAGTGGGTTAGAAACACAGGAGAAAAACAATGGAACAATAAAAATGTACTTCCTCCATGAAGCAAGATTGCACTTGCCTAAGCTCTCCCACTCTCTCTGGTGGTTGAAGAAGTAATTGTGGAGAAGAAGAAGTAATGAAGAGAAAGAATGAGTGGGGGATATTTAATGAAAGGATGGTGGTAGGTGGGATATTTAATGAAAGCGGTGGTAGGTGGGAGTGGTTCACATAAAATCGAACCATGCAAACCAAGCCGAACCAAGTCAAGTTGGGCCGAAGACTACTTGTTGGCTATAAAGAGGCATAATGTATGGAAGAATATAATCCCTTGTGAGCTAGAGAGATTATGAGCGTTGTAGCCAATTGGCATATATGTTGGGCTATTCAGAGCCTTTGTAATCTTCAGTTTGTTATCAATAAAAGAGATTCTTATGTTATACTTTGTTTCCTTCTATTGATTATGTTATCAATTTGAGATAAATACTATATGAACATGTTATCTTGCCTTGCACGAGCGCAATTCCAGGCTCGTGCGGCATCACGCCCCAACGAGGACGATAATTCGGGTGAAATCTAGTGAGGACGAGCGATTTTCTGGATCGGGGCGTGATAGTACATACGTATGACTCCATGAGCCAGTACAGATCCCTTCTCAGGGTACTCGTACAATGTATGACAGCTAGGGGAGTGAGCATGTGACCACGACATATGAACTCCTAGAATAACCTACGGATTAACTAGGCAACTAACTTGGTAGATGCATTGGGTGGGAAGAATCTCGAGATCGTGCCATACTAGCCACCCCAGGTTCAGTCCTGACGTGTCGGATTGGCCACCACGAATATGGTTTCATTCTCCTATAAGCGGATGGCTATATCCGACTTCTACGAGCTATGTGTTATAAGTTTTAGCGTGGTAGCCCTCCGGGGGACCGGTGCATAATTAATGTGCTATATGTTTAATGGTTTGGCTACCCTTGCTGGGTTGACACGATCTGAGGATCCCTTTAATCAGTATTGCGGGGATAACTCCACCAAATATAAAGAGTCGCAGGATTGAAAGGGCGCTTGAAAAAGACTCGACCGTGCCTTATAACTTCCGTTAGTAGCCGAGGGACATGGACTGTCATGGGACGTGGTCCAACCTATGTCCTTGTTTGATTGTTGGGTTGGGCTATCGTGCTGTGACAGGCTGTGGACCGAGGTTACGACCGAAAGCTTTTATTATTACTAGTATTATTATTTTATGCTTGGGTTTTATCTTACTCTTTTGTGCTCCCTTGTGGTACTTGCTATTCGGGACTGACCCCGCTGGTTTTGTTTGGCCAGATCACGTAGTAGAGCCTGAGGATCCGACCTTCCTTCCTAACATTAATGGTGTATACTAGGAGCATGGCTGGCGGGAGACTTGAGTGGGTTTCTTCTCCACTTCTTTAGTTTTTATCACTTATGTTCTGGCATTTAGCCACCGGCACCTGTTTAGCCGGTCGATCTGAATATTTTGTCTTTTGCATAATTGTAATTAAATCAGACTACAGCTGAATACGATTATGTACCTATTACTCTCTGGGCTAGCTAACTTATAAAGCTAGATCCCTATGATCATTTTGATGAAGCTTCGGGGACGCCTTACTGCTTTATCTTATATGCTCATTAATTGATGTTTTTTTGCTTTGAATAATTGAGACATAGATGCTCTGTGAGACCATACGAGACTTGATTGTAGCATGCACCCCCTAGTCTCTTGACAGCAACGATCGCCGTATGATATTTGCATACCTCATATGGAGTAGCTGGCCTAGTCCGTCTTCGTATTCCGGTACTGGGATATGATAAGTTTTATTGGTGGCCCATACAGGTCTGATATTCAGACTTGAGGGGTGTTACTATTATAGGAAGTCTCAATCAAAACTTGTTTCCTTTGAATCTCTTGCCTCGATTTCTCTTCCCATGCCTTGATTAATAACCTGAATTGTATCCTCAAATTTTCCTCGTCCTATCATTTGATATCTTGTATCTTTCCCTATAGGGGTGCTTCTTTCTCAGTAGCTGGCGAGGCCAATATGGAGGAATATCCAGTAGAGCATGGCTCGACGGGACAGCAGCAAGAAAGAATCCTTCTCCTGACCAGATCCGAGTGAAAGTGATATCAGAGCCAGTGGAACAGCAGGTTCTAGAAACTCCTGCACCCCCAGCGCTGCCGAAAGCGACGACAGTACCTGATGCTGCAGCACTCCTGGAAGTCATCCGGGATACCTAGCCACTCAGTAGCGTCAAGTGGCAGCCCATCAGCAACAGCAGACCCAGCAGCAGGAATAGAATGTGCTACTGAATCAGGGGTTACAATTAGCCCTTGAGAGAAGTATCAGGAATGATTCGGAAGAATTGGAGAGGTTTTGTCGACTTAATCCGAGATACTTTAACGGCACGGAGGATGCCATCACGACGGATGCTTGGCTTCAGGATATTGAGGCCATATTGACCGCAATAAAGGTTCTAGCAGAAGAGAAGGTTGACCAAGTCAGACTGTTACTTCAGGATCTCGCCCGCGACTGGTGGGCATCGAAAGAGGTTGGAATGGGGCATCCTGTTCCTTGGAATAGCTTTAGTACCAGATTCAAGGTCAAGTACTTTGGCGTGGTTGTGCGGTATGAGCTACAGCAGAGGTTTATCAGTCTCAAGCAGGCTGGTAAGACGGTGGATGGATATACAGCGGAGTTCTGCAGAATGAGTCGGTTTTTTCTAACGATGGTGGCTACAGAGCTAGAGAAGGCTATGAGATTATAGCAGGGACCTCATTTGGAGATTCTACAGCTAGTAGAAGGGCACGACTATCAGACTTTTGATGCCATTTTAACGACAGCTCGGAGGCATGAACTCACCTAACAAAGGTTAGCGACAAGACATGGAGGCCAGAATAGGTCTCATCCCTAGAGTAGGGGCGGAGGAGCAGTACAGCGAATATCGACGCCAATACCTGGCATCTGTATTCATGAGTCAGGGGTGTCACGGAGGACGACGGTATCAGAGATAACAACACCAGTACGACATCAGCAGCCGAAGAACTAGCAGTAGCGCCAGGAGGTGCCCATTAGATGTACTTACTGCGGTAAGGGAGGGCACACTAGGGATGTGTGTTGTTCAGCTAACGGATTATGCATGAGGTGTGGCAGTCCAGACCACAGGATTGCCAATTGGCCTATGATGCAGAGGCTAGGAGGGCCAGTTCAGCACTTTTCGGCGTTGCCAGCTCCGGGGGCAGCACCAAACAGAGGACCAGTATTGGCCGTAAGGCTGCGCAGAACCAGGAAGGCCCGTGGAAGTCGCAGCAACAGCATGGTCGAGGAGACAGCAATAGGGAGCTCAGCAAGGCCAGGGCCAGGCATTCACCTTATCACTGGAGGATGCACTAGCTTCAGGCGACGTAGTTGCAGGTAATGTTTCTGTGACCTCTTTTCCAGCAGTAGCATTGTTTGATTCGGAGGCTACCCACTCTTTTATATCTGCACGATTTATGACACGTATTGGAATAAAGTTCGAGGCATTGCCAGAGAGGATGAATATACTCACTGGTAATGGGCTCGTAGGAGTTAGCAGAGTGTGCTTAGCATGTTCAGTCATAGTGAGTGGGCGATTATTGCCCGCATCTTTGATTGAGTTCCCTATGGGAAATTTAACGTTGTCCTAGGCATGGACTGGTTTAGAGACAGTCATGCGACGATAGATTGTCGGGGAGGTAGGGTAGTTTTTAATGTACCTGGCATTGAGGAGTTCGTCTTTGTTCGATCATTGGAGGATCGACTCAAGGGCATTGTTGCAGAAGCATTGGCAGAGCAGGAGGAGATACCAAGAGTGGTCAGAGAATTTCTTGATGTATTTCTAGATGAGCTTCCAGGTTTACCACCGGTGAGAGATGTAGAGTTTTGTATTGAGTTAAATCCTGGAACGGAGCCTAAAGTCGGCAGAGTTTACATGATGTCGCAGTCAGAGTTGGACAAGTTGTACCAACATGAAGAAGAACTGAAGGCAAAACAGTTTATCCGGGACAGTGTATCGCCCTGGGCAGCACCGGTGATTTTAGTACCCAAGAAGGATGGATCGACGCGAATGTGCATTGATTACCGGCAGTTGAATACAGTAACAGTGAAGAATAAGTATCCGTTACCAAGGATTGATGACTTGTTTGATCAATTGAGTAAGGCCTGCGTCTTCTCTAAGATTGATCTTCGATCTGGATATTATCAAGTGAGGGTCCGGGAGCAGGACATACCCAAGACATCATTTAGATTGCGGTATGGGCATTATGAGTTTCTGGTGATGCTATTTGGACTGCCTAATACTCCAGCAGTATTCATGGATTTGATGAATCGCATCTTTATACTATATTTTGATAAGTTTGTAGTAGTGTTCATAGATGACATCCTCGTCTATTCTAGTAGTGAAGAAGAACATGAGAAACATCTCCGGACAGTTTTGTAGACCATGAGGGAGCATCAACTTTATGCGATGCTTAGTAAATATGAGTTTTGGTTTGATCGTATTTCGTTCCTGGGACACAATATTTCTGAAGCAGGAGTGTCAGTAGATCCGAAGAAGGTTGAGGCAGTTAAGAATTGGCCAGTTTCGAAGACAGTAGCAGATGTGCGTAGTTTCAAAGGATTTACAGGTTACTACAGGAGGTTCGTGGCAGACTTCGCCAGGATTTTGGTATCCTTGACGCGTTTGACGCATAAGGATGTAGAGTTTGTTTGGTCAGCAGAGTGTCAAACATCATTTGAAGAGTTGTAGAAGAGATTAATCTCAACCCCGATCTTGACACTTTTAGTAGGATCGGGAGGGTTTATAATGTATTGTTACGTATCCGAGAAGGGACTTGGGTGTGTATTGATGCAGCATGGTAAGGTGATAGCATATGCATCTCGACAGCTTCAGGACCATGAGAAGAACTATCCGACTCGTGACCTGGAATTAGCAGTAGTAGTGTTCTCGCTTAAGTTATGGAGGCATTATTTATATGGGGATCGAGTGGAGATTTACTCTGATCATAAGATCTTAAAATATGTATTCACCCAGAGGGACCTGAACATGAGACAGAGAAGATGGTTAAAATTACTGAAGGACTTAGATGTGAATCTTCAGTATCATCCAGGCAAGGCGAATGTGGTAACAGATGCCTTGAGCAGGAGAGGTGGTGCATTCATTTTAACCTCGCAGAGGCATATTTTGGAAGATCTTCAGGAAATGAGAATTGAAGTGATCTCGCCACAAGATACGGGAGTTATGGCCAGTTTGCAGATTCAGTCTACTTTAGTAGAGAGGATCAGAGCAGCCCAGGCAGAGGATCTGCAGATCCAAAAGTTTCGATCGGAGTGTGAGTCAGGTCTCAGGAAGGAGTTATTAATCCATAAAGATGGTACGCTTAGGTTCAAAAACCGTCTTTATGTACCAAGTGGAGACCTTCGAAAGGAAGTTATGTCAGAGGCTCATAGTTCTCTTTACTCCATTCATTCCGGAGGCACAAAGATGTACCAAGATATAAAGCAGTACTTTTGGTGGAATGGCATGAAGAGGGAGGTAGCAAGGTTTGTGTCCAGATGTTTGGTATGTCAGCAAGTGAAGGCAGAGCAGCAGAGACCAGCAGGATTGTTACAGTCGCTTCCTATTCCGGAGTGGAAGTAGGAGCACATCACGATGGACTTTGTGACCGGTTTACCTAGATCTTTGATCGGTCGAAACGCAGTTTGAGTAATCGTGGATCGGCTTACGAAGGTTGCTCATTTTCTTTCTTTCAGAGTAGGGCAGTCTACTGAGCGGTTGACAAAAATATATATGAAGCAGATTATGAGGCAACATGGTGTAACAGCCAGTATAGTATCAGATCGAGACACACGGTTCACCTCTCACTTTTGGTGGAGTTTGCATCAAAGTTTGGATACCAAGTTGAGGTTCCATACAGCCTATCATCCACAGACGGACGGACAGTCAGAGAGAACCATTCAGACATTGAAAGATGTGTTACAGGCTTGTACTTTAGACTTCGGCCGAACTTAGGAAGATCATCTTCATTTAGTAGAGTTCTCTTACAATAACAGTCATCAGGCAAGTATCCATATGGCACCGTTCGAAGCATTATATGGAAGAAAATGTAGGTCCCCTCTGGCATGGGACGATGTGGGAGAACAAAAATTGTTAGGACCAAAGATGATCACGCAGACAGTGGAGACAGTCAAGTTGATCAGATAGTGGCTTCGAGTTGTGCAGGACAGACACCGACACTAGGCAGATCAACATCGTAGGCCTCTAGAGTTTGGTGTTGGTGACCAAGTATTTCTGCGGATTTTGCCTACTTGGGGTGTCATTAGATTTGGAATTCGAAGAAAGCTTAGTCCGAGATACGTTGGTCCATGTGATATTCTTGCTCGGGTAGGCGATGTTGCTTATCGTCTTGCCCTTTCGCCTTCGCTACGTGATGTACATGATGTGTCTCATGTATCTCGGTTGCGTAGGTATGTCCCGAATCCGAGTCACATCCTCGATCATTCTGAGCTGGTCGTTGGTACCGACCTGACTTACGAGGAGCAATCAGTATCCATTTTGTATCGGCAAGAGAAGGTGCTCAGGAACCAGACTATTAATCTTGTCTGCGTCGCTTGGGGCCATCACTCACTGGGGGAGTCGACATGGGAGCGCGAAGATGAGATTAGATCTCGATATCCGTACTTATTCGACTCAGAAGGTATATTTATCCTTATACCTTTGTAATATGTTTTTCTGTTGCACCTAGTAGGGTGGATGATTGTTCTCTAATGCCTGTTAAAATAGATGAGATTGCATGCATAGTTAGTCTTGTAATTAGTATCTTGCTTGCTCTGATTTCTCTATCTTGTCTTGGCAGAAATTCCGAGGACGAAATTTTTCTAAGGATGGAAGAGATGTCACTCCCCGATCTCGATAAACGTATTTTTTCATAAATTATGTACATGGTATCCTGTATTTCATATATGCATAATTCTATTTATTATTTATTAATGGTTGCATGTAGCCTTTAAGCATGTCATTAGTGGAATGGTTAGAGCATGTTTAGATAATAGGTTGTTCTTAAGTCAACCCTCACCCACTATAAATAATCTCTTCCACACTCTCTTTTCTCATTCACTCTCTCATTCAGTTCCCTCAACCACCAACCCACTTAGGCAAGTACAACTTGCTCAAAAGTGGAGATTTGTGTATTTTTTTATTCTTGATTTTTTTTCCTTTAATATTATTTGTCTATGTTGTTCTTCTCATCATCCTCTACAAGTTTAGTACTTGGTATTTTCGATTTTGATGGATAGATTCTTGTAGATATAAGTTTACGTCATTTTTAGTTTTCTTGGGTTTTGATCTATCAAACTTACTGGTTTTCGAAAACTAATTGTTCTATATGGTAGAGAATTTCGTTCTACCCCATTTTGACCTTTGAAAGTCCTAATTTGGAGTTATTTTGACCAAGTTATGGATATTTGAAGTTCTGGGTTCCTTGGAGTTCATCCTCGGCCAATTGGGGAAGAAGAACAGTGTTTGCACACTTTTGAGTGCAAAACTGCTGTGGGCGCATAGGCCTTTCAATATTGCGCATGCTATGCGCCCACAAGCATTGTGGGCACATAAGCTTTGGGCGTATAGACCTTGGGCTCATAGCTTAAACCAGTTTTCCTTAAACCAGTTTTTCTCCTTTGGGCGCATAGGCTTTTGAAGAGGGGGCAGGCTATACGCCCACAAGCAGTGCGGGCGCATAGCCTTTGGGCGCATAACGTTCCTTAGACTCATGGTGTTTGTGGGGACTCATGGTGTTCGTGTGGGCTTATGGTGTTTGTGTGGACGCATAACATTTTATGTGGACTCATCGCCTTCATGGGTACTCATAGTCTTCATGGGTGCTCATAGCCTTCATGGGTGCTCGTAGCCTTTATGGGTGCTCATAGCCTTCATGGGTGCTCATAGCCTCCATGTGTGCTCATAGCCTCCATGTGTGGGGTGCATAAACTCATATGCTTAGTCGTACACTTCCATGTTTTCTAATCCGTCTAGGTTGCACCCCTCTATGTTTGCCAATGATTATCAAAGAACAGAATAGTTTTATGGGAGGACTGAACTTTAATTGTCAATTACAAACTCGTTCGTACAAAGAGAGCCTAGGAACAAAACCTAGGAAAAACAATCTAAGTACAATTATTTAATTTGGATTCTGGGGGGTGACGGTAGAGGCTCGGAAAAGTGTTATCAACTCTGTCTTACTCTTTGGATGATCGAACGCAACCTCGACTCCGGCGAAGAAATGCTCTCTATATCTCTCTGCTGCTCTGTGTGTGTGTACAAGGGAATAATACCTTGCTATTTATAGGAATTTATGATGAGTGGGGGTGTACAGCCACGTGGCCACATCTTTGTAACTGCACCTTGAGAAGTGGGTAGTTGGGGATTGGTTAAGATTAATCTTGATCTGTTTGTTGTAATAAATTTGGGCTGTTATGTTGGTTGAAATAAATCTAAACTGCTATGATCTGTTGGTTGCAATAAACCTGAGTTGTTAAGACTTAGTCAACTTATGTCACGTGTCCCAACTGCCACTAGGTTGCGAGCCGCATGAAGAACGGTTCTCCTGTCTGAGCCGCATGAGGGTGGCCTCACAACCGAGTCGCATGAGGATGACTTCACAACCGAGCCGCATGAGGGTGGCCTCAGGACCGAGCCGCATGAGGGTGGCCTCATAACCGAGTCGCATAAGGGTGGCCTTATAACCGAGCCGCATGAGGGTGGCCTCATAACCGAGCTGCATGAGGGTGGCCTCACAACTGAGCCGCATGAGGGTGGCCTCACAACTGAGCCGCATGAGGGTGGCCTCATATCCGAGCCGCATGAGGGTGGCCTCATGATCGAGCCGCATGAGGGTGGCCTCACAACTGAGCCGCATAAAGTTCACTCAGGCGATCCGCATAAAGAACTTTATTGGGATTTGTGAACTGTGTCAGCTAAAAGATTTTCTCTTTTTTCTATGTTGTACCTCTCCTTTATGTCAGAGCCATCATGTCAGAGCCGTGTCAGAGCGGTCACTTTGTGTCAGAGCATTAATGGCCTGCTGCATAGAGTAATGATGGCCAGCTGTATTAGGCCTATTTCGAACCGCATGAGGCCACGCGGGCATTCCTGAGCCGCATAAAACTGTTTGAGCCGCATAGAGTTTCTGGGCCGCATAGGGTTTTACTATTTTTTCTTGCTTCTGCAAGACCCCCTTCAAAGTTTTCAATTTACAAAATTGAAATACTTTGAATAAGAAGCATGGGTAGGTCCGCATAAGCTCTTCATGCCGCATAGACTTCTCTGGCCGCATAGACTTCTCTGGCCGCATAGTCTTCTCTGGCCGCATAGACTGGTCTTTGTGCCACGTAGGCGTCTCATTAATTGCTCTTGATTTGTTTTTGATTTAAAGCCGTCTTTTGGATAGGATTCCAAGAGTCGTCATTAAATGTTTAGATTTGCCTTAATGATTCTGAGCATTCTTTTTTGCATGAAAGGGGATAGAATCCCAAGGGTCGGCTTTATCTTCTAGGCAGCACGCAACCCGAAGCGTCTATCGGTTCACACGCCCTTGCCAGCCTATAAATATGAGTGATTTTTGGGGAGAGAAATTCTTTACTCTCTTTACTCTCTTCTTTCTTCAAACTTTTGTGCCCTCGTCGTCATCTCTTCTTCTCCTTCGATCATCAATGGCTCCTAAGGCATCCTCCAGTACGGCGACGAAGGGCAAAGGAGTTGCCTCCTCGTCAGCGATCCCAGTTTACCCCGACGTTCATCCTGCCATTAATGGTGAGAATGTTGGGAGAAAACTGTATAGACTAAAACCCTAACCATAACGGCTACGTTGCATGTTTTATGCACGAGCCATTCTCTTTGGCATATTCTTCGTCTTCATTGAACTGTTTTAAGTTCGGTGTGATGAATCCGCATGAACGTCTCATGTCTGAGCCGCATGGGGTATGCCTCATGTCCGAGCCGTATGAGAGTCGTCATGTTGCCGCATGAAGACCCACCAAATAGAGCCGTATAAGCTCTTCATAAATTGGGCCGCATGAATCCCCACCAAACAGAACCGCATAAGCTCTTCATAAATAGGGCCGCATAAAGACCACCTAATCATAGCCGCATGAACTCCTTTAAACTGTGCCGCATAAGGCCCACCTAATCAGAGCCGCATAAACTCCTTTAAACTGTGCCGCATAAGGCCCACCTAATCAGAGCCGCATGAACTCCTTTAAACTGTACCGCATAAGGCCCACCTAATCAGAGCCGCATGAAATCAGAATATACTAAGTGGTTTTCTCTGGCCATCTTCTAACTTGTTTCTTTTGTCATTTTTTCAGTGAAGTTGCCAGTTAATCCTGCGGAAGAACTCTTGGTAGGTCGCGCCCAATCTGCTGTGGGTATGAGGTTCGACCACATAGTTGAGTATGTGTCAAACCAACTCCCCAAAGATGAATCTGAGGAAAGGCTGAGAGATATCAAAAACCAGTCCTTCTTCTTTCTCGCTGGCATGATGAACTCAGGGAGATGGGGGGCCAACACCTAAAACCTGCGTTCCTCTTCGGAGATGCCCTGACTGTAAAGAACTGCAGCATTTTGGATATATCCAAAAGTTAGAGTTTTTTTCTAACGGGGTGGCGATCCACATTCTTCAGATGGAACGTCACTTCCCACTGTCGTGGTTCAATATGTTGCCAATGGACAGGAAGATGGTGGATTCCTTGACTCAAACCCGTAACGGAATGTTTGTGGGTGACATTCACTATAACAGAAACTTGGGGTCGGTAGTCGCTACCAGGACACCGATCAGCTGCTATGCGATGGGGTTGGCGCCAGCTACTTTCTTGAATGTGTAGGGTCCTAACTTCAGGTTCTCTCAAGCTGACACTTTCATGAACCAGCTTGCTCAGAAGGGATCCTACCCCATCGGTCGGTTGGCGCTGCTGAATTGGATAAACCCCATCCCTTCGTGGACCAACTTGACTATGTGGATTTTGTGGACCTACGAGAATCTCATGTACGAGATCGACTTGTATCATGCCATTCGGGGAACCTGTTATGGTTTGCCCTTAAATAAGAAGCTTTTTATGGCTCTTCTAGAAATGTATAACCGCTGAACGGGGACCTTCTTTACACCATGAGGGAAGATGGAACTCGCTCTTCACGAGATGCGTGAAGTCTCCAGGCTGCCCTGGGGCAATGAAGTCTTCGAAGTGTATACCCCCACGAACGAAGAATTCGAGGAGTTGGAGCAGAGGTTCCCGGGCTTTGTTGCTGTCTACCGGGAATTGCTGTGTCATCACAGCACGTGCCAGCAGATGTCGAAAAAGAAAAATAACAGCTCGGAAGGGAACCCTCCGCATACAAAGGCCTGGCTCTCTTACCTTTTTAAGCTCGACGCCTCAGGCCGGGTTTCTCCCCGAAGTCCTCGAACTCGGGAGGAGGTACAGGACCAGGTGTCGACCGCCAAAAGGATAAGAACCACCAGCGACAGATTCGGGAGTCAATCTGACTCTTTTGTTTATTTTTATCAAGACACTCAACAGTTGTCCGAGAAGGCTCTTCCGGCAGGCTTTCTGATGGTATGGCTACGGAACTGCGTAGTTCCTGGAGGGGCTGGCTCTATTGAGAGGATCAGCCATAATTTTATCCTTCCTGCGGTGAAGCTAGTCTTCGGGGTCAGACTAGCTCTCCTCTCCGCTATGGTGTGCAGCATACATCGTGGCCTCCGCACTTTCTCATCCAAGGTCATTGCCCGTGATACGGCGAAAGACTTTAAGCGAATCGAGCTACCCTATCATTATCCGATAGGAAGGCTGTTGATGCACTGTCGGTCTTTGATGAGGCCTGGTCCAAAAGACGACGTCACTGCGGATGATGCTTTTATCTTCAAGTATCGCCGTATGCCTTGGTTGGCGCTGGCGAGAGTGGATAGATACACCTTTTTTGCGTCTCTCCCTCCTTTTACAGATGAAGAAGTGAATGGGGTACACCTTGATGGTACCGGGCCCCCCCACCTCCTGTCTGATAAGATGCTCCTCTGGTTGCAGAACATCCATCCTGCACACCTGGTATATCGCAACCGCAACTCTGTCTTCCCGGAGCCTTACTTACCCAGTCAGTTCGCTCGACAGTTTGGGTACAGTCAACTATTTCTGGACAATCCCAGCCCCTGCCTGGGTTTTGAGGGTAGTGTCCTTGATGGTATCAGGGCTTGGCAGTACTATAACACTGTTCACACCCGTACCAGCTTCTTTGTGCCTGATATTAGGAAGTCAGGGCAGATTTTGTACATGGCGGCTCTATACTGTCACTCCTCGTTCCCAGAATGCGTATTTTTATACATGTACAACTCATGTGTATTTATTTAGTATTTATCATGTATTTATTTAATATTTATCATGTATTATCCTGTATTTAAATTTCTTTAATTTCATGATAATCAATTAATCTGCTCTTTAAATTTTCATGTTAATTTATTTCTGCAATTTTATTTCTGTACTTTATTTCCTGCTTTTATTCCCTGCCTTAGTCTTGCTTATTTGGGTTCGGGTTGACTTTGGTTGGATCCCCTACAATCCGACCCATTGGACCCGGCCCAACCCCCACCTACCACCACCCCTTCCATTTAAAGCTTCCATCTCTTTCTCTCTCTTCATAAACTCCTTCACCATTACTCCTCTTCTTCTTCCTTTCATTACTCTCTCCACCTACCAACCATAGGCAAGTACAACTTGCTTTCCATGAGAACCCATGTTTTTATAGTTCATTTGCCTTCCTCTCGTGATCCTAAGAGAGTTTAGAACTTGGCATTTCTCATTTCGAAGTCTTAATTTTGTAGATCTAGAAATTAGTATTTTCGGATTTTGGTGGTCGTGATCTATCAAACTCCTTTGTTTGCAAATTTTGATGGTTCCATGTTGTAGAGAGTTTTATTCTATCCAATTTTGACCTTTGGAAAGTTGGATTTGGACTTATTTTGACCAAGTTATGGACTTTTGAAGCTTTGGGGTGCAACCATAGAGTTCTTGCTGTTTGGAGAAGACAGTGAGCAGTGTACGCTAGCTTTTTAGCTTGCGTCACTGAGCTGTGCGCGCTCTTTAGCGCAGCGCAGTATGGAGTCCATACGCTGCCTTTTTAGGAAGCGTGTGTCTTGCATACGCTACCTTTTGGAAGCGTATGTCGTATGGAGTCCATACGCTGCCTTTTGGGAGCGTATGACTCGCATACGCTGACTTGGATGGTCAGGAGTCGTATGGAGTCCATACGCTGCCTTTTGGGAGCGTATGACTCGCATATGCTGATTTGGACGGTCAGGAGTCGTATGGAGTCCATACGCTGCCTTTTGTGAGCGTATGACTTGCATACGCTGACTTGGATGGTCAGGAGTCGTATGGAGTACATACGCTGCCTTGAAGAGGAGTCGTATGGACTTGCATACGCTAGACTTGAGCGTAGCCTGACTTGAGTGCAGCCCTGTATATTGATATTTTATTAGATATTTAACGTCCATTTTATATCCTTATGCCTTTTGGCATAAACTTGATATAATCATGATATGTTAATATTTCTGTTAAATATGGATTGTTACGTGGGATGTACCATGTGTCATAAATTGAGTATAGATACCCCGATTGACTGGAATTAAACCCTGAAAGTTGTAGACTCGACCCCACTGAATATTAGTTGACTTTCATGCCTTGTCACCATTGATAATGATGGTTATCTTGACTAAATTGATCATGCGTTCCTAGTTGGAACTAAGAGACTGGCTAGTCGTCTTATTGAAATAAATGAATGAGACACGTTCATGTTATGAACTATTGTAATCGACTGGCTGATCCCGAATATTGACATACATGCACATGCAGGCTTCAATCTATTTATTTATTTATTTACTTATTTATTTTCTACAAAAGAAGCATGTGTACTTTATGGTCAAGGTATGATTACCGTGGTTAGATTTGATTGTTGCATTACGCTATATAAGACCTGCAACCTAACCGCACTGGTATCGTTGTCGAGCTGTGCATATCGTACCCCGTACGAAATTACTCATTTGAATGACCATGATCCACGGCATAGGATTTCACTCAACGTAGGGACTATTAAGTTAAATAAAATAATGATTGTATGGAGAGAATGGATTCCCGAGTTCTTACATGGCAGCCCCTTGGGACGAGTAGTATCCGACGGGCCGACTGGTTTCCACAGATACTGTAAACCTGCCACACGGGCATGGAGCAGTATCTGGTTATATTATTTATTGTATATTATATATTGATGACGGGCGTCCTGCTGGGACTCGTCTAATTCATGTATGGCGCATATGATTCACTGGATAGACTAGCCTTGCTTGCACATAGTAAGAACTGAGGAATCCCTAATTGCATTATTCCAGGATAACTTGGAACACACAGTAGCAAGCCGTAGTAGTTGAATGGCCGTTTAAATTGACTTGTTTGTGTACTGTACTACTCTGTTACCTAACTGGGATGATCAGAATGTCAGGACATGACGGGCCAACTTCTCTCCTTGTTTGGTTGGGAGGTTGGTTCGAAGTGTCGTGATGTTATGAGAATCCTAGTGGCAAGCAGAGATCTATTTGTCATATTTTTCATTACTGGTTTTAGTTCTCATGTCGTGCTTCCTTGTGGTACTTGCTATTAGAGGTCTAACCTCTCTGGTTTTGCATGGCCAGATTTAGAGCCGGTCCCCGAGGATCCAGCTTACTTCTACCTCCAGGATGGTCAACACTAGAGGGATGATCGCAGAAGGACTCGAGTGGGTTCCTTACTTCACCGCTCGTTTTGTCACTTACCTTATACTTAGCCGTTTGGCACCGACATGTTAGTCGGATTGTCTTGTACTTACTTTTACATAATTGTAATTAAAGTCAGACTGCAGCTGATCACAATTGTGTATACTTTTGCTACATCAATCTGGCTATGTTTTGTAAAGCCAGATATCAAGAACATTTTGACAGAGCGTTTGGGACGCCTTACTGCTTTATCTTACATGTTCTCTATTACTTTTTCTTGTTTGAATTATTGAGACAATAGATGTGAAGTGACCATAGTGAGACTTTCATGTAGTATGTACCCCCTCGTCTTTTAGACATCATTGATCGTATTATACAGTATTCATCTACCCGTAATACGTAGCTGGCTGAGTCATTCCCCCGCTCTCCAGTATTCTGGTTCTGGGGCGTGACAAGGTTTTAGTGGTGGCCCATGCAGGTCTGATTTCAGACTTGTGGGGTGTTTTGATTTGTAGGATGTCTCAATCACACATATTCCCCTTTGATCTCATGATTTGTTGATTCTCAACTCCAGCTTGACATTCCAGTATCCCTTGACTTCATTGATCCTTCATGTCCGATCATTTGATTGTTCTCTTGTCCCTTTTCTTAGGGGCACCTCGTCCGTATTTATCAGAGCTGGATAGCAACAACATGGATAGCAGCATGGACGACCTGACCAGGTTGGTCAGCAACAAGGGTCAGAACCACTTCGTGAGACTATTCAAGAAGAGGTGATAGTAGAACCAGCAGTTGGACCGCAGTATCCGGAGGTTCCAACACCACAAATAGTTCCACCTACCCCTGTGGAATTGGACACACCAGCCCTTCTGGAGATCATGAGAGGGATGATGGCTACTCAGCAACACCAGATGTTAGTCCAGCAGCGCATGCACGCTCAGTTACAAGAGCAGAATGTACTACTCAACCAAGGATTACAGACGGCATTGGAAAGAGGGGCGAGGCCAGATTCAGAAGCGTCAGCCCAGTTTTGTAAGTATAACCCCCGCCGTTTCGAGGGCACGGAGGATGCCATCTCAGCAGATGCATGGCTTAAGGATATCGAGGCTATTCTGACAGCCGCTAAGGTGCCGGCAGAAGAACGTGTGGATCTAGTGAAGTTGTTACTTCAGGATCTCGCACGTGATTGGTGGGAAGCAGAGGAAGTAGGCATCAGACGTCCTGTTACATGGGACGATTTTACTGCAAGGTTCAAGACGAAGTACTATGGAGTTGTGGCACAGTTTGAGCTACAACATAAGTTTATTAACCTCAAGCAGGCAAGCAAGACTGTAGATGCGTACGCAGCAGAGTTCTGTAGATTGAGTAGGTTTTCCCCAGAGATGGTGGCGACGGAGCGCCAGAGGGCGATGAGGTTCCAGCAAGGGTTTCATCTTGAGCTCTTGCAATTGATAGAGGGGCACAATTACCAAACTTTTGATGAAGTATTGACGGCAACCCGAAGGCATGAAATCACCATTCAGAGGCTTGCGGCAAGGACTGAAGGTCAGAAGAGATCCCACAGTCAGATTGAAGGAGGAGGGGGAGCAGCGCCCCGAACAACAGCACCATCCCCTGGCATTCGTATCCACGATGCGGCGATACGGGGACCAGCACAACCCAGGCAGCAGCAACAACAACCAAGGAAGAACCAGCAACCCCCGGCGGGCTGCACTTATTGTGGGAAGATGGGGCACACTAGAGATGTGTGTCGGACATTGAACGGGCAGTATTTGATATATGAAAATCCAGATCATCGGGTTACCACATGTCCCATGAATTCGAGGTCAGGAGGACCAGTGCAGCAGTTACCTGCTCTACCAGCACCAGGGGCAGGACAGTATCGAGGACCAGCGGTAACAGTGAGACCGTTGGCACAGCGCCCGTTAATGTCGCAGGCTCAGATGTTTCGGCAGCAGGGACCGCTGATGCAGCAACACCAGCATAGACCACCCCAGCATCATCAAGGCAGGGGCCAGCAGCAGCACGAGGCTAGGCCGCAGAATGGGAACCAACAAGGAGGTCGAGGACAGGCATTCACTCTATCATTGGAGGAGGCATTGGCATCGGGAGATGTTATGGCAGGTAACATTCTCGTCGCCTCACATCCCGCAGTAGCATTGTTTGATTCGGGAGCATCCCACTCATTTATATCTGCACAATTTGTGACACGGCTAGGAATGGAGTTCGAGGCATTGCCAGGGAGGTTGAATATACTCACCGGCAATGGGCTCGTAGGAGTTAGTAGAGTTATTCTAGTGTGTAGTATTGTAGTTTGCAGGCATTCTTTACCCGCCCAGTTGATAGAATTTTCTGTTGGAAATTTCGACGTTATCTTAGGCATGGACTGGCTGAAAGACAGTCATGCGACAATAGATTGTCGTAGTGGGAGTGTATCTTTTGATATTCCAAGCATGAAGAGATTCACCTTAGTTAGATCAGAGGCAACTCAGCAAGGGCAGGGAGTAATAACGGCAATGGAAGAAGTTCAAGTTCCGAAGGTAGTTGAAAAATTTCTAGACGTGTTTCCCGAAGAACTTCCAGGTCTACCACCGGTTAGAGATAATGAGTTCAGCATAGAATTGGCACCTGGAACTAAACCGATATCAGATCGGGTATACAGAATGGCAGATTCGGAGCAGGCCAAGGTATATCAGCATATAGAGGAATTAAAGGAGAAGAAGTTTATCCAAGCTAGCGTATCGCCATGGGCAGTACCAGTGGTACTTGTGGGGAAGAAGGATGGATCATCCAGATTATGCATCGATTACAGGAAGCTTAACGCGGCAACAGTAAAGAACAAGTACCCATTACCCAGGATCGACGACTTGTTTGATCAGTTGAGCAAGTCTAGAGTTTTCTCCAAGATAGATCTTCGTTCAGGGTATCACCAAGTGAGGGTTTGGAAGGAAGACATTCCCAAGACAGCATTCAGGTCGAAGTATGGGCATTATGAATTCTTAGAATGCCGTTTGGTTTGACCAATGCTCCAGCAATATTCATGGATTTGATGAACCGCATCTTTATGCCGTATTTAGATCAGTTTGTCGTAATATTTCTCGACGATAATTGTCACGCCCCAGAACCAGAATACTGGAGAGCGGGGGCAGACATAGCCAGCTACGTATAATGAAATGGAATCCATCTCACCATACGGTCACGGCTGTCTAGATATATGAGGGTTTATCTACAAGCCAACAGTCTCTTAAGGTCAAGAACAAGCCTAGTATCTCAATCACAAACAAGTAAGTAAATGTTACAAGATGTAAGATCACCAAATATACAATAGTAAGGCATCCCAAACATTACATATTCAGCTGATCATGAAGCTAGTCGTTACAAAATATGAGGACTAGCAAGAGTTTGGTCATACATGATCAACCCTAGGTTGCCAACCATGTTACAGCCCGTAGGCAGACAGCAAGTAATGCAATACGAGCTAAACAGGTGCTCGTCGGCTAAACGCCTCAAAAGAATATTTTTACAATAAAGTGGGAGAGCCAAAAATAACCCACTCGTTGCCAGGATTCCTTCTAGTGGTCACCATCTGGCAGGAAAATTGGTAGATCCTCTGGAGCTGCTCCGGTATCTGGCCATACAAAACCAGCTGGGTCAGACCCCAGAAAGAGCAAGTGCCACAAAGGAGGCTTCACTTAGGAACTAAAACCAGCAATTAGCACAAGAATAAGATTACATAATAAAAGACAGTAATTAAGGAAAAGCATGACCGGTGATATACGATGTGATAACCATGGGACTATTCAGATAACCAAGTTACAACCCGTAAACCAAACAAGGACCGGGGTTGTAACTCTTCATCTGAACGGAACTTGGTATCCCCACCATATATCAATAAGGCCAGTGTAAATAATCACGATCTTGACGTAAGGTAAAGCATGTCGAGCATGTCATGGGGTATAACAAGACAATAAACGAAGAGAGAACACAGAACTGCTCCGGGAGCCAGGTTACAACCCGTAAACCAAACAAGGACCGGGGTTGTAACCCTTCGCCTGAACAGAACTGGTCCCCTGATCTTTATTGTTAAAAAGCAAGCACAAGTAATCATGTCATGTAACAATCTTGTACAGGATCGAGGCAAGAATAGACAGGGTTAGACTCCATTCAATCATTCACGGCCAAGCAATAAGTACGGCTTGATACTTTAACTAACTAGGGTTATCACAGGCCTAGTTACTAGCAAGATGCAATGAGATTATTCCACAGCCACAAGCCCTGCAGACCATCCAAGCTATCCGGACGCAATTAGGGGTTGAACTCAAGTGGGTACATCGTCCAGGAAACGTATGTACCCTTAGGTGACTTAGAGGGTGCAACACATGACAGTGTGCTGGAAATGTGCCCTACTCGACGGTAGGCTACAGATCCCAAGTGGGGCGCCCAGATAACAGGATTGCCTGTAGCTGGGAAATCTCTTCATGACTACTGTGTTAATCTAGTTATTAGCCTTAGTACATTTTAGTAGGTACTCCTGACCGTGGTACTCAGGGATCCCATCCTAAGCATGATGCAAGACAAGACTGGTTCATTGCACAAGCACAATCGTCCATGGTGTTTGGGTTGTTTATACTTATCAAGTCATGTCATGTCAGGTTAGCCATCGCAACAGCAATCCGAGGTATATCATGTCAGGTATACTTGTCAGGAGTGTGCCACAGCGGGCCACTATCAGGTCATGTCATGTCCACTTGGTACTTGTCAAGAGTGTGCCTTAACAGGCCACTATCGTGTTCTATCCTTACATTATCATGAATGAGAGAAACTTGCATAAAAATAACTAGTGACATATTCTTGAAGCCAAGAAAAGATCTGCAACTTTCATGTTTTGAGTTTTTCAAGATTTTAGCTACAAAATAACTTAAACAGGCAAAAACAGCGAAATAGAGCAATTTTGGCGCATGAAATTCCTGCACAATCGGCGCATGGGATTCCTGCACAAATCGGCGCATGAGATTCCTGCACGAATCGGCGCATGGGATTCCTGCACGAATCGGCGCATGGGATTCCTGCGCAAATCGGCGCATGGGATTCCTGCGTAAATCAGCGCATGGGATTCCTGCACCAATCGGCGCATAGGATTCCTGCACCAATTGGCGCATGAGATTCCTGCACCAATCGGCGCATGGGATTCCTGCACGAATCGGCGCATGGGAAACTCACGTTGCGTCTTCAATACATGCGCGTAGGGAACCTACGCGCATGACACGCTCGGAGTTAAGGGATGCGTTGCCGGGACCTCACGGCGCATGGCCTCCCGGCGCATGGCCTCCCGGGCGCATGAGGTTCATCGTCCCCAAACAGCAAGTTCAGCCATGAAAGTTCCGAAAACTTGTAATGGCCATAACTTCCTCATCCGGAGTCGAAATCAAGCGAAACAAAAGCCAAAACTGAAGAAAATTGAATTCTCTACAACATAGAACCATTAGTTTTCGAAAATAACTAAGTTTTAGAGATCAAAACGAAGAAAACTAAACAAGAAGGAACTTAAAACTTAGATCTACAAAAATATAACCATCAAAATGGAAAATGCCAAGTTCTAAAGTATCTTAGAATCAAGTAAGGAAGAGAATGGAACAATAAAACTTGAGATCCATCATGAAGCAAGTTTGCACTTGCCTAAGCTCTCTCTCTCTTTCCCTCCTGGTGGTTGAAGAAGTAATGGTGGAGAGTAAATGAAGAAGGAAATAATGATGAGAGAGAAAAGGAAGGGGTTATAAGTAAAGAGGGTGGTGGTAGGTAGGAGGGTTCACCCTTGGTTCATGATGAACCAAAGCAAACCAAGCCAAGCCGAACCAACCCAAGAATAAACCAATCAATGAAATGCTAGAATAAATCAAACAGGAAGACAAGCAATACGGGTCAAATTACGTATACGTATTCCAAATACGTAATACGAGATCTGGGTATTATAACTCTACCCACCTTAAAAGAATTCCGTCCTCGGAATTTAATTAAGAGGCTAGAGGGACAAGAACAAGCTATACTAATCTCAGGCAAGCTATACTAAGCAATCAATCATGCAATCATGTATGTAAGCAAGGAAATCGAAGGCACGAGAAAGAAGGAAGATATCCTGCTAGGAACCTCTCTGCCGGTTCTGAATCTGAGCTTGGACCTGGGCATACTGCTGGGGTCTCTGTAGCTGGAAGGCTAGGGCCTGAGGCGACAATGGCCTCGGAGGCTGGTACTGTTGTTGCACTGGTGCTAGTGCTGGTCCCCTTACCGAGGGACTAGTCTGGGCCGATGACGAACTGGCCCTATTCGGATAAGACCCTATCTTGTGGTCCGGTGCTCCACAAGCCAAACATAATCCCTGAGCTCTGCGACACTCCGAAATAACGTGTCCTGGCTTCCCACAATGAGTACAGCCCATTACGGAAGATTGCTTCTGCTTCTGTTGCTGAGGGGACGTGACCGACGTCACTGAGGCCGCCTGCCTCGGAGTTCCAATTGTCAAAGCCCTTGCTGCCGGGGCTGGTGCTGAAGACTGGGTCATCTGGCCGTGAGATCGCTTCCAACCTCCGGTCCTGTCTACGATCCTGTGGAAGGTATACTCGTGCCTCCTGGCTGCCCTCAGTACTGCATCGAAGGTCTGATGCTCAAACTGCTCAACTGCCAATAAAATCTCGAGATGGAGCCCCTGCTGGAATCGCTGGGCTCTGTCGAACTCGGTTGCCACCAAAGTGGGAGCAAACCGACTAAGCCTAGAAAACTGGGCCGCATACCCGTCGACCGTTCTGCCTCCTTGCTTCAGGTTGGTGAACTTGGTCTGTAGATCGTACCGAGCCACCGCATCGAAGTACTTCGTCTGGAATCTCTCACGAAATACTGCCCAAACAATGGGTGCCACTAATCCAACGGCCTGTGCTGCCCACCAGCTGCGGGCAAGATCCAATAACTGTAGACGCACCACGGCCACCTTCTCGTTTTCTGGGGTTCTGGCTGCCTCTAGAATAACTTCGGTGTCCTGAAGCCACGCGTCAGCAGCGATAGCATCTTCACTGCCATCGAAGAATGGAGGGTTCAGGCGCTTGAAACTGTTTGCTGCACTGTTCCTTGGATGACCGCCTCTGTTCAGAGCATCTTCCACTGCCTGGTGCAAGGCATCTCCTCTACGATCCTGGAAAGCTAACAATGATCTGATGAGACCCACCAAAGTACCATCATCAGGCTCTGCAGGCTGGACTGGCTGAACTGGCGGCTCTCCTCCAGTAGGTACGACTCGGGAGGCTGCTCCTGAGTGCTGGGCTTGATCTTCTGGTTGTTGTTGGTCCACGGGAGGTGATCCGCCTTGCTGATCGGCAGGTCCAGGAACAATGCCGCTGAAGAAGACGACATGGGAACAATAAGGAAGGACCAGGACAGATCAACGATTACAAGCATGTGATCAGGTCAAGATTTTCAGGGATCAAGAGGATACGAGTAGAGATCAAGGGCGAGTACTGATTGAGACATCTATTCAGTAAACCCTCACATATCTTGATTTACAAGACCTGCCTGGGCCACCACTAAAACTATGTCACGCCCCAGAACCAGAATACTGGAGAGCGGGGGCAGACATAGCCAGCTACGTATAATGAAATAGAATCCATCTCACCATACGGTCACGGCTGTCTAGATACATGAGGGTTTATCTACAAGCCAACAGTCTCTTAAGGTCAAGAACAAGCCTAGTGTCTCAATCACAAACAAGTAAGTAAATGTTACAAGATGTAAGATCACCAAATATACAATAGTAAGGCGTCCCAAACATTACATATTCAGCTGATCATGAAGCTAGTCGTTACAAAATATGAGGACTAGCAAGAGTTTGGTCATACATGATCAACCCTAGGTTGCCAACCATGTTACAGCCCGTAGGCAGACAGCAAGTAATGCAATACGAGCTAAACAGGTGCTCGTCGGCTAAACGCCTCAAAAGAATATTTTTACAATAAAGTGGGAGAGCCAAAAATAACCTACTCGTTGCCAGGATTCCTTCTAGTGGTCACCATCTGGCAGGAAAATCGGTAGATCCTCTGGAGCTGCTCCGGTATCTGGCCATACAAAACCAGCTGGGTCAGACCCCAGAAAGAGCAAGTGCCACAAATGAGGCTTCACTTAGGAACTAAAACCAGCAATTAGCACAAGAATAAGATTACATAATAAAAGACAGTAATTAAGGAAAAGCATGACTGGTGATATACGATGTGATAACCATGGGACTATTCAGATAACCAAGTTACAACCCGTAAACCAAACAAGGACCGGGGTTGTAACTCTTCATCTGAACGGAACTTGGTATCCCCACCATTTATCAATAAGGCCAGTGTAAATAATCACGATCTTGACGTAAGGTAAAGCATGTCGAGCATGTCATGGTGTATAACAAGACAATAAACGAAGAGAGAACACAGAACTGCTCCGGGAGCCAGGTTACAACCCGTAAACCAAACAAGGACCGGGGTTGTAACCCTTCGCCTGAACAGAACTGGTCCTCTGATCTTTATTGTTAAAAAGCAAGCACAAGTAATCATGTCATGTAACAATTTTGTACAGGATCGAGGCAAGAATAGACAGGGTTAGACTCCATTCAATCATTCACGGCCAAGCAATAAGTACGGCTTGATACTTTAACTAACTAGGGTTATCACAGGCCTAGTTACTAGCAAGATGCAATGAGATTATTCCACAGCCACAAGCCCTGCAGACCATCCAAGCTATCTGGACGCAATTAGGGGTTGAACTCAAGTGGGTACATCGTCCAGGAAACGCATGTACCCTTAGGTGACTTAGAGGGTGCAACACATGACAGTGTGCTGGAAATGTGCCCTACTCGACGGTAGGCTACAGATCCCAAGTGGGGCGCCCAGATAACGGGATTGCCTGTAGCTGGGAAATCTCTTCATGACTACTGTGTTAATCTAGTTATTAGCCTTACTACATTTCAGTAGGTTCTCCTGACCGTGGTACTCAGGGATCCCATCCTAAGCATGATGCAAGACAAGACTGGTTCATTGCACAAGCACAATCGTCCACGGTGTTCGGGTTGTTTATACTTATCAAGTCATGTCATGTCAGGTTAGCCGTCGCAACAGCAATCCGAGGTATATCATGTCAGGTATACTTGTCAGGAGTGCGCCACAGCGGGCCACTATCAGGTCATGTCATGTCCACTTGGTACTTGTCAAGAGTGTGCCTTAACAGGCCACTATCGTGTTCTATCCTTACATTATCATGAATGAGAGAAACTTGCATAAAAATAACTAGTGACATATTCTTGAAGCCAAGAAAAGATCTGCAACTTTCATGTTTTGAGTTTTTCAAGATTTTAGCTACAAAATAACTTAAACAGGCAAAAACAGCGAAATAGAGCAATTTTGGCGCATGAAATTCCTGCACAATCGGCGCATGGGATTCCTGCACAAATCGGCGCATGAGATTCCTGCACGAATCGGCGCATGGGATTCCTGCACGAATCGGCGCATGGGATTCCTGCGCAAATCGGCGCATGGGATTCCTGCGCAAATCGGCGCATGGGATTCCTGCACCAATCGGCGCATGGGATTCCTGCACCAATTGGCGTATGAGATTCCTGCACCAATCGGCGCATGGGATTCCTGCACGAATCGGCGCATGGCAAACTCACGTTGCGTCTTCAACACATGCGCGTAGGGAACCTACGCGCATGACACGCTCGGAGTTAAGGGATGCGTTGCCGGGACCTCACGGCGCATGGCCTCCCGGCGCATGGCCTCCCGGGCGCATGAGGTTCATCGTCCCCAAACAGCAAGTTCAGCCATGAAAGTTCCGAAAACTTGTAATGGCCATAACTTCCTCATCCGGAGTCGAAATCAAGCGAAACAAAAGCCAAAACTGAAGAAAATTGAATTCTCTACAACATAGAACCATTAGTTTTCGAAAATAACCAATCTTTAAAGATCAAAATGAAGAAAACTAAATAAGAAGGAACTTAAAACTTAGATCTACAAAAATATAACCATCAAAATGGAAAATGCCAAGTTCTAAAGTATCTTAGAATCAAGTAAGGAAGAGAATAGAACAATAAAACTTGAGATCCATCATGAAGCAAGTTTGCACTTGCCTAAGCTCTCTCTCTCTTTCCCTCCTGGTGGTTGAAGAAGTAATGGTGGAGAGTAAATGAAGAAGGAAATAATGATGAGAGAGAAAAGGAAGGGGTTATAAGTAAAGAGGGTGGTGGTAGGTAGGAGGGTTCACCCTTGGTTCATGATGAACCAAAGCAAACCAAGCCAAGCCGAACCAACCCAAGAATAAACCAATCAATGAAATGCTAGAATAAATCAAGCAGGAAGACATGCAATACGGGTCAAATTACGTATACGTATTCCAAATACGTAATACGAGATCTGGGTATTACAACAATCTTGTGTACTCTGCTAGTGAAGAGGAGCATGAAGACCACCTCAGGAAAGTGTTGCAGGTTCTGAGAGAGAACCAGTTGTATGCCAAGCTCAGCAAGTGTAAGTTCTGGATGGACCACATTTTATTTTTGGGTCATATCGTATCAGGAGCTGGAGTAGCAGTGGATCCCAAGAAGGTAGAAGCAGTAGAGAGTTGGCCAGTACCCAAGACCGTAGCTGATGTACGAAGTTTCTTAGGATTGACAGGATATTACAGAAGATTTGTGTCAGATTTTGCAAGACTTTCAGCACCCATGACCCGCTTGACACGGAAGGATGTGCCATTCGTTTGGTCGGCAGAATATCAGACATCATTTGAGAATTTGAAGCAGAAGTTGATATCAGCACCCATTCTTACATTGTCAGTTGGACCCGGAGGTTTTACCGTATATTGTGATGCGTCAGGTAAAGGACTTGGGTGCGTCCTCATGCAGCACGGGAAGGTGATAGCATATGCATCTAGGCAGCTTCGAGACCACGAGAAGAATTATCCAACTCATGATTTAGAGTTGGCGGCAGTAGTATTTGCTTTGAAGCTATGGAGGCATTACTTATATGGTGATCGAGTAGACATGTACACAGACCACAAAAGTCTGAAGTACATCTTTACTCAGAAGAAGCTGAACATGAGGCAGAGAAGATGGCTAGAGTGGATCAAGGATTATGACGTGGAGCTTCAGTATCATCCAGGCAAGGCTAATGTGGTAGCAGACGCTCTCAGCAGAAGGGGCGGCGCATTTATGTTGATAACACAGAGGCATATCTTAGAAGACCTTCAGGAGATGGGCACAGAAGTTATACTTCCTAACAATGTAGGAGTTCTGGCAAGTCTACAAGTCCAATCTGACTTGGTAGACAGGAACAAGGCAGCTCAGGCACAGGACCCAAGGATTCAGAAGCTTAGGGCAGAATGTGAGTCAGGGCTCAGGAAAGAGATACAAATCTACGAAGATGGTACACTTAGGTTTGGATCACGTCTATGTGTGCCTAGTGGAGATATCAGACAGAAAGTTATGGCAGAAGCTCACAGTTCCCAGTATTCTGTACATCCTGGAGGGACCAAGATGTACAAAGATATCAAGCAGCACTTCTGGTGAAACGGGATGAAGAGGGAGATAGCTAGATTTGTCTCCCGTTGCTTGGTATGTCAGCAAGTGAAGGCAGAACAGCAGAGGCCAGCTGGATTATTACAACCGCTTTCTATCCCGGAATGGAAGTGGGAACACATCACAATGGACTTTGTCACCGGTTTACCGAGATCACCAAGTGGTGAAGATGCTATTTGGGTGATAGTAGATCGGCTTACAAAGGTAGCACATTTTTTTCCTTTCAGAGTAGGACAATCTACAGAAAAGTTGGCAGAGTTGTATATGCAACAGATAGTCAGGCAGTATGGAGTCCCTGTCAGTATTGTGTCAGACCGAGATACCCGCTTTACATCACATTTCTGGAAGAGCTTGCATCATAGTCTGGGTACCAAGTTAAGATTTAGCACGGCTTACCACCCACAGACGGACGGGCAATCAGAAAGGACAATTCAGACCTTGGAAGATATGTTGCGAGCTTGCACTCTGGATTTTGGAGGATCTTGGAAAAGCCACCTGCACTTAGTTGAGTTCTCATACAACAACAGTTATCATGCCAGTATCCAGATGGCGCCATTTGAGGCACTATATGGTAAGAAGTATAGATCGCCCCTGGCATGGGATGATATTGGGGAAAGGAAAATGCTAGGCCCAGAAATGATTATCCAGACAGTTGAAGTGATTAAGGGATTTAGAGAGCGACTTCGTGTTGCGCAGGATCGACATCGTCATTGGGCGGACTAGCATCGTAGGCCGCTAGAGTTTTCTGTAGGGGACCACGTGTTCTTGCGGATCTCACCTACCCGTGGGGTCATTAGATTTGGCGTTCGCGGGAAGTTGAGTCCGTGATACGTAGGGCCATTCGTTATCATTGATAGGATAGGCGATATTGCTTATCGTTTATCCCTTCCACCTTCGTTACGAGAGGTGCATGACGTGTTTCATGTATCTCAATTGCGAAGGTATGTATCGGACCCCAGCCATATCCTCGATCATTCAGAACTGGTTGTTGGTACCAACCTGTCTTACGAGGAACAACCTGTGTCTATCTTGGACCGAAGGGAGAAGATACTCAAGAACCGAACAATTAACCTTGTCCGGGTTGCTTGGGGTCATCACTCTTTGAGAGAGTCAACGTGGGAACGTGAGGATGATATCCGATCACGGTATCCACATCTGTTTGACTCATAAGGTATATCTTTTTCTATGTACCTGATTGTCTTGATTCCTCATGCTTATCACCTTATGGATAGAATTGCTTGATATCGTAGATTGTTAAGTATAGATATGTTACTTGCTATGGACATTGTAAAATGATTGCTTTATTGAATTGCTTGTACTTAGATTAGTTTAGCCCCGATGTTTCTATCCTGCTTGGATTTAAAATTCCGAGGACGGAATTTTTTTAAGGAGGGTAGAGATGTCACTCCTCGTTCCCAGAATACGTATTTTTATACATGTACAACTCATGTGTATTTATTTAGTATTTATGATGTATTTATTTAATATTTATCATGTATTATCCTGTATTTAAATTTCTTTAATTTCATGATAATCAATTAATCTGCTCTTTAAATTTTCATGTTAATTTATTTCTGCAATTTTATTTCTGTACTTTATTTCCTGCTTTTATTTCCTGCCTTAGTCTTGCTTATTTGGGTTCGGGTTGACTTTGGTTGGATCCCCTACAACCCGACCCATTGGACCCGGCCCAACCCCCACCTACCACCACCCCGTCCATTTAAAGCTTCCATCTCTTTCTCTCTCTTCATAAACTCCTTCACCATTACTCCTCTTCTTCTTCTTTCTTTCATTACTCTCTCCACCTACCAACCATAGGCAAGTACAACTTGCTTTCCATGAGAACCCATATTTTTATAGTTCATTTGCCATCCTCTCGTGATCCTAAGAGAGTTTAGAACTTGGCATTTCTCATTTCGAAGTCTTAATTTTTGTAGATATAAAAATTAGTATTTTCGGATTTTGGTGGTCTTGATCTATCAAACTCCTTTATTTGCAAATTTTAATGGTTCTATATTATAGAGAGTTTTATTCTACCCAATTTTGACCTTTGGAAAGTTGGATTTGGACTTGTTTTGACCAAGTTATGGACTTTTGAAGCTTTGGGGTGCAACCATAGAGTTCTTGCTGTTTGGAGAAGACAGTGAGCAGTGTACGCTAGCTTTTTAGCTTGCGTCACTGAGCTGTGCGCGCTCTTTAGCGCAGCGCAGTATGGAGTCCATACGCTGCCTTTTTAGGAAGCCTGCGTCTTGCATACGCTACCTTTTGGAAGCGTATGTCGTATGGAGTCCATACGCTGCCTTTTGGGAGCGTATGACTCGCATACGCTGACTTGGATGGTCAGGAGTCGTATGGAGTCCATACGCTGCCTTTTGGGAGCGTATGACTCGCATACGCTGACTTGGATGGTCAGGAGTCGTATGGAGTCCATACGCTGCCTTTTGGGAGCGTATGACTCGCATACGCTGACTTGGATGGTCAGGAGTCGTATGGAGTCCATACGCTGCCTTTTGGGAGCGTATGACTTGCATACGCTGACTTGGATGGTCAGGAGTCGTATGGAGTACATACGCTGCCTTGAAGAGGAGTCGTATGGACTTGCATACGCTAGACTTGAGCGTAGCCTGACTTGAGTGCAGCCCTGTATATTGATATTTTATTAGATATTTAACGTCCATTTTATATCCTTACGCCTTTTGGCATAAACTTGATATAATCATGATATGTTAATATTTCTGTTAAATATGGATTGTTACGTGGGATGTCCCATGTGTCGTGAATTGAGTATAGATACCCCGATTGACTGGAATTAAACCCTGAGAGTTGTAGACTCGACCCCACTGAATATTAGTTGACTTTCATGCCTTGTCACCATTGATAATGATGGTTATCTTGACTAAATTGATCATGTGTTCCTAGTTGGAACTAAGAGACTGGCTAGTCGTCTTATTGAAATAAATGAATGAGACACGTTCATGTTATGAACTATTGTAATCGACTGGCTGATCCCGAATATTGACATACATGCACATGCAGGCTTCAATCTATTTATTTATTTATTTACTTATTTATTTTCTACAAAAGAAGTATGTGTACTTTATGGTCAAGGCATGATTACCGTGGTTAGATTTGATTGTTGCATTACGCTATGTAAGACCTGCAACCTAACCGCACTGGTATCGTTGTCGAGCTGTGCATATCGTACCCCGTACGAAAGTACTCATTTGAATGACCATGATCCACGGCATGGGATTTCACTCAACGTAGGGACTATTAAGTTAAATAAAATAATGATTGCATGGAGAGAATGGATTCTCGAGTTCTTACATGGCAGCCCCCTTGGAACGAGTAGTATCCGACGGGCCGGCTGGTTCCCACAGATACTGTAAACCTGCCACACGAGCATGGAGCAGTATCTGGTTATATTATTTATTGTATATTATATATTGATGACGGGCGTCCTGCTGGGACTCGTCTAATTCATGCATGGCGTACATGATTCACTGGATAGACTAGCCTTGCTTGCACATAGTAAGAACTGAGGAATCCCTAATTGCATTATTCCAGGATAACTTGGAACACACAGTAGCAAGCCGTAGTAGTTGAATGGCCGTTTAAATTGACTTGTTTGTGTACTGTACTACTCTGTTACCTAACTGGGATGATCAGAATGTCAGGACATGACGGGCCAACTTCTGTCCTTGTTTGGTTGGGAGGTTGGTTCGAAGTGTCGTGATGTTATGAGAATCCTAGTGGCAAGCAGAGATCTATTTGTCATATTTTTCATTACTGGTTTTAGTTCTCATGTCGTGCTTCCTTGTGGTACTTGCTATTAGAGGTCTAACCTCTCTAGTTTTGCATGGCCAGATTTAGAGCCGGTCCCCGAGGATCCAGCTTACTTCTACCTCCAGGATGGTCAACACTAGAGGGATGATCGCAGGAGGACTCGAGTGGGTTCCTTACTTCACCGCTCGTTTTGTCATTTACCTTATACTTAGCCGTTTGGCACCGACATGTTAGTCGGATTGTCTTGTACTTACTTTTACATAATTGTAATTAAAGTCAGACTGCAGCTGATAACAATTGTGTATACTTTTGCTACATCAATATGGCTATGTTTTGTAAAGCCAGATAACAAGAACATTTTGACAGAGCGTTTGGGACGCCTTACTGTATTATCTTACATGTTCTCTATTACTGTTTCTTGTTTGAATGATTAAGACAATAGATGTAAAGTGACCATAGTGAGACTTTCATGTAGTATGCACTCCCTCGTCTTTTAGATAACATTGATCGTATTATACGGTATTCATCTACCCGTAATACGTAGCTGGCTGAGTCATTCCTCCGCTCTCCAGTATTCTGGTTCTGGGACGTGACATATACCATATTATGGTGAACAAGCCCCCTCATGATTTTGACCCAAGTACCAGTTTTGTTGCTGGTACTGGCTTGGAGGAGAAGCCGAAAGGGTCCAAGACGAGGAAAAGGAAGGAGAATGCAGTTGAGGTGTTAGACTCGGAGTCCACCAATACGGACGAGGAGGATGACGCTGACGACTTATCTCTTCCTCATACTGATGATGTGGTGGCAGATGAGGCCCCTGTTACGCCTAGTCCTTCCCGAAAGCGAAGCAGGCGTGGGTCCGCCGTTGGCGGCATAACTTACTTTCGAAAATGGGCTACGGTCAAGCCCCGCAGGCCAATCATTAGGGAGAGAAACGAGGATGCTGATGCCGTTTTGGAGGTGAATCGAATTACAACCATCTTTTTTAGCTTTTCTTTTCTGCACTATGATCTGATCATTCTCATTTTTATTGTAGGCGTCCGGAGAAGGGGACTCTCGAGAGCCGGCTACTGTCTCTGAAGTCGACCCGGCTGTAGCCACTTTAATTAGTGATATGAGTACTGAGCTTATCTCCGCCAGGGTTTTCCCGACGACGGTTGATGTTTCTCCCGTTGCTGATATCCCAATCCAGGGCGATGTGGGCTCTACTGAGCCAATCCCTGAGGTTGTTGAATTCCAGCTGGGTGATGTTGATCCCATTGCGTCTACCTCCGGGGCGGCTGGGGCAGAAGAACCAGCTATATTCGGCTCGGACGTCGCTGGTGAGGAGGATACAATGGTTGTGAGCAATCCTCAGCTTTAGCAATCCTCCCCTGGTAAGCTAAGTCAAGTCTTGACTAGTAAGGAGGTTTATTTGCTCTATCTTCACATCCATCGGGTTAAGCTGATCGATGGTTGCTCCGGACATACAGGTCATGCTCCTTCACCACTGACAACGGACATCGTCGAAGGAGAAGTCACCTGAGAGGATCTAGTGGATAAAAATTTGCCTCCTCCTTCTTCAGCTCATATCGAGGGGCCTCCTGCCGGTTCGAGTTCGAGAGAATAGGCAGTAGAACGGCCGGGACGAGGAGTGTAGCACCCATTTTCCCAAATGAGGATAATTTTTAAATTTTGTGTTTATAATTATTTTAATAATGATATTTAATTCATGATATGATTTTTAATGATTTTAAATCATTTTAAAATTATTTAAATCAATGACTTGTGGTTTTGACGTTTTGCTAGTGAAACCCTAGAGACTGTTTGACCTAGAGCCTAACCATGTGATTATGATATTTTAATGCTATTTTTGGCCTGAGAATATTTTTTGCATTTGACCACTTTGAATTATTTTGATATTATTTTATTATTTATGATATTGTTTTGGGGTTATTTGAGTCGGGTTCAAATTTCAACTCAATTCGACTTGAAACGGGGACCCGGGGGTAGTTTGACTCTAGTGGGACCCACACACTAGTTAGGCATGGCCCACATGATATTAATTTTAGTCCACATGATAGAAATATTTTAGTTAGAGGTTAGACTAATTATTATGGATAAGGTTAGTGTGATTAGAGACTTTAGAATGACTAATTTAGCCCCAACCAATTAGCCCTTTTCTAATACTCATAGAATAGGTTAGTGGGGGCATTTTGGACCTTACCATAATAGGACAAACAGCCCCATATGGCCAGCCACTTTGGGAGAGGATAGGCTCAAGTTCATTTCATTATTCTCATCCACACTCTCTCTCTTGTTCTTTCCCAAATTCCTAGAGAGCAATCCCTAGCAATTTCTCCACTAAATCCTTCCATTTTACCACCAAATATTTTTCTTTCCTTCTCCATTCTAGCCAAGGAGGAAGCTACCCAAGTTTGGGAGAATTCGGAGCTCGTTCGTGTCCTTTTGGAATCTCTACGTGTCGGTGTCGCTCCGGGAAGGCTTTTCTTCGATTCGATCTACCGGGAGGTATAAATCCCTTCTCCTTTTCATTTCCTCATGCATATAGGTCTATTTTGAACCCATAGGAATGACCCCCATGGTTGTATCTCCATTTGTGTCCTTTTCGTATCCATTTGGAGGTCATAGGAGTGTCATTTGTGTTGTGGTTGTGTCCATGTAGGAAAATCCCAAATTTGGACACACTATGTGTTGTTGTTATGTATGAATGAATTATTACATATTTAATCTCATATTTTTGTATTGGAGATGTGTTCTATAGTGTCTCATATAGATATATTAGTGTAGAGAGTGAGTTCTTGATATATTATGTTATATACTTGTGTTCTTTTGTCTCAACTACCTAAATCCGTCATGATTTTTATCCACGTTTTTAATTTTAGCCCTAACTTAGAAATATCATAACTTCTAACTCAAAGCTCGGTTTAATCTTCCGTTTTTTTTTAAAAGAAGCGTATTGAAGTTAGCTTTCCAAAAACATGTATTAATAGGCCTAATTCTTTATGTAACTTTCTGGAGAATTATTTGAGTGTCAGCTATACGAAAGACAAATGCGTTCTCGGTGTTTTCGCGATTCCGGGAGTTTCCGAAAACGAAAACGCGATCCGTTTGAAGTTTCGGAAAGCTAAGACATAGATCTATAACATAATTTAATCCTAAATTTTAATTCATGTTGAGATGGTACAGTATTGATTATTAGTAGGAGTTACTATTCAGCATATGTATTTTGTGCACCCTTGTGTGTAATATAATGTTCTATTTGATTTTAACCCATGTTAATGTATATACATTATGTAATTAAATAGAGAATGCAAGCATGGGTAAATGTTTAAATAAATGATGTATGAGGTGTAAGTATCCTATCTAATGTAAGCATGTATAAGTATGGCTTGTAATGAATATGTAGGTTCCATAGTATGTAATGTATGGTGCATATAGTGGTGTAAGAGAATAAATGAATGATGAATGAATGCAAGCATGAATGTAATGTAATAATAGATATAATGTATGCAATATACAAGTTAATGAGATGTAATGTTCTATGTTAACACAAATCCTATATTACCTCATGTACCCCCTTACACTATGTTGACACTATCACACTTGACACATTGTTCACTTACACTTTGATACTCTTTGATATATATAAACTATGTATGCCCATTTAACCCTCACTTGCCCCTTTGCCATGTTCACATACACACACATAGCCTCTTAAATAAGTATTTATGAATATAGTTAACTTAGCTATGTATGTATATTATATATATGTTAGCATACTGTGTTGTAATATATAAGTTTATATAACCATTTAAAATGCCATGATTATAGACCTAATGTTGAATACCAATATATGCATGTGTATATATGTGTAGACATATATAGCTTAAAGTAATAGATTACCTAGTGTATATCCAATGTGAATTCTTGCCTATTTGAGTATTGAATAATTGCATGCTATATAGAGTTGGGTGTATGTAGGTTTGTATAGCCTTATATTGATGTGTGCTTGCTAGGATAGTCTTGGTTAGGCCTAGTAAGACTTGCTGGGTTAGGACATGACCTAGTTTGACCTAGTTTGACTAGTGCAGTTGACCAGAGTTGACCAAGGATTGACTTTGGCCTAGTTTGACCTAGATTCATGTAGAATGCATTGTAGAGCTTTATATTACCCTTTTGGACATGTTGTGACTTGTGCTGTTCTAATTAGGAGCCAGACACCTCTCCTCGGATAGTATCTTTATCTTGGACATTCAGATATCAGGCGAGTACATTCTCTGATCTTTTCATACTTACCTGGATTATTTTCTTGCTCTAGATTACTCTACTTGATGCTGACACGTATCTTCACGGATTAGTACTATATGGATCCTTTCCTGAGATGTTATCCCTCTACGGGTGTATCGGGTATTTCATGTTCATATACATTATCATGTGCATCAGGTACTTCTTGTACTCGTACTAGTTCATGTTTTACATGTTCTCATGTGCTTCATGTGCTTCGTGTGCCTTCATGTGCTTTCATGTGCTTATCATATGCCTCATGTACTACTCATTATATGAGTTCACGTATCTTAGCTGTATTCATGTGCTTATAACATAAGTTGAACAGATCCTTGTGTATTGATTGGGGCGGGGTGAGTAGAATTGGTTATGTGATCACTATCCCCAGTAGCTATATTCATGTGCCTCCTTATTTGTATTCATGTGCCCCCAAGCCGTTTACATAAGCATTGTGCTCTAAATCACGTAGCTACTTACAGTCTCTACTATCATGTATTTACTTTCAGTTACAAAATATCTCCTGTTTACTCGTACTTCCTATTCAGCACTTCCTGTATTTTACTCTATTGCATGATTTATACTCATAACCAGCTATGAACTGTTTTAGAGATATGTGCTCGTTCCCGTCCTGACTGGACCTGTTGTTAAATTTTACAGATAGCTTGGAGGTTGCCTGCTAGCCTAGAGGAGACACATTAGAGGTTGTTTAGGTAGTTATTTTAATTGTCTGGAGTTGTATTTACTTTATGGATTACTGTATCTGAGTTTGGAGATTTGAGATGTATTTCTGGATTTGTGTATCTTAGACACTTAGATTTCTTTCTGTTGTACCTCTTTTGGATTTCATGTTTTATCTATCCTTATCATGCTCTACTTTAGATGTGATTGAGTCTGTATTTGCTATGTCACCTCCATTCGGAGAGTATAAATTGTTTAGCCTTATACTGTTAGATGCATGAGACCTAGGACAGCGTT
This sequence comes from Iris pallida, assembly GCA_029216955.1. Lineage (NCBI taxonomy): Eukaryota > Viridiplantae > Streptophyta > Magnoliopsida > Asparagales > Iridaceae > Iris > Iris pallida. The sequence goes on from JANAVB010002395.1 coordinate 24,762,889, forward strand.
CTACCGCCGACACTGCGGCGTAGGCTGGACGTACCCACTTCTCGTGCCCTTATTCTAGGGTGCGGGTCCTGACACGTTTTTAGTGGTGGCCCATGCAGGTCGAGATTCGCATTAGTACGATTTCGTAGTAGCGCAACGACTTAGTTGTACTACTACGAGCCTGCTATAGGATATATAAATTAAGATGTTAGGATGAGAGGATACTCAATCACTGTTAGGATTCCTTGAGAGATTCCTGGGATGACCCTTGAGAATCTCATTTTGAATTTCGATTTAAACTCCTTTTTCTTGTTTTGATTCACCTTTTTCCTTGATTTGAATTTGATTTTGTGGATTTATTGTAGAACTTTGAATCCTGGTATTAGTTGATGATTTTGATAAAATTTTGTAGTTATTGATTTAATTTTGTATTTAGATTAATATTTTCAAATCCAAGGTACTCAATCACACTTAGGATTCTTTGAGAGATTTCTGGGACGGCCCCTGAGAAACTCATTTTGAACTTCAATTGGAATTTCTTTTCCTCTTGTTTGGATTCACCCTCATTCCTTGCTATTGAATTTAAGCTTGATGGGTTCCTCTTGTTTGAACCGATGAGAAGGAACATATCTTCATTATTCCTTCTCGCCATTATTCCCTTGCATTCTTATTTACCTCTTATCTTAAACTCTGTCTCATTACATTAATTACCTATATCTTGTCGTCCCTACCAGATGTACTTCGAAACCCTTGAATCTTCGTATCTTTTGCATGGGGAAGGCTAAGGGAGTGACGTAAATTATGTAGCTCAGAGAAGACGTAACTGGTTATTTTATGATGATCTAAAGGAAATCAAATGTGGAGTGTTCCATATGGAAACTTGAGATAGAAATGTGGTAAAGGTCTCGAATAGAATAAAGAGATGTATACTGCCAATCTGGAAACAATTACATTTAGAGAAATTTTGGGGTTATGAGGTAGTTTATAGGTGTATTCAAAACTAATGAGGATATCAGAGGTCAACCTAGTTTTGAGAACTTAGAAAATCTTGGTTATTGATTCTGGGGAAAACTTTTACTCTGAGGCTATGTAGAAGGTTAGTAATGGAAAAGAGAAGTTAATTGTGTTTAATAAGGATATTAAACAAGATGTTGCGAGGAAATGACTAGGGATAGAGAGAACACAAAGTTATGGAAGTTTAGAGATTGTTGTGAAATATTTTTATGAGAATAATATTCAAGGGTGTATGTCAAAGAAAATACGGAAGTTGATTTTATGATAGAAGATAAGTTTTGTAAGGCCTAGAGATTTAAATTAAATAATACGAGGAGAACAATTTGAACAAGTTCAAGGAATTCGTAAACGGGATTTAGAGGTTTTGGGTCAAATTTAAGACAAGGTGAAAGAACTTGGAAATTTAAATAAATGGTTAATGTTGATTCCTAAATGTGAGGGCTGTTCTTCAAGAGTGATGTTTGGAAATTGGGAATTGCCTACGGTAGTCATGGTAAGGGTTTAAGTAAAGGTTAAATTTTTATATGGAGACTGGTGAGGTAAAGATATGATTGGCAAGTTATGACCAGATGAACTTAAGAGTATCAGAAGCAGATGACTAACTCGATCTTCATTATTTTTGTGCATTAATTACCACCTCTTGAACTTCCACTTTCTAATTGAGATCCTTGACGTTCCTTATCGTGACTTTGATATTCGGAATGTAATACTAGCTGTTACCCTCCAATAAATCTTATATGCAAGACCTAGACGAGCTCACCTTCGTGTAGGTATATCATGTCCTACTAAAACCCGTCTTCTTGTACTCTATTTTCTTGATATGATTTTCTGGTCAACTGGCTAAACTATAACCTCTACCATTATACTAAATTTCTTCTTATTTCAATTAGAAATCCAGCCTTGACTCAATTCTTTCGACCCGACATGTGATGGTGTTCTGCTTGTTTTCTTAGATGCTTAACCTTGTACCTTTTCTGATTACTTGACCCGTTGGTTAAGAAACTTGGACTATGTAATTCCTTTCATCATTACCACCCTTATATCTTGTGCTGCTAAATTAGCCTTAGTTTTGCAAGCTTATCTATTTTCGAGCTTGGTCATGACAAATTTTATTGGGTGGCCACCCACTAACATATTGTCTAATCAGAACCGGTACATGATGGTCTGATCAACCTATTGCACTTTGGTTCGCTTTTTCATGTATCAATCTACGAGAATGGAGACATAGTTAAACTTGACCCTAGAGTCTCATTCGCGACAGCCTTGACAATTCTTCTTGAAATCTTTTCATCGCCTATGAACCTCGTATTCGTACTCAGTCGAATTAAATTTAATCATGACCTGAACCTCCATCATTGGATGCTCGTGCTCATAGTTTGATTTCATTGATTTCCCTTCTTGCCCAAATCTCGTTTTATCCCGAAATTGATCAACTTAGATCGTGTCAAGACAAAAATCTATTTGTGATTTATTGTGCCTAAATTTTCAATTTTGCCATTTTATGGAATAGTAACCTTTTAATAATTTCTTAGTTGCTTGTTAATGATCAATTTTTATATAGAATGGTAGACAGCCCTACAACCTTGATGATTATTGTTCTCTTACCTTCCCAATTAGGACACCCTAGATTGTTTGTGTGTTGATACCATAGTACTGTTTTGACCTAGAATGATTAGTGTACCTATGTGAGACTTCCAACTGCTACGGTATGCCCTGACCTTTTATACTATTCCTTCAAATTGCATGATTTAGATAAAAAAAAATTTAGACCTTGATTGGTGGGAAATAGGGACGTCACCCCATTAGTATCAGTTGTTGATATATATAGGTTAGTCCTTGATGTGGGGATGTGTGTCTATAAAAATGTAGCTTATGAGATTTATGAGAGATTATAGTATCAGCCTTGATAGGATGTACTAGTCTTTTGGTGAGTATAAATGTGTTATGAGAGATAGGGGCCTATATGTCTTAGTAATGCATCGTTCCTATGGTAATAGAATGTATTAATAGATGGTTAATAGGAAGATAATAGTTTGAGCATACCTATAGCCTATGATCAGTTCCTTTTCATCCTTAGTTAAGACCACTTTAAAATAGGTCCAGTCCCTTGGATATAGGTTCCAGTCCATATTTTATTGAAGTTCCATTACCGCCGTACAGCAGAGCAGTATTGGAGGTATTCCTAGATTGACACTTTTTAGATGTCCGTTTATTATTCCAGTGTTAGGAAGTGTTACCTTAGATATTGGGTAGGTTAGAGGCTCTAGAATGAGTACTATCGATCTTAAATTTCGAGGACGAAATTTTTCTAAGGTGGGTAGAGTAGTAGCACCCAGTTTCCCAAATAAGGATAATTTTGAAATTTCATATTTATAATTATTTTAATAATGATATTTAATTCATGATATGATTTTTAGTGATTTTAAATCATTTTAAAATTATTTAAATCAATGACTTGTGGTTTTAACGTTTTGCTAGTGAAACCCTAGAGACTGTTTGACCTAGAGCCTAACCATGTGATTATGATATTTTAATGTCATTTTTGGCCTAAGGATATTTTTTGCATTTGACCTCTTTGAATTATTTTGATATTATTTTATTATTTATGATATTGTTTTGGGGTTATTTGAGTCGGGTTCGAATTTCAACTCAATCCGACTTGAAACGGGGACCCGGGGGTAGTTTGACTCTAGTGGGACCCACACACTAGTTAGGCATGGCCCACATGATATTAATTTTAGTCCACATGATAGAAATATTTTAGTTAGAGGTTAGACTAATTATTATGGATAAGGTTAGTGTGATTAGAGACTTTTGAATGACTAATTTAGTCCCAACCAATTAGCCCTTTCCTAATACTCATAGAATAGGTTAGTGGGGGCATTTTGGACCTTACCATAATAGGACAAATAGCCCCATATGGCCAGCCACTTTGGGAGAGGATAGGCTCAAGTTCATTTCATTATTCTCATCCACACTCTCTCTCTTGTTCTTCTCCAAATTCCTAGAGAGCAATCCCTAGCAATTTCTCCACCAAATCCTTTCATTTCACCACCAAATATTTTTCTTTCCTTTTTCATTCTAGCCAAGGAGGAAGCTACCCAAGTTTGGGAGGATTCGGAGCTTGTTCGTGTCCTTTTGGAATCTCTACGTGTCGGTGTCGCTCCGGGAAGGCTTTTCTTCGATTCGATCTACCGGGAGGTATAAATCCCTTCTCCTTTTCATTTCCTCATGCATATAGGTCTATTTTGAACCCATAGGAATGACCCCCATGGTTGTATCTCCATTTGTGTCCTTTTCGTGTCCATTTGGAGGTCATAGGAGTGTCCTTTGTGTTGTGGTTGTGTCCATGTGGGAAAATCCCAAATTTGGACACACTATGTGTTGTTGTTATGTATGAATGAATTATTACATGTTTAATCTCATATTTTTGTATTGGAGATGTGTTCTATAGTGTCTCATATATATATATATATATATATATATATATATATATATATATATTAGTGTAGAGAGTGAGTTCTTGATATATTATGTTATATACTTGTGTTCTTTTGTCTCAACTACCTAAATCCGTCATGATTTTTATCCACGTTTTTAATTTTAGCCCTAACTTAAAAATATCATAACTTCTAGCTCAAAGCTCGGTTTAATCTCCCGATTTTTTTAAAAGAAGTGTATTGAAGTTAGCTTTCTAAAAACATGTATTAATAGGCCTAATTCTTTCTGTAACTTTTTGGAGAATTATTTGAGTGTCAGCTGTACGAAAGACAAATGCGTTCTCGGTGTTTTTGCGATTCCGGGAGTTTCCGGAAACGAAAACGCGATCCGTTTGAAGTTTCGGAAAGCTAAGACATAGATCTATAACATAATTTAATCCTAAATTTTAATTCATGTTGAGATGGTACAGTATTGATTATTAGTAGGAGTTACTATTCGGCATATGCATTTTGTGCACCCTTGTGTGTAATATAATATTCTATTTGATTTTAACCCATGTTAATGTATATACATTATGTAATTAAATAAAGAATGCAAGCATGAGTAAATGGTTAAATAAATGATGTATGAGGTGTAAGTATCCTATCTAATGTAAGCATGTATAAGTATGGCTTGTAATGAATATGTAGGTTCCATAGTATGTAATGTATGGTACATATAGTGGTGTAAGAGAATAAATGAATGATGAATGAATGCAAGCATGAATGTAATGTAATAATAGATGTAATGTATGCAATATACAAGTTAATGAGATGTAATGTTCTATGTTAACACAAATCCTATATTACCTCATGTACCCCCTTACACTATGTTGATACTATCACACTTGACACATTGTTCACTTACACTTTGACACTCTTTGATATGTATACACTATGTATGCCCATTTAACCCTCACTTGCCCCTTTGCCATGTTCACATACACACACATAGCCTCTTAAATAAGTATTTATGAATATAGTTAACTTAGCTATGTATGTATATTATATATATGTTAGCATACTGTGTTGTAATATATAAGTTTATATAACCATTTAAAATGCCATGATTATAGACCTAATATTGAATACCAATATATGCATGTGTATATATGTGTAGACATATATAGCTTAAAGTAATAGATTACCTAGTGTATATCCAATGTAAATTCTTGCCTATTTGAGTATTGAATAATTGCATGCTATATAGAGTTGGGTGTATGTTGGCTTGTATAGCCTTGTATTGATGTGTGCTTGCTAGGATAGTCTTGGTTAGGCCTAGTAAGACTTGCTGGGTTAGGACATGACCTAGTTTGACCTAGTTTGACTAGTGCAGTTGACCAGAGTTGACCAAGGATTGACTTTGGCCTAGTTTGACCTAGATTTATGTAGAATGCATTGTAGAGCTTTATATTACCCTTCTGGACATGTTGTGACTTGTGCTGTTCTAATTAGGAGCCAAACACCTCTCCTCGGATAGTATCTTTATCTTGGACATTCAGATATCAGGCGAGTACATTCTCTGATCTTTTCATACTTACCTGGATTATTTTCTTGCTCTAGATTACTCTACTTGATACTGACACGTATCTTCACGGATTAGTACTATATGGATCCTTTCCTGAGATGTTATCCCTCTACGGGTGCATCGAGTATTTCATGTTCATGTACTTTATCATGTGCATCAGGTACTCCTTGTACTCGTACTAGTTCATGTTTTTACATGTTCTCATGTGCTTCATATGCTTCATGTGCCTTCATGTTCTTTCATGTGCTTATCATGTGCCTCATGTACTACTTATTACATGAGTTCACGTATCTTAGCTGTATTTATGTGCTTATAACATAACTTGAACGGATCCTTGTGTATTGATTGGGGCGGGGTGAGTAGAATTGGTTATGTGATCACTATCCCCAGTAGCTGTATTCATGTGCCTCCTTATTTGTATTCATGTGCCCCCAAGCCGTTTACATAACCATTGTGCTCTAAATCACGTAGCCACTTACAGTCTCTACTATCATGTATTTACTTTCAGTTACAAAATATCTCCTGTTTACTCGTACTTCCTATTCAGCACTTCCTGTATTTTACTCTATTGCATGATTTATACTCCTAACCTGCTATGAACTATTTTAGAGATATGTACTCGTTTCCGTCCTGACTGGACCTGTTGATAAATTTTACAGATAGCTTGGAGGTTGCCTGCTAGCCTAGAGGAGACACATTAGAGGTTGTTTAGGTAGTTATTTTAATTGTCTGGAATTGTATTTACTTTATGGATTACTGTATCTGAGTTTGGAGATTTGAGATGTATTTCTGGATTTGTGTATCTTAGACACTTAGATTTCTCTCTGTTGTACCTCTTTTGGATTTTATGTTTTATCTATCCTTATCATGCTCTACCTTAGATGTGATTGAGTCTGTATCTGCTATGTCACCCCCATTCGGGGAGTATAAACTGTTTAGCCTTATACTGTTAGATGCATGAGACCTAGGACAGCGTTCTACCGTCGACACTGCAGCGTAGGCTGGACATACCCACTTCTCGTGCCCTTATTCTAGGGTGCGGGTCGTGACAGGGCGAGATGGTTCCTACAGCCTCGCTGATTCATGTGGCTCCGGAGGTCGACCTTTTCGCCCTGCCCATTCTCCAGATACTTCGGGCGGCGGAGGAGGAGATGGCTGCCGTTCAAGCATCCTATCGATCGGAGCTTGTTTTCCTGGTGGCAGGGGCGTCAAGTTCTGGTGCATCTTCTTCAACTCTGCCAACTACTCTTCCTCTGACGCCGTCTTCTTCGGAAGTTCTCGATAAATCGTTGAATGATGTGGTTGACAGTTTCTATCGCCACCTGAAGTGAGAGATTGAGGCTGCCGTAGAGAGGGGAACATCCTTTGCATTGGCTCGTCAATGTGCCCGTGGCCAGATTGAGCTTCTCAGAACCCTCCCAGGTGGGGCAGGGATGGTTGATCTTTTGGAGCCCAAGTTACTAGAAGCTGATCAGCTGGTGGCTCAGTATCGAGTACTGCGGCAAGTTGATCTATCTTCAGCAATAGATCAGGAGCGTGCCTTACTTTTAACTGCCATAGAAAAGGTAAGGACGGTACAGGAGATGTCCAAGCCTGCTCTGATGAAGGACCTTCGAGATTTATCGCTGAGGTATGATCAATTAAGCCACAGCGGAGAGGAATACATCGCTCGGGAAGAGGCCGCCTCTCGTGGGGTAGCCGAGACCAAGGAGCAGATCCTCTAGCTTCAGAGAAAACTGGTTTCTTTGGAGTCTGAGCTGCAGGCCTCGCGCGAAGACAAGGAGCTAATCTTCCGGGAGACCGACAAAGTCACTCGAACCTCAGAAGCCTTGGAGCGTGCACTGAAGAGACTACAAGATGGTTGGCATGCACATGCGCATCTGGAGGATACAGAGAAGCTGACGCAAGAGGCTGAGCGTCGGGCCACCCTGAGATTGGAGCAGTCGATGTCCAAACTGAGGGACCGGCACTGTAAGCCCCCTGAATTTCAGGATTTATTTTAAATTTTTTGAATGAATTATTTTCGATAAATATTTTATTATTTAATTATTTGTGATCATTAATGTACCTTTCCGTGACTTTGACTTCTGAAGCGCCAGGGATGATGCCAATCTCTGTAAACTCTCTTCATGGATTTTGAAGTAGACAAGATTATCTTCGTTTTGATATATCATGTCCCACTTGAACTCGTTTCCTTGTGCTCTTTTTGTATCGCACAACTTCGGGTCGACTTAGACCAATTAATTATTGAATAATTATTCCCACTTTTATCTTTGATCATCGTTTGCACGTTACCGTGAATTTTAATTTAGGAGCACCAGACCAGTCGTTTTCTCAGAACCAACTCCTCATGAATGATCTACTCGAGACGCTCTTCACCCATGACCTTCGTGTCCCACTCAGACACTCCATTTTGTGCTTCATTTTCTTCGCACAATTTTCGGGTCAATTTAGGCCGATTAATTATCTACCGTAAAACCTGATTTAATTTCCAATTTAACTTCGGGACCCGACATTGATCCAACCTAGTCGACCCAAAGTATGGACGTGGCCCACATAAAGCCTACTATCCACATGAAACTTGTGTCCCATTTATTGGAGTCCCTGCATATTATTTATTTACCTGTGATCATAAATACATATTTAATTTCATTATTGCCCCCTGTCCGATTTTGACCCGACCCGGCTCGACCGAACCCAAACCCAAGCTCCATGTTGTACTCTCATGACCGCCCAAATACCCCACATAATATTTCTCTTTTTTTCTATTTTGGAAATATCACTTTCTCTCTCCACTTTACAAATATCATATATATATTTTATATATATATATATATATATATATATATATAAAATATATATATATATATATATATATATATATAAACATATATCTCTCTCTCTCACTTTACACCACCTCACCCCCTCCCCTCTCTCTACTAGCTCACACCCCCCCAACCGACCTCTCTCTATTCTCACTCTCTCAAATATCTCTCTCTCTATTCTCATACTCTCTCTCTCTCTATCTTTCTATATTATATATCACACACACACACTTAATTATAACTCTCTCTCTCTCTCTTTATATTTAAACACACACTCCACCCCACCCATGCCGAACTCTCCACCCCCTCACGTACGGCACCACCACTGTGAACTCCACCACCCTCACCATCCTTCTCCCCATCTCCTCCTTGCTCCTTCTCATCCTCTTCATCATATTCACCACCCTCAACAACACCATCACCATTATAACCATCACCACCACTACCATTAAAACCATCACCACCACCATTCTCTTCACCACCAACTTCACCATCACCCGAGCCACCACTACTCCGCCACCACCGGCGACCGCTCCATCGCTCCACCGCCATGTCTCGGCCTAGCCCGCCCCCGCGCAGGCAGCAGCAGCTGCAACGGCGAGCGGCACAGCAGCATGCGTAGCCGTGCGCGCACGGCCACGCGCGTCGCGATCGCCGCCGCCGTCGCACACCGCCCTGGCCCCCCTGATGTGCGCGCACCCCCGGCGACCTCCCCCAGTCCACCACCATCTTTTTTGACGCACCGAATAGGCTATTCGTGCATTTTGAACGGAATCCCGTCGGCGCGCGCGAGTTTGGAACTCAAAATTTGTATCCCGTCGCAGCGACTTCGCACAGATTTTCTGGTCAATCCGACCGTTGGATCGGCGAACTCCTTACTCCGTCGCAATCTTGGTATATAGCACTTCACTCCCCTCAATTTTTGTCCATTAATTTCGTCGTTTGATACCTCAAAACTGGCCACCAAGTTGACACTTTAAATTGAACTGTTTTTTGACATTTTCGTGGAGCCGACTTCGTCAGCTCGTAACTCCGCCGTCGTAGCTCCGGTTGGCACGCTACATGTTCCTGTGCGCAGCTGGTATAACCCTCTTCTTGCCTCTTTTAAGTTTCGTTTCATTATAAGCACGTTTGGTTGGTCGAATTCGACGCCAAAGTTGGTCGTCCGAATTCTTTAATTTGCACTTGTTAAATTCTATTTTTGAACCCGGGACTCCGGATTCAATTTCTGACACACCAGTAGACTCGTGGCATCATTTTGGCATGTTTTCATATAAAGTTTGCTTGATTTTGAGAACGTGGGCCCTGGCACGTATTTCGGTACAAAGCGGGTCCCACATTCCGAGTCAACAGGTCACTTTGAGATCGGCTTATCGGAATCTAATTTCGGATATATCGTTGAGTTCGTATCGTCATTCTGGACTCGTTGACATATAATTTGCTGAGTTTTGAAGATATTTGCTCCGGCACGCATTTCGGTGCAAACTGGATTCTAAATGTCCGCGTCAATGTGTCATTTTGTGATCGGGACATCGGAATCCTATTTCGGACATACCGTTGGGTTCGTATCATCATTCCAAATTCGTGGACATATAATTTGCTAGTTTTGTAAACTTCTATCTCGACACATTTTTCGGTGCGAAGTATGTCCAATGACGGACATTATTTTGACCCGAAATTACTATTTTGCCCCTGTGTCCAAACACTACTAAAATATGATCTATTAGCGATGTAAGTTAGCGACGGCGTTAAATTACGTCGCTATATATAGAATTCAGCGACTCCTTTATATAAACATCGCAAAACGTCGCTATTCAGCGACGTTCAGCGACAGATATAAAATTACGTCGCTGAAGAGCGACGTTACGTCGCTGGATTATTAAAATATGTCGCCAGTTTACGACGTTTTAGCGACGTCCTCATGTGACGTCGCTAATATTTTTACTTAGGGCACAGTGTTTCGTTTTTCCCACTCACTCGAAATTTCTAATTTTTCCTTCCCCCCTCCGGCGATTCCTTCGGCGACCGCTTCCCCCCCTCCGGCGACTCCCTCCCTCCCCCCGGCGACTCCCTCCCTCTCCGGCGACCCGTACCCCCCCGTCGACCTCCTCCTCCTCGAGCTCAGGTAAACCCTAACCTCCTCCTCCTCCTCTCCCACGGACACACACACACACACGGACACACACGCACACACACACAGAGACACACACACACACACACACACACACACACACACACGGACACACACGCACACACACACAGAGACACACACACACACGGACACACGGACACACACACAGATGGACACACACACACACACACTGGACACACTGTGTCATGTTGTGGTGGACACGAGACACTATGTTGGACACGTACACATAGCCTAGATCCTTTACCAACCATTTATTTTTCATTTTAACATGTTTAATTAGGTGTACTCACATGTGAATTTTGCACAAGGCGAAGCTACTGTGTATATTGTATTGATGTAATAAGCTTTGGTACTTCAATTCTGGTTGAAACTCCACCTGTTATTAGCTTTCTTCATCAATGCTACTTGACTTGTTTGAAAGACAAGTGAGGGACATTTTTGCTCTTATATCCTCTTATTGGTTTATATGGAATAAAGAACTGCCTCAATTCTTACAGCCAAGGATATTTACTGCTTATGTAACATCTTTAGTAGCACTCTCTCTTCTTGTGATGACAAACATTATGCATTTTCGTGCTTTGTTTATTGTGTTGGTTTTGAATTATTAATTCTACACATGGACTAAAATATGGGCATGTTGATATTTGAGTTGATTCTGGACTGAAATCTGGGCATGTTGGACCCTCAATATGGTGGCATAATATTCTAGATCATAATATGATATATCATATACCGTAATGTGATATACGTTTACTACTTTGTATGTTTTCCTAAAATTGCTATCTTCAGCTCTAGACCTGTTTCAGTTTTGATGCTCAATGGGTTCTTTTTTCCTCTTGAACTCTCAATATAGTTTCAAGGAGTCAACATTTCAATATACAATATGTCGGCCGATACTTTAAAATTATATGAAATAGTAGTCACCCCCAAGGTTGACTATTTTTACTGAAAGTCAAAGTAGAGTAAACATCTGACCTAGATTGGACTAAGAGTTGACAAAGTCAACTATAGGTCAACCCTTGACCTAGTTTGACCTTGTTTGACTTTGTTTGACTTAGCTTGACCTTGTTTGACTTTGTTGTCTTCATGTTTGTTAAATGACACCCAGATACTAGTTTTAGTTGTTTAAATGACACCCAGATACTAGTTTTAGTTTCAGTTTGCTTTGGTAACTCACTATTGCTCATTACTTGGTACTAGTTTTAGTTGATTGTGTTTTTTTAAGTCTAAACAAATGACACCCAGATATTACTTGTGTGTATGAGATAGCTTGAGTTGACTCTGGTCATTATTGGTACTTGAATTATAGGTTAGGCTTGTATAGCCTTGAATGGTGTGTGCTAGCTAGTATTGGGATACCAATAGCGATAAGGTAAAGGGTACCTTGGTAGGTCATGACTAGAAATAGGATATTTGACTTAGATTTGACCTTGTTTGACCAAGGTTGACTATTTGACCTTGTTTGACCTTGTTTGACTTTGTTTGACTTAGCTTGACCTTGTTTGACTTAGTTTGACCTAGTTTGACCTAGTTTGACCTTGTTTGACTTTGTTTGACTTTGTTTGACTTAGCTTGACCTTGTTTGACTTAGTACAACCTAGTTTGACCTAGATTGCATATTATTGTTATTAGTAACTGTTCGATACTAATGTGTGTCCCATAATAAGACATAATATACGAATTTGTGCCTGTTGGATAATGTGTGTCCATCTTTGCAGAATTATTTTCAAATGGATATGAATTACTACTTGCGGAATCGTTCATGGATATACAATCGTCGTCCTGATGATATGTGTGGTGTGCGGGATGAATATATAGCGGGAGTAGAGCAGTTCCTGCAGTTTGCTAAGGCGTTCCCTCAGTACATGGACGGCACCAAAATTAAGTGTCCGTGTGTGAAATGTTATAACGTGAAATATTATCCAGAAGTGGAAGTGACATATCATTTGTACTCGAGGAGTTTCACGCCTAATTACTATCAGTGGACCGCACACGGAGAACTTGTGTCTTTAGCATCAGAGCCGGAGCCTTACGTTGAGCCGTATATGCATGCGGGACCTAATTTTGTTTCAGATAATCATGCATACGACGACGGGTGCGTGAACATGGTTTTCGACGCTGCGGGGCCTAGTTTCGTTCATGATGCACCTGAGGAGGCACCGAACGCCGATGCTGCACAGTTCATGGAGTTGCTGGAGAATGCAAGGACTCCATTGTATCCTGGTTGTGAGGATCATTCACCGTTGGAGGTGGTTACAAGACTGTTGAGCATTAAGTCAGATTTTAACATGTCGCAAGAATGCTACAACCGAGTGTTGGAGTTGATTATAGAGATCTTGTCGGCGGGTGCTAAGTTGCCTAAAGACTTCTACCGGTCTAAGAGGATAGTGAGATCGCTCTGGATGGGATACGAAAAAATCGATTCCTGTCGTAATGGGTGCATGCTGTACTACAAAGACGACAAGGACGCAGATGTGTGCAGATTTTGTGGTGCTGATCGCTATAAGACAACTAGTAGAGGAAGGTCTACCGGTGCAAGAAGACCGACCGATTCAATACACTACTTGCCTTTAACACCGCGGTTGCAAAGATTATTTATGGTGAAAGAGACGGCCGAAAATATGAGTTGGCACATGCGAGAACAGATTGAAGGAGTGTTGGATCACCCATCCGATGGAGAAGCGTGGAAGCACTTTGATCGAGTGTATCCAAATTTTACTTCAGATCCGCGAAATGTCAGGTTGGGACTATCTTCTGACGGTTTTACTCCTTTTGGTCTTTCGGGATTCCAGTATTCGTGCTGGCCTGTGATTGTTACTCCGTATAACCTACCGCCTTGGATGTGCATGCAGACTCAGTACATGTTTCTAACCGTTATAATTCCTGGTCCAAACAATCCCAAGAGGAACATTGACGTGTACTTACAGCCTTTGATAGATGAGTTGAATCAGTTATGGGAAGTAGGCGCTAACACGTACGATGTTTCCAGGAAGCAGAATTTTCAGATGAAGGCAACCCTTATGTGGACCATCAACGACTTTCCGGCCTATGGAATGTTATCTGGATGGAGCACTCATGGCCGTCTCTCATGTCCGTATTGCATGGACCGTAGTAAGGCTTTCCGCTTGAAACACGGCGGAAAGCCGTGCTTCTTTGATTGTCATCGGCAATTTCTGCCAAAAGATCATCCGTTCAGAAGGAACAGGAATGCTTTCCGTGCCGGCGTTGTAGAGAAGGGTGATCCACCGCCAAGGTGGTGCGGAGACACGATATGGGAGGAGGTTAAAGATTTTCCAAGTGCTATCGAAGATCCTACAACTGGGTACAAGTGCGATGGATTTGGTAGAGTTCATAACTGGACAAAGAGGAGCATATTCTGGGATCTGCCATACTGGAGTACCAATCTGATCATAATCTTGATGTCATGTATATTGAGAAGAATATGTTTGATAACATAATTAATACTGTGATGGACGTAAAGGGAAAAATGAAAGACAATCCCAAGGCCAGGTTGGACTTAAAAGAAATATGCAAACGCCCTGCGTTGCATTTGATACAGCAGAATGGAAAACAGTTCCTTCCGAAGTCAATTTTTTCGCTGGACAAGGAGGATAAAGTGAGACTTTGTCGATGGATCCAGGGCCTAAAATTTCCAAACGGATATGTGTCAAATCTGAGAAGATGTGTCGATCCGAAGGAAAACAAATTGACGGGTATGAAGAGCCACGATTGTCACGTATTCATGGAGACGTTAATTCCGATTGCATTTTGGGAATTCTTACCGCAGGCAGTTTGGGATCCATTGACGGAGCTTAGCATATTCTTCAGGGATCTTTGTTCTAAGAAATTGCTCGTTGATCGTCTAGAAAAGCAAGAGAAGGACATTGCGGTAACACTATGCAAGCTAGAGAGGGTGTTTCCTCCTGGATTCTTCGACTCTATGGAGCATTTGTCGATTCATCTATCCTATGAGGCACGTGTTGGTGGACCCGTCGAATATCGATGGATGTACCCATTCGAGCGACATTTGAATCACCTAAAAAGAAAGGTGAAAAATAAGGCACGGGTCGGGGGTTCTATTTGTGAAGCCTATGTTCTCGAGGAGATTACAAACTTTTGTTCGATGTATTTCAAGCCTCATGTTGTAACTAATAGAACGAGAGCTTCCAGAAACGATGAGGGAGATCATGAAAGTAATGATACAATACTGAAGGTATTCAATGCTCCAGGAAAGCCATCGGGTAAGATGAAAAAGAGATATCTGAACGATGATGAGCTAAGGGCTGCTCAGGTGTATGTATTACTTAACTGCGACGAGGAGGAAGTAGAGAAACTGGAGGGGTAAGTAATTAATACGTCTATATTATTTTAATAGTGTTAATTATTATACTATTACATTAATTGAACGATGTTGTTTTCATCATATTTAATGATGATGTGAGGTCGGGTAGGCCACACATAACAGAAGAAGAACTAGAACAAGAAATGAGGCGTTATTTTCCATCATGGTTGAGTGCATATGTAAGACTTGAGAACTCTGTAATTACCTTTTTGTATATGCACTTGATTGAGAATGAGCTTAATTGCTTCTTTCGTGGTATTTAGGTCGATCATCCATACGCAAGACTTGAGAATGAGTCTATTAGAACGCTAGCCAAGGGACCAATTTATGCTACAAAAATATGGCCAAGCTACTGTGTTAATGGGTTTAGGTTCAAGTCAACAACTTGCCTGATCAGAGACAACTTTGTGGATCTCGATTCCACCAAAAATAGCTGTTTGTGTATCAGATCTTCAAACTACAAAGATGTTGATGTGGGCAACGATTTCTATGGCGTGTTACGGGAGATTGTGGAGCTGACATATAGTTATGGAATAGAGCCTGCTAAGATTGTGTTATTCAGGTATGATTGGTTCGATCCGATTGAAGGTCAAGGTTGGAAAGTAGACAAGCACGGTCTTGTTGATATAAACTATCGGCGTCGATATCAAGCCTATGAACCATTTGTCCTATCAAGTCAGGCTCAGCTCGTGTACTTCACAAGTTATCCTAAACGGGGAACAACAAGGTCGGACTGGTGGGCAGTATGCAAGACGAAAGCTAGAAATACCTTTGAGGTTGACGATATAGCTTATCAACAGGATGAACTACCTCTTGTAATAAATATTATAGAAGTGGACACGACGGAAGTTTCCTATTACACATCTAATTGTGTAGAAGAAGTAGAATTATCTGAAGAGGAGGATGCAGATGAAAGTGAAGATGTAGAGGAGGAAGAAGAAGAAGAAGAAGAAGAAGAAGAAGAAGGAGAAGAAGAAGTAGATGAGCTAAACGAACTAGATAAATTTTCAGAAGAGGATTAAATCTGTACGTTTGTTTTATCATCATATTTGACACTTTAGTGACACTTCTATCATATAAATCTGTGACACTTCAGTGACACTCTATTGACACTTTTATTGACACTTCAGTGACACTTTTTGACTATAATATTTTTCAAAAATCTGTGATGTCTATCATATAAATATGTTTTTTTGTTTTATTGTCATATGTTTTATTGTCAAGTATGACTAGACCATTCGGACGACGCGGAGGATTATATATTAGGCAGTCCCGTCAGCCTCGGGCTGGGGATGGAGAGGGCAGTTCCGTACCCTCATCCTCATCTCCGAGTACGCCAGTGTACCATTCTGTTCCCGGTCCATTACCGGGACAGGCTAGTTCTAGCAGGTTGGCGACTCCTCCCTCGTCGTCCAGCCTTCCTGTTCCCGGTCCATTACCGGGACAGGGCAGTTCTAGCAGGTTGGCGACTCCTCCCTCGTCGTCCAGCCTTCCTGATCCCGCGTCCAGCATCCCTGATCTCCCGTCCAGCATTCCTACTGTCGACGGCTCTATGGAGGGAGCCCATGCCGATCATATGGAGGACGGCGATCAGACTGATCCTGCCCAGGCAGGAGGTGAGAGCGACCCTCCATGCGCTCCCCCGGGCGAGACACGTATGGAGATTTGGACGGACGGGCCTATGAAGTAAGTTAATTAATTATTATATATTTCTCAAATGATTATATGTACATATATATTCATGAAAAATTATTATTGTATAGATATCGGCCTTCTGCAGTACAGAGACAGCTGGGGACATTTGTGAGGCAGAACTATGGTGGGCCTTGGCTCAACTACTCAGATGCTCCCGCAGATAGGAAGGCCTTTTGGTTCGCCCACTTCAAGGTAAAAAATTTGTTTATTTTTAAATTTTAATAATCATTTGTGTATATTATACAACTTTTGTATTTTACTTCTTGTAGAGGACCTATTTCTATCCACCACACCGGGCGGCGAGGATCGAGGGCCAATTTCCTGCCGTCATAGCCAAGCTCATCCGTGATGCGATCGACGACCAGAAGCGTCGTGATCTCGCCGGACGTCCGATCCAGGGTTGGATTACGCCAGAGCAGTGGACTGCGATGAAGGTTAGATTCAGCGAGCGCCAGTACCAGGAGCGGTCTGAGAAGGCCAAGGTGGCACGGTCGAGCTCCGGTAAGTGGTGTGGCGGCTCCATTCCGATGACGGAGCATTTTTGTCGTCTGGTACATTTCCTATGACGGACATTAATTTATATATAGTTCGATATAATGTTTAATACTAATAATAGATAATATATTTTAACAGGTAAAGAAGGGTGAGGACCCGAACATGGTGACCGTCTTCCTGGTCACCCATCGGAGGGCTGGGGACTTCATTGACGAGAGGGCGACGCAGGCATATGTAAGTTCTATTCAACTAATATTAACTGACTATAATTTAGAAAACAGGAAAATAGATATCAATATAGACTTTAGTAAACACTTACACGTTAGCAAACATGTTCTAGGCCGAGTTTGTTCGACTACAGAAGGAGGCGGCTGATGCTGCTGCTGCTGCTAGTGCGCAAGCAGAGGGAGGGGCTGGTACTTCCTCCCAGCCGCCTGCAGAGCCATCGCCGGACGAGCTCTGGATGACCGCCGTTGGCGGTCTTCAGAAGGGTACGTACTACGGTACGGGATCCTACGGCGCGTATTTGGCTTCGGAGTCATCCCGGGCCCCCTCTGTCAGTGCGTAGTCTCCGGCTACGCAGGCGTCGTTACGAGCTGAGGATGTTCGTCATCAGATCGAGGAGCTGCATCGCGAGTTACAGCAGCAGATTTCTGATGCGGTCGAGCGACGATCCGACCCTCCGATCATCACCGGACGATTTGATGCGGTCGAGCGCAGTATACAGGAGCTGATGAGTCTGCATCAGGCTGCAGCTGCCAACTTGTAGACGCTCACCGAGTCTACGCAGCACACGGAGCGTAGACAGCTCAAGCTGGACGGATCGCAGAGGAGCCTTTCTCTCTCAGTCGCTCAGTATACTGAGAAGGTGGTGAGTGCCCTTGCTGCGCATGGTGAGCGACTGCGAGAGCTGGAGCAGGTACGTCCTCCGGGTCCATCGACGGCGCCAACTCCAGATACTGCACTGCCTCCGGCGCCGACTCCAGACATTGTATTGCCTCCTACTGCCCCTACGGTACAGCTCACCCAGGAGCAGTATGACTACATTCTATCCCAGTTGCGCGGCAGGGGTCCGCAGTGATTTTATTGGTTTTTTTATGACTTGTATGTATTGGCCCTATGGGCAAATTGTTTATTCATACACTGTTGTTTATACACTTGGTGGGAGACTTTTTATCATCTTCCATTTTTATTTGACTCTATTGGATGTTTGTGAGGATGTGTGTCTTTGATATTTACTTTGCACTGCCTCCTATTTTTATTGTGATATTTACTGTGATATCTGCGACGGGATGACAAATATACCTACGCTGGGTTATAAGCGATGATCTGATATACAAAGGAGATGCTGCCGAAATTTTAAAAAAATATATTGTGTATTTTTGTTATGATGTGTGTCTGTGTTTACAGTGAATATGAAATACAGTGTTCGAAACCATCGACAGTTTCGATTACTGTTGTATGTTTTATCTTGGATAGAAATAGCAACAGTTCAGGGTGCACTTCTGAGAGCTTCATTTTCACGTCCTTCACTTTCTCGGACGTCGTAAAGGTTCCCGAGAAGGTGAAGGACGTGAAGAGGAAGCTCTGAGAAGTGCACCCTGAACTGTTGCTCTTTCTATCAAAGATAAAACATACAACAGTAAGCGAAACTGTTGATGGTTCGAACACTGCACTTCACACACACTGTAAACACAGACACACAGCATAACAAAAATATCAATTATATTTTTTTAAATTTTTTTTATATTAGCGACGTATAGCGATGTTCTGCGACGTACTGCGACGTCACACAGACGTCGCTAACTAGCGACGTGACGTCGCTCGACGTCGCTAATATACGTCGCTACGATGCCCACGTGGCCACGTGGATGCCATGCCTCGTCATCATTTACAAACTTTTGAAGCGTCGCTAGTGGTCGCATTACGTCGCAATGTTGGTGACGTACTTATACGTCGCTCTCTGTCGCTCATTTGGCGACGTCTAGCGACAATGGACGCCACGTCGCAAATAGCGATGTTCGGCGACGAAATTACCATCTGCGACTTGCCTATAAGCGACGTAGGTTTTTCGTCGCTAAATACGTCGCAAATCAGTGTTAGCGACGTACTGCGACGTAATTAGCGACGTCTCCTGACGTCGCTAATCTGGGTTATTTTAGTAGTGAAATTGGACTTATGGGTAGACTATCCTAGCTAATTTGACCATTCTGGACACGTTGGTGATATTTATTTTATCATCCGACAACATCTGTAGATTTTGCTTATGTATCATCCTTAATTTGTAATTAATTATTTTTTCCAGAAATTGTTACTTTTTGTTTTTGAATTTTCATATATATTTTAATTGCTGTAAAAACCTGAAAAAAATTGTATTTAAATACTATATTAATTTAGCTAATTTATTACAAATTTTCTAGCATTTAATAAGTACTTTTGGTATTTTATAAAAATAGGAAAACAGAACTCATTTTCAGAATACATGTGTTTGCTGATTTTTAATAAATATTTATGAGGGTTTATAAATTCCAAAAAAATTAGTATAAATTTTTATAATTAACAAGGATCATTTTGGTACTTTATTTTATGTATAATTGAGCTTTTTGTCTATCAAAAATTATTGGAACTCAGTGTACAGTTTGATTTATTTATTGAATAGTTATGACTTTCAATATTTTGTGTTGTTTTGAGTTATAGACATATTGGACCTCACCCCGCACTAGTGTAAAGACTCTAGAAAATTAGTTTGGATATAGTGGCACTCCACATTAGACTTTTATGCTAGGTCCCCACTTGGCTACTATCCAGTTAGGAGTCGTGTCACACCACTAGTGTAGAATCTTGAACATAACTTAGAGGCTGAGTTTGTATATCATTATTGACAGGACATCGGACATCTATATCTTCGTACTAGTATTCTTGCTTTGCTCGAGGCAAGTACATCTGTAAACTCATTTACTGTCTTTTAATGCTAGAACATGTATTAACCCTGTTAAAATACTGATCCTTGAGGTAGCAAGTTAAATCTTCACATGTTGTATTACTTTCAGTACCTGCCATGCTTAGGACAGTTCTTATATCTTCACAAGCTTCTTACTGGTTCTCAGTGCATGTTTCACTATACTTTATACTGCTCTGAGTACTCACATATTTTATACTGCTCTCAGTACCTACCGTGCTTTATACCGATCCCAGTATCTCTCACATGTTTTATATCGTTCTCGTATCTCTCACATGTTTTTACTGTTCTCGTATCTCCCACATGTTTTTACTGTTCTCGTATCTCTCACATGTTAGAATATGGGTTATAGGGAAACTGATAGTTGAGTACGTGATGTCACGACCCGCACCCTAGAGTAAGGGCACGAGAAGTGGGTACGTCCAGCCTACGCCGCAGTGTCGGCGGTAGAATGCTGTCCTAGGTCACAACATCTAACAATATAATGCTAAGCAGTTTATACTCCCCGAATGGGGGTGACATAGCAGAATGTAACTCAATCACAACTAAGAAAGAATAAGCACGATATGATATAGAACTCAAATGAAATACAGATGATCAGAAGAGTCTAAGTGTCTAAGATAACATCTCAGCAAACATCCAGAAATACAAAGTCTCAACTACAGAGTATGGAAGAATATATACAATCCAGATCTCAATGACAGAAATAAAGCCTAACTAAACTAGTCCCAAGACAACATAAGTAAGATAAAGTCTAACTAAACTAGTCTAGGCAGTGGGAGTAATGTCATCATCTAGAGCTGGGTCCTCCTGAGAGTCCAGCTCACAAGTGTCGTCTAGGGCTGTCCCATAGAAAGTATCAACACCAGCCTCATCATCGTCCTCTGTAAAATTTTTAACAGGTCCAGTCGGGACGGGAGCGAGCAAAATACATCTCAACAGTTCATAGCAGGTTAGAAAATATAATCATGCAGTAAAGTAAGATACAGGAACTGAAGAAGGTACAGAATGTAAATAGAGAGAAAACTA
Source organism: Iris pallida (assembly GCA_029216955.1). Classification (NCBI taxonomy): domain Eukaryota; kingdom Viridiplantae; phylum Streptophyta; class Magnoliopsida; order Asparagales; family Iridaceae; genus Iris; species Iris pallida. Next base: position 24,784,386 of record JANAVB010002395.1, read on the forward strand.
TAATAGAAATATCTACTATAAGTAGAGAACTAACAGTGGCTAGTGAGTTAGAGTACAATATAAACATGTGAATGGCATAGGAGATTCTGATGAAACACTAAGGAGGTGATCAGATGAGATACTACTTGGATATTATTCACATGTCTACTTCTACTCCCCCGTACCCCCAATCAATACACAAGGATTCAGTTAATGTATAGGGTTACCTAAACTCAGTTCATAATAAATTAAATTTTAGTTTTCATTTGGCAAAACCTGATCAATACATATGTATGTAAACCCCAAATCAACTCAAAACCCAAAACACAAACTAACATTGGAAAACTGGGATCAACAGTGATTAAGGATCAAAACTTAAATCAAGGCATAACCCAATTTATATGCATATCCTCAGTCTTCATATTCAGTCAAAAATATGAGATCCCTTTCTCAGGTTTTACATTAACAATGAAACCCAACTCAATTCAAACCTCTTCACATTTGAACATCATCAGAAATCAGTATCCCAGATATTATATCACATCTACACATACAAATTCAACACAAGATCAAATAACACACATTTCAAATCCCAGCAAATGAACTGTACAGATATGGTACCAGTTATTACCCAAATCCCAACTTTGTCATTCAAAAACCCATAAAACCCCATATCAGTCATACCCAGAGGTCAGACACCTGTGCACGTGTCAAGTGGGGGTGTGCTCGTGTCCCACAAGGTGGACACGAGGTGTCCAAAACAAGAAAATAGGAATGTATCAGACAGTGCAATAAGGACAGTGTCGTGCAGAGGTGTCGAGCACAAAAAGACACAACGTGTCCACCCCCAGGTCTCGTGGTCGTGTACACACCTAGGTTAGGTCTAGGTGCACGTGTCTAAATGCCTGTAATGTGTCCACGGTGTCGCATGTTCATGATACAAACTCGTATCAGAGAGCAACACTCTCGCGTGCACAGTCCAGGCCACGACCAGTGCGGGCCGAATTTCTTCTCGTGTGGTGAATCGTTTCACCTGAGATTTTGGGGGCATGCTGTCAGTGTATGCCCCTATGTTTCCACCAAAAATCATGTCATAATAAGCCGTGTCGTGTCCTACAGAGGGCTCGTGCAGCAGGGGAGCTGCGCACAGCCTCGTGCAGTGCATACGTGTCCAATTTTGGACACGGACACGGGTGCAATCGTGCTCAGTCCTACAGAAATCTATAAGCCATACAAAAACACTAATTTTTATTCAAACACTTTCCTAAAAACAGATCGAAATCCCCTTTGGGGTATTTCAATAAACACCTACATGTAAGGACTGATACGTGTCCATTTAGGACACGAAATGGACACAAAATCCTACAAAAATCTAGGGTTAGCTAGGGGACACCTAGATCTAGGTTAATATGCAAAAATAACAGCATCTAATATAGAGTTTTAGGGATTTACCTATAGGTGTCAAAATTCCTCAAAAAGCTCCAAAGAGGGGGTGTCTCTTTGCTCCCCAAACTTCACCAAATTGCTAACAAACTGAAAATAAGTTATACACACAGCAAGAATACCTAAATTAGAACCTATTGCAATTTGTTTGAGGGAAAAAGGAATTAAAATGGATTTTCTATGAATTAATGAAGTTGGAAAAATACCTCCTCTTTAAACTTGTGATCTTTCCTAAAAGAGGCTAGCCCTAAATGGAGGAGAGTATAAATAGGGGGGGTTCCCAATGTGGCCGGCCAAGCTAGGTTAGGGTTAGGATTTACATGGTGTGGGCTATGGTCTTCTATGGGCTTAAGTCATTAATCAAGACTTGTGAAGTCATAAGCCATTTATCAAACTCTATTCTAATTCTTATTTTCAATTTGGTTCTAATGACTAGGATATGATTAACTTAAACTAAACTAGGGTTTCATAATCTAACCATGTCACTATAACTAGGGTTAGCTTCTAGGTTAGGCTCCAAAGTCAACACTAGTCAAAGTCTAGAATAACCCTCAAATAAATTATACTAAAAATCACATAAATTCTAATAATTCTTAATAATTCACAACAATTCCAAATAAATCCCAAAAATTCAAAAATGACCAAAATACCCCCATACTAGAAATGATAAATGAAATACCCTAATCACATGGCTAGGCTCTAGGTCAAGCTGTCTCTAGTGTTACACTAGCAAAATACCAAAATTACAAGTCATAGTTTTAAATAGTTTTAAAATGATTAAAAACCACCAAAAATCATAATATGAAATAAATATCTATAAATAATAATTATAATTATAAAATTTTAAAATTACCCTCATCTGGAAAACTGGGTGTTACAATCCTACCCACCTTATAAAAATTTCGTCCTCGAAATTAAAATGATCGCACCCCCTTCTAGGTCAAACATAGTCAAGGGTCAATCACTAGTCAATATTTTTTTCAACATCCTAGTACTTGGTCATCAGCTGGTCAACTCCTTAGGATTTTACCTATGCTAGCTACCTAAGTGTTGGCAACTAGAATTTAGCAAAAAGAGAAACTCTATAATAGGCTAGCTCTTAACTTTCCAATCCTATCAAGTCACCCATAACTAAGTACCTATATTCTAAGCACATAAATACCAAATACCATATATACATAAGCTCAAGAACAACCACCCATTGCATATATCCTAAGTATATCATCTATATATGTATATGACTGATCAACCAAGGGTTAAAGTAGACTAAGCTCATAAGGGACTGAAACCAAAGCTTAGAATTTAGGCTAAGGATGAATGGTCTGAATCATCAGTATAGGCAAAAGGGAATGATGCCAAGGAGACTGAAATTATGAGCTAAAGAACAGGGCATTTGGGTCCACTTGTAAAGTCAAAGTGAAAGGAAACCTACATGGTGACTGAAACATACCTCTAGATCAACCTGGCCTCTCTTCTATATCTGGCTGAACTAACTACATGCAGGACAGTGGTCTGAAGAAGTGAACCAAACTGGTGTACAGAAAATGCAATAGGCAGTATACTACAAATGGGTGCAGGCTACATACCAAATCAAAATACATTACATATATATATACAAACTATATATATATATTAACCCTCATCACCACAACTCTACTCAGGGTCTAATAACACATACTCCCTACCACATGCCTATCACTCCAATGAAGGGGTCAGATACTGTAAGGTATACTGGGACAGAACAGTGAACTGTCCTAATTGGTGAGTGCAGACCTCTAGTATGTATGATACTAACTCTCCAGATATGCAGAATATGGTAAGGGGTTAATGGTTATATTGGTGAGTCAATAATTGGGGTCTGAACTATGGTCCAGTAAAATCTATGACGCAATATGGTTGGTAATGAAAGTTGAGTACAGTGAACAACTTGTACAAGTCTGAACCAAGGGGGCAGGGTATCTAGTGGAGGGTCTGCACACTGTCTATAAAGGTTGATCAACATGACTGAACTCAACACAAGGAGAACTTAACTAAAATAGGAAGTGAACCAATATAGGCTAACAACATGTCAATAATCCTATACATCAATGACCTATAGGTACCAACCAAACCCATATCCCATATGCCAATATCATCTGTAACCTTTCTATATACATAGACCTCTCTGTCTTAGGTGAAACTACTACTATACTCAAGGACAGGCTCTGGTCATGGGTGTCTCACTAAAAAAAGATAAGGGAAAATAATAACAATCATCAAGGTTGTAAGGCATACTAACATCCTATATGAAAACTGGTTGGTCAGGGAAATCATCTACAATGGGTTACTATTTTAATACCAATGGTAACTATCATCTCCAGGGTACAGACACTCTATAAGTCATCATATCATTACACTTATGAAAGAACTACATATGAATAATCTCTACAAAACTAAATATCCCTACTCCTAAGTTATTGATAAAATACAATTTTAAAAACAACAGAAGGGTATGATAGAGATGATATGTTGAAACCTTCTCAAGATAAAATCTGATAATCATATGTGTCTATCCAAAATCATGTTACTCAGAGTCTTCGTCATGTTAGTGAGCAAGGCTACGATAATCACAGAGTCCTTGACCAAGGCACATACTTCTAGAATCATAATATTTAAAATTTTTGCATTGTCGCATGCTTGGCAGCGAAAACCTTAAATTCCTACACCCGAGAAATACGTCCTAAATCTGACTATATGTCCTTACTATGCCAGCTAACACGACTATCGAAGATTCTGAATTTCCATAACTGGGTGACCTAGCCCATATGATTCATCTCAGAAGAAAATCAAATATAACACAAGAACAACAGGACAAAATTGATCAATCAACAAAGAACAGAGGGAATCAAAATTTCAAGGCAGTTATAAGAGGCAATTTCGAAAATGGAATCAAAAGAACGGAACCTGCAACTAGATCTCCAATGGCCTAAGCATCCTCGACTGTCCCGACGAAAGCTCGCTCCTGCTGGCCTCCCCTGGCCTGCTGCTGATGCTGAATGTACCTCTGTTGTTGAGTCGGTAAGGGTAATCCTTCCTGCTGGCCTACCGGAGCCCTAGCTCCTGCTCCCTGAACTGTCTGTCCCGATGACTTGGGACACTCTCTCAGCCGATGATCCGATCCTCCGTAAAGTAAACATCTGCCCAGCCTCTTCCGGCATTCGCCCCAATCGTGTCCTGGTTTCTTACAGTAAGGGCAACTAGTAACATGCTGCTGTCTAGGGGTCTGCTGCGTCTGTAACGGTGGTCCCCTTGGCTGCTCTGTCGGAGCCCTAGCTCCTGCTGCTCCATGAGTCATTGTTGTCTGGCTCTTGGGACATTCCCTCAGCTGGTGGTCGGCCGCTCCACAAAGTAGGCACTTGCCCAGCCTCTTTCTGCACTCACCCCATTCATGCCCTGGCTCCTTGCAGTAGGGACAACTGACTGTCTGTTGTCTGGGTGCCTGATACTGTCTGGGCTGCTGCTACCTCAGTGGCTGCTGTGCCTGCTGAAAGGGTACACGGTCCTGAAAGTACTGCTGCTGAAGGTAGACCCTCGGCTGCTGATACAGCTGCTGAAACTGCAATAGGGGTATCTTGGCCAGGCCCGCACTACCACTAGCTCCATCAAAAGGAGGTGCAATGGGACAATCTATCTTCTGGTGGGCACCTGACCCACAGAAATAGCAAACCTTCAAACTCTTCCTGCACTGCTCCCAGATGTGTCCCGGCTTCTTGCAGTAGGGATAAATGATCGCCTTCGGGTCCTGACCCCGATACTGATACTGCGCCTGCTAAACTCCTACTGGTGTCTGCGTTTGCTGAATCTGCACATGGGGCCTCTTAGCCTGGCCTCCGCTGCTTCTAACTCCATGAATGTCATATCCCCTCTTGAACGACTGTTGCCGCTGAGTTTCCACTATCTGCTGGAAGAAGGAGAACAACCGCGCCACGTCCTCAGACCTTGATGGCAACTGCTGCTGAAGAACGTTCGAGATGACTGGGAAAAGTCTCGGAGTAGGAAGAGGTGCACTCCCATAGGCTGCAGATATCCCAGCCTGAGCTGGCATAACAGGAGCTGCAGTCTCGGGGCCCTGCTGATCAGGACAAGGAGTAGTAGACCCCTCAGTGGTGTCTTCCTGATTGAGATGAGATCGCGCCTCCATAACCATCCTGAAGACAGATCAAACGAGAGGACAATCACTGAGAATGAAGCGATAACATCAAAGGAGAACGGTTTATTTTCAAGGAGAGATAATAATGCAGTAATTTTAGGTAACAAGAATCTGATTAAGAGTTTTTTCTAATGTGATTGAGTACCTTCAAAATATCCTAATCCTACTGCAGGCTGTAGTGATACTCTTGTTCGAATACCACTACACAAACTCGACCTGCATGGGCCACCACTAAAAATATGTCACGACCCGCACCCTAGGGTAAGGGCACGAGAAGTGGGTACGTCCAGCCTACGCCGCAGTATCGACGGTAGAACGCTGTCCTAGGTCATAACATCTAACAATATAATGCTAAGCAGTTTATACTCCCCGAATGGGGGTGACATAGCAGAATGTAACTCAATCACAACTAAGGAAGAATAAGCACGATATGATATAGAACTCAAATAAAATACAGATGATCAGAAGAGTCTAAGTGTCTAAGATTACATCTCAGCAAACATCCAGAAATATAAAGTCTCAACTACAGAGTATGGAAGAATATATACAATCCAGATCTCAATGACAGAAATAAAGCCTAACTAAACTAGTCCCAAGAAAACATAAGTAAGATAAAGCCTAACTAAACTAGTCTAGGCAGTAGGGGTAGTGTCATCAGCTAGAGCTGGGTTCTCTTGAGAGTCCAGCTCACAAGTGTCGTCTAGGGCTGTCCCATAGAAAGTATCAACACCAGCCTCATCCTCGTCCTCTATAAAATTTTCAATAGGTCCAGTCAGGACGGGAGCGAGCACAATACATCTCAACAGTTCATAGCATGTTAGAAAATATAATCATGCAGTAAAGTAAGATACAGGAACTGAAGAAGGTACAAAATATAAACAGAGAGAAAACTATAATAGAAATATCTACTATAAGTAGAGAACTAACAGTGGCTAGTGAGTTAGAGTACAATATAAACATGTTAATGGCATAGGAGATTCTGATGAGACACTAAGGAGGTGATCAGATGAGATACTACTTGGATATTATTCACATGTCTACTTCTACTCCCCCGTACCCCCAATCAATACACAAGGATCCAGCCAGGTTATGTTGTGATTCCATGTAATGGCCCACAAGGGGTGATACATGGTAGGCCCATAAATGGGTGATTCTGGGAATGTCCATAAATGGGTGATTCAAAGAAGACTCTGTGATCATGAGAGTACATGTCACAAGTGATAAATGAACCATGAAGCATAGTGATACACAATGTAAGTGAAACACACAGAACATGTAGTATCCGATGCTCCCTGAGGGGATAATATCTCAAGAAGGGATCCATATAGTACTAATCCGTGTGACCAACGTGACAGTATCAAGTAAAGTAATTTAAAGCAGGAGAATAATTCTAAACAGGATATGAAATGATCAGAGAATATACTCGCCTGGTATCTGAGTGTCCAAGATAAAAGTACTATCCGAGGAGTGGTGTCTGGCTCCTATTTAGAACAGTACAAGTCATAACATGTCCAGAATGGTAATAAGATGCACTACAATGCATTCTAAATGAATCTAGGTCAATCTAGGCCAAAGTCAACTCTTGGTCAACTCTGGTCAACCCTAGAAGTCAAACTAGGTCAACTATGGTCAAACTAGGTCTAACAAGTCTAAATTAGGTCAAACAAGTCATTGTAGGTCTAAACAAGTCTAGGTTATGTTAAACTAGGTTATGTTAAACTAGGTTTAACAATCATTCTAAGTCCTAACAAGTCTACATTAGTCTAATCAAGGCTAAACTAGCCTATGCTAGTATACCAAGTCCATACAACCTATACAACACAAAGTCAAAACCAACATCACACAACCTATATTGCATCTAGGCCTACACATGGAAATCACATAATACATACATATATATATATAAAAGGAAGGAACTAACATGTAAGCTATGTGTGTATATCACAGTGTATACATGTAGGCAAGGGTGTAGCATGTATAAATGTGAACTAGTGCATGTGTCAATGTAATTTGTGTATGTGTATGTGCTAGGGGTACATGGCAGTAGGGTTTAAGGGTCACACTGTGTGGGTGTATATACATATAAGTGTACAAGTAAAAGGGTGTGAACATTTGAGAGTGTGATAGGAAATAATGCGACAGTTTACAAATAGTAGGTGATCTCAGATTTTAGAAATTACCAGTAATGCACAGCATATACAATCTAATGTATTATGCATTGCACATACAATAAAACCTTAATTTAGTTTAACCATTATATTCTCAGATTTTAAAGCAAAACCAAACCAACTCACATTTCGTCTTGAACTAAACCAATCAAATATGAAAACCCAATAAACCTACACATTCTCAGTAATATGTAACATGTAAATATGAACTTAACATTGCAATTGGGTTAAATTATTTGAAAACAGGGCATACATGTGAATAGTCCAGTTAAGTAAAGGGTGTGTGTGTATGACAGTGTCCAATGTTCAGTTAATGCATAGGGTTACCTAAACTCATTTCATAACAAATTAAATTTCAGTTTTCATTTGGCAAAACCCGATCAATACATATGTATGTAAACCCCAAATCAACTCAAAACCCAAAACACAAACTAACATTGGAAAACTGGAATCAACAGTGATTAAGGATCAAAACTTAAATCAAGGCATATATAACCCAATTAATATGCATATCCTCAGTCTTCATATTCAGTCAAAAATATGAGATCCCATTCTCAGGTTTTACATTAACAATGAAACCCAACTCAATTCAAAACCTCTTCACATTTGAACATCATCAGAAATCAGTATCCCAGATATTATATCACATCTACATATACAAATTCAACACAAGATCAAATAATACACATTTCAAATCCCAGCAAATGAACTGTACAGATATGGTACCAGTTATTACCCAAATCCCAACTTTGTCATTCGAAAACCCATAAAACCCTATATCAGTCATGCCCAGAGGTCAGACACCTGTGCACGTGTCAAGTGGGGGTGTGTTCGTGTCCCACAAGGTGGATACGAGGTGTCCAAAACAAGAAAATAGGAATGTATCAGACAGTACAATAGGGACAGTGTCGTGCAGAGGTGTCTAGCACAAAAAGACAACGTGTCCACCCCCAGGTCTCGTGGTCATGTCCACACCTAGGTTAGGTCTAGGTGTGTCACGACCCGCACCCGCTTTTCGAATACGAAGCGTGTCCAAGCCCAGCCTACGCCGCAGTATCGGTGGTAGTACGCTGTCTATACTCAAGTCACGACAATCTAGAATCACAGGAAATCTATATCTCATCTACAGAAAAATCAAGACACAAACAAGATCAGTGCATATCCATAAAACTAAGCAATATTGAATATAAACTGAATGTATCTAAAATCAATATCACGTCCGGTGGACACAAATCCACTACCAATAGACGAAAAAATAGAGAAATACAAGAAATAAATGACTGAGTACAAACTGCTAATCAAGACGACCTCAAATGCAAGCACTGCGATCTGATGCTACTCAAATCCACTCGTCTGTCCTGTCTCAAGCTCGGCTAACCTGAATAGATCATCAAGTCCTCAGAGGACATAGCAAGATACATAATATACATGCCTATCTAGCAGTTTTATCATGCGTAAGAAATAAATAAGAAAGAACAAGAACAATACAAAAGACTACGAACACGAACACAAACACACGAACACTAGAACAACTACGTATAAATGAACTGCCAGATGAACGAATACACGCGATCAATAGAAGAAACCAAACCCTTATCCCGAGTGTGGACTCACAGGTTTGAACTAAGCACTAACCCTCGTCCCGAGTGTGGACTCTCTGGCTAGCTCACGGCAAGACACCCTCGTCCTGTGTGTGGACTCTCTGGTGTAAATGGTCAACCCTCGTCCCGTGTATGGACTCTCTGGTGCCATTTGATCACGAAAAACACCCTCATCCCGTGTGTGGACTCTCTGGTGCACCAAACAACCCTCGTCCCGAGCGTGGACTCTCTGGTTGTGTACAACGATAATCAAGGCTTTGGCAGTTCACTACACGCAACCGTTCTATGACACGACTCAAGCAAGGTACTGACGGGAACTCCAAATGTGAAACACAAGGCCAAAACATAAACATGGCTATAAACAATAAAAACAACTCCATAGAAAACAACACGGAAAGCACTATCCATAAACAATCAAAGTACTAAAAGAAAAGGAAATACATGTAAGTAAAACTGTAGAGGAAGGCAAGGTATACTTGCCTGTGGTCCCGAACTGCTGTAATAGATCCAATGCCAAGTCTGAGCTCAAATGACCTATTTGATAATTCAATAGGATTAATACACAACTGAGAGTACAAGGGAAGCTAACTATTTGGTCATTAAGACTTTTAGGTATGTCTATCTTAAATTATATGTTGTTAATGATGCCTAGTGTTCCTAACTGTTAACTGTTTTCTTGAAAGATCTCAAGTATGGAGATTTTAAGAGTAATCTCCTCAACCTTACACTTGATGCAACCAAGATAAGACATAGGACTAAAGGGTAGAGACTGGTTCGAGTCTTTGAAGACTCATGAATCGAATGTTAACTTGATTTGGTTTGAAATATCAGATTACTAAATAAAGCTCAAGTACTAATGAAGTTCACTTAATAATACAAGAACTGAAATGTCTTGGTTGTGCACATGTTTGGGTAAATGATTTCATGTATTGGAGATGAGCCTTACTACAGGTTTGAGTCATATTGATTTGGCACACACCTATTGCTAACTCTGCTCCTTCACATTGTTGTATCAATGCCACTACTTATAATTTTCTATGACTCGATGTCTGAGTCAGCAATTTGCCAAACTAGACTTGGACCATTTGGGTACTATGGTGTTAAAGAATTCCATGAGTATTCCTGAACCCTCTGAGCCCATACATGCTTATAACAAGGGTTTCCAGTTTAGTTAACACCATGATACCATGGGTGTTAGCCTGAAACCAAGTCCTGTCTGATGGTGTTCATCCAGGAATCGACTCAGGAGAACTACTTGTAACTGATATGGCTATACTCTTGCCTGGAAGTACTCTCCAGGTTTACCCATATGGCACTTGCTATAGGGTTTGTAAAGTATTAGGGGTAGCTTTACTGTTATGGATCATGAATGTGTAGGTAATCATTCAAGGTTGGCAATGAATCAGAACATGGAATGTCTGAATTAGTATCAATCCTACCTATCAGGTTGAACTCGAGTCCTTGCTGAGTTGTGTCACAGTGTGGAAACACTTGGTATCCCTTGGTGTCAGTATATTATTAGGATGAAGAATACTGATATGGTTTGGCTATTCCAAGATCTGTGGTAGACTCGAGTATTTGAATATCCGAACAAGTATCAGAAGTACCAACTGATACTCTCTTCTACTGAAAACTCGAATACGTATCAGAGATACTTCTTGTCCATTGAATACTCGAGTATGTATCAGAGATACTCTAATCTATTGAATACTCGAGTATGTGTCAGAGATACTCTAATCTATTGAATACTCGAGTATGTGTCAGGATTAATCAACTGAAAACAAGAAAAGAGGGAGACTTACCCCTGGTATAGAACTTTCCCTTGTTGCTCTGCGTTCAGGTCTCGAAATCGATGAAGAAAGTTCGAATTTGTTGAACTCACGATCTTTCTCCCTTCCCTTTTTCCTCGAATAACACTCAGGAAATCCCTCAAACAGTTTATATATATAGGTATGAGAAGATAAAGGTCTGCTTGATTTAAAACTAATAGGGTTTATCAATTAAGTGTTTAAACTCCTATTTGATTCTACTGAATCCTACCCCATGTGGAGAATCTGACTATTACTCGAATTCAGTCTATCCCCCCTTGCGATTTGTGGTCGGTTCAATTGAAACTGGTAGTATTTAGCCTTGGCTTCAATTCCTGTTCAAGGAGGATTCCAAATAACTGATTTGGTCTCTGCTAAAGGGGGTCGATCTAACAGCAAGGTCTGCTTGAAAGAAAGATTTGAATGGTAACAACCATTTGACTTAACCTAAGGATTCCTACTCAACCCCCTCCTGGACTTGGTCTTTGCAAAAAGGTAGAGTTCTTCTAATAAAACATGTGTACATGTAGACCTACATGGGACCAATCCTATCTACCAGTAGCAGGCGATCGAAATTTCATCAGGATCCTGGTTCTCTCTGATTGGTGGTTTAAGTTGGAAAGTGTCCTTAAGGTCCATAAACAATCTTCTATTCCAAAGAGTCTCTAATGTAATACCTATATTTACATATCTGGGTGTATAGGAGAACCAGTATCTAATTTAGAAATAATAAATTAGTAAATCAAAATTAATAAATCATAGAGTAGATAAGAAAATTTTTAGCATGATGGAAAATTGATCAAGGGGTTCACAAGTCTACCCCCCTTAGACAAATTTCGTCCTCGAAATTTAGGGAACAGTGATCTATTAGAGTGAATAGACTAAGACAAGCTGCTATAAAGAAATTCTATTGTTCAAAAATCAAATCTAACATGGCCTATCTATGATACTGCCAATATCTACTGAAAGTTCTTGCCAGCTACGCCCTGTGGTGTTGTCGTATCCCCTGTGTTCATGGCATAGGCTTGTCCTCCCTGTGTGGCTGGCAGTGGTGGTGCAGTCGTGTTTTTCTTCGGGCAGTCTCGAGATAAGTGCTGGTTGGACCCACAAGTGTAGCACAATCCTAACCATCTTCGGCAGTTTTCTTGGACGTGGCCTCTTTTCTTGCCGTACTGGCAGGTGGAAGCGTCTTGGACTTGTTGTGGGGCTGCTCGTGGTTGCTGTTGATGCTGCTGTGTTGAGGTCTTCTCGAAAATGTTGGAGCGTTTTGCTGGTGTCGATTGATTGTTGCCTCCTCCGAATGCGTCTCGACTCCTCTTCGGCTTGTGACTCAGTTCTTCTTCTACAGCTTGGGCGACTTCTAGAATCTCCTCGTAGGTGGTGGCTCGACTGGTGGCGATGGCTAGGCGAATCTCGTGAGATAGTCCCTTCCTGAATCATCGGGCCTTGTCTTCAGGGGTGCTGACCAAGTTCTCCGCAAAGCGACTGAGGCGAGAAAACTCTGTTGTATACTCATCGACGGTTTGGTTGCCCTGCTCTAGGTGCTCGAACTGTCTAATCAACGCCTCCCGTGCTACGTATGGATAGAATTTCCTCTTGAACAGTCGCTTGAACTCCTCCCAAGTCACGTTTGGAGCAGAAAATCGGGGTTCGCCTTGGTACCATGTCCGCACGATGTCGAAAAGTTGTCCACTGATTGACTCAATCTTCAACTCTTCTGGAACTCGGTCCATCTTCAGATACCTCTCCACGTTCTCCAGCCATTCATCAGCGTAGACGATCCCCTCTGTCCCATAGAATGGCATGGGCCTAAAGTCCATGAAGTGCTTGGGATTCCCCGGTCGCTGTCGCGAAGCATCTCGAATATGAATAACCTCTCTCAAAGTGTCACAAAACATGTTGGCCTGCTGCTGGACGATCCCGAGGAGTGTGACATTGTCCAGTGCTGGTGGCGGAGACAGAACATGTGCTGGATACATCGTCGGGGCTGGATACATCGTCGACGGTGGGTTCATGGGAAAAGCTGGATGTATTGTTGGTGCTGGGTGTATGGCTGGTACCGGACGTAGAACCCCTGGCGGTAGAACAGGTGCTGGTGGCAGACCGGGTGCTGGTGGTGGAGTCTGCGGAGGAAACTGTGGTGGTGGTGGAATATCGCCTCTGTTGAATCTCGAGAGCTGCGGCTGATTTCCCATGTAAGTGAGCTGGCCTCCTTGCATTGGCGGGGTCATGTACGTGAAAAAGCCTCCTGTAACCGGTAGAGTGTTCAGTGCAGCGTTGTTCCTGTCTTGAGAGTTAATCTTAACTGTAACAAGAGCAAATACTTTAGTTGTTGAAGAGAATTTCAAGCAGGATGCAAATCAAGGATTCAATGAAATCATGAAGAGGTTTCAACTATATGCAAATCAAGGATTCAATGAAATCAAGGACTTAAGACCAATAATGAGTCAAGACATGTGGATGAGATTCTAAGTGTCTAATCCTATTTGCAGGCTCACGACGGCACAGTGACGTAACCGAAGTGATTAACGTTGACCTGCATGGGCCACAAAAAAAAACTTGTCACGACCCGCACCCGCTTTTCGGATACGAAGCGTGTCCAAGCCCAGCCTACGCCGCAGTGTCGGCGGTAGTACGTTGTCTATGCTCAAGTCACGGCAATCTAGAATCATGGGAAATCTATATCTCATCCACAGAATAATCAAGACACAAACAAGATCAGTACATATCCATGAAACTAAGCAATATTGAATATAAACTGAATGTATCCAAAATTAATGTCACGTCCGGTGGACACAAATCCACTACCAATAGACGGAAAAATAGAGAAATACAAGAAATAAATGACTGAGTACAAACTGCTAATCAAGACGACCTCAAATGCAAGCACTGCGATCTGATGCTACTCAAATCCACTCGTCTGTCCTGTCTCAAGCTCGGCTAACCTGAAGAGATCATCAGGTCCTCAGAGGACATAGCAAGATACATAATATACATGCCTATCTAGAAGTTTTATCATGCGTAAGAAATAAACAAGAAAGAACAAGAACAATACAAAAGACTACGAATACGAACACAAACACACAAACACTAGAACAACTACGTATAAATGAACTGCCGGATGAACGAATACACGAGATCAATAGAAGAAACCAAACCCTCATCCCGAGTGTGGACTCACGGGTTTGAACTAAGCACTAACCCTCGTCCCGAGTGTGGACTCTCTGGCTAGCTCACGACAAGACACCCTCGTCCCGTGTGTGGACTCTCTGGTGTAAATGGTCAACCCTCGTCCCGTGTATGGACTCTCTGGTGCCATTTGATCACGAAAAACACCCTCGTCCCGTGTGTGGACTCTCTGGTGCACCAAACAACCCTCGTCCCGAGCGTGGACTCTCTGGTTGTGTACAACGATAATCAAGGCTATGGCAGTTCACTACACGCAACCGTTCTATGACACGACTCAAGCAAGGTACTGACGGGAACTCCAAATGTGAAACACAAGGCCAAAACATGAACATGGCTATAAACAATAAAGACAACTCCATAGAAAATAACACGGAAAGCACATGTCCATAAACAATCAAAGGACTAAAAGAAAAGGAAATGCATGTAAGTAAAACTGTAGAGGAAGGCAAGGTATACTTGCCTGTGGTCCCGAACTGCTGTAATAGATCCAATGCCAAGTCTGAGCTCAAATGACCTATTTGATAATTCAATAGGATTAATACACAACTGAGAGTACAAGGGAAGCTAACTATTTGGTCATTAAGACTTTTAGGTATGTCTATCTTAAATTACATGTTGTTAATGATGCCTAGTGTTCCTAACTGTTAACTGTTTTCTTGAAAGATCTCAAGTATGGGGATTTTAAGAGTAATCTCCTCAACCTGACACTTGATGCAACCAAGATAAGGCATAGGACTAAAGGGTAAAGACTGGTTCGAGTCTTTGAAGACTCATGAATCGAATGTTAACTTGATTTGGTTTGAAATATCAGATTACTAAATAAAGCTCAAGCACTAATGAAGTTCACTTAATAATACAAGAACTGAAATGTCTTGGTTGTGCACATGTTTGGGTAAATAATTTCATGTATTGGAGATGAACCTTACTACAGGTTTGAGTCATGTTGATTTGGCACACACCTATTGCTAACTCTGCTCCTTCACATTGTTGTATCAATGCCACTACTTATAATTTCCTATGACTCGATGTCTGAGTCAGCAATTTGCCAAACTAGACCTGGACCATTTGGGTACTATGGTGTTAAAGAATTCCATGAGTATTCCTGAACCCTCTGAGCCCATACATGCTTATACCAAGGGTTTCCAGTTTAGTTAACACCATGATACCATAGGTGTTAGCCTGAAACCAAGTCCTGTCTGATAGTGTTCATCCAGGAACCGACTCAGGAGAACTACATGTAACTGATATGGCTATACTCTTGCCTGGAAGTACTCTCCAGGTTCACCCATACGGCACTTGCTATAGGTTTAGTAAAGTATTAGGGGTAGCTTTACTGTTATGGATCATGAATGTGTAGGTAATCATTCAAGGTTGGCAATGAATCAGAACATGGAATGTCTGAATTAGTATCAATCCTACCTATCAGGTTGAACTCGAGTCCTTGCCGAGTTGTGTCACAGTGTGGAAACACTTGGTATCCCTTGGTGTCAGTATATTATTAGGATGAAGAATACTGATATGGTTTGGCTATTCCAAGATCTGTGGTGGACTCGAGTATTTGAATATCCGAACAAGTATCAGAAGTACCAACAGATACTCTCTTCTACTGAATACTCAAATACGTATCAGAGATACTTCTTGTCCATTGAATACTCGAGTATGTATCAGAGATACTCTAATCTATTGAATACTCGAGTATGTGTCAGAGATACTCTAATCTATTGAATACTCGAGTATGTGTCAGGATTAATCAACTGAAAACAAGGAAAGAGGGAGACTTACCCCTGGTATAGAACTTTCCCTTGTTGCTCTGCGTTCAGGTCTCAAAATCGATGAAGAAAGTTCGAATTTGTTGAACTCACGATCTTTCTGCCTTCCCTTTTTGCTCGAATAACACTCAGGAAATCCCTCAAACAGTTTATATATATAGGTATGAGAAGATAAAGGTCTGCTTGATTTAAAACTAATAGGGTTTATCAATTAAGTGTTTAAACTCCTATTTGATTCTACTGAATCCTACCCCATGTGGAGAATCTGACTATTACTCGAATTCAGTCTATCCCCCCTTGCGATTTGTGGTCGGTTCAATTGAAACTGGTAGGGTTTAGCCTTGGCTTCAATTCCTGTTCAAGGAGGATTCCAAATAACTGATTTGGTCTCTGCTAAAGGGGGTCGGTCTAACAGCATGGTCTGCTTGAAAGAAAGATTTGAATGGTAACAACCATTTGACTTAACCTAAGGATTCCTACTCAACCCCCTCCTGGACTTGGTCTTTGTAAAAAGGTGGAGTTCTTCTAATAAAACATGTGTACATGTAGACCTATATGGGACCAATCCTATCTACCAGTAGCAGGTGGTCAAAATTTCATCAGGATCCTGGTTCTCTCTGATTGGTAGTTTAAGTTGGAAAGTGTCCTTAAGGTCCATAAACAATCTTCTATTCCAAAGAGTCTCTAATGTAATACCTATATTTACATATCTGGGTGTATAGGAGAACCAGTATCTAATTTAGGAATAATAAAGTAGTAAATCAAAATTAATAAATCATAAAGTAGATAAGAAAAATTTTAGCATGATGGAAAATTGATCAAGGGGTTCACAAGGTGCACATGTCCAAATGCCTGTAATGTGTCCACGGTGTCGCGTGTTCATGATACAAACTCGTATCAGAGAGCAATACTCTCACGTGCACAGTCCAGGCCACGACCAGTGCGGGCCGGATTTCTCCTCGTGTGGTGAATCGTTTCACCTGAGATTTTGGGGGCATGCTGTCAGTGTATGCCCCTACGTGTCCACCAAAAATCGTGTCATAATAAGCCGTGTTGTGTCCTACAGAGGGCTCGTGCAGCAGAGGAGCTGTACACAGCCTCATGCAGTGCATGCGTATCTAATTTGGGACACGAACACGGGTGCAATCGTGCTCAGTCCCACAGAAATCTATAAGCCACACAAAAACACTAATTTCTATTCAAACACTTTCCTAAAAACAGATCGAAATCCCCTTTGGGGTATTTTAACAAACACCTACATGTAAGGACTGAAACGTGTCCATTTAGGACACAAAATGGACACAAAATCTTACAGAAATCTAGGGTTAGCTAGGGGACACCTAGATCTAGGTTAATATACAAAAATAACAGCATCTAATATAGAGTTTTAGGGATTTACCTATAGGTGTCAAAACTCCTCAAAAAGCTCCAAAGAGGGGGTGTCTCCTTGCTCCCCAAACTTCACCAAATTGTTAAATAACTGAAAATAAATTATACACACAGCAAGAATACCTAAATTAGAACCTATTGCAATTTGTTTGAGAGAAAAAGGAATCAAAATAGATTTTCTATGAATTAATGAAGTTGGAAAAATACCTCCTCTTTAAACTTGTGATCTTTCCTAAAAGAGGCTAGCCCTAAATGGAGGAGAGTATAAATATGGGGGTTCCCAATGTGGCCGGCCAAGCTAGGTTAGGGTTAGGGTTTACATGGTGTGGGCTATGAGCTTCTATGGGATTAAGTCATTAATCATGACTTGTGAAGTCATAAGCCATTTATCAAAGTCTATTCTAATTCTTATTTCCAATTTGGTTCTAATGACTAGGATATGATTAACTTAAACAAAACTAGGGTTTCATAATCTAACCATGTCACTATAACTAGGGTTAGCTTCTAGGTTAGGCTCCAAAGTCAACACTAGTCAAAGTCTAGAATAACCCTCAAATAAATTATACTAAAAATCACATAAATTCTAATAATTCTCAATAATTCACAACAATTCCAAATAAATCCCAAAAATTCAAAAATGACCAAAATATCCCCATACTAGAAATGATAAATAAAATACCCTAATCACATGGCTAGGCTCTAGGTTAAGCTGTCTCTAATGTTACACTAGCAAAATACCAAAATTACAAGTCATGGTTTTAAATAGTTTTAAAATGATTAAAAACCACCAAAAATTATAATATGAAATAAATATCAATAAATAATAATTATAATTACAAAATTTCAAAATTACCCTTATCTGGAAAATTGGGTGTTACACATGATCATGTCCCCTCTATCGTAGCGAGCAAGGTCGCATTTTATATGCATACCTTGCCCTAGGCCATTATTCCGCATTTCTGTACGGATGTACACCTATGCTTGTGCACTTGTACGTATGTATATTTTATTTACATGTGCCCCTGCACATTGTACACCTATTGACCGATCACGTACCTGCTCCAGTTTTAAACATTAGATATACATGTGTCACCTTGACAAATGTATTTTACTGTGATTCCAGTCATACCATGATTCCAGATATGCCATGTTCCCTATGTTACTATGATACTGTGATCCCAGTTGTCCCATGAGGCCATGTTTCAAGTATTTCCTATTTTATAGACTTATCACACTATGTTTCTTGTTGTCATCTCTTTCATTATATATTCAGTACTTTAGTTGTAGAGGTTGTACTTGCTCCCGTCCTGACAAGATAACGTTGTAGGTTCACTTTTCGAGGAGGAAATGCTATGTGTTACATATTATGGCACTAATTTTGGGGACCTGGCCTTAGCTCCAGGAGAGGCCCCAGCGGGGAACCTTGCTTAGATATTTTTCATGTGTTTTGAGACTTAGACTTTGTTTTGAACTTATATTTGGATACTGGACTTTGTCTCCAGTTAGATACTTGGAAGTGTATTATTAAGTCTGTACTTGTTTACCTTGGCATATAGATGCTGTGTTGTGATGAACCTTTAAATGTGATATTAGAACTGTTAATAGCTTAGATCCTTTATTGTCTATTCTTAGAACAGCTTACTACGCTTTACCAAGCGTAGGCTGGACATGGCTCGGCCCGGCCCAACAATTTGGGTAACGGATCGTGACATATTTTTAGTGGCGGCCCATGTAGGTCAAGACTAAAGTTGTTTGGTTACGTTATTGTACCAAGCATGCCTACAATTAGGATCTAGGACAATTTGATAACACTAGGAATAACATTTAGAACACCTAGAGGATTTCTAGGATTACAACATAGAAAAACTCATCACAGCATAGGACCGTTAACTGTATTTAGTATCTTGCTTGAAATTCAGTGGGTTACAATTTTGACCAGGATAGTACCCTTGGGATGATCCCTGAGGATCTCACTCTAATCTTACCTCGAAATCTGTTTCCACTTATTTCCATTTGCTCTTCCTTAATTCGTTGTTGAAATTAATTTCTGATTTTCGTTGTTGATTTTGATCTTGTATCGTGATAGATTTTGTAGATTGAATTGTGATATATCCTGATAAGGTAAATGTCTGCTTTAGTTATGGAGTTTAGAATTTATCGCAGCCATATTAGCTGGTATGACAAAACATAGGGCCTGATTTTGGGTATACTTATCTTAGTTATGGAATTTAGATTTTCTCGCAGCCATACCGGTTGGCGTGGTGAGAATTCTAGATAACATGATTATAGGGTGCATACCATAGTTATGACTCGATTGTTTATTGCATCTAAACTTACTGGTGTGGCAAAAATTCTGGCAACATGATTTCAGGAAGACGTGTATGGTTATCAGGTCATATCTCAACTTGGTTCACTTCGTTATGACCGAATGAGCAAGAATAAATTCTTATTATCATTCTTTCCAGTCTTTATTAACTCCGTCCTATCTACATCTACAACTAGGATTATAGGTTCTCTATGACTCTCCAATAGGATTGCTTTCATGTTATCTTTTTGGACATAATTATTTTTTGTGTTCCATCTTTCCTATGACTTGACTAAACTCTTCTTTGTTAACCTCTTGGATAATTCTTCTCGTTATGCATCTCGTTGTCTCTGCACCATTCTTAGAGATATTCTGATAAACTTTCCTGTCTTGCTTGACCTTTAACTTGTTTGGACACTGTTATGGATTGCTTGACCCAGTCTTAGGCCTTGTTACCTTCTATTTGATAAGCGACCGAAATAGCCAAACCTTGTTAACTGATTCTGTAGTATAACTATAAATGTATTGTGTGATTGTGATAAATACTTTTCCTAGGGATTGGTTAGATTAAGCTTACAGGACAAGTATGGGTGACTGACTGTAGTAGACTTGGAAACCATTAAGAACGATTGTATTGATAGTATGACTTGATGATAGGGTATATAAGATGGAATAATGAGATATTATATTGTTGTGACTATGGATTGAGGATTAGAATCTTGTTCTTAGAATTTAAGGATTGAATATTCGTAGGACTTTGATGACCAAGTGATTATTGGTTACCTATAGCTAATTACATGTGATTAGAGGGTAGATCGATATGTGGATTGATATAGAATAAATTAGAATAAGTTATCGTATTGTGTACGAGATCGGGAAGATATCAGTTAAAAAGATAAGGAACAAGACAAAGACATATGTACATTGGTAATTAATAAATCAGAAGTTTTGAAATCGAGGATTTATATTCGGAGGACTTGTTGTGTAAAAAAAGAAGGCTCTACGCCAAGGATAAGTATTGAACGTATAATTTCAAGGAGAAGCTGTAGGAAAGGATTGACGACAAATGATGCAAAGGAACTGTGGATTGATAGAATAAGGATACTTAGGATGTGATAAGAAAATAAAGTATTTATAAATTGAGGTTGGAAATATGGTTGATGATTAAGCATTTTAGGCTTATAGACATGTCCAGAGAATGACCTATATTTTAGGGTATACGTTAAGGTTTCATGTTAGTATGGAAGATTTTAAAGGATGTATGACGTAGTTTATGATAGAAGGACCTTGTTGAACCTGAACCAAAAAGATTGTAAAGAGAAACAGAAGAGATGATTACAAGGGTAGTAGATTGAGTATCGTAGCCAGAGCAGCTACATGTTATAGTTTGACCTATTGGATGATTTTTAATTTCGAGGACGAAATTCTTGTAAGATGGGTAGGATGTAAGTCCCCTGAATTTTAGGATTTATTTTAAATTTTCTGAATGAATTATTTTCGATAAATATTTTATTATTTAATTATTTGTGATCATTAATGTACCTTTCCGTGACTTTGACTTCTGAAGCGTCAGGGATGATGCCAATCTCTGTAAACTCTCTTCATGGGTTTTAAAGTAGACAAGATTATCTTCGTTTTGATATATCATGTCCCACTTGAACTCGTTCCTTTGTGCTTTTTTTGTATCGCGCAACTTCGGGTCGACTTAGACCAATTAATCATTGAATAATTATTCCCACTTTTATCTTTGATCATCGTTTGCACGTTACCGTGACTTTTAATTTAGGAGCACCAGACCAGTCGTTTTCTCATAACCAACTTCTCATGAATGATCTACTCGAGACGCTCTTCACCCATGACCTTCGTGTCCCACTCAGACACTCCATTTTGTGCTTCATTTTCTTCGCACAATTTTTGGGTCAATTTAGGCCGATTAATTATTTACCGTAAAACCTGATTTAATTTCCAATTTAACTTCAGGACCCGACATTAATCCAACCTAGTCGATCCAAAGTATGGACGTGGCCCACATGAAGCCTACTACCCACATAAAACTTGTGTCCCATTTATTGGAGTTCCCGCATATTATTTATTTACCCATGATCATAAATACATATTTAATTTTATTATTGCCCCATGTCCGATTTTGACCCGACCCGGCTTGACCGAACACAAACCTAAGCTCCATGTTGCACTCTCATGACTGCCCAAATACCCCACACAATATTTCTTTTTTTTTCTATTTTGGAAATATCACTTTCTCTCTCCACTTTATAAATATCCTATATATATATAAAATATATATATATATATATATATATATATATATATATATATATATATATATATATATATATATCACTTTACACCACCTCACCCCCTCCCCTCTCTCTACCAGCTCACACCCCCCCAACCGACCTCTCTCTATTCCCACTCTCTCAAATATCTCTCTCTCTATTCTCACTCTCTCTCTCTCTTTTTCTATATTATATATCACACACACAACTTAATTATAACTATCTCTCTCTTTTTATATTCAAACACACACTCCACCCCACCCATGCCGAACTCTCCACCCCCTCACGTACACCACCACCACCATTGTGAACTCCCCACCCCCTCACGTACACCACCACCACCATTGTGAACTCCACCACCCTCACCATCCTTCTCCCCATCTCCTCCTTCATCCTTCTCATCCTCTTCATCATCTACATCATCTTCACCACCCTCAACAACACCATCACCATTATAACCATCACCACCACTACCATTAAAACCATCACCACCAACATTCTCTTCACCACCACCTTCACCATCACCCGAGCCACCACCAATCCGCCACCACCGGCGACCGCGCCACCGCCGTGCCTCGGCCTAGCCTACCCCCGTGCAGGCAGCAACAGCTGCAACAGCGCGCGATGCAGCATCATGCGTAGCCGCGCGCGCACGTCCACGCGTGCCGACGATCGCCACCGCCGTAGCACACCGCCGTGGACCCTCCTGATGCGCACGTACCCCCGACAACCTCCCCCAGTCCACCAACATCTTCTCCGACGTGCCGAATAGGATATTCGTACATTTTGAACGGAATCCCGTCGGCGCGCGCGAGTTTGGAACTCAAAATTTGTGTCCCGTCGCAGCGACTTCGTACAGATTTTTTGGTCAATCCGACCGTTGGATCGGCGAACTCCTTGCTCCGTCTCAATCTCGGCATATAGTACTTCACTTCTCTCAATTTTCGTACGTTAATTTTGTCATTTGATACCTCAAAACTGGCCACCAAGTTGACACTTTAAATTGAACTATTTTTAGACGGTTTCGTGGAGCCGACTTCGTCAGCTCGTAACTCCGTCGTTGCAGCTCCGGTTGTCACGTTACCAGTTCCTGTGCGTAGCTGGTATAACCCTCTTCCTGCCTCCTTTAAGTTTTGTTTCATTATAAGCACGTTTAGTTGGTCGAATTCGACGCCAAAGTTGGTCGTCCAAATTCTTTAATTTGCACTTATTAAATTCTATTTTTGAACCAGGGACTCCGGATTCAATTTCTGACACAACTAGTAGACTCGTGGCGTCGTTCTAGCACGTTTTCATATAAAGTTTGCTTGATTTAGTGAACATGAACCCTGGCACGTATTTCGGTGCAAAGCGGGTCCTACATTCTGAGTCAACAGGTCACTTTGAGATCGACTCATCGGAATCTAATTCCGGATATACCGTTGAGTTCGTATCGTCATTCTGGACTCGTTGACAAATAATTTGCCGAGTTTTGAAGACATTTGCTCCGGCACGCATTTTGGTGCAAACTGGATTCCAAATATCCGCGTCAACGTGTCATTTTGTGATCGGGACATCGGAATCCTATTTCGGACATACCGTTGGGTTCATATCATTATTATGGATTCGTGGACATATAATTTGTTAGGTTTTGTAGACTTCTCTTCTGACACGTTTTTCTGTACGAAGTGTGTCCTACGGTGGACATTATTTTGACCCAAAATTACTATTTTGCCCCTGTGTCCAAATTGGACCTATGGGTAGGCTATCCTAGCTAATTTGACCGTTCTGGACACGTTGGTGATATTTATTTTATCATCCGACAATATCTGTAGATTTTGCTTATATATCATCCTTAATTTGTAATTAATTATTTTTCCAGAAATTGTTACTTTTTATTTTTGAATTTTTATATATATTTTAATTGCTGTAAAAATCTGGGAAAAATTGTATTTAAATACTATATTAATTTATCTAATTTATTACAATTTTTCCAGTATTTAATAAGTACTTTTGCTATTTTATAAAATAGGAAAACAGAATTCATTTTCAGAATACTTGTGTTTACTATTTTTTTAATAAATATTTATGAGGGTTTATAAATTCCAAAAAAATTAGTATAAATTTCTATAATTAACAAGGATCATTTTTGTACTTTATTTTGTGTATAGTTGAGCTTTTTTTTTCTATCTCAAAAATTGTTGGAACTCAGTGTACAGTTTGATTTATTTATTGAATAGTTACGACTTTCAATATTTTGTGTTGTTTTGAGTTATAGACATATTGGACCTCACCCTGCACTAGTGTAAAGACTCTAGAAAATTAGTTTGGATATAGTGGCACTCCACATTAGACTTTTATGTTAGGTCCCCACTTGGCTAGTATCCAGTTAGGAGTCGTGTCACACCACTGGTGTAGAATATTGAACATAACTTAGAGGCTGAGTTTGTATATCATTATTGATAGAACATTGGACGTCTATATCTTCATACTAGTATTCTTGCTTTGCTCGAGACAAGTACATCTGCAAACTCATTTACTGTCTTTTAATGCTAGAACATGTATTAACCCTGTTAAAATACTGATCCTTGAGGTAGCAAGTTAAATCTTCGCATGTTGTATTACTTTTAGTACCTTCCATGCTTATGACAGTTCTTATATCTTCACATGTTTCTTACTGGTTCTCAGTGCATGTTTCACTATGCTTTATACTGCTCTGAGTATTCACATATTTTATACTGCTCTCAATACCTACCGTGCTTTATACCGATCCCAGTATCTCTCACATGTTTTATATCGTTCTCGTATCTCTCACATATTTTTACTGTTCTCGTATCTTCCACATGTTTTTATTGTTCTCGTATCTCTCACATGTTAGAATATGGGTTAAAGGAATATGCCTGGTTGATCACCAAGCCCGAGGGAAAAATTAGTACCACTCCGACCCCAACGACGACGTTGCCTTTGGGCCCGGTTCTTGAAGCACCGTCGAAGAACATTCGCCAGACGGTATTATGGGAAGCCATGTTTGAATTGGCGACCTCATCTGGAATCTCTTCATATATTCTAGTTGACTCAGAACCTGGATGAGCAGCTAAAAAGTCTGCCAGCGCTCGACCTTTAACAGCCTTTTGCGGGATGAATATCATGTGGTAGGAAGACAATAATATCGCCCAGGTAGCAAGGCGAGAGCTGAGTGCACCCGGCTTGGTCATGAGGACCCTTAGGGGGTTGACTCGTGATATGACATGGATGGTTTATCCTGTAACATAGTATCGCATCTTCTGGATAGCGAACACAAAAGTAAGACATTCCTTTTCCACGGCGGTATATCTATGCTCAGGTCCTATCATCATTCGGCTGAGATAATAGATGGCATGTTCATGCCCTACATCACTGTTCTGTGCTAGTAGAGCATCGAGGGAATGCTCCATCGCTCGCACGTAAAGCAAGAACGGCTTTCCAACAATCGGGGCCACCAGGACTGGAGGGTTTGACAGATATTCTTTAATGTTTTCGAAGGCACGTTGACACTCTTCATCCCATACGAAGGATACGCCCTTCTTCATGAGGTGGGTGAATGGTTGACATCGCTCGGAGAGGTTAGAGATAAACCTCTTGATATAAGCTAGCCTCCCTTGAAGGCCTCTGAGTTATCAGAGATTTCTCGGGGGACCCATCTCCATGATTGCCTTCGTCTTCTCAAGGTCTATATGGATTCCCTGGGCCGTAATGATAAAATCCAAGAATTTCTCGCTAGATACGCCCAAGAAAGATTTGGTGGGATTCATCTTCAAGTTATGCGCTCGCATCAGGTCGAAGACTGTCCTCAGATCGTGCAGATGATCTTCCTTAGAACGGTTTTTGACGGCGATGTCATCGACATAACACTCCACAGTCTTACGCGGGTGATCTCTGAAGATGACACTCATGGTCCGTTGATATGTGGCACCGACATTCTTAAAACCAAAGAATATGTCTGTGTAACAGTACACGCCAATCGACATTCGGAATGATATATGCTATTTATCATCAAGAAACATCTTGATTTGGTTGTATCCTGAGAAGCCATCCATGAACGACATCCGCTCAAAGCCACATGTGTTGTCAATCATTATGTCCGTAATAGAAAGAGAGAACTCATCCTTAGGACATGCTTCATTCAGATTTCGGAAGTCGATGCAAATTCGAATCTTTCCATTCTTTTTGAGGATCGGTACTATGTTGGTGACCCAGTCTGGATGTTGTTTCTCCCGGATGAAGCCGCTGGCTATCAGTTTGTTGATCTCAGCTTCGATGGAATTTATGATATCTGGGCGAAACCATCGCTGCTGTTGTTTGACAGGTTTTGCGTCCGGATGAATGTTGAGTTTATGGAGTGCAACCTCGGGGTTTAGCCCTGACATGTCTTTATAGCTCCAAGCGAACACTTCAATGTATTCTCTGATGAGTTGCAAAAGTGCCTTCCGTTCTTCGTCTGTCAGGCTTTTGCTGACGGAGATTGGCTTTGGAGAGGATTCATCGCCGAGGTCAACTTACATGACCTCATCTTCGGTAGGAGGATCTCTCCGTTCGAAATGCTTCTTCCACTGCGCATCTAGTTGTTGAACCCAAGACTCTAACTCGAAAAGCTCGGGTACGTCTTCATCTTCTTCATAGGCGTCAGCAAATGCCATATTGACAGACAAAACTTGCCTGAATACGTCCCCGATGCTGACATCCGAATCAGAAGTGGGTGATCCGGTCGAATGTGAATGCCAGTCACATTTCTCATCTGAGCTTTTAGGAGTTGTTGCAGGTGTAACATAGCCCAGACCACGTCTGGTCTTGTTGTAGTAATCCTATGGTTTTCCAGTCGGGACTGGCAGCTGCAAAGGTAATCGCCAGCCAGTGTCGTAGTTCAAGCCAGGCGTAGCCTCCATATCATACCCCTGTTTTTGCATGAGGTACTTGGATCGGGAGCTATACAGGTAAAGGGGTAGTCTCCCGGTGTCGGGTTCGATATCAACTTCTTCTATCCTGAAAGGCTGTGGATCATTCTTTCGGCCGAAGATGATTGGATGGTCCTCTCCCTCAACTATGAAGCAAGCGTCTTCCATAGGAGTGAGTTGGTTCGTGGTATAGATGTTCGTCACTTGTGTGTGTAGGTTGGTGCCTATACCGTATTCCATAGCGTACATCATACAAAGCTTATTAAGCTCGAGGTAGTTCAAAGATAGCCCTTTATTGATAAAATAAGGTATCTTTTCAGGTGGAATTACATTGCCAGCAGAAGGAACATCAGTGTGAGCAGCCATATAATTGGCTAGCTCTAACTCCTCTTCAGCCACCCCCTGTATTAATGAAGACTGGGAGGAGGACCTGGGCAGCTTGATCATTAGGGGATCCACTGGTGGTGCTGAACGTGGAGTTGTCGGTACACTAGCGACCACCGGCTTAGTGCTTGGTATTGAACGGGGAGATATTGGTTCACTAGCAGTCCCCGGCTTAGCGCTCGGCTGTCGACTTGTCCTGGGAAGATGAATCGTCAGTGGCTTAACCGAAGGATTGGACTCTTCTGTTTATTGTTGACCGGCTCTAGGCAGCCTGATTGTCAGCGACTTCGTAGTGGGTCTCGAACCTTGGCCAGACTTAGGCAGTCGGATTATCATCTGCTCCTTTTGTGTAGTGAGCACCGGAAGACTCGTTGTTTCTCTACGCAGAGTGGCTGTGAGAGGTGCCGTCTTGCCTGGTTTGCGGGATTGGAGATGGATTCTCAAGGGTTCCTCCGGCCCCGCAATGGCCTCCGTCTGCTCTTGAACATCCTCCTTGATCAAGTGCCTTTTTGACTTCTCATACAAGCAGGAATCTGAATAATAGGATTCGACCCCTTTGAAAGGATCAATGTCGGCAAATTCTGTCCTCACGAAGCCGTACTTCTCGACATACTTGAAGCACTGGTGCAATGTGATGGAACTGGGGATTCCCAGGACCCTTCCTTTGGTGTGCGTATTGATCGATATAAAGTTAAACAGATTTAATACGTGTTCTAACCCATCATAGGCGGAAACTAGGGTTCACGAATTATATCTGCGGCGGAAAGGAGACAAGTAATTCCTGGCAATCTCGAGCGTACGACCCTAAGATCTTCTGCACGTATTCCTTCCTCGAGTTGGACGTCGTGTGGGCGATGATCTCCCAACCTTTTCTTCTCCTTGGCAGCCCTCTCTTTCTCTCTTTACGTGAATCACAAATTTAGAAAAAGTTTCAGATTTCTGATTAGTAATCTGGCGGCCAGAGAATAGAGGATATATATAGGCTACGGCAGGAACCATGAGAAGAAATTAGGGTTAGGCCTCCTAACGGATCTGGATATCCCATGTTCAGCCCGAACACACAATCCAGGCCCATTAACAATAGCTCGGTCCACTAATGAGCTATTGTTGCACTACCTCCCTAATCCCAAATTATGTTTGTGGGCTCCTTTTATTATATGCTCGTTTGGCTCTCCATGTTAAGATATCGTATGTCCGTCGATCAAATTAAGTTACTGACAACTATATTGATTCGACATCTTTTATCCTTAAGTAGTACCGTTCAACTTTATTTGTCATGTCGGATATAATCCACCTGCAGGGTTTACATGACAATCCTTATGAGCTCCTTAAGAGGACATCATCAACCCGATGTATCGGGACATGGATTCCATTTATAATCAACAGCCCATCATGCATACAATGTTATTACCCAATTTATTGAGGTTGTTGATCCATAATGAATCTCACTCTTTTATGAGTCAAAGTAATGCACACTGCATATACATGTCCGTTATTATATCCGGATTAAGAGCACAAGCATCCATAATAACAGAGGTGTTTGTTCTCTTATGTAGTCAGTACAAAAAGAACAACCTCAAGTGGTCCTGTTCAATACACACAAAGTGTACTAGTGTAAACCCATAGTCAAGATAGACTAATACCAGATTACACTACAACCATTCCAATAGTTGTCCAAGTCAATCTAGGTTGTGAACTATTTATATACTCCATAGGAAACTGATAATATGATCTTCTGTGTGACACCACACACCATATTATCTACAATATAGAATATCATACATTTGCATTAACACTTGCAACAAACACAATATGCAAACATTTGCCCATATGATTTTCATTCAAAATTTAAGGAAATAAGGTTACTACAAAAGTGATGCTTTTAGTATATAACCTATCAATCTCCCACTTATACTCAAAGCATTGCTTTTCAGTATACTGTTACAAATCTCCAACTTATACTTAAAGCCATGCTGCTAAACATCTGACTCCCATTCCCTAAACATGACTATCAAAAGCCTTAGCTGGTAAGCTATTTATAAAGGGATCAGCTAGGTTGTCGGCTGATGCTATCTTGATCACAGCAACTTTTTCTTTCTTTACGAAATCTCGTAACAGGTGGTACTTACGCTCAATGTGTTTTCCAGTCTTATGGGCTCGTGGTTCCTTCGAGTTTGCAACTGCACCACTATTATCACAATAAAGTGTAATAGACTTAGGCAAACTAGGTACCACATCCAAGTCCAACAGAAAGTTTCTGAGCCAAATCGCTTCTTTGGCTGCCTCAGAGGCTGCCACATACTCGGCTTCTATGATGGAATCAGCAATATATTTTTGCTTGATACTCCTCCACACAATGGCTCCACCTTCCAAAGTAAACACATAACCTGAGGTAGATTTCCTGGAATTCCTATCTGACTGAAAATCTGAGTCTGTATACCCCAAAGGAACTAAACTATCTGCTTGGTAAACTAGCATATACTCTTTAGTCCTTTTCAGGTACTTCAAAATATGCTTTACGGCAGTCCAGTGCTCTTGTCCTGGGTTAGACTGATATCTGCTGACCATGTCTACGGCAAAGCAGATGTCTGGTCTCGTACATAGCATTGCATACATTAAGCTTCCTACTGCTGAAGCATAAGGAACTGCCTTCATGTTCTATATCTCTTTAGGTGTCCTCGGACACTGCTCCTTTGATAGAGCAATTCCATGTCTAAAAGGTAAGAAACCTTTCTTAGAATTTTGCATACTAAAACGATTTAGTACAATATCGATATAGGAAGCTTGGGATAAGCCCAACATCCTTTTCTTGCGATCTGGTAGAACTTTGATCCCAAGGATGTGTCCTACTTCTCCCAAGTCCTTCATATCAAACTGTTTGGATAACCATACCCTTACATCAGATAACACCTTCACATTGTTTCCAATGAGCAAGATGTCATCCATATAAAGTACTAGGAACACCACCACGTTTCCATCACATTTTCTGTATACACATGATTCATCCTGACATTGATCAAATCCATAGGATTTTATCACCTGATCAAAACATATGTTCCAAGATCTGGAAGCTTGCTTAAGTCCATAAATGGACTTCTTGAGCTTACAAACAAGATGCTCCTGGCCCTTTTTAATGAACTCGTCTAGTTGCTTCATATAGATGTCTTCCTCAAGACTTCCATTAAGGAAAGCTGTCTTGACATCCATTTGCCAAATCTCATAATCGAGATGAGCTGCAATAGATAAAAGAATTCGGATAGACTTAAGCATGGCTACAGGAGAAAAGATTTCCTCATAATCGATACCCTCTCTTTGAGTAAAACCTTTTGCTACAAGCCGAGCTTTAAAGGTTTCAATCTTACCGTCTGATCCTCTTTTTCTCGTATGGACCCACTTGCATCCAATGGCTTTTACACCAACGGGTGGTTCTACAAGCTCCCAGACCTGATTAGAATCCATAGATTCTATTTCAGATATCATTGCTTTTTGCCAAGACTCTACATCTTTATCTTGGAGTGCTTCATTGTAGGTACAGGGATCATAATCTTGTTCCTCAGGGACGAAGTCTGACGACTCTCCCAAGAACATATATCTATCAGGTTGTATCACAACCCTCCCACTACGACGAGGCACTATCGGTTGTGGTGTAACATTTATGACACGTTGTACAGTTATTTGTAGTTCATCCTCTTGTACTATTGGTACTGAAGTACTTGTTGTCTCACGTCTCAGTTCTTCTAGAATAACTCTACTTGTGGATTTATGGTTCATCACATAGTCTTCCTCTAAGAATCGGGCATTGGTGCTAACAATGACCTTCTGATCCTTAGGACTATAAAATAAACCTCCTTTCGTTCCTCTTGGATAGCCTACAAACAAGCGTACTTCTGTACGAGATTCCAACTTATCTGCTTTCCCATTCAGCACATGTGCTGGACTACCCCAAATGCGAACATGTTTCAGACTAGGCTTACGCCCAATCCACAGCTCTGTGGGAATAAGAGGTACTGACTTAGAAGGAACCAAGTTCAAAATATAAGCTGCAGTCTCTAAGGCATATCCCCAAAATGAATCTGGCAAATCCGAATAACTCATCATTGATCTAACCATCTCCATAAGAGTTCTATTCCTTCTTTCGGCTACACCATTCTGCTGGGGCGTTCCAGGTGCAGTCAATTGGGATGCAATCCCAGCCTCTGATAAATAATCCCTAAACTCTCCAAAGAGGTACTCGCCACCACGATCTGATCGTAATGACTTGATACATTTTCCATGACGTTTCTCCGTTTCAGCCTTGTACTCTTTGAATTTCTCAAAGCACTCAGACTTACGGCGTATCAAATAAATGTATCCATACCTTGAATAATCGTCAATAAATGTGACAAAATATTCAAAGCTATCTCTAGCTTGGATAGTCATGGGTCCACATAAATCAGAATGAACCAATTCTAACACATCTTTGGCCCTATACCCCTTTGCCGTAAAAGGCCTTTTGGTCATTTTACCTTCCAAGCAGGATTTACAGACTGGTAGTGCCTCCACTTCCAATGAACTCAAAGGTCCATCTTCAACCAGTCTTTGAATCCTTCTTAGGTTAATATGCCCCAATCGCAAGTGCTAAAGATATGTTTGGTTCATACAAGAAGGTTCTTTTCTCTTATTTAAGTTAGATGACATATTATTCATTTCTATAGGTTGTATTGTGGGCGAAATAGGATTAATGACATACAAATTTTCAACCAATGCACCAGAACAGTTAAAATGTTTATTCTTTCTAATAACAATATTGTCATTAAAATAAACTGAATATCCATCCTTAACTAACATAGAAACAGAAACTAAATTCCTTCTAAGTGAAGGTGCATAAAGACAATCTCTCAATGTCAAAGACTTATTTCTACCAAAAGATAAAGTAACATCTCCTAATGCAACGACCGATACTTTTGTAGCATCACCCTTGAACAAGCATATCTCTCCATCACTGAGCCGTCTAGTTTCCTGGAACCCCTACAATGTATTGCAGACATGATTAGTGGCTCCTGTATCTACACACCAGGTGCCGGTAGATAACACCGCTAAACATGTTTCAACTACTAGTAAATGAGATATACCTTCTTTGTTCCCTTGTTTGAGAAGTGGACAATCAATCTTCCAATGTCCTGACCCTTTGTACTTGAAATATTTACCTTTCGGCTTTTTCACCGCGCCTTGAGGTCCCATGCCCTTCTTTGCTGAGTTTGCCTATTTCTGAATGTTATTCTTCTTCTTACCGCCTTTTGGCTTAGAAGTAGAAGCCTTTTTAGAAACAAAAACATGACCACTCTGTTTAAAGAGAGATTCAGCATCCTGTAGCTCTTTTGCAAGTTCTGTCAAATTGTGCAATCTTTTGTTCATGTTGTAATTAAGGCAAAAATTGTCAAAACTTTTAGACAGAGTCCCGAGAATGATATCGACCTGGGATTCCCCATCGATTTTAGCTCCAAGGATCTCCATCTCATTCAGATGACCCATCATCTTGAGAACATGATCCCTTACTGGTGTACCCTCAGCCATTTTTGTATTCATCAAACATTTCATAGCAAACTGCCTAGCTGCTCTACTCTGATGTCCGAAGAGTTCCTTGAGGTTATACATCATGTCATAAGCAATGGCCATGGCCTGATACTGATGTTGCAGTACATTTGACATAGATGCCAGAATGTAACACCGCGCCATCTCATCTGCCTTTTTCCACTTCTTATAAGCCTCTTTGACCTCTTCATCAGAGTTAACATCAGGCTTAGGTGGGCATTCCTCAATAAGTACATATTTGTACTCCTCAGCAGTCAGAACAATATCCAAATTACGTTTCCAGTCAATATAATTAGGTCCAGTAAGTTTGTTTTCTTTAAGAATCACCATAAGTGGACTGAAAGAACCCATTTTTGAAATCCTGAGAATCACATAAATAAAATTATGTAGGGAAAAAAAACTTTTTGAATTAACTAAATATTGATTCCCTCAAAACAATAATAAGAAATTCACCAACACCTTGAACACCATGAATTTAGCATGCCACGATAGTGTGGACGTATACAAATTCAACTTTATTCAAGTAGGTTTTTCTTATTAATTTTACTATCATGTCAACATAACTTTATGACAAATAAAATTAATATGCTGGTCTTGCTCTGGTCATACAAATAATAGCAGTGACTCCGATGGGGAGGATACCATTATTTGTATCTAAGTGTATACCATTACTTAATACTAAGTCCATTACCTTGTAATGAGTTCCTTCAGATGGAGAAGTGAACACATACTAGGTAACTTTCTACAATTATCCCTAAGAAAGTTTGTACTGGTGATCCATAATTATACTCATCCGATATGGAGGAAAGCACTATAGCCAACACGCAAGTATAATTACATCACCTACAAACCAGTAATGGAGACCATAGGATTTAAACTAAATAAATATCCTCTCCCACTTAGTTATTTAACAATGAGGGTTTTTCTACTAGTTGATATTATGTCCATGTTGTCCATTATTAATGTAGGCTTGGTTTTTCAAAAAAAATAACCACACAATAATAAACATGCATAATCAGAAAAAGCAAAAAAAAGAGAAAATATTCAACTATTATGGTCATCTTTGCTGCTCCGTCCTCAACCATCCGAATCCAAAATCTGGCGCTGCGCAGATCTATTCGGGGTTCGACATGCCCGGTCAGGTCGCGGGGTTCGGGGAAGCGCCCCGATTTTTTTTTTTTTAAGGTTTTGGCTGTCGATTCCTTCATCGAAAATCATCTGTCTGCCTCTGGACTTC
Organism: Iris pallida; assembly: GCA_029216955.1. Taxonomy (NCBI): domain Eukaryota; kingdom Viridiplantae; phylum Streptophyta; class Magnoliopsida; order Asparagales; family Iridaceae; genus Iris; species Iris pallida. The sequence continues at coordinate 24,818,625 of JANAVB010002395.1, forward strand.
TTAAGACCAGCATCTCGTCCGACGTCAGAAACAGCCACCACCGCCATCACGATTGATCAAAAATAATTAAAATTACATCAATCCTATGCCTCCCGAAGGAGTTCACACATAATCTAGATTGCAAAATTAAAATAATAAGCACGATCAACCCTCGTGATTTTAATTACATCCACTGCAACAACAACATCCACGACATGTCCGTGGTTTAAACAACACAATCAAAAATATGCTTTGGACCATAATAGTTGGATCTAAGATGCCTGTAAAACCGAGTTAGAACAGATCTACATCTACCGACTATTACACAGCGCAGGTTTTATTGGACAATATGGACGTATCAATCAATACGTAGATCCAAAGTGGCTCTGATACCAATTGATGGAACTGGGGATTCCCAGGACCCTTCCTTTGGTGTGCGTATTGATCGATAGAAAGTTAAACAGATCTAATACGTGTTCTAACCCTTCATAGGTGGAAACTATGGTTCACGAATTATACCTGCGGCGGAAAGGAGACAAGTAATTCCTGGCAATCTCGAGCGGACGACCCCAAGATCTTCTGTACGTATTCCTTTCTCGAGTTGGACGTCGTGTGGACGACGATCATCCAACCTTTTTTTTCTCCTTGGCAGCCCTCTCTTTCTCTCCTTACGTGAATCACGAATTTAGAAAAAGTTTCAGATTTCTGATCAGTAATCTGGCGGCCAGAGAATAGAGGATATATATAGGCTACGATAGGGACCATGAGGAGAAATTAGGGTTAGGCCTCCTAACGGATCTGGATATCCCGTGTTCAGCCCGAACACACAATCCAGGCCCATTAACAATAGCTCGGTCCACTAATGAGCTATTGTTGCACTACCTCCCTAATCCTAAATTATGTTTGTGGGCTCCTTTTATTATATGCTCGTTTGGCTCCCCATGTTAAGATATCGTATGTCCGTCGATCAAATTAAGTTACTGACAACTATATTGATTCGACATCTTTTATCCTTAAGTAGTACCGCTCAACTTTATTTGTCATGTCGGATATAATCCACCTGCAGGGTTTACATGACAATCCTTATGAGCTCCTTAAGAGGACATTATCAACCCGATGTATCGGGACATGGATTCTATTTATAATCAACAGCCCATCATACATAGAATGTTATTACCCAATTCATAGAGGTTGTTGATCCATAATGAATCTCACTCTTTTATGAGTCAAAGTAATGCACACTGCATATACATGTCCGTTATTATATCCGGATTAAGAGCACAAGCATCCATAATAACAGAGGTGTTTGTTCTCTTATGTAGTCAGTACAAAAAGAACAACCTCAAGTGGTCCTGTTCAATACACACAAGGTGTACTAGTGTAAACCCATAGTCAAGATAGACTAATACCAGATTACACTACAACCTTTCCAATAGATTGTCCAAGTCCATCTAGGTTGTGAACTATTTATATACTCCATAGAAAACTGATAATATGATCTTCTGTGTGACACCACACACCATATTATCTACAATATAGAATATCAGACATTTGCATTAACACTTGCAACAAACACAATATGCAAACATTTGCCTATATGATTCTTATTCAAAATTTAAGGAAATAAGGTTACTACAAAAGTGATGCTTTTAGTATATAACTCTAACACAATGTAGAAAGCACGATCATATAATCGTGTATCCACGGACGTCCCAGAAGAATATTATAGGAGGTGTCTGCATCGATGACATAGCATGTTACTTCCGACTGAAGGTCGCCAATTTGGCACTTCAGGCGAATCTTTCCAATGTGATAACTTCTTTCCGAGTTGAAACTGCTATTTGCGGTGCTGGTAGGAGTCAACCGATGCATAGGGATGCGCAGATGGTGAAGCAAGCTCTTCAGAATAATACTTATCGAAGAACCGGGATCAATGTGCTTCCGATCCACCTTGATGTCGCCGACGTATCCAGTATAATACGGAGGGCGATCGTGCAGGTTGGTCTTGATAAGCATATCCTGCGGAGTGAAGACAATGTTGGGCATTTCACCTGTACAAGCGTTGTTTTGGAGATCCGCCGGCGAGCTCAGTCACCCTTAAAATCCATGTTACATATTTTCGTATACGTGTACATATTTCGGGTCCGTATTTTTATTAGTCATAGTTAGCTAGTCATGATTTTATTTTTTAGCATGTTGCGTTGGCATGGTTATTTTGGTATTTTATTGGTTATGGCTTAGCTTGGTTCGGTTTAGCGTGGTTTGGTTTGCTTTTGGGTTCATCATGAACCAAAAGAAAATACCTACCTACTACCACCATCATCATTTAAAAACCCAACCCCCTTTCTCTCTCATCTTTACTCTTCATTTATTTCTTCATCTTCTTTCTCTTAACTTCTCCACCTACCAAGAGAAGCTTAGGCAAGTGCAACTTGCTTCATGATGGACCTCAAGTTTTATTGTTCCATTCTCTTTCTTACTTGATTTTAAGCAACTTTAGAACTTGACATTTTTTATTTAGGTGGATGGATTCATGTAGATCTAAGTGTGTATTATTTTCGGTTTTCTTGGGTTTTGATCTATTAAAATTCATTATTTTCATATTTTGATTGTTCCATGTTGTAGAGAATTCGATTTTACCCAAAATAGACCTTTGAAAAGTTAGATTTTGACTTATTTTGAGGAAGTTATGGCCAAAAGTATTTTTGACCATTTCTATGTTCATCAGTCCTGATTTTGGCATGAACGATGAATAGTGCCGTAGCCGCATAGATGAATAGTACCGCATGAATAGTGCCACAGCCGCATGGATGAATAGTACTGCAGCCGCATGGATGAATAGTACCGTATGCCCTGGCTTCCCGCAGTGTGAACATCCCACTGCTGAAGACTGCTTCTACTTCTGCTACTGAGGGTGCGTCGAAGTGGAATGCTGAACCGACGTCACTGAGGCCGCCCGCCTCGGAGATCCAATGGTCAAAGCCCTGGCTGTCGGGGTTGGTGCTGATGACTGATTCATCTGGCCGTGAGATCGCTTCCGACCTTCGGTCCTATCCATGATCTTCTGGGAGGTATACTCATGCCTCCGGGCTGCTCTCAATACTGTATCAAAAGTCTGATGCTCAAACTGCTCCACCGCCAACAAAATCTCTAGGTGGAGCCCCTGCTGGAACCGCTGGGCTCTATCGAACTCGGTCGCCACCAAGGTGGAAGAAAACCGACTAAGCCTGGAGAACTCGGCCGCATATCCATCGACCGCCCTGCCCATCTGCTTCAGATTGGTGAATCTCGTCTGCAGATCGTACCGACCTACAGCATCGAAGTACTTGGTCTGGAATCTCTCCCTGAATACTGCCCAGGCAATAGGGGCCACTAATCCAACGGCCTGTGCCGCCCACCAGCTCCAGGCAAGATCCAATAACTGCAGGCGCACCACGACCACCTTCTCGTTTTTTGGAGTCCTTATTGCTTCTAGAATCACCTCTGTGTCCTGAAGCCATGCATCTGCAGCGATCGCATCTTCACTGCCGTCGAAGAAGGGAGGGTTCAAGCGCTTGAAGCTGTTGGCCGCGCTATTACCCTGATGACCTCCTCTGGCCAAAGCGTCTGCCACCGCCTGGTGCAAGGCATCTCTTCGACGATCCTGGAAGGCTAATAGTGACCTGATGAGACCTACCAAAGTGCCATCATCAGGCTCTGCAGGCTGGACGGGCTGAACTGGTGGCTCTCCTCCAGTAGGCATGACTCTGGAGGCTACTCCTAAATGCTGGGCTTGATCTCCAGGTTGCTGGTGGTCTGCAGGAGGTGCTCCGCCTTGCTGATCGGCAGGTCCAGGAACAATGCCGCTGAAGAAGACGACATAGGAAACAATAAGGAAGGACCAGGACAGATCAACGATACAAGCATGTGATCAGGTCAAGATTACAAGAATTCAGAAGATACGAGCAGAGATCAAGGGCGAGTACTGATTGAGACATCTATTCGGTAAACCCTCACATATCTTAATTTATAAGACCTGCATGGGCTACCACTAAAACCATATAACGCCCCAGAACCAGAATACTGGAGGGCATGTCGGTCTGCCTGTATTCAGAAGCATACCGACGGCATGTCGGTCTGCCTGTATTCAGAAGCATTAAATGCCTCCAACTCTTGGTTTCTCTATAAAAGAAAGCCCTCTCTCTCTTGAGGACTTTACCAACTCTTGCCATAAATTTTCCAACAACCAAGAGCTCTACCATTAATACTCTTCAAGCTTTTAATTGTCATCCTCTCCTAAAGTGATAGAGTATTTAAGAGTTGTAAATTTTGATCTTCACGTGTTAGAAGATCAACAAGTTTCTCTTCTCATTTGTTTGAAGTTGGCGAGCCTTCATAAGAAAACTCGTGTGTTGAAGTTGGCGAGTCTTCGGATCCAAACTCGTGTTGAATTTGGCGAGTTCTTCGGATCCAAACTCGTGTGTACTATTTGACTAAATAGTGGATTCAAGCCGGAGAGAGTTCCGGGACTGGATTGCCTCAAGCGAGGATACCAGGATACATCTTGTGTTTGATCTTCTCACTTTTTACTTTTATTTGTCATATATTGCTTCTGTTGCACTAGTTATTTTTTATTTTCCTATTCACCCCCCCCTCTAGGGTTCTACAATTGGTATCAGAGCTCTGTTCTCTTGATTTGGATTTACACCCTTTGAGTGATCCATGGCCTCTAACCCTAGTATCAACACCTTCCACAATGAAGGACACTCCACAAATAGGCCTCCCCTATTTGATGGAACCAACTATAACTACTGGAAGATTAGGATGAGCATTTATCTGAAGTCCATAGATTTTGATTTATGGGATTACGTGATAAATGGTCTTCCTACTCCTTCCAGAGTTATTGAGGATCTTGCTTCTGACACCCTTCGGAACACACTTACTGAAAACACCAAGAAGCTTGCGAGTCAAGATGCCAAGGCAATGAATGCTCTTTATTGTGCTCTCGACAGTAGTGAATTCAACCGAATCTCTACTTGCAAGACTTCCAATGAGATTTGGAAGTTACTTGAAGTCACACACGAGGGAACTTCACAAGTGAAGGAATCCAAGATTAGTAGACTCACACAAGAATATGAGTCCTTTAAAATAAAGTATGATGAATCTATTACTTGTTTGTTTACTCGTTTTGGTGACATTATTAACCCTCTTTCTTCTCTTGGTAAGGAATATCCTGCTCATGAAAAGATCAGAAAAATTCTTAGAGGATTGACGAAAATTTGGAGTCCTAAAGCTACCGCAATCATTGAGGGGAACGATCTAACAGTCATGAACCTTGAGACCCTCATGGGTAAGCTAATGACTCACGAGCTCGATATGAAGGATCAAGAGGAATCCTTCATACAAGAGAAGGAGAAGGAGAAGACCAAAGAGAAGGAGAAATCTCTTGCTCTCAAAGCGACAAAGTCCTACTCCAAGGATAGCTCCGACGATAATGAGTCGGACGACGATGAAGAAATAGCTCTCACAGCTAAGCACTTTCAAAAGTTCCTAAAATTCAACAAAGCCAACCGCTTCAGACGGGACAATAAAGAAGATCCGACGTGCTATCAATACAGAAGACCCGGACACATCAAGAGGGATTGTCCGATGATAAGAAAAGACTCAAGCAAGTACGAGAAGCCTAGCAAGGGAAGCTCGTCCTCCAGAAAGTTCGCCAACACAAGCATTTGGTGTGAAAGTGACGCGAGCGACTCCGACAACGACAAGGAGTGCAAACACAATGCCAACGTCTGTCTCATGGCAACCGATGAGGTACTTGATGATTTCTCCTTAAACACTCTTACCTATGATGATTTGGAGAAAGCTATTCTTGAATTGCATGAAGAGCACAAAGGTGTTCGGAATAAATACAAGAAATTTCTTAAAGAGGTTGAAGCTCTTCAACTTGAAGTAGAGAGGCTCTCAAGCATCATTATTTATGTAAAGGGAAAATCTCCTGCTTCTGACACGGATGAAATAGAGTCCTTGCGACTCAAGTTTCAAGAATCTCTTGACACCATCAAGAAAAAGGATGATGAGATTCAATCCATGAGAAGCTCTTATGAATTTGCTATGCACAAAGTTCAAGATGCTAATAGGAGAGAATATGACACTTCTATTAAGTATAATGATCTTCTTATACAGTGTAAGAAATTTGGTAATAAGGACACTACTCACATGCATGCTCCTAGACATCTCCACACTCACCACAATGCTAGACATACTTCACACATGAACACTACACAGAAATCCTTTTCTAACACAAGGAAATGACCATTTGTTAAGAAAAATACTTCGCATCATGCTTTTTATTATCATCATCACAATACTAATGCTAGAGCTCCTCGCACTAGAGATTCACACATGCATGATTCTCACATATCTTCTTCTAAACCCTCTATGATTTGCAATTACTGTGGCTTGCATGGACATACGACCAATTATTGTCATACAAGGAAACTTGTTGACAAGAAAGTTTTTATGTGGGTTCCTAAGACTAACCCTCAAGGACCCATAAGATCATGGGTACCAAAATGTTCATCTTTAACTTATGTTGTAGGTGAAGAGTCCTTCTCATGCTAGAAGCAAGTGGATTCTCGATAGCGGTTGTTCACGGCACATGACCGGGGATGCTTTATTATTTACAACGCTTTCGATGAAAGAGGAAGGACACGTCTCTTTTGGTAACAATCTCAAAGGTCACATTATAGGGAATGGTAATATAGGTTCCCCTCCTTATCCTTGTATTAAGAATGTTTGTCTTGTTACTAATCTTAAACACAATCTTCTTAGTATTAGTCATCTTACCGATAATGGTTATGATATCAAGTTTGTTAAGCTCAAATGCTTCATTACCGATAGTTCTAATGGATCTATTGTTTATGAAGGGATTAGAGAAAACAATATCTATGTTTTATATCTTATTGAAGACACTAACAATGACAGGTGCTTAGTTGCTAAAAATGATGAGAGTTGGCTTTGGCACATGAGGCTTGGACACGCCAACATGGATACCATCTCTCGTCTTGCTACCAAGAAGCTCGTAAGAGGACTCCCAAGTATCCCATTTAAAAAGGATATGGTGTGTGAAGAATGCGAAAAGAGTAAGTTAACAAAGTCTTCCTTCAAATCAATCAACTCTGTGAGTACTTCTAGACCCCTTCAACTTATCTATATGGATCTTTTTGGGCCTAGTAGAGTTACTAGCCTTGGAGGCAAGCTTTATGCTTTTGTTTTAGTTGATGATTTTTCAATATTTACTTGGGTTATTTTTCTTGCTTGCAAAAGTGATACTTTTCATGAATTTGTTGCCTTTTGTAAACGTGTTCAAAATGAGAAAGGTTTTCTATTAACAAAATTAGAAGTGATCATGGAGGAGAATTTGATAATGCCGATTTCAAAAGATTTTATAAAAAGAATGGTTTTGGTCATGATTTTGCTTGTCCATGAACTCCTCAACAAAATGGTATAGTGGAGAGAAAGAATAGAACCCCTGGCGATATGGCCCGGGTTATGTTAAACCAATATAAGCTCCCCCAATACTTTTGGGCGGAAGCCGTTAATACGTGTATCCACGGACGTCCCAGAAGAATATTGTAGGAGGTGTCTGCATCGATGACATAGCATGTTACTTCCGACTGAAGGTCGCCAATTTGGCACTTCAGGCGAATCTTTCCAATGTGATAGCTTCTTCCCGAGTTGAAACCGCTATTTGCGGTGCTGGTAGGAGTCAACCGATGCATAGGGATGCGCAGATGGTGAAGCAAGCTCTTCAGAATAATACTTATCGAAGAACCGGGATCAATGTGCATCCGATCCACCTTGATGTCGCCGACGTATCCAGTATAATACGGAGGGCGATCGTGCAGGTTGGTCTTGATAAGCATATCCTGCGGAGTGAAGACAATGTTGGGCATTGCACCTGTACAAGCGTTGTCTTGGAGATCCGCTGGCAAGCTCTGTCACCCTAAAAATCCATGTTACATATTTTCGTATACGTGTACATATTTCGGGTCCGTATTTTTATTAGTCATAGTTAGCTAGTCATGATTTTATTTTTTAGCATGTTGCGTTGGCATGGTTATTTTGGCATTTCATTGGTTATCGCTTAGCTTGGTTCGGTTTAGCTTGGTTTGGTTTGCTTTTGGGTTCATAATGAACCAAAAGAAAATCCCTACCTACTACCACCATCATCATTTAAAAACCCAACCCCCTTTCTCTCTCATCTTTACTCTTCATTTATTTCTTCATCTTCTTTCTCTTAACTTCTCCACCTACCAAGAGAAGCTTAGGCAAGTGCAACTTGCTTCATGATGGACCTCAAGTTTTATTGTTCCATTCTATTCCTTCCTTGATTTTAAGCAACTTTAGAACTTGACATTTTTATTTAGGTGGATGGATTCATGTAGATCTAAGTGTGTATTATTTTTGGTTTTCTTGGGTTTTGATCTATTAAACTTTATTATTTTTATTTTTGATTGTTCCATGTTGTAGAGAATTCGATTTTACCCAAAATAGACCTTTGAAAAGTTAGATTTCGACTTGTTTTGAGGAAGTTATGGCCAAAAGTATTTTTGACCATTTCTATGTTCATCAGTCCTGATTTTGGCAGGGACGATGAATAGTGCCGCAGCCGTATGGATGAGTAGTACCGTATGAATAGTGCCACAGCCGCATGGATGAATAGTACCGTATGATTAGTGCCACAGCCGTATAGATGAATAGTGCCGTAAGAATAGTGTCGCAGCCGCATGAGATGAATAGTACCACATGAATACTGCCGCAGCCGCATGGATGAATAGTACCACATGAATAGTACCGCAGCCGCATGAGATGAATAGTGTCGCATGAATAGTAGCGCAGCCGCATGGATGAATAGTGTCGCATGAATAGTACCGCAGCCGCATGGATGAATAGTACCACATGAATAGTGCCGTAGTCGCATGGATGAATAATGCCGCATAAATAGTGCCGCAGCCGTATGGATGAATAGTGCCATATAAATAGTGCCGCAGAATGCAGCATAGGGCCTATTTTGGCTATTTTTGGCTGTTTTAAGTCCTTTTGGCTGAATTGTGGCCCGAATTTTCTCCAACTTCCAACATAAAAGTTGTAGATCTTTTCCTTGGCTTCAAGAATATGTTATTAGCTATTTTATGCAAGTTTTCTCATTTATTATAATGTAAGGATAGAACATGATAGTGGCCCGTCGTGGCGCACTCTTGACAAGTAAACATGACATGTAATCTGGAACGCCGTTGCGACGGCTATCTCTACATGCCAGTAATCCTCCTCTTGATACCGTGGACGATTGTGCTTGTACAAATAAACCAGTCTTGTCTTACATCATGTCTAGGACAGGGACCCCTGGATACCACGGTCAGGGGTACCTACTGAATTCAACTAAGGCTAATAACTCGAATAATCCAGTAGTCATGAAGAGATTTTCCAGCTACAGGCAATCCCGTTATCTGGACGCTCAAGTGGACTTGTAGCCTACCGACGAGTAGGGCACATTTCTAGCACACAGTCACGTGTTGCATTCTTCATAAATGTACATTCGACCTGGATAACCGGATGGTCTACAGGGCTTCTGGCTGTTGGGATAATCTCATTACATCCTGCTAGTAACTAGGCTTATGATAACCCTAGTTAGTTAAAAGTATCAAGCCGTACTCTTGATTGGCCGTGATTGATTGGATGGAGTTTATTCCAGCTTAGTCTTATCCTGATTCTGTGCAAGATTGGGACATGACATTATTATTGATGCTTGCCTTAACAATAACGATCGGGGGTCCAGTTTTGTTCAGGCGAAGGATTACAACCCCGATCTTTGTTTGGTTTAAGGGTTGTAACCTGGCTCCCGGAGCAGTTATGTATCCTCTTTTCGTTTATTGTCTTATTTCAATCCCATGTCATGTTCGTCATGTTTTACCTTACCTTAATACCATGATTATTTATACTGGTCTTAGCAATAAAGATCGGGGGTCCAGTTCTGTTCAGGCGAAGGGTTACAACTCCGGTCCTTGTTTGGTTTAAGGGTTGTAACCTGGCTCCCAGAGCAGTTCTATGTCCTCTCTTCGTTTATTGTCTTCATTGTACCAATAGTATTTGAGACGGGTTTCTATTCAGGTGAAGGACTGCAACCCCGGTCCTTATTTGGTTTAAGGGTTGCGACCTGGCTACTTGAATGGTTTCTTCGTACTCAGATTACTATTGTTATCTCTATTGTTATCAGTTTTTTATTTATTATTTATCTTTAATATTCTATTGTGATATGCTAATTTTAGTTCCTAAGTGAAGCCTCATTTGTGGCACTTGCTCTTTTTGGGGTCTGACCCAGCTGGTTTTGTGTGGCCAGATATCGGAACAGCACCAGAGGATCCACCTGTCTTCCAGCCAGATGGTGACCACCAGGCGTAACCTTGGCAACGAGTAGGTTTCTTTTTGTCCTCCCACTTTATTGTAAAAATTATTCTTTTGAGGCATTTAGCCGGCGAGCGCGTGTTAGCTCGTATTGTACCTTTATTTACTGTCTACCTACGGGTTGTAACATGATTGACAGATCCTAGGGTTGATCATGTATAACTGAACTCTTGCTACTCTTGACATTTTGTACGACTAGCTTCATAATCATCCAATATGTAATGTACGGGATGCCTTGCTATTATATATTTGGTGCTCGGACATCTTGTAACTATTATTGCTTGCTTGAGATTGAGAAAATAGGCTTGTTCATGACCATAGGAGACTGTTGGCTTATAGTTAAACCCTCATGTATCTAGACAGCCGTGACCGTATAGCGAGGTGGGTTGCACTTCAATATACGTAGATGGCTATGTACGCCCCCGTCCTCCAGTATTCTGGTTCTGGGGCGTTACATGGTTTTAGTGGTGGCCCATGCAGGTCTTATAAATCAAGATATGTGAGGGTTTACCGAATAGATGTCTCAATCAGTACTCGCCCTTGATCTCTGCTCGTATCTTCTGAATCCCTGTAATCTTGACCTGATCACATGCTTGTATCGTTGATCTGTCCTGGTCCTTCCTTATTATTCCCTATATCGTCTTCTTCAGCGGCATTATTCCTGGACCTGCCGATCAGCAAGGCGGAGCACCTCCTGCAGACCACCAGCAACCTGGAGATCAAGTCCAGCATTTAGGAGTAGCCTCCAGAGTCATGCCTACTGGAGGAGAGCCACCAGTTCAGCCCGTCCAGCCTGCAGAGCCTGATGATGGCACTTTGGTAGGTCTCATCAGGTCACTATTAGCCTCCCAGGATCGTCGAAGAGATGCCTTGCACCAGGCGGTGGCAGACGCTTTGGCCAGAGGAGGTCATCAGGGTAATAGCACGGCCAACAGCTTCAAGCGCTTGAACCCTCCCTTCTTCGACGGTAGTGAAGATGCAATCGCTGCAGATGCATGGCTTCAGGACACAGAGGTGATTCTAGAAGCAGCAAGGACTCCAGAGAACGAGAAGGTGGTCGTGGTGCGCCTGCAGTTATTGGATCTTTCCCGCAGCTGGTGGGCAGCACAGGCCGTTGGATTAGTGGCCCCTATTGCCTGGGCAGTTTTCAGGGAGAGATTCCAGACCAAGTACTTCGATGCTGTAGCTCGGTACGATCTGCAGACGAGGTTCACCAATCTGAAGAAGATGGGCAGGGCGATCGATGGATATGCGGCCGAGTTCTCCAGGCTTAGTCGGTTTTCTCCCATCTTGGTGGCGACCGGGTTCGATAGAGCCCAGCAGTTCCAGCAGGGACTCCACCTAGAGATTTTGTTGGCGGTGGAGTAGTTTGAGCATCAGACTTTTGATACAGTATTGAGAGCAGCCCGGAGGCATGAGTATACCTCCCAGAGGATCGTGGATAGGACCGAAGGTCGGAAGCGATCTCACGGCCAGATGAATCAGTTATCAGCACCAGCCCCGACAGCCAGGGCTTTGACCATTGGATCTCCGAGGTGGGCGGCCTCAGTGACGTCGGTTCAGCATTCCACTCCGACGCACCCTCAGTAGCAGAAGTAGAAGCAGTCTTCAGCAGTAGGATGTTCACACTGCGGGGAGCCAGGGCATGTGATATCATACTACGGGAAGCCAGCTGCAGTACCCGTTCCCGAGGCCGTTGCCGATGAAGGCCCAGGCATTCCAGCAGCAGAGACCGCAGCAGTATGCCCAAGCCCAAGCCCTGATCCAGAGCAGGCAGAGAAATTTTCAGCAGAGGGGACCCGCACCCAGAGGACATGGTCAAGTGGTGTTCTTGACCATAGGAGAAGAAGGATTAGCACCAGGAGAGGTAGTGGCAGGTACTATTCTCGTCAACACCTTTCCAGCTTCAGTATTATTTGACTCTGGTGCATCGTATTCATTTATGTATGCACGATTCGCGACACGGGTAGGACTGGAGCCCGAGTCATTATCAGTAAGGCTCAATATACTTACTGGTAACGGACTTGTGGGAGTAGATAGAGTGTTTTTCTCGTGTCAGATTATAGTTAGCAGTATGAAACTCCCTGCTAGATTGATAGAGTTTCCGATGGCCGATTATGATGTGGTCTTAGGGATGGATTGGTTGAGGGACCAGTATGCTAGGATAGACTGCCATATTGGCAGGGTTATTTTTAGCATTCCAGGTGAGCCAAAGTTTTCCTTCTCCCGAGGCAAAGTTGAACCTTCTCCTCCAGTGTTGCGGATGGCAGTAGCAGTAGTACAGTTATCTCGTATAGTCGAAGAGTTTCCAGATGTTTTCCCAGAAGAGCTTCCAAGGATACCGCCAGAGCGAGAAATCGAGTTTACCATCGACTTGATTCCCGGGACAGCTCCAGTATTAGAGAGAGTCTACAGGATGGCGCCGTCAGAGCTGGAGATATTGTATAAGATGATTGAAGAACTCAGAACCAAGGAATTCATTCGTGCTAGTGGATCGCCTTGAGGAGCCCCGATGCTTCTTGTAAAAAAGAAGGATGGTACGTCCAGATTATGTGTAGATTATCATACCTTGAACTCGGTGACAATCAAGAACAGATACCCTCTCCCGAGGATAGATGACTTGTTTGATCAACTTAAGGGGCCAACAGTATTCTCGAAGATCGACTTGCGATCAGGATACCATCAGATCAGATTCAGAGAGCAGGACATCCCGAAGACAGCTTTTAGATCGAGATATAGGCATTGGGAGTTCCTTGTGATGCCATTTGGAATAACCAATACGTCGGCAGTATTTATGGACCTCCTGAATCGTATCTTTATGCCTTATTTGGATCAGTTCATGATTGTGTTCCTAGACGACATCCTAGTCTACAGCAAGAGTGAGGCGAAGCATGAGCAGCATCTCCGTGTGGTTCTTCAGATTCTCAGAGAGCACCAATTGTATGCCAAGTTCAGTAAATATGAGTTCTGGTTCGATCGTATTTTGTACTTGGGTCATATCATCACCCGAAGAGGAGTTGAAGTGGATCCCCAGAAGATCGTGGCTATTGAAACGTGGCCAGTACCTAGCATAGTGGCAAAAATTCACAGTTTTCTTGGCTTGGCCAGCTACTACCGACGATTTGTTTCAGACTTTGCTCGAATTTCAGCGCCATTGACCCAGTTGACCCACAAAGATATACAGTTTGCTTGGACAGCAGAGTACCAGGATTCTTTTAAGAGGTTGAAGCGAGGCTTGATGACGGCTCCTATTCTCATGCTTCCAGATGGAATCGGAGGATTCTCAGTATATTGTGATGCTTCGGGCAGAGGTTTAGGATGTGTTCTGATGCAGTATGGGAAGGTAATAGCTTATGCGTTACGACAACTTCGTGATTATGAGAGGAATTACCCAATCTATGACTTGGAGCTGGCAGCAGTAGTGTTTGTACTTAAGCTTTGGAGGCTCTACTCGTATGGAGATAGGGTGGAGATTTTCACCGACCACAAGAGTCTGAAGTATGTGTTCACCCAGAAGGATCTCAACATGCGTCAGAGGAGATGGCTAGAGCTGCTTGTGGATTATGACATCAACTTGCAGTATCATCCTGGGAAGGCCAACGTTGTTGCAGATGCATTGAGCAGGAGAGCTGGAGTTTATTTTCTCACAGCGCAGCCGGAGTTATTAGCCGAACTTCAGAAGATAGGAATAGAAGTTATCCTTCCTACCAATGTGGCATTGATGGCCAGCATGCAGGTTCAGTCCAGCATAGTCGAGAGGATCCAGATGGCGCTGTCAGCAGATTCCAAGCTTCAGCGGCTCAGAGCAGAGCGTGAGGCAGGACGAAGACCAGAATTATGCATTCATGAAGACGATACACTTCGATACACTACAAAAAAGTGACCTTTTGGGACGACATTATTTGATACACAATTTTTATGAGTCCTAAATAATATTATTTGGGACACAAAGTAATATCATTTAGGACGCATTGTTTTTCGACCATGATAATATTTACTTATTTTGGACTGAACTTTCTGTCCGTCCCAAATAGAATTTCAGCCTGTCCCAAATAGTTTGGCGGGAAATAAAAAAACACCCGGGTAATTTTTTGGTCAAATTTTGAATTTAGGATTAACTATTGGATTATTAGTCAATATTTGGATTTTAGTTTAGTATTTTACTTGGCATAAATTATAATACAAATATTATAGTTAATTTATTATTTAATTATTGGTTGGTTGTATTTATTGGATGGTGCATTTGTATGTATTTAATTAGATCCTTGGACTATTAAATTTAACCCACTTAAATTGAACTTAGCTATTGGGCCAAGCCCTTAGTATCAAACCAACCTACATCCTGTGACATAGGAAGCAAAGAAATATTCTTTCCCAACTCTCCCGCACTCATTTTTATTTTCCCTCTCCTTTCCTTCTCGCTCGATTTCATTTTCCCTCCATGGAGCTTCCTCCAGCCCTCTCACTTACCTCGATTTCATTTTCCCTCCATGGAGCTTCCTCCAGCCCTCTCTCTTACCTCGATTTCATTCGAGCTTCTCCAGCCTCAAAGCTCTACTGATTTTCCCAATTCCTCTCATTTTTAGGTCAGCTTCTAAACTCCTTTTCTTATTCTTTAATTACTTCTCAATTGTGAGATCTATTTTCTGAAGATTTTTTGCGATTGTAATTCCCAATTCCTCAAAGTTTTACTGAAGATTTTCCTTTGTGAAATTTCCTATTAATTTGTTAGGGTTTTGTAAAATTTTATATTTTGGACATTTATTGTTAAATATTTATTGGAGGATAATGAGGAGTTCGAGACACTGAGGTACCAGTCACCTGATCCGATTGTCGAGGAGGAGGAGGAACAAATCGACCCCGAGGTCATACTGACGAGGTCCCTGAGGAGGAGGTTTTCGTGGTCGAAAATCTGGTACGTGCGGAAGGAATTGTTTGATTCTATTGTTGTATTATTTTCAATCTAAATTTGGAAGAGAGAAGAATAAATTTGGCACATACTACTTTTAAGTAGAAGTTTAGTTGATGAAGAAAAGGATTACAAAACCATTCATTTTCTAGAATAAAATTTTTTAGGGGAGTTTCAGTAGGGTTTACTTGGTGGATTCTAGGATTTATCTACTGGAATACGATATCTAGTTATTATACTTATTTCTGTAAAAGCAGTTAACATTCAAAATCAAAAGCTTTGCTAGATAATGTAGAAAAATATGGCTACTTTCAACATTTATTCTACCTTCGTAGCATAACATGATTATTGGTAGATTCTTTTAGGAGTTTGGCAAGTTTATTAATGTGAATAAAGATGATTTCCTGGAAAAAAAAAAGTGTTGTCTGTAGGTGAATTTTCCAGCTGATGGTCTATACCATAATTGTCAACATCGTGAAATCCTTTGTCTGTGGGGGAAATCAATTTGCTATTATTGTTGTATGGTACTCGATGACCATAGTGAGTTATTATCTTTATTACATTAGGACTTCCTTGCAAACATGAGGTTACTTTGTTAATGTAGTGATTAGACATGCAAAATTTGCTAATATTGTTATACTGTATGAACTTTTAAGTTTTAATATGTCCAGTCAGCTTCTTATGGTCAAGATCGATCATCATCTGTTATTAAAGGGAGCACGACTTCAAAAGGGAGGGCATTCTAAGTTGTTGGAAGCTTGTGTCGAGGCCATTGCTTGTGGGGGCACCATATTGTTGTTGTCATTGGTTAGAACTTAACTGCCTTTCATAAAATATATGCTCTGTTATGATAAAGAAATTTACCATGTAGAGGTTGTTTGTTATTATCTTACCCCCAAAATAATGACGTGTTTTAAACAATTAATATTAACTATTAAATTTCATTCCTTGTTTACAACTTCAACGAGTTTTGTTGGATATTGGTTTGGTATCTCACTACAAGAAAAATTACTTTTTATGACGTTAAAATTACGGCGTGCAAAGGCTGAAACCCCAATATTAGTTTTCTGCTTTCTTTTTGTGAAGTCCAAACAAGGAGAAAAGAAAAGACCTTAAAAAGGCTTCGGAAGGGTACGTAATTGATCTAACCCAATTTTTTTCTTTCTCAAAACCTTAAAGTTTATGGGGAGCATGAGTAATGATATCCTTCCCACTTTTGTTAGATCTGAATGAAAAATCAGAAATAAAGAGGTCGAAGATGAGTGTGATCGGTTTGACTTTAGCAATGAGAGATGCATTATCGTCGTCGATCGACAGAACAACATTAATGTAGTTCTAAAAAATGAGTCAATGTAGGAGATCCTATGCTTTCACAACGAGCAGAGTTCCACCGGCATCGGCGGTGTCGCCTCCTCCATGATGAACCCCAACAACCATCTTCCTGATCAAGTGGCACAAGTTCTCTGACCCAATCCTCCAGCACGACATATATTACCATCTCTAATTAAAGAAATTGGTAATTTAACTTGTATATGTATATCAATAGTGAATTATTTTCATGTTTTAGAAGTTAACAAGCATTGTTATTTTTAACAATCTCAAAATTTTCTTCTTATGAATTGTGGTATTCAAAATATTCTGCTATATTTTTTGTATATTGTTATCTTGATCACATATTGTATGAAGTCAGAAGTCCTCTCCAGGATTTTAGATTTGCTTTTGCTTGAAGAATAATGTTAACTTGTATATGCATATCAATAGTGAATCTTTTAGTGCCTAAATGGCTAAAAAACCTGAGATTGTTTTGATTCTATCGCTTCTTTGGCAAGTGATGTGAAATGCTATCATATAGTTGACGTACTAGTTAAGTTGATTATGAGGGATGCAAGCTCTCAGTATGTTTTACATTTTTGGTACATTTGTTTCTAAATAGCTTAACTTGAGTGAATGAAAAATATTTCTTATTTGCACTGGTGATTAGGTAGCCTATCATTATGAACACATTCCAAATGACTAAACACATTAACATAGCAATCTATCGGCACGTGATAGCATAATTTTGCATTTTATGTGTTTCTGCTATATATAATGTTCTAACAAATCATTATTTGAATTTTCAGGTTGGTTTTGCTTCCTTCTTCCTTGGTTCAGTTCTTGACAATCTAACATCAACTGTTATTATGGTTTCTTTACTACCAAAACTAGTGCCTCCATCATAATATAGGAACATGGTATCTGTTTTTATCTTTAGTTGCTTCTTTATGAAGTCTTTATTCTCAATGTTCCCAAATTTAATCTTTTCTTAGAAATGTGCTCATTTAGGACATGTGGAATAGACAATAATATTCTAATATCCAATACATTCTCCTACTGTGGGTTGGAATTAGTGATTAAAGAAATTTATTGTTGAATTTCAATGTTGTTCCGTTACTACTTTACCAAAGCAGATCCGTTCAAATATTCTTCTCATATGATCATAGTAGATTAGTTTGTTAGTTGCACTGAGTTAATAAATTATTTGCCATTTGTTCTGAATGCATGACCTCCACTTGCATATAAAGTACACTGTTTAAATTAAGAATGTATGTTATTATTCATGCTGGGGCTTGACACTTGTATCCCAGAGGAAGGGGGTGATTTGAACATCTTTGGTCTTGACCATCAGAAGGGATTGTGAAGTCTGGTCAGGATCAAGGGATTTGTGAAGGGATTTGAACCAACGATGTTCGTAAACACTTCTTCCATGGTTCAAATCATTTCCCATCAGAAGGGATTGTGAAGTCTGGTCAGGATCAAGGGATTGTGAAGTCTGGTCAGGGTCAAGACCAATGATGTTCGTAAACACATAATCATCCAATCCTTCCCATCAGAAGGGGTTGACAATAAAGGACGAAAAAAAAGCTTGTCTAGATAAAAAGCTTTAGACAAGCTTTGATTATTTTTGTGACCCGCTGTTATCTGTCAACTAACTTCAACCTCCTCTATAGGGCGCTGAAACCATCGTTATTTATATCAATTCATATGTTAACGTAGACATGACTCTTAACGAAGCTGAAGTGAAGAAATTCTAGAAATTAATTTGAATAGCCAACCCCATAAGTTTGGAATATGGGCTTTTCTTTTCTTTTTTACGTGGCAAGTTGCTTTACCGTCACGAAATGAAATTAGAATGAAGAATGATTTTATCAGAAACTTATGGTTGGTCCCTTGGGAAAATTTCAATTTGCTTGCTAATTTCTCTGGGACTTGCCAGGGCAAAACAATTCTGGTGAAAATTTTTCCTTCCTACTATTGGTTTCAAGTATATAATAATTGTGCAAGACAATTATAGTAAACTAATGGAGTTGTTACTTTATCGGCACATTGTTCAGCAGAAGCTTAAGTTATACTGAACCCTGTAAATTGTGTACAAGTTAAATCTATGTTTTCATAAGGGATGATAAGCTCCGTAAAGTGATACTTTTTATTTTTATTATTTAGTGTCTTTATAGACATTGTATCCCGTAATTCTTTGTCATAATAATACCCCTTAACCCCCAACCCTACCTAACTTAGCTAATTAATAAACTAACACTGTTTTCTAAGTTTTTAACGGCCTGTATCTTTTATTCCTATTGTTTCATGTTAAGTGCAACAAAATCTTATTCTAAAGTTTTAAAATTGCACACACTTTGTTTACAAACAAATATTCGTAGGACTTCCCTTAGTTGTATATGTACCTACTGCCTACTGGTTTTTAAGTTCATAGACTGGGCATTGCTTCATTGGAAATTGTCTATGGTGCCTTATTAAGACTTACTATCATTTATGTAGTCTGCAGATAACATGACAACTAGTTCATCTTAATTATAGCTATTTTAATGAACTGTTTGAAACTAATGTGACTGTGCTTCAGTCATCTTTACACAGCAAGTACTCGTAATATCATATATGGGTTCGTTTATATAAGCTTTATGCATGCACTATTGAGAACTCCTCAGCTGTGACCTTTCTTGAGGCTTCAATTTGGATATTTTGATATTATAAGTATACCTTCATTATATTATCTGATTATCCTTATCTAGGAATGATGTTATCTATTAGACTTAGAATTCTCTGTTTTTCAGAATGGACCTGATATACTCGTCTGTGATGAGTCCCACATGATCAAAAACACAAAGGCTGATATAACTCTGGCTTTGAGACAAGTAAAGACCCAAAGAAGAATTGTATTAACTGGATCACCCATACAGAACAATCTAATGGAATATTATTGTGCAAAAAAATGCTCCTTTCTGTCAATTATCAACTTCTTCGTCAGACAAGTGCTTAATTTTATGTCCCAATTTTTGAGGTAGATGGTTGATTTTGTAAGATAGAGATTTTTGGATAGTAGTCTTGAATCCAGAAATCAGAACGACATCCACTTATCTTGCCATTCTCAAAGTTGATAGTAATGGATGATTCATTACACAAATTATGCCTTTTTCTGATTACAATCTTGAATGCAGATTCCAGAACCCCATAGAGAATGGACATCATACCAATTCTATTGTCGAAGATGTAAAACTCAAGAATGAAAGATCACACATACTTTATCAACAACTAAAGGGCTTTATACATCGAATGGACGTGAATGTGGTTAAGAATGAGTTACCCCTAAGATTGTGTTTGTAATTTCTGCAAAACTTTATCCATTGCAAAGGAAGCTCTATAAAAAGTTTTTAGATGCTCATGGGTTTACATCGGACCGAACAATTAAGAGGAGCTCCCTCTTTAAAGGTTACCAGGAACTAGCTCAGGTATGATTTTCCTATTAATATGACATCTATGAAAACTCATGTAGTTAGGTTGATTTACTGTGGAGTTTGTCAAATATCCTTAAATTTGGCATGTAGATATGGAATCATCCTGGACTCCTGCATATGGCAAAAGAACATAAAAGTAATGTATGCAAGGTACATTTTGTTAAAAACTTTCTTATGGATGATAGTTCTATTGAGGATAATATGGACAATGGTAATGCGCTGAATGGAGGTATTTCATAACTTTCTCTTATGTGGTTCTCATCTTTTGTTCATTTTTGTGCCAAATTATAGTGTTTGTTGATGTCCTATATTGGAATATTTTTCTAAAATACTCTTCTTAATGCTTTTTAGGTAGGTCAAACTTACT
This sequence comes from Iris pallida, assembly GCA_029216955.1. Taxonomy (NCBI): domain Eukaryota; kingdom Viridiplantae; phylum Streptophyta; class Magnoliopsida; order Asparagales; family Iridaceae; genus Iris; species Iris pallida. The sequence goes on from JANAVB010002395.1 coordinate 24,839,113, forward strand.
TCATCATCATCATCATCACCTAAGCCTTTTTCCATCAGAATATGGTCGGTATGGAGCATAAAAAAGCTCCGTACAAAAATTGACAGTCTTATAACTAGCTATCGACCTTACGTCAACCCTCAATGTTGGTTTCAAATTCTCAGCCTGTATTTTTTGCTTTCATAATGAAAAAATTATAATCATTTGAAGCTCTGCTGCAGATTGGATGGATTTATGGTTCAATCTCAGAAGATATTCTTACAAGCGAATTTGAAACGCATGCTTGTGGTTGGCGTTCGATATACCGTATGCCTAATCATCCAGCCTTCAAAGGAACTGTCCTATCAATCTTTCAGATCGTTTAAACCAAGTGTTGCGATGGGCACTTGAATCTTTTACTCCCATGAAGAACTTTGCCCTTATTTCTTTGTTTCCACAGGACTTGGCATTTGTTGTGGATGGTGTTGCTTTAGAAATTGTTCTGAAGAGATATAAGGAGGCTTTCACTGAATTGGCGATTCTCTCGAGGACAGCCATTTGCTGTCGTGTAATTCCTTCACAGAAGGCTGCTCCAAAGAAGGCTGCAGATGGTGCGTTTGACATGCACATGCGGCTATCGACGTGATGTAAACTTTCATTTTGTAAACAATGGGATATGAATTTTATGTTATGGGGGAAAGATTCGACGTGATGTAAACTTTTGTTTTATTTTGTAAACAGTTGGATATGACTTTTAAATGTTTTATAAAAATTTCTTGTCTTAATGTTGCAGCTACCATAATACATTTGCGATTAAATAGTTTTGTGTGATTTTTGTTCTATATAAAATTTAATTGTATATTTCATATACAAATAGGAGGAGGATTAAGTTTTTAGGACGTATTTTTTGGGACAGATTTATAAATTGTCCTGTATAATTTGTAATTTTGAAACCTTTTGGGACGGAAGTTTAACAGTCCTTTATAAGTATTTGGGACGGCAAATATCCGTCATTTAACTTTTTGCCATGCCACCCTAATAAGACCACCCATTGTCGTCCTAAAGACCGTCCCAAATAGTAGTTGGGACGGTAAACCTATTTATTATGACATTTTTTTGTTGTCCCAAAAGGTCACTTTTTTTGTAGTGATATGATAAGCGTCTTTGTGTACCCAGTGGAGACATCAGACAGGAGATCATGACAGAGGCCCACAGTTCGCAGTATTCCATTCATCCCGGTGGCACGAAGATATACCGTGATATCCGCCAGCACTTTTGGTAGAATGGCATGAAGAGGGAGATAGGCGGGTAGGTCTCTCGTTGTTTAGTCTGCCAACAAGTTAAGGCTGAACATCAGAGACCAGCTGGACTACTTCAACCATTGCCAATTCCAGAGTGGAAATGGGAGCATATAACCATGGATTTTGTGACTGGATTGCCAAGATCCCCGGCTGGCAGAGACGCTATTTGGGTTGTCATAGACAGGCTCACGAAGGTGGCTCACTTTTTCCCGTTCAGAGTTGGTCAGTCGACGCCTCAGCTAGCGAAGATGTATTTCCGGCATATTGTCAGATTACACGATGTACCAGTCAGTATCACCTCAGACAGAGATTCCAGATTTACGTCGCACTTTTGGCATAGTCTGCAAGAGAGTTTGGAGACTCGCCTCCAGTTCAGCTCAGCATATCACCCACAGACAGATGGTCAGTCAGAGCGTACCATACAAACCTTGGAAGACATGTTGAGATCTTGTACGTTCGACTTCGGTGGTTCGTAGGAAGATCACCTGTACCTGGTAGAGTTCTCGTACAATAATAGTTTCCAAGCTAGTATCTAGATGGCACCGTTCGAGGCACTCTATGGTAGGAAGTGCTGATCTCCGCTAGCATGGGACGATGTCGGAGAGAGGCAGATGCTCGGTCCAGAAATAATTGCTCAGACCGTTGAGATGGTCAGGAGAGTCAGAGATCATCTTCGAGTTGCCCAAGATCGCCAGCATCATTGGGCTGATTCTCATCAGCGCCCTCTTGAGTTTTCTCTCGGCGACCATGTATTCCGGAGGATTTCGCCTAACCGTGGCGTCATTCGTTTCGGCGTACGAGAAAAGCTTAGTCCTAGGTATATAGGGCCATTTGACATTCTGGAGCGAGTAGGAGATGTATCCTATCGTCTCGCTCTTCCACTATCGCTACGTGAGGTGCATGACAAATTCCATGTATCCCAACTGCGACGGTATATCCCGGACCCGAGCCATATCCTGGATCATTCGGAATTGGTTGTTGGAACCAACCTTTCGTATGAGGAGAGGCCCGTGTCTGTATTGGACCGAAGAGAGAAGACACTCAAGAACAAGACTATCAAGTTAGTCCGAGTTGCTTGGGGTCATCACTCTTTGGGTGAGTCAATGTGGGAGCGTGAGGATGATATCTGATCGCGGTATCCCGACCTGTTTGACTCGTGAGGTATAATATCTTTCTTTTGCCTTACACTTCGAACCCTTGCTTGTATATTTGATTGCTTGGTTGATTGCTTAGCTGTAGATTGCATCTGATAGTGTAACTTGTTCCGACACCTCTAGCCTCTTTAATTAAATTCCGAAGATGGAATTCTTTTAAGGTGGGTAGAGTTGTCACCCTCGAAATCCGTGTTACGTATTTTCGTATACGTGTACATATTTCGGGTCCATATTTTTATTAGTCATGGTTAGCTAGTCATGATTTTATTTTTAGCATGTTGCATTGGCATGGTTATTTTGGCATTTCATTGGTTATGGCTTAGCTTGGTTCGGTTTAGCTTGGTTTGGTTTGCTTTTGGGTTCATCATGAACCAAAAGAAAACCCCTACCTACTACCACCATTATCATTTAAAAACTCAACCCCCTTTCTCTCTCATCTTTACTCTTCATTTATTTCCTCATCTTCTTCCTCTTAACTTCTCTACCTACCAAGAGAAGCTTAGGCAAGTGCAACTTGCTTCATGATGGATCTCAAGTTTTATTGTTCCATTCTCTTCCTTACTTGATTTTAAGTCACTTTAGAACTTGACATTTTTCATTTTGGTGGATGGATTCATGTAGATCTAAGTGTGTATTATTTTTGGTTTTCTTGGGTTTTGATCTATTAAACTTCATTATTTTCATGTTTTGATTGTTCCATGTTGTAGAGAATTCGATTTTACCCAAAATAGACCTTTGAAAAGTTAGATTTCGACTTGTTTTGAGAAAGTTATGGCGAAAAGCATTTTTGGCCATTTCTATGTTCATAAGTCCTGATTTTGGCAGTGACGATAAATAGTGCCGCAGCCGCATGGATGACTAGTGCCGCATGAATAGTGCCGCAGCCGCATGGATGAATAGTACCGCATGAATAGTGCCGCAGCCGCATAGATGAATAGTGCTGCATGAATAGTACCACAGCCGTATGGATAAATAGTACCACATGAATAGTGCCGCAGCCGCATGAGATGAATAGTGTCATATGAATAGTGTCGTAGCCATATGGATGAGTAGTGTCGTATGAATAGTGCCACAGTCGTATGAGATGAATAGTGCCGCATGAATAGTACCGCAGCCGCATGGATGAATAGTTTCGCAGCCGCATTAGATGAATAGTACTACATGAATAGTGCCGCAGCCGCATGGATGATTAGTGCCGCATAAGATGAATAGTACTGCATAAATAGTGTCGCAGCCACATTGATGAATAGTACCGCATGAATAGTGCCACAGTCGCATGGATGAATTATGACGCATGAATAGTGTCGCAACCGCATGGATGAATAGTACCGCATGAATAGTGCCACAGCCGCATGGATGAATAGTGTCGCATGAATAGTGCTGCAGAATGCCGCATAGGGCCTATTTTGGCTATTTCAAGTCCTTTTGGCTGAATTGTGGCCCGAATTTCTCCAACTTCCAACATGAAAGTCGTAGATCTTTTTCTTGGCTTTAAGAATATGTTACTAGCTATTTTATACAAGTTTTCTCATTTATTATAATGTAAGGATAGAACATGATAGTGGCCCGTCGTGACGCACTCTTGACAAGTAAACATGACATGTAATCTGGAACGTCGTTGCGACGGCTATCTCGACATGCTAGTAATCCTCCTCTTGATACCGTGGACGATTGTGCTTGTACAAATAAACCAGTCTTGTCTTGCATCATGTCTAGGACAGGGACCCCTGAATACCACGGTCAGGGGTACCTACTGAATTCAACTAAGGCTAATAACTAGAATAATCCAGTAGTCATGAAGAGATTTCCCAGCTACAGACAATCCCGTTATCTGGGGGCTCAAGTGGACTTGTAGCCTACCGACGAGTATAGCACATTTCCAGCACACAGTCACGTGTTGCATTCTTCATAAACGAACATTCGACCTGGATAACCGGAAGGTCTGCAGGGCTTGTGGCTGTTGGGATAATCTCATTGCATCTTGCTAGTAACTAGACTTGTGATAACCCTTGTTAGTTAAAAGTATCAAGTCATACTCTTGATTGGCCGTGATTGATTGGATGGAGTTTATTCCAACTTAGTCTTATCCTGATTCTGTACAAGATTGGGACATGACATGATTATTGATGCTTGCCTTAACAATAACGATCGGGGGTCCAGTTCTGTTCAGGCGAAGGGTTACAACCCCGGTCCTTGTTTGGTTTAAGGGTTGTAACCTGGCTCCCGGAGCAGTTCTGTGTCCTCTCTTCGTTTATTGTCTTATTTCAATCCCATGTCATGTTCGTCATGTTTTACCTTACCTTAATGCCATGATTATTTATACTGGCCTTAACAATAAAGATCAGGGGTCCAGTTCTGTTCAGACGAAGGGTTACAACCCTGGTCCTTGTTTGGTTTAAGGGTTGTAACCTGGCTCCCAGAGTAGTTCTGTGTCCTCTCTTCGTTTATTGTCTTCACTGTACCAATAGTATTTGAGACGGGTTTCTATTCAGGTGAAGGGCTGCAACCCCGGTCCTTGTTTGGTTTAAGGGTTGCGACCTGGCTACTTGAATGGTTTCTTCGTACTCAGTTTACTGTTGTTATCTCTATTATTATCAGTTCTTTATTTATTATTTATCTTTAATATTCTATTATGATACGTTGGTTTTAGTTCCTAAGTGAAGCCTCCTTTGTGGCACTTGCTCTTTTTGGGGTCTGATCCAGCTGGTTTTGTGTGGCCAGATATCGGAGCAGCACCAGAGGATCTACCTGTCTTCCAGCCAGATGGTGACCACCAGGCGTAACCCTGGCAACGAATGGGTTTCTTTTTGTCCTTCCACTTTATTATAAAAATTATTCTTTTGAGGTGTTTAGCCGGTGAGCGCGTGTTAGCTCATATTGCACCTTTATTTACTGTCTGCCTACGGGCTGTAACATGATTGACAGATCCTAGGGTTGATCGCGTATGACTGAACTCTTGCTAGTCTTGACATTTTGTACGACTAGCTTCATGATCATCCAATATGTAATGTACGGGATGCCTTGCTATTATATATTTGGTGCTCTGACATCTTGTAACTATTATTGCTTGCTTGAGATTGAGACAATAGGCTTGTTTATGACCATAGGAGACTGTTGGCTTGTAGTTAAACCCTCATGTATCTAGACAGCCGTGACCGTATAGCGAGGTGGGTTGCACTTCAATATACGTAGCTGGCTATGTACGCCCTCGCTCTCCAGTATTCTGGTTCTGGGGCGTTACAAGCTCTCCCCCGTAAGGTTGACCTGAGCCAGATATGCGTCGGCATTTTGGAGTACTTCGCTCAGTGCGACGCAAACATCTTTGGAGAGTCTCAGGAGCTCATATAATGACAATTTGGCCGGTGTGTTGCCAATTGTGCCAGAATATCAAAATTGTAGGGCTTCTCCAGCCCGTGAGGCGTGTCTTTCCAGAGCGGCTTGTCAAAGCGGGTCTCCTTTGGCTTGGGCTTATCGGCCGGTGGAGGCTGAGAAGGTCCTGGGGTATCAGCAGTGGCCGGCTGACGTTCTTCAGCCGAGTTACCCGGTACGGGTTGAGTTTGCGTACCAGACCGGGTAACGACAATTGTCGCTTCTTCGACGTTAGTTGAGATTGTGCGACAGGACTTGACTTTTCCGCCCTTCTTTTTGCCAGTAGAGGATGATGCTGGCTGGGTTACTTCAGATACTAAGTCTGGGTGGACCCACATGACCTCTCCTCGTGATGTGGTGAGGGGTACCAACCCAGCAGCCTGGTCTCGGGGAGGTGGAAGATTAGCGATCTCTATTTTTGCCCGGGGGATGGGTACTACGCTGTCTTGCATCCTCGTCGGTGGGAAGCTGCCGAATTGGACTGACACCATGTTGGCAGCAACCGTCTCCTTTTCGAAATCAATGGCCAGGGCCTTGGAGTCGATGAGGTTCTGGATGTACCGCTTCAGTTGGAAGCAGTCTTGTGTAGCATGGTAGACATAGCGATGGTAGTGACAATACTTGGGGCTCTCCATCTCTGCCGGTCGAGGTTTACGCCTTGGTGGAGGGAGCTGAATTCTGTCTTCTTGTAAGAGCATGTCAAAGATGGGATTGACATGACTATCCTCGAAGGAGTAAGTCATCTGCGGCCACTGCTTTTCTGATTGCTTTGGTTCGGGCTTCGCGGATGTGTCAGCCACCATAGCCTGTTTGCCCTTGTTGTCTCGGTTGTCGGAGGAATTACCACCGTTGCTGTTATTGGCTTTAGGGCGCTTGCCCTTGTCTTCCCCATCCGGGATGTGCAATCCCAGTTGGCGAGCTTTTTTCAACTTTTCTTCTGTGCTAGTGGCGCTGATGATGAAAGTCTTCCAATCCTTAAATTAACTTTTGCCCATCCAGAGGCTGATTGTGGAGAGCAGCCTCTTTTGGCAAATTTCAATTAATGAGGAGTCCAAATTACCGGAGGGCAACTTCATCGCGGTTTGGCGAAACCGCTCAATGTAGTTTCTTGTCAGCTCCTTCTCTCCTTAGACAACGTCCATGAGGGTTGACATGGTCACATCTTATTCCACCTCATAGAACCTCTCCAAGAACATCCATTTGAAGCCAGCGAAGGAATGGATGCAGTTGTCCGGCAAGTTGCGGTACCAGTCGAATGCGACTCCCTCCAATGCCCCGATGAACAATCGTGTAAGGATGGCATCGTCATACGGCAGATGATCTGTTGTGACCTCAAAGTAGGTTACGTATTGGTTTGCAGATGTCTTCCCGCCATAAGTGTTGATGTTGAAGGGTTTGTATCGAGGAGGGAAGGGGACATCTCTCCATGCAGCGGGATACGGCTGTCGTATCCTGAGGTCTTGAGAGTTTTTTCGGACGTGAAATATTGTCCGAAGCTCCTGGACCTCTCTTCTTGCCTCTCTATCCTCGTATGCATCAGTGGGAGCCGACATCCCGGGTAGGTTGTCGCCAGGGGTTGGTACAGTTGTGTTTGAGTCAGCATTGACGGTAGAACCCAAGCTTGTTTGGCCAGGCGTCCTTCCTTGGAGAGTCGGCAGGGCCGTCTTGATCTCATCTACTGACTTGACCAGGGTACGAAGTATGTGTCACGACCCGCACCCTGAGAAAGGGCACGAGAACGTAGGTACGTCCAGCCTACGCCGCTGTGTCGGCGGTAGAATGCTGTATAGTTTATCTATAACATCTAACATGATATAAACATATCATCTCCGCACGAATGTATAATATAACATCTCAACTCTATATCTCAATCACAAGTCTAGGAAAGATAGAGCACGATATGGAATCAGATAAAAGGAAGAAACTGAAATATAATAGAGTTATCACACCACACAAAGTAGATGTCCAACACAAATAAATACAAGTCCTGAAATATAACTAAGTCTCAACTAACAATCGGAACAATCCGATACAAACTGAAAACTATAAACACTAGACTAGACTAGGCACCCTCTACTGAGCTAGATGCTCCTCAGGCTCCTGAAGGTCACCCTCATGTGTCCCATAGAAGGTAGGGCAGTCACCATCATCATCTGTAATATTTTCAACAGGTCCAGTCAGACAGGAGCGAGCACAATACATCTCACGCAGTTCATAACATGTTAGGAAATATAACGCATGCAAAAGAGTAAGATACATGAACTGTAAGAAGATGTACATAAAAACGAAAGAGAATTTATAACTGAATATATATATATATATATATATATATATATATATATATATATATATATAATAAGTAAAACTGTAATACTAGTGATTTAGAGCACAATATGGTTATGTAAACGGCTTAGGTTGTACAATAACAATAGGTAGCTCCATCATAACGTGAGTGTACAATAGATGCGCACAATAGTCGTACAATGGAATTTGATTACATAACCATTTCCTACTCACCCTCCCCAATTAATACACAAGGATCCAATCCAGTTACGCTACCTTGTACAATAGTCTCCATGAAGCTCATGTGATAATGAGAGTACAATATGCACAATGAGTATACATGAATAGGGGTGTATAATAAATACAATATGTTCGTGAAACACACATCACAATATGTATCTGTTGAACACAATAGAGATAACATCGCAAAAGAATATCCATATAGTACCAATCCGTGATAACAATCGTGCCAGTATCAAGTAAAGTAATCTAAAGCAAGAATATATGTCCTGACAAATATGAAACGATCAGAGAATGTACTCGCCTGTCACCCTGTATGACTGATATGAATGGATGTCCGAACTGGTGTCACAAAGTCCTATTTAGAGTAAAACAGGTTATTTAACTACTCAATTTGAAAGAATAGAAATCTGCAATGCAAACTACATGATTCTAAGTCAACTAGGTAAAAGTCAACTCTTGGTCAACTGTCTAGGTCAAACCATGTCACACTTGGTCCAATCAAGTCTAATCTAGGTTAAGTCAACTCTTGGGCCTAACCAAACCTAGACTAGCACTCACACACCATCACAAGGCTATACAAGCCATCAAACATACAATTTATATATATATATATATATATATATATATATATATATATATATATATATATATATATATATATACATATATATTCAATACACACATAGCATACTCTATTATGTGAAATCATTCATAGGCATATATAGAAATCATCTCTATGTAATATATATATATATATATATATATATATATATATATATATATATATATATATATATATATATATATGCAATGGTATATACATAGTGTTAGAGGGGAAAGAACAGAACACATATATAGAGGGGGATAGAGAGAACATATGCATAAGGCTATAGTGGTAGTGTCTATGTTAGAGTGTAGTGAACAATAAGGGTGTGTGCACATATATTCAGTTAAGGGGTTTCACTACTACATGTATAAGGGTTGAGGCATATAGAGTTGTTAACAAGGCCAAGGTTAAATCATCATGTATATAGGGTTTTAGGTTTAGTTTAGTAAACATGAAGGTGTTCAGGAAATCAAGTACTACACTAAACATTTAACCCAAACAGCTCCATACTTGCACCTTAACAATTTGCACATGAATCCAGAAATGGATGAACTTGTTAAACATATGAATTAACATGCATTTGGGTTTGAATTATTGAAAACAGGTTACATTTATATACTGTTCAGAAATCCAAAAATGGGACCAAATTAATGAGTCGGTGCATACATAAACCCAACAATCTCTCATACCAACCCATGTTTCCCTGTTTTCGTATTGGATCATTAAATCCAATATCTCAGTTTTTTTCCCAAAGCCATTTCATTTAAAGTTTATTTCAGTATTATATGTATTGACAAATCGAACTCAGATTACATTACAACTTAATCTCAGTTTTCTGTAAAAACTGGAAACATATATTAACATGTTCAGTGAAATATTTCTAAGACAGGAACCTAAATCAGTAGACAATACAAATCCTAATGTATACATATCATGCTAGTAACTTAAAATCATGTAAATCTCGAAAAGAAAACAAATCAAACCAACTCAAAACCAAAAATATTCGAACTCCTTTGAAACCCATTTGCTTGAAAACCTAATCATACACAACATTAATAACTGGAAATCAATATAACAATCAACATTAACATTTTCAATCTCAGAAAATCACATTCTCAGGTTTTCGACCCAACTGAGAACCTATATTCACAATTGTAAATAAAACCTGAAAACAGGTTTTCAGTTCACTATCCAACCAATTTCTGAGAACATGAATAAGGAATTAAACAGATGAAATTTTCAGTTATAAACCCAGGTTACCAACCACAGTTAACTAATCTTATTGAACATGAAGATCAATATTTCATTTTCAGGAATCAATTCAGTAATTGATAGTTCATATTGAACAAAATCTGGAAAACACTGATACCTTAAAAAAAACTAAAATCAGAAATCTAATTAACCCATGAATCCTACTAATTAACATGTGCAGTCATGAGTACACATAGTACGTGTCATGGGGGTCAACTTCGTGTCCAATAACTGGACACGAACATGTCCTAACAGAGAAAACACACACACAGACACTAAACATGCATGCAGCCTCGTGCACGTGTGCAAGTCAGGCTAGGACACGACACATGACACGAGACACCTCATGTTCGTGTCCACACCTAAACTAGGTATAGGTCTAGCCATCCCACGTGTCGCCACGCATCCACAACGTGTCTGGACGCGACACGACACGCGTATCAGAGCGGATTTTCTCGCGCGCACAGTCTGTGTAAAATTCGTGCACTCACGATTTCTCATTCGACACGACACGACTCAACACGAAACTTTGGAGGAGTCTTGTCAGACATTGCCCCTCCCCCCATGTCAAGTTTTACGTGTCCACGTGGCGTGTCCATGGAGAAATCGCGTTCGTGTAGCAGGACAGTGCACGTGGGTGTCGTGCAGCGTGTTTGTATCCATTTTGGACACGGACACGAGTCCAAATCATGCTCAGTCAGTGGGGAAATTAAAGTACACATATAGGGCTATGTTTTTGTTCAATTAGTTTTGCAAATTACTAATTTTTAATTCTATGTGACATTTCATCGAACACGAGTTTAAAAACACCGATACGTGTCCGATACGGGTATCGAATGGACACAAAATCCTACCAAACTTGGGCTACACCTAGCGGAACCCTAAATGAATGCATCTATGAAGAAAAATCATGATTTCAATGGGTGTAGATAGGTTTACATATTGAGAGTTAGAATCTCAATGTAAAAGGCCTAGTATCGATGTCTTCCTTGATTTGCAACGGTCCTGAATCTTCCAAACCCTTGCTAGCTATCCTCCAATGGCTTCTACTACTGTAGGGGAGTCTAATGCAAAAGACTAGGCTAAATTTGGACTTAATTTGGATATTTGGGGAAGGATTTTGGGGAGAAACAATTAGGATTCTAAGGAATTGTAAAAGAGACAAGGGTTTTGTCACTCCCCGTTTCCGGAATACGTAAATTTTTGATTTTTCATGTATATGGTATCTGGCACCTGTATCTTTATTGCATTTATCCTGTATTTGTAACTGGCCATGGCATGGAACAGTTTCTCGTCGCGGATTAGTGTGCCACCCCTTGTCCTTGTTTGGTTGTAGGCGTGGTTCACTGTTTTGATGATAGGATTTTTGAACCGTGTTGTGGTTAGGACTTTATTTAATTAATTTAATTAGTTGTATCATGTAGCATTTAATATGTCATTAGTCATGTGGTTAAGAGCATGCTTAAGCTTAGGGTTTCTTTGAGTCAACCCAACCCCTATATATATTCTCTTCCTCACTCTCTCTCCTCATTCACTCTTTTCATTTCTTTTCCTCCCAACCAATAGGCAAGTACATCTTGCACCAAATGGAGAGATTATTGTATTTTTATTTCTTGATTTTTCTTTGATATTATTTGTCTATATTGTTCTTCTCTTCATTCTCTACAAGTTTAGTTCTTGGAGTTTTTAATTTTAATGGCTAGTTTGGTGTAGATCTAAGTTTTTAAAACTAGAGTTCTATGGGTTTCCATGGTTTTGATCTATCAAACTTGGTTGTTTTCGAAAACTAATGGTCCTATGTTGTAGGAAATTCAATTCTATCCAATTTTGACCTTTGAAAAGTTAGATTTCGACTTAATTTGAGGAAGTTATGGCCAAAACAATTTTGGTCAAACTTCTATGTTCATCTGTCCTGATTCTGACAGGGACGATGAATAGTGTCTGGCCGCATGACCATTTCTGGCCGCATGAGCATTTTTGGGCCGCATGACCATTTCTGGCCGCATGAGCATTTTTGGGCCGCATGACCATTTCTGGCCGCATGACCATTTCTGGCCGAATGAGCATTTTTGGGCCGCATGACCATTTCTGTCCGTATAAGAAATTTTGAGCCGCATAAGGCTGATTTTGATTGTTTGATGCTCTTTTTGACTGATTTGTGGCCAGAATTTCTCCAAACTTCCAACATGAAAGTTGTAGATCTTTGTCTTGGCTTCAAGGACCTTCATGTCTCACTTTAACCAGAATTCATATGTGACTTTTATGTCACGAGGGGTCCACGCGACTTTCTGACTTGACCGTGTTCCTGACCTGATTACCTGTATACGTGCTGGTACCTATTCTAAGTGTGTATTGAGATGCAATATTAGTATGCACTGCGGTGCTATTTAATGAGTGCACTGAGGTGTGACTCTACGTACTAAGTGATCATTCGTGTTATATGTCAATACATGTGTACCTTCCAGCACAGTCATGGTAATTGGTCAGTAATAGTGTCGTGGTATAATGATTGTTGTTTAATGCATTACACTAGGCATGGATCTAGATCGGGCTGATGTGGATTCGTACTTAGGGTACACGTACTATGGTATGACATACAGGAGGATGACCATGTGACCACGACATGCAATTCCAACACCAAGATAGGGTTAATCTAGCAACTTAATTCGGTAGAAGCATTGGAAGGGAACAGAATCCCGAGATCGTGCCATACTAGCCACCCCGGGTCCCGTCCTGACGTATCGGGTTGGCCGCCATGGATACAGTTATATCTGCCTATAGTGGATGACTATATCCGACTCCTGCGTGCTATGTGTTATATATTTTAGCACGGTGACCTTACGAGGGACCGGTGCATAATCGAAGTGCTACATGTATATGTATATGATACGGCATTGGCTAGCCCTGCTGGGTTGACACGATCTGAGGATTCCTATATTGTATTACTGGGATAACCCAGGCAAATCATAGAAAGCCGTAGGATTGATTGGCCGATTGTAAGCTGACTTGTTTGTGATATGTTTTCTTCTGTTAGCTACCGAGGAACATGGACTATCGTGGTACGTAGTCCAACCCATGTCCTTGTTTGGTTGTTGGATTGGGCTATTGTGCTGAGATAGGCTATGGACCGAAGTCGCGACCAGAAGCCCTTTTACCTGCCCATGGTTATAGGATATATCTTATCTCGGTACGATATTGGCACCGTTTGTCCTTGTTTGGTTGTAAGGGTGTCGTATTGTCTCGATGATATGGTATAAGCCTATAACTCATGAATCAGGTCTTATTTAACTTATTGGATTTATCTCACTCTTTTGTGCTCCCTTGTGGTACTTGCTATTCGGGGCCTGACCCCGCTGGTTTTGTTTGGCCAGATTTCGTAGCCGCTCTAGAGGATCCAGCTTTCCACCCGAACAATGGTGCACACCAGGAGTATGGGCGCCAGAGACCATGAGTGGGTTTCTTCTTCACCGCTCTAATATCTTCTATTTTGTACTTGGCGTTTAGCCACCGGCACCTGTTTAGCCGGCAGTTCTGGACACTAGTTTCCTTTGCATAATTGTAATTAAATCAGACTGCAGCTGACTATAGTTATGTACTATTGACTCTCGGAACTAGCTCATTATTTTGTATAGCTAGACTCATGAATCATTCTGATGAAGCGTCGGAGACGCCTTACTGCTTTGTCTTATATGATCATTATTTACTGCTTCTTGTTTTGATTGATTGAGACATAGATGCTCTGTAGGACCATAGGAGACCCGATTGTAGCATGCACCCCCTAGTCTCTTGACAGCCACGATCGTCGTATGACGTTTATATACCTCATACGGTGTAGCTGGCCTAGTCCGTCTCATTATTTCGGTACTGAGGCATGACAAGGTTTTAGTGGTGGCCCATGTAGGTCTGTTTTTCAGACTTGTGGGGTGTTACGATTATAGGAGTCTCAATCAAAATATGTTCCCCTTGATCTCCTGATTCGTCTTCTCTTTCTTCCACCTTGATTGCTAATATGATTATCATCCTCGATTCCTTCCCGTCCTGTCTTTTGATACCTTGTATCCTTTCCTTTAGGGTCACATCATTTTCGGCTATTGGAGGAGCTGGCATGGGAGAGAATCCAGTAGATCAGGGACGAGTTGGAGATCAGCAAGGGGTAGCCCCTCTACCTGGACAGATTCACATCGAGAATGTTACCGAGCATGAGCTAGTTGAGCTACAGAGGCCAGAGGATCCCGTACCTCCAGTGATGCCGGTAGTACCAGTAGTATTAGATGCGCCGGTACTATTACAGATTATTAGAGGGTTATTGGAGACCCAGCAACGCCAGACGGCAGCCCAACAGCAACAACAAACCCGACAGCAAGAACAGAATGTGCTACAGAATCAGGGGTTGTAATTAGCCCTTGAAAGAAGTGTCAGGAATGATTCAGGAGCGTCCGGAAGGTTTTGTCGACTTAACCCAAAATATTTTGACGGCACGGAGGATGCCATCATGGCGGATGCTTGGCTTCAGGATACAGAGGCCATATTGATCGCAACAAAGGTTCCAGCAGAAGAGAAGGTTGACCAGGTCAGACTTTTACTTCAGGATCTCGCCCGCGATTGGTGGGCATCGGAAGAGGTTGGAATGAGGTGTCCTGTTCCCTGGGATAGCTTCAGTACCAGATTCAAGGCCAAGTACTTTGGCGTGGTAGCACGGTATGAGCTACAGCAGAGGTTTATCAGTCTCAAGCAGGCTGGTAAGACGGTGGATGGTTATGCAGCAGAGTTCTGTAGGTTAAGTAGGTTTGCTCGGATGATGGTGGCGACAGAACCAGAGAGAGCAATGAGGTTCCGGCAGGGACTTTACCTAGAGATTTTGTAGCTGGCCGAGGGGCACGACTACCAGACATTCGATGCAGTATTGACGGGGGCTCGGAGGCACGAGCTTACTATTCAAAGGTTATCAGCAAGGACTGGGGGCCAGAAGAGGTCTCATACGCAGGGTGCTGGGGGAGGAGCAGTACCTCGGACGTCAGCACCAGCACCTGGCGTCCGTATTCGTGATGCAGCACCAGTCACGATAATTGTGACTGCACCAGTTCGACAGCAGCAACAGAGGAACCAGCAGCAGCGTCAGGAAGCACCAGTGGGTTGTACTTACTGTGGTAAGTGAGGGCATACTAGGGATGTGTGTCGTTCAGCTAATGGATTATGCTTGAGGTGTGGCAGTCCAGACCATAGGATTGCCAATTGTCCTATGATGTAGAGGCCAGGAGGGCCAGCTCAACGGTTTTCGGCGTTGCCAGCTCCAGAGGTAGCACCGTATCAAGGGCCAGCACTAGCAGTGAGGCCACTAGCCCAGCGCCCATTACTGATGCAAGCTCAGATGTACCGACAAGCACGACATCAGGTTGGACAGCAGGGCCAGGGAAGGCAGGGACAAAGGCAAGAAGAATTTGAAGTATTAGAGCAGAGGTTGGCCGAAGGCGGTCAGATTGTGGGTAAGATTTCAGTATTATTCATTATAATTCCTTGAGTTCTATATTCGAAGAGTGAAGGCGACTTTCTCGTCTCACTCATCTGCTCTCGTATCATGTGATACGTGATATTCATCATGTGTCTTGATTACGAGAGTACGTCCTGGGCAGAGTCTCGTTCTTGATTTAGTCATTGGTACCGACTTATCTCAAGCATTGACCCTTGTCCACTTTGGGTGTCAGTGTAGGACCTCGAGGACGAATTCCTACCTGACTTGAGAGGCATATTTTATTCGTATGTCTCCGATCATTTCCTTCTAGGGTATGATTATTGTTTGTGCTCTTACTTAATCATTCTTGCTTTCTTAAACTGTTCATGTGCCATATGTTGTTTGATAATTGTGCTTGCTATATGTCATGAGTGTATTTCGTGATCTGAGAGCGTGCTCAACTAGCCTTATCGAAATTCCGAGGACGGAATTTTTTTAAGGAGGGTAGAGATGTCACTCCCCATTTCTGGAATACGTAAATTTTTGATTTTTCATGTATATGTTATCTGGCACTTGTATCTTTATTGCATTTATCCTGTATTTATAACTGGCCATGGCATGGAACAGTTTCTCATTACGGATTAGTGTGCCACCCCTTGTCCTTGTTTGGTTGTAGGCGTGGTTCACTGTTTCGATGATAGGATTTCTGAACCGTGTTGTGGTTAGGACTTTTTTTAATTAATTTAATTAGTTGTATCATGTAGCATTTAACATGTCATTAGTCATGTGGTTAAAAGCATGCTTAAGCATAGGGTTTCTTTGAGTCAACCCAACCCCTATATATATTCTCTTCCTCACTCTCTCTCCTCATTCACTCTTTTCATTTCTTTTCCTCCCAACCAATAGGCAAGTACATCTTGCACCAAATGGAGAGATTATTGCATTTTCATTTCTTGATTTTTCTTTGATATTATTTGTCTATATTGTTCTTCTCTTCATTCTATACAAGTTTAGTTCTTGGAGTTTTTGATTTTAATGGCTAGTTTGGTGTAGATCTAAGTTTCTAAAACTAGGGTTCTATGGGTTTCTATGGTTTTGATCTATCAAACTTGGTTGTTTTCGAAAACTAATGGTCCTATGTTATAGGAAATTCAATTCTATCCAATTTTGACCTTTGAAAAGTTAGATTTCGACTTGATTTGAGGAAGTTATGGCCAAAACAATTTTGGTCAAACTTCTATGTTCATCTGTCCTGATTCTGGCAGGGACGATGAATAGTGTCTGGCCGCATGACCATTTCTGGCCGCATGAGCATTTTTGGGCCGCATGACCATTTCTGGCCGCATGAGCATTTTTGGGCCGCATGACCATTTCTGGCCGCATGAGCATTTTTGGGCCGCATGACCATTTCTGGCCGCATGATCATTTCTGGCCGCATGAGCATTTTTGGGCCGCATGACCATTTCTGGCCGCATAAGAAATTTTGAGCCGTATAAGGCTGATTTTTGGCTGATTTTGATTGTTTGATGCTCTTTTTGACTGATTTGTGGCCAGAATTTCTCTAAACTTCTAACATGAAAGTTGTAGATCTTTGTCTTGGCTTCAAGGACCTTCATGTCTCACTTTAACCAGAATTCATATATGACTTTTATGTCACGAGGGGTCCACGCGACTTCCTGACTTGACCGTGTTCCTGACTTGATTACCTGTATACGTACTGGTACCTATTCTAAGTGTGTATTGAGATACAATATTAGTATACACTACGGTGCTATTTAATGAGTGCACTGAGGTGTGACTCTACGTAGTAAGTGATCATTCGTGTTATATGTCAATACATGTATACCTTCCAGCACAGTCATGGTAATTGGTCAGTAATAGTGTCGTGGTATAATGATTGTTGTTTAATACATTACACTAGGCATGGATCTAGATCGGGCTGATGTGGATTCGTACTTAGGGTACACGTACTATGGTACGACATACAGGAGGATGACCATGTGACCACGACATGCAATTCCAACACCAAGATAGGGTTAATCTAGCAACTTAATTCGGTAGAAGCATTGGAAGGGAACAGAATCCCGAGATCGTGCCATACTAGCCACCCCGGATCCCGTCCTGACGTGTCGGGTTGGCCGCCACGGATACAGTTACATCTGCCTATAGTGGATGACTATATCCGACTCCTGCGTGCTATGTGTTATATGTTTTAGCACGGTGGCCTTACGAGGGACCGGTGCATAATCGAAGTGCTACATGTATATGTATATGATACGGCATTGGCTAGCCCTGCTGGGTTGACACGATCTGAGGATTCCTATATTGTATTACTGGGATAATCCAGGCAAATCATAGAAAGCTGTAGGATTGATTGGCCGATTGTAAGCTGACTTGTTTGTGATATGTTTTCTTCTGTTAGCTACCGAGGAACATGGACTATCGTGGTGCGTGGTCCAACCCATGTCCTTGTTTGGTTGTTGTGTTGGGCTATTGTGCTGCGATAGGCTATGGACCGAAGTCGCGACCAGAAGCCCTTTTACCTGCCCATGGTTATAGGATATATCTTATCTCGGTACGATATTGGCACCGTTTGTCCTTGTTTGGTTGTAAGGGTGTCGTATTGTCTCGATGATATGGTATAAGCCTATAACTCATGAATCAGGTCTTATTTAACTCATTGGATTTATCTCACTCTTTTGTGCTCCATTGTGGTACTTGCTATTCGGGGCCTGACCCCGCTGGTTTTGTTTGGCCAGATTTCGTAGCAGCTCCAGAGGATCCAGCTTTCCACCCGAACAATGGTGCACACCAGGAGTATGGGCGCCAGGGACCAAGAGTGGGTTTCTTCTTCACCGCTCTAATATCTTCTATTTTGTACTTGGCGTTTAGCCACCGGCACCTGTTTAGCCGGCATTTCTGGACACTAGTTTCCTTTGCATAATTGTAATTAAATCAGACTGCAGCTGATCATAGTTATGTACTATTGACTCTCGGAACTAGCTCATCATTTTGCATAGCTAGACTCATGAATCATTCTGATGAAGCGTCGGGGACGCCTTACTGCTTTGTCTTATATGATCATTATTTACTGCTTTTTGTTTTGATTGATTGAGACATAGATGCTCTGTGGGACCATAGGAGACCTGATTGTAGCATGCACCCCCTAGTCTCTTGACAGCCACGATCGCCGTATGACGTTTATATACCTCATACGGTGTAGCTGGCCTAGTCCGTCTCAGTATTCCGGTACTAGGGCGTGACAAGGTTTTTACTAAGGATGTTTTATAGGAAGGGGGGCACTTGATGGCTGCCATAAGAAGGATTAGGATTAGGTTTTAGGTATAGATGAGTGGCTAAGATCATTCCACCCAATTTCAAGCATTCCTATTGGTTCTAGGCTTTCTTTTCACAATTGTCCTAAGAAGAAAATATCCTACTTATAAATATCTAGATATTAATAATCATGTCATGACTAGGTTAACCTAATCAATCAAGACTAATCTAGATTTAGGCTAAGTTTCTAGGTTAAGGCTTAACTAATAGATTAGCACAATATTTAATTTATCAAAATTATAATTTCACAAAATTGTCAAAATGACAAAAATACCCTTAGACTAAAAAGTTATAATTAGTCATCCTAATCGCATGACTAGGCTCCCTTAATCATGGTTAGTCTCTAGGCTTAGCCAAACTCTAGGGTTACACTAGTCAATCATCGAAATCACAATTCAACATTTTAAAATAGATTTAAATTAATTAAAAATCACCAAAAATCATAACATAGTTTAAATATCATTATTAAATGATTATAATTATAAAATTTCAAAATTACCCTTATTTTAGAAATTGGGTGCTACAAGTCTACCCTCCTTAGAAGAATTTCGTCCTCGAAATTAAAACGGTCGTACTCCTTCTAGGTCAAACTCCCCCAATAATCACAGTCTCAACATACAGTCCGATAATCATATGCGTCTGTCCAAAATCATGATACTCGGAATCTTTGTCATGCTAGTAAGCAAGGCTACGATATTCACAGAGTCCTTGACTATGGTACATACCTCTAGAATTATGGTATTTAAAATTTTCGCATTGCCGCATGCTTGGCCGCGAAAACCTTAAATTCCCACACCCAAGAAATACGTCCCAAATCTGACTATATGTCCTCACTATGCCAGCTAACATAACTATAGAAGAATCTAGATCCCATAATCGAGGCGACCTAGCCCATATGATTCATCTTGGAAGAATATTTTAAATTAACCTTGATTACCAAGAATCAAATTCATCAACAACAAGGAAGATAAACAAAAGCTGTTGGAATCGAATTTCGAGATATTCATAATGAGATTCTCAAGGATCATCCAAGGAATCTCTCAAGTAGTCCTAACAGTGATTGAGTAACTCTCTATACTGCCTAATCCTATATCCTAACAGCAGGCTCGTAGCAGCACTCTAAGTCGAGCACCACTACAAAATCGTACTAGTTGCGACTCTGACCTGTATGGGCCACCACAAACACGTGTCACGACCCGCACCCTGAGGAAGGGCACGAGAACGTGGGTACGTCCAGCCTACGCCGTAGTGTCGGCGGTAGAACGCTGTATAGTTCGTCTATAACATCTAATATCTAACATGATATAAACATATCATCTCCGCACGGAGGTATAATATAACATCTCAACTCTATATCTCAATCACAAGTCTAGGAAAGATAGAGCACGATATGGAATCAGATAAAAGGAATAAACTGAAATATAATAGAATTATCACACCACACAAAGTAGATGTCCAACACAAATAAATACAAGTCCTGAAATATAACTAAGTCTCAACTAACAATCGGAACAATCCGATACAAACTGAAAACTATAAATACTAGACTAGACTAGGCACCCTCTACTGAGCTAGATGCTCCTCAGGCTCCTGAAGGTCACCCTCATGTGTCCCATAGAAGGTAGGGCAGTCACTATCATCATCTGTAATATTTTTAACAGGTCCAGTCAGGACAGGAGCGAGCACAATACATCTCACGCAGTTCATAACATGTTAGGAAATATAAAGCATGCAAAAGAGTAAGATACATGAACTGTAAGAAGATGTACATGAAAACGAAAGAGAATTTATAACTAAAAATATATATATAATAAGTAAAACTGTAATACTAGTAATTTAGAGCACAATATGGTTATGTAAACGGCTTAGGTTGTACAATAACAATAGGTAGCTCCATCAAAACGTGAGTGTACAATGGATGCGCACAATAGTCGTACAATGGGATTTGATTACATAACCATTTCCTACTCACCCTCACCAATCAATACACAAGGATCCAATCCAGTTACGCTATCTTATACAATAGTCTCCATGAAGCTCATGTGATAATGAGAGTACAATAGGCACAATGAGTATACATGAATAGGGGTGTACAATAAATACAATATGTTCGTGAAACGCACATCACAATATGTATCCGTTGAACACAATAGAGATAACATCACAAAAGAAGATCCATATAGTAACAATCCGTGATAACAATCGTGCCAGTATCAAGTAAAGTAATCTAAAGCAAGAATATAAGTCCTAATAAATATGAAACGATCAGAGAATGTACTCGCCTGTCACCCTGTATGACTGATATGAATGGATGTCCAAACTGGTGTCACAAAGTCCTATTTAGAGTAAAACAGGTT
The DNA here is from genome assembly GCA_029216955.1 of Iris pallida. NCBI lineage: Eukaryota > Viridiplantae > Streptophyta > Magnoliopsida > Asparagales > Iridaceae > Iris > Iris pallida. Next base: position 24,860,421 of record JANAVB010002395.1, read on the forward strand.
ATTTAAGTACTCAATTTGAAAGAATGGAAATCTGCAATGCAAACTACATGATTCTAAGTCAACTAGGTCAAAGTCAACTCTTGGTCAACTTTGGTCAACTGTCTAGGTCAAACCAGGTCACACTTGGTCCAATCAAGTCTAATCTAGGTTAAGTCAACTCTTGGGCCTAACCAAACCTAGACTAGCACTCACACACCATCACAAGGCTATACAAGCCATCAAACATACAATTTATATATATATACATATATATTCAATACACATATAGCATACTCTATTATGTGAAATCATTCATAGGCTTATATAGGAATCATCTCTATGTAGCTAATGTATACCTACATGCATATATATATATATATATATATATATATATATATATATATATATATATATATATGCAATGGTATATACATAGTGTTAGAGGGGAAAGAACAGAACACATATATAGAGGGGATAGAGAGAACATATGCATAAGGCTATAGTGGTAGTGTCTATGTTAGAGTGTAGTGAACAATAAGGGTGTGTGCACATATATTCAGTTAAGGGGTTTCACTACTACATGTATAAGGGTTGAGGCATATAGTGTTGTTAACAAGGCCAAGGTTAAATCATCATGTATATAGGGTTTTAGGTTTAGTTTAGTAAACATGAAGGTGTTCAGGAAATCAAGTACTACACTATACATTTAACCCAAACAGCTCTATACTTGAACCCTAACAATCTGCACATGAATCCAGAAATGGATGAACTTGTTAAACATGTGAATTAACACGCATTTGGGTTTGAATTATTGAAAACAGGTTACATTTATATACTGTTCAGAAATCCAAAAATGGGACCAAATCAATGAGTCAGTGCATACATAAACCCAACAATCTCTCATACCAACCCATGTTTCTCTGTTTACGAATTGGATCATTGAATCCAATATCTCAGTTTTTTTCCCAAAGCCATTTCATTTAAAGTTTATTTCAGTATTATATGTATTGACAGTTAATATACATTGAATCGAACTCAGATTACATTACAACTTAATCTCAGTTTTCTGTAAAAACTGGAAACATATATTAACATGTTCAGTGAAATATTTCTAAGACAGGAACCTAAATCAGTAGACAATACAAATCCCAATGTATACATATCATGCTAGTAACTTAAAATCATGTAAATCTCGAAAAGAAAACAAATCAAACCAACTCAAAACCAAAAACATTCGAACTCCTTTGAAACCCATTTGCTTGAAAACCTAATCATACACAACATTAATAACTAGAAATCAATATAACAATCAACATTAACATTTTCAATATCAGAAAATCACATTCTCAGGTTTTCGACCCAACTGAGAACCTATATTCACAATTGTGAATAAAACCTGAAAACAGGTTTTCAGTTCACTATCTATGTCACGACCCGCACCCGTTTTTTTTTTTTTTTTTTTTTTTTTTTTTTTTTTTTTTTTTTAAAACGGATACGAGACGTGTCCAAGCCAGCCTACGCCGCAGTGTCGGCGGTAGAACGCTGTCACGGCCATGAAGATCAAAATCACAAATAATGCTCATTCACAAAATTAATTTAATTTACAATGATCACAAGTTTTACATTTGTAGAAAATTATAAACTTGTACAAATAAATGAATGACTACAACTCAACTATCTAGCTAGTCTCTAGGCTTTGTCTGCAAGTATTCCTATCACTCCCCAAGCTAATGAATCCACGGCTAACCTGAAAATATTGGTTTCCAGTCAGGAATGGAACGAGCACAATTCACGGAATGCAATTTCAAATAAAGAAAATGACTATAAAACAAAGGTTAGACATCAATCATGAGTTTTGAAAATAACAGTAAAGCCGTAAGAAAAATTAATAGTAATAAATAGACTCATATACTTTCCACCGTTAGAAGTACCTTTGATATGTGATCGGTCTCGGGACAATTATGCGACACGGTCTACACGGTCTAAAGTTACACGGTCTACAGTTACACGGTCTACAATTACACGGTCTACAGTTACACGGTCTACAGTTACACGGTCTACAATTACACGGTCTACAGTTACACGGTCTACAGTTACACGGTCTACAGAAAATATAGCAATAAAGAAACACTGTCTACAGAATAATAATCACTAACTACACAGTTTAAATGCAGTAAATAAAGCACTGTCTACACTGTCTACAAGAAATAAATAAACACTGTCTACACGGTCTACAAGAAATAAATGCAACACGGTCTACACGGTCTACACGGTCTAAGGTCAGATCACACATCCTTGGTACTTCTCATTCCCGACTCAACAATTTATAATAGAAAATAATCACATAACCAATGACTAATCAATGAAATATAGTAAAGATCAATATCGAAATGCAAACAATAAACTGTACTCGCCTGTGGTCCTTTGCTGGTGAAACCGACAATCTGAACTACTCAATGTGCCACTATAGTCAAAACCCGTACAACAGTCCCCGGAAGCTGAAATAAACAATACCAATGATCTCAGAATAGTCCAATTAGCTAGGATTGCCTGTCCTTACGTCCAATTCTGGACACAGGGGCAAAATGGTAATTTCGGACCAAAACGATGTCCGCCGTTGGACCCGCTTTGCACCGAAAAGCGTGCCAGAGTCAACGGTCTCTAAAGTCGTCAAACTACATGTCTACGGATCCAGTTTTCCGATACGAACCCTACCGTATGTCCAAAGTTGAATTCCGGCGGGCCGTGCACAAAATCGCCCGTTGAGTGGGACCGTGGGGCCCGCAAAACGACGATTTTATCAACGGTCTCAGAATCGGACCAAACTTGGCATACAGGACCAGAAAAACGATACGGTTCTGTTGGCGCAAGTTTCGTCTCGATCTGACGAGCGTGCACAAAGTAATTGGAGAATTTGCAACGTGCACGATACGGTGAATTTCGACGGATACGCATCAAATTCGTCGCGCACACGCGACCAATTTGAATTCCGCCAAAGCCCACACGACCACGAAGCCGATACGCAGCTTTCGATGCTTTCGGTTCGCGACCACGTCGCCCGGTTTGGCGGGACGCACGTCGTGTGGATGAATTTTCATGTTTTGAAAAAATAGATTTTTGACCAAGTTTACCTCTGTATATTTCTCTGTACAAAGCGAAACATTACAACCTTCCTACTGGACTTTCCTAGACCTATATGTTGTGGTTAACTTCTGTTCAGGAAGTTTGTGGATTCGAAGAACAGGTTGATGGGAAACTCGACGCCAAGTTGGGTGTTCGAGAGGGGTTTCCTGTCCTGTTTTGGACAGGATTTCGCCGATCTTCGGGCTCGTTTTTCGATGTGGATGACGCAAAACAAATCTAAATATTTGAAAGGAAACGAAGTGGGTTATGTCGGGGTCGTACCTGTGTTTGCGGAACGCAAAACGATCGAACGATCGCTTAGTAATCGATTAACGAAAACCCCCGCTTGCTCAGCTAACTCTGCTGTTGCATTGCCGTGCTCCCGTGCGCGCTGTACAGCCGCGCCTGGCCGGCCGGCCGGCGACCGTCCAGGCGGCACGCGCCCGCGCCAAGGTCATGGAGGGGGGGGGGCGGCCTGTGTGTGTTAGGGTTTTGATGAGAACTTCTCGGTTTCTCGTCTCAATCGGCGCTCGGTCTGTGCATATTTATATAATCCGAGCATTGTGAGTCTCCTTAGCTCTCGGTTTTGCCTGGGCTCGGGAAGAGCAAGTTTGGGTCGGGCTGCTCTGCGTGGGAATAAAAAGGGGTGGGAGGAATTTGCTATAGCCCGAGATGGCTTGGGCCAGGGGTTTGCTTCCTATGTTTTTACTCAATACATATATATTATATATATATAAACTATACCTTTATACCTATATATATTTTAGGTATATATACAAATACGCATTTATATATATATTTGATATATATATATATATACGCTATACATTATACCTATATATATTTTAGATATATATATATTCACATACACATTTCTATATATATATATATGTATCTATCTATATATATACATATATACTATTTTATATACCAATATACCCATATATAATATTTATATATATATATACACTCATACACATATTTCTCTATATATAATATATTTATTTGACGAAAATAATATAACAAATATTAATGATAATTTCCTCAATAACATAATAATAATAATAATAATAATAATAATAATAATAATAATAATAATAATAATAATAATAATAATAATAATAATAAAATCAATGCAATCAATCTATAATGGTGTTTATACCCTTAGACTCACCAAGACCTGTAATACTTTAAATAAAATTATAATTACAAATTCTCCTATTATCTATATGTAGAAAAGCAAGCTTATATCTACAAGTATATATATATGAATACTAGTAATAATATCCATAAAAATCTAATTAAACTACTCCAATATTATCTATTCCTAGATTAGGGCCTATTTCCTATAAATGTGAACACATATCTCATAACGTTTATTCGACACAATATTATAATCCATTATAATAAAATAATATTATCTAGTAATAACCTTAGCAATATTGATAATGAAATAATTAATAAAAATAAAATATTTCAAAATTCCCGGGAAGGGGAGCTACAATCTAATCAATTTCTGAGAACAGGAATAAGGAATTAAACAGATGAAATTTTCAGTTATAAACCTAGGTTACCAACCATTGTTAACTAATCTTATTGAACATGAACATCAACATTTCATTTTCAGGAATCAATTCAGTAATTGATAGTTCATATTGAACAAAATCTGGAAAACACTGATACCTTAAAAAAAACTAAAATCGAAAATCTAATTAACCCATGAATCCTACTAATTAACATGTGCAGTCATGAGTACACATAGTACGTGTCATGGGGGTCAACTTCGTGTCCAATAACTGGACACGAACGTGTCCTAACAGAGAGAACACACACACATAAACGTGCAGGCAGCCTCGTGCACGTGTGCAAGTCGGGCTAGGACACGACACACGACACGAGACACCTCGTGTTCGTGTCCACACCTAGACTAGGTATAGGTCTAGCCATCCTACGTGTCGCCACGCATCCACAACGTGTCTGGACGTGACACGACACGCGTATCAGAGCGGATTTTACCGTGCACACAGTCTGTAAAATCCGTACACTCACGATTTCTCACTCGATACGACACGACTCAACATGAAACTTTGGGGGAGTCTTGTCAGACATTGCTCCTGCCCCCGTGTCATGTTTTACGTGTCCACGTGGCGTGTCCATGGAGAAATTGCGTTCGTGTAGCAGGACAGTGCACGTGGGTGTCGTACAGCGTGTTCGTGTCCATTTTGGACACGGACACGAGTCCAAATCATGCTCAGTCAGTGGGGAAATTAAAGTACCCATATAGGGCTACGTTTTTGTTCAATTAGTTTTGCAAATTATTAATTTTTAATTCTATGTGATATTTCATCGAACACGAGTTTAAAAACACCGTTACGTGTCCGATACGGGTATCGAACGGACACAAAATCCTACCAAACTTGGGCTACACCTAGGGGAACCCTAAATGAATGTATCTATGAAGAAAAATCATGATTTCAATGGGTGTAGATAGGTTTACCTATTGAGAGTTAGAATCTCAATGTAAAAGGCCTAGTATCGATGTCTTCCTCGATTTGCAACGATCCCGAATCTTCCAAACCCTTGCTAGCTATCCTCCAATGGCTTCTACTACTGTAGGGGAGTCTAATGCAAAAGACTAGGCTAAATTTGGACTTAATTTGGATATTTGGGGAAAGATTTTGGGGAGGAACAATTAGGGTTCTAAGGAATTGTAAAAGAGGCAAAGGTTTTTACTAAGGATGTTTTATAGGAAGGGGAGGCACTTGATGGCCGCCATAAGATGAATTAGGGTTAGGTTTTAGGTATAGATGAGTGGCTAAGATCATTCCACCCAATTTCAAGCATTCCTATTGGTTCTAGGCTTTCTTTTCACAAATATCCTAAGAAGAAAATATCCTACTTATAAATATCTAGATATTAATAATCATGTCATGACTAGGTTAACCTAATCAATCAAGGCTAATCTAGATTTAGGCTAAGTTTCTAGGTTAAGGCTTAACTAATAGATTAGCACAATATTTAATTTATCAAAATTACAATTTCACAAAATTATCAAAATGACCAAAATATTCTTAGGCTAAAAAGTTATAATTAGTCATCCTAATTGCATGACTAGGCTCCCTTGAACATGGTTAGTCTCTAGGCTTAGCCAAACTCTAGGGTTACACTAGTCAATCATCGAAATCATAATTCAACATTTTAAAATAGTTTTAAATTAATTAAAAATCACCAAAAATCATAACATAGTTTAAATATCATTATTAAATAATTATAATTATAAAATTTCAAAATTACCCTCATTTTAGAAACTGGATGCTACAGTATGGCCTCAAGAGTGTCGAGGCGCTGTCGGTCGCTGGGACCCTCCTGGTCATTCTTAGTCATAAATACTGTTCTCACACGGGGAACAGTGGAAGGAACTGTGGAGGATGTGCTCTCTGAATCATACCCCCGAATGGAGAAGTCGTCGGGATATGTAGGAATGTTCTCCTCCGGTTCGGACTCGGAGGAAGTGCTACCCCCTGCATAAGAGGTTGCCTCATCTTGGCACTTGTGGACGTCTACAGGGATGTCAAAATCTGTTGCATCTGTTGGAGGAACTGTCTCCCTTGGTTCATCTTCTTGGAACACCGAATTGTCGCGGATGTTCCGGGGAGTGCTACCCCCAGCTTCGGCTACCCCCAAGGACGTAGATGACAAATCTCCAGGTATTGAAGATTTTGTCTTATAACGGGTGCCTTGATAAACTCCACATGTGGTGGTTGTGGACAACCGCTTGGATGAAAGTTTCTTAGCTGCGCCAGTTGAGATCATTGGGCTGGAGACTTTCTTCCCTTCCTTGCTGGTAAGGACCTTCCTGGTAGAATTGTAGGAGGCGAGAGGAAGCGCCTCATCTTCTGAGCTTTGTTCTAGGACCGGTCCCGGCCGCTGCAGTCGTTGGAAGATGGACTGTCGGTCCTCTTGTACTGCTGCCTTGTTGCAGCAGCAGTTGACAATGACTTAAGTGCGGTGATGTCCATGGAAGGACTCTCTGCACACCAAGCTTTCTTTTCTTTCCTTGCGCTTGTGAAGGATCACATCACGCAAGTCATGTGCTCCTCGAGCAACCTTTACATTCGTTTTGTGGGCCCAGGAATCCTGAGCACACGAGTGTGTTAGTATCATGTTTGCTCCCTGACGTGGGATTAGCAAAAGTACTTGCCCCTGATCATTGTTGGGAGACTCTTGACCACCCTGTCCATTGGCCGGCGGAGGCTGGACACGGGTAGTTTTGTACAACTTTCCATCAGAGGCCCGTATAATAGTTAGCGGTACTCCCTGATGGTCCGAAGTTGGGACAGCTGACTGAGCTCGTCGAGATCGTGCTGTCCTAGACTTCTTCGCTCTAGCACCCGAAGGTGCATAGTAGAAAGAGTCCAAATTATGCCGCACAGAGTCTGGCACGCCCTCATGAGAGCTTCTGAGGTCAGGATCGCATGAGAGCCTGTCAAAGACCGAACCTAAGTCGCATAGGGTAGATGGCCTGCGGCTGGGATTGGATGCCGCATAAGCCATCTCCCTGCGGCTGGGCTTCTTGGCCGCATAAACATCCTGCATGCGGCTGGAAATTATGGGGGCCGCATGAGCCTTTCGTATGCGGTTAGAATTTGTGGCCGCATGAGGCTTCTGTATGCGGCTGGAGCTTGTGGCCGTATAAGCCTTCTCCATACGGCTGAGATTGGTGGCCGCATGAGCCTTCATGCGGCGGGCGCCCTTATGCGGCTTCCGTACAGAGTTCCTCTTTGCTCCCGTAAGTCCAGCATCATAGTGCTTTCCTCTGCCAGACTTGGGGACAGCAGGGTCCTCTGTGGCCTTAAGTCGGGCGGCATATGAGTCTTCTCCGCCGTCGTGGTCACCAGAGAACACTTCTTCCAGAGCTTGGAGAGGAGCAGCAGTTTTGGGCCTCCACTCCCTGCGGGCCTTCTTCGTGCCGGCTCGCTTCTGGACTGGGCTAGCGCTCCCGACAGAGAGCATCTCTTCAAACGCTTGCTGGTCGAAGCGAACAACCAGCATCTGTTGCGTGGAGCCAAGTTTGACTGCGTTCGATTACGTCACCAACTTCTCAGCAGTGGAGAAGTTAGTCCCCAGCAGAGTCGCCATCGTGTTTGCCATTGATTATCAAAGAACAGAACAGTTTTATAGGAGGACTGAACTTTAATTCACAATTACAAACTCGTTCATACAAAGAGAGCCTAGGAACAAAACCTAGGAAAAGCAATCCAAGTACAATTGTCTAATTTAGATTCTGGGGGGTGACGGTAGAGGCTCGAGAAAGTGTTATCAACTCTGTTTTACTCCTTGGACGATCGAACGCAACCTCGGCTCCGGTGAAGGAATGCTCTCTATATCTCTTTGCTGCTCTATGTGTGTGTACAAGGGAATAGCACCTTGCTATTTATAGGAATTTGTGATGAGTGGGGGTGTACAGCCACGTGGCCACATCCTTGTAACTGCGCCTTGAGAAGTGGGCAGTTGGGGATTGGTTAAGATTAATCTTGATCTGTTTGTTGCAATAAATCTGTGCTGTTATATTGGTTGAAATAAATCTGAACTGCTATGATCTGTTGGTTGCAATAAATCTGAGTTGTTAAGACTTAGTCAACTTATGCCACGTGTCCCAACTGCCACTAGGTTGCGAGCCGCATGAAGAACTGTTTCCCTGTCTGAGCCGCATGAGGGAGGCCTCACAACCGAGCCGCATGAGGGTGACCTCACAACCGAGCCGCATGAGGGTGGCCTCAGGACCGAGCCGCATGAGGGTGGCCTCATAACCGAGCCGTATGAGGGTGGCCTCATAACCGAGCCGTATGAGGGTGGCCTCATAACCGAGTCGCATAAGGGTGGCCTCACAACTGAGCCGCATGAGGGTGGCCTCATAACTAAGCCGCATGAGGGTGGCCTCACATCCGAGCCGCATGAGGGTGGCCTCATGATCGAGTCGCATGAGGGTGGCCTCACAACTGAGCCGCATAAAGTTCACTCAGGCGATCCGCATAAAGAATTTTATTGGGATTTATGAACTGTGTCAGCTAAAAGATTTTCTCTTCTATCTATGTTGTACCTCTCCTTTATGTCAGAGCCATGTCAGAGCGGTCACTTTGTGTCAGAGCATTAATGGCCTGCTGCACAGAGTAATGATGGCCAGCTGTATTAGGCCTATTTCGAACCGCATGAGGCCACGTGGGCGTTCCTGAGCCGCATAAAACTGTCTGAGCAGCATGAAGCTCTGAAGGATTTTTGAGCCGTACGAGACCCCCCTCCCCAGTTTTGAGCCGCATGGAGTTTCTGGGCCGCATAGGGTTTTACTATTTTTCCATGCTTCTACACTCTAGACCTATCATGACCCCTTTTGTTTATTGGTATACTTCGCGTCTTCCTGTCGGTTCCTTGGGCTTTGACACGGTCTTAGTACGACTGACTTGGCTATTTGGGGCGATGATTCTTACGCGCCGATACAGTAACAGAATTCCCATGCGCCGGTGCAGTAGCCGTTTCACTATTTCACTATTTTGCCCATTTAAATTATTTTGTAGCCAGAGTCTGGTAAATATCAAAACATGAAAATTTTAGATATTTGTCTTGGCTTCAAGAAACTTCATGTCTCACTTTAACCAAAATTCATATGTGACTTATGGCACCTTGTGCACCCTTCACATTGCACTTTTGCTCGTGCGCCGTTTGGGCCACTTCATACCCTAAGTGCGTAGTGCCTTCTTGTTCTCTTTTCTCTTGTGTCTTGGTCCTCATTCTTGATCTGACTACCTATGTGTGTGCTGGATAACCCTATGTGTGTACTAAAGTACAATCTATGTGAGCACCGATGTGCTATCCTAGGTGCTAAGTGTTCCTATGTGATACCTGTCAGTACCTCCAAGTGTCCAGCATTTACATAGCGAATGGTCGGTAGCAATGACGTGGTATGTGTTGTGTGTTGCATTACACCAAGAAGGGGGTACATACGTGAAGAACATATGGCAACTCTAGAGGGGGGTGAATAGTGTTTATAACAAAAATACCCAATAAAAATTAAACTTCTTTCACCAGCTGAAAGTAATCAGAGTAAATACGAAAATAAATAAGAAGCAAGAAAGTATACGCAAACACAGCCGATTTTTAACCTGGTTTCCCTCGTGGAGGACTAGTCCAGGCCTGAGAACTCTAGCTCAGGATTAAATCCACTATTTGTGAAATAGTAGTTACATCCCGTGCCTTTTCTTCAGAAGAGCACGTCAACTTCTTACAAAGATCGCAGTGGCAATACTTGAAATTTTCCAAGCGACTTCTTGAACTCTTGTACAAACTCCTGACTGAAAAGTACTGAGCACTTGAGGCTTAGGGAGCTTGTGGCTAGTAGATGAAGAAGGTTATGGCTTGTATAGAGCTTTTGAGAGAAGAGAAGAGAAGATTAGATGAATGAAAATGAGAGAATTTATGGCCTATTTATAGGATTCCAGGTAGGCAGAATTCGGCCAGAATTCTGGTTAGAATTTTCAAAAAATTGGCCGTTGGACAACTTGCAACCAGCCAACCCTAAAAATTAGGATGCTGATTTTTAGGAGGCAGAACACCCTATATTGCTTGCATGTTGATACCATGGGGCTGTTTTGATCTAATATGACTAGTCCATCTAGATGAGACCTTCAACTGCTATGGTTGACCATTACTCTATATATTATTCTTCAAATTGTAAGAGTTAGAAATTGCCTAGAGACTTTGATTGTGGGTGGTTGACCTAGAAGGAGTACGACCGACTTAAATTTCGAGGACGAACTTTTTCTAAGGGGGTAGGATTGTAACACACATTTTCTGGAATGAGGGTATTTTTGAAATTTTGTAATTATAATTTTTATTTATTGATAATTATTACACATTATGATTTTTGGTGATTTTTAATAATTTTTAAACTATTTAAAAACTGCTTTAAGTCATGACTTGGGATTTTAACGTGCTGCTAGTGAAACCCTAGAGACTGCATGACCTAGAGCCTAACCATGTCATTAGAATGATTTAATTATCATTTTGGCCTAGGGGTAATTTGATCATTTTGACTTATTTGAATTATTTGATAATTTATTTAATTGGCGAATTCTAGTTTGACTTTGACTTGTTGAGACCTAGTGGACTAGCCTAGAAGCTAACCCTAGCCATGGTGACCCTAGTCTAACTTAGGTTAACCTACTTTTAGCCATTAGAAACTAATTTAGGATTAGGGGGATTAGTTTAAGTGAATTTAAGTCATGGCTTATGGTTTCATGAAATGACTTATGACTTAATGATTTGATTGATCATGACTTAAGCCCATGGGCCATTTAGTAAACCCTAACCCTAATTATTGAGCCTATGACCAGCCACATAGGGATCCCCACCCTATATAAATACTTATTCATTAGGGCTTGCCTCTTTTATTTCATTCCAACACTTGGAGAAAGAGAGGTATTTTTCTCCTTCCAAAAATCCCCATAAATCCATTTTTATTCCTTTTTAATCCTAGTTTCTTGCATTAGAGCTTAATTTCCTCCTATTTTCTGATTGTGGGGTTTAATTCCAGCTTTGGATCAATTTGGAGCTTTTTCCATCAAGAGGAAGAATCTCCCATTTGAAGCTTTTCCAAGCTTTTTGCACATATAGGTAAAAACCTTTAAATTAATTTAAATTTCGGTTTTCTTTGCATTTAGGGCTAGATCTAGGAGTCCCCTAGGTGTCCCCGAAATTTGGGTGGATTTCGTGTCCGTTTGGTGTCCGTATCGGACACGTGTCTATGTGTTATTTAAGGTGTTTGTTGAAATGCCTCAATGGATTGAATGTTAATGTTTTTCAAAACAAATTATATATTTGGATTGCTTATGAGATGTAGATTACGGATCTAGGTGACTGAGTCAATTTTTATGTGATTTTGTGTCGGTTTTAGGGCTTGGACACGCTGCACGATACTGTCGTATAATACCCTGCTGCTCGACGTGTCGTGTGCGCTGGACAGGACACGTTTTGACATAATATTTTAGGGAGGGTGCGGGCTATCACTGACACCTTGCACACCAATTTTGAGGCGAATTCGTTAAGTAGGTTGTGAGATATCACACGCGTACGGGTTTTTTACTACACTGTACACACTGTAAATCCCTCACTGATACGACCTTGTAACTTAGACACGACACAACTTGGATACTGGAACATGACACTGACAAGTACCCATATACCTACCCTACCTACCGACACGAGCACGAGACACAATTTTGTGTGTATCGTGTCCACGAGCCACTCGACTCGCTGCACGATGCTGTGCGTAGCAATGTGTATCAGTCGAGTTTTCTCGACTGATACGGTGTTCGTGCTGTGTCCTGAGGATACGTGGACACGGTACAGGAACCTAGACACCTAGACTAACCCTAGGCAAACCTACACACGTGTGCACGAGACCTATGGACACTTGTGTCGTGTCCTGGGACGCTCTGTACCTTTGCACGAGGCTGTCGACACTGTATTCTCTGATATTATGGTTTTCTTCATTTTGGACCCCTGAGTCCTGATTTTTGGACACGAGGGGACTCTTGGGGACTCGTGTGACTTGTCCAAGCCACTGTCCACCTGCCACCTTGTTTTCGAGTTGGGTTTGGATGTTGTTTTCGAGCTTTGGCCATTGATTGGGGTTTCGAATATGTCAATTTCTGATACTAAGATACTTCTCAGTATCTTTTGGTTCCTGATGATCTTGTTAGGGTTTTTTGGCCATGTTAATGATTTATTCTAGATAAATTCAAATTAGCATTGTTGGTTTCATAGGGGGAAACTTCAGAGTATCAGTCGGGTTCCAGTTTATGTATTAATAAACTGATAGTAGGTAGATATATAGGTTTTACCTGAGAAATTACTGGTTGTGTACACTGTCATGTTACATTTGGGTTGTGTACATTGATTATAGGACTGAATATAGTGTTAGGCTATGTGGTTCAGGTGTTAGGGTGACTGAGAGTTGGGGTTTGAATGGCTAGGCCATTTCAATCTCAGGTTTGGGGTTGATGTTGTGAATTTAGTTCAGATTTTGGCTGAGGATAACAAGGATTGGAGGTTCGAAATAAGTATTGGGACTAAATGTTGTAAACTGGATTTATATTGAGATGGTTTCAGGATTTGAACCTGAGAACTGGACTATATTGTAAACTGGATTATCTACATGAGAACCTGAGAAGGATATGTGCTAAGATGTTGGTTCAAGGAGGGGAGGTTCATGAGTGAAGGGAATTAGATTGACTGTAACCTGAGATTAACATTAATTCAGTTTTGGATTGAGTTTAGATATACTGAGTTTATTCCACATTTTACTGATTCAACCCTGTGAACACTTGACACATAAACACTGTTGGTAATCCTGAGGTCAGTTCATTTACACACACACACATTTACTACTTTCCTGAATTTCTGAGAACAATTCACTGAATTCCAGTCACTTGAACACACACACTTCACATCGAGTTTATATGTGTGTGTGACTCATGTACCATGAGTGTCTTAGTGAGTGATTTAGAGAGAGATGCCAGGTTTGAGGTTCATTCCCATTCCCTTGGTATTCTCCTTTGTACCCATGGAAAGGTTCAATTTCAATGCATCCTTCAGTCAGTCCCCTTTTATCTATTATGTCACTTAGAGTTCATTCTTTAAACTAAAACTTTAGACCCTCTTCCCATTTCACTCCAAGTTACCCTTTTGTCTGCCCCTTTTGTATAGCTTGAATAGTTATGTATATGTAGGTACATGTATACCTTATGGGATAATGTATTGGTGATTATATATTATATATAAGAAGTTATGTGTTAGTCTAATATATGGTATTATTGGTTAAGGATTCATGTTATACCTTATGTATATATGATATGGTATGGGTTAGAAATTAGGAGATTAGTTTTAATGTAGAGTTGTCTAGATAGTTGACCCTTGACTATGTTGACTAGATAGAAGCCCAAACCCTAAATGTTGACTTGGGTTGACCCAGAGTTGACCAAGTTTGACTTGGACCTAGTTTGACCTAGATAGTTGACCAGGTTTGACTTAGAGTTAACTTTGACCTAGATTGGCCTAGAAATCATGTAGATTGTATCATAAACTTTATTTGTCTTATTTTAAACACATTATAACCTGTATTACTCTGTTTAGGACATTGTGACTCCGGTGCAGACATCTGATATTTTACTACTCTTTTCAGAGTAGCAGGCGAGTACATTCTCTGCTAGTTCTCTCATTTATTTGTCAATTACTGTACTTCAGTTCTAGTTAGTTGTATGCGATTCTCTATTACAACACGTATGGATATTCTGGATTCATGTATACGACACACATTTATTATCTGGCCTCTATTACTGGAATTATTCTGGAATCATTTACTGGTATCATTATATTCTGGCTGGACTCATCTTGAATTATTGTGTCAGATTTCTGGATTCACTTGCTGGGAGGGAAAATACTAGAGTAAGACATGTAGACATACCCCATTTCTGGAATCACCCTTTGCTGGAATCAAACTGGAATGATAGCCATCTCACACCCGGCCAGGTGTATGATGTGCCGGATTACCTATAGCCGTTTACATGTCGATCTCGGTATTTTAAAACACACTGCTAGAGTATAGGCTGGACTCACCCTGGAATCATTGATCACTATAACTGGAATCGTCCCTTACTGGATTCATCTTGTATTAGATTCAACTTGTACTGGACTTACATTGGAGTTACACTTGTCTACATTGTTGTCTGGACTTTATATCATATTACCCTGGTTCAGCTAGTTCTATTTTTACAGTCTTCATTGCTATGATTCTTCTCTTGTTTAGTTATTTACTTTCCTTGCACTCTATCTGTCTTTCTTACCATCACCTGAATATAAACTGCCATATTCATCAATACAACTGTCTATAACTGCTTTATAGTTCTCTGTCATTTACTTGGATTTTCTAGATAAGATGTGCTCGTTCCTGTCCTGACTGGACCTGTTATAAATTTTACAGATAATTGCCCTGAGGACACGTGCCCTATATATTACTGACCAGGAGATGGCTTAGCTACCTATGGCCCCGACACTTGGGAGTGATCGAAATTTAGTTTAGTAGAATTGCATCTGTTTTCATGTAGAGCTTGTTGCATAGAATTGAGACTTGAGATGTATTTGAGATTGTTTGAGATTGTTGTTATTATTTCAGTAGTTATTGTTGTCTTCAATTTCTTAGTTATATTTCGGTGTTATCTTATCGTGCTTAGACTGTGATTGAATTACACATATCTTATACTTGTCCTCCGTTCGGAGTTGATCATGATGAGTACACTATATACTGCATGAGTTGATGGTAGTTAGAGACTTAGAACAGCGTTCTACCGCCGACACTGTGGCGTAGGCTGGGCGTTGTTACGTACTCGTACCCTCACTGTGGGTGCGGGTCGTGACACATTTTTAGTGGTAGCCCATGCAGGTCGAGAGTCGCATTAGTGCGATATCGTGGTAGTACGGCGACTTAGTTGTACTGCTGCGAGCCTGCTATAGGATTGAGAGATAGGCTTTAACGGAGAGGTACTCAATCACAGTTAGGACTACTTGAGAAGATTCCTGGGATGACCCTTGAGAATCTCATTATGAACTTCGATTTGAAAATCCTTTTCTTCTTGTTTTGATTCACCCTCACTCCTTGATGTTTAAAGGATCTTAGACTATTAACCTCCTTCATCATTATCCTTGCTTATATTTTGTCTATCTTATGTTGCTAATTTAGCACCAGTTTTGCAAGCTTATCTTTTTCGAGCTTGATCATGACATATTTTATTGGGGGCTGGCATCCACTAACATATTGTCTAATCAGAACCGGTGCATGATGGTCTGATCAACCTATTGCACTTTGGTTCGTTTTTCATATATTATTCTATGTGTAGGGAGACATAGTTAAATTTGCCCTAGAGTCTCATCCACGACAGCTTTGGCAATTCTCTTTTGAATTATTTCCATTGCCTATGAACCACGTATTGCACTTAATAGCATCGTCTTTGAACCCTTTATTGTTTTGCCTTTCACATATTTCAGAAAGAAAATGCACTATACTTGATAGGTCCACCCAAGGTATCACATTTAGTTTCCCTATCCAAAGGAGAAAATTGACTTATTTCTATATCCTTGCATCATCCTTTAAATTCTAATTCTTTGATCGTGACCAGTCGACCGGGTCATCCTCCTTATCATCCAGTGTTTGGGGTCTTATTCAATTGAATTAATTCAATTGTGACATGGATATCAAATCTTGGATACTCGTGCTCAGACTTCAATGGTCTCGTTCTCCATCTTGCCCAAATTTTAATTTATCCTGAAATTGATCAACTTAGATCGTGCCGGGACTAAATCTTCTTTTATATATTGCATTATTGGATTTCAATGCTATTGACACTCGTGCCTTAAACTTTCGATTTTGATCATCTTGGAATGGTAACCCTTCATAATTAATTCCTAGTTGTCCTTACCAGTTTCATATAGGATGGTAGACAGTCCTACACCTTAATGATTTGTTGCTTCTTTATCTTTCCAGCAGAACACCCTATATTGCTTGCATGTTGATACCCTGGGGCTGTTTTGATCTAATATGACTAGTCCATCTAGATGAGACCTTCAACTGCTATGGTTGACCATTACTCTATATATTATTCTTCAAATTGTAAGAGTTAGAAATTGCCTAGAGACTTTGATTGTGGGTGGTTGACCTAGAAGGAGTACGACCGACTTAAATTTCGAGGATGAACTTTTTCTAAGGGGGGTAGGATTGTAACATCCAGTTTCTGGAATGAGGGTATTTTTGAAATTTTGTAATTATAATTATTATTTATTGATAATTATTACACATTATGATTTTTGGTGATTTTTAATAATTTTTAAACTATTTAAAAACTGCTTTAAGTCATGACTTATGATTTTGACTTGCTGCTAGTGAAACCCTAGAGACTGCATGACCTAGAGCCTAACCATGTCATTAGAATGATTTAATTATCATTTTAGCCTAGGGGTAATTTGGTCATTTTGACTTATTTGAATTATTTGAGGATTTATTTAATTGGCGAATTCTAGTTTGACTTTGACTTGTTGAGACCTAGTGGACTAGCCTAGAAGCTAACCCTAGCCATGGTGACCCTAGTCTAACTTAGGTTAACCTACTTTTAGCCATTAGAAACTAATTTAGGATTAGGGGGATTAGTTTAAGTGAATTTAAGTCATGGCTTATGGTTTCATGAAATGACTTATGGCTTAATGATTTGATTGATCATGACTTAAGCCCATGGGCCATTTAGTAAACCCTAACCCTAATTATTGAGCCTATGACCCACCACATAGGGATCCCCACCCTATATAAACACTTATTCATTAGGGCCTGCCTCTTTTATTTTATTCCAACACTTGGAGAAAGAGAGGTATTTTTTCCCCTTCTAAAAATTCCCATAAATCTATACTTATTCCTTTTTAATCCTAGTTTCTTGCATTAGAGCTTAATTTCCTCCTATTTTCTGATTGTGGGGTTTAATCCCAGCTTTGGATCATTTGGAGCTTTTGCCATCAAGAGGAAGAATCCCCATTTTGAAGCTTTTCCAAGCTTTTTGCACATGTACGTAAAACCCTTTAAATTGATTTAAATTTCGGTTTTCTTTGCATTTAGGGCTAGATCTAGGAGTCCCCTAGGTGTTCTCGAAATTTGGGTGGATTTCGTGTCCGTTTGGTGTCCGTATCGGACACGTGTCTATGTGTTATTTAAAGTGTTTGTTGAAATGCCTCAATGGATTGAATGTTAATGTTTTTCAAAACAAATTATATATTTGGATTGCTTATGACATATAGATTATGGATCTAGGTGACTGAGTCGATTTTTATGTGATTTTGTGTCGGTTTTAGGGCTTGGACATGCTGTACGACACTGTCGTGCAGTGCCCTACTGCTCAACGTGTCGTGTGCGCTGGACACGACACATTTTGACATGATATTTTAGGGGAGGGTGCTGGCTATCACTGATACCTTGCACACCAATTTTGACACGAGTTCGTCGAGTAGGTTGTGAGAAATCACTCGCGCACGGGTTCTTCACTACACTGTACACACTGTAAATCCCTCACTAACACGACCTTGTAACTTAGACACGAAACAACTTGGACACTGGAACATGACACTGACAAGTACCCATAGACCTACCCTACCTACTGACACGAGAACGAGACATAATTTTGTGTATATCGTGTCCACGAGCCACACGACTCGCTGTACGACGCTGCACGTAACAGTGTGTATCAGTCGAGTTTTCAAGACTGATACGGTGTTCGTGCTGTGTCCTGAGGATACGTGGACATGGTGCAGGAACCTAGACACCTAGACTAACCCTAGGCGAACCTACACACGTGTGCACGAGACCTATGGACACTTTTGTCGTGTCCTGGGACGCTCTGCACCTCTGCACGAGGCTGTCGACACTGTATTCTCTGATATTATGGTTTTCTTCGTTTTGGACACCTGAGTCCTGATTTTTGGACACAAGGGGACTCTTGGGGACTTGTGTGACTTGTCCAAGCCACTGTCCACCTGCCACCTTGTTTTTGAGTTGGGTTTGGATGTTGTTTTCGAGCTTTAGCCATTGATTGGGGTTTCGAATATGTCAATTTCTGATACTAAGATACTTCTCAGTATCTTTTGGTTCCTGATGATCTTGTTAGGTTTTGTTGGCCATGTTAATGATTTATTCTAGATGAATTCAACTTAGCATTATTGGTTTCATAGGGGCAAACTTCAGAGTATCAGTCGGGTTCCAGTTTATGTATTAATAAACTGACAGTAGGTAGATATATGGGTTTTACCTGAGAAATTACTGGTTGTGTACACTGTCATGTTACATTTGGGTTGTGTACATTGATTATAGGACTGAATATAGTGTTAGGCTATGTGGTTCAGGTGTTAGGGTGACTGAGAGTTGGGGTTTGAATGGCTAGGCCATTTCAATCTCAGGTTTGTGGTTGATATTGTGAATTTAGTTCAGATTTTGGCTGAGGATAACAAGGATTGGAGGTTCGAAATAAGTTTTGGGACTAAATGTTGTAAACTGGATTTATATTGAGATGGTTTCAGGATTTGAACCTGAGAACTGGACTATATTGTAAACTGGATTATCTACATGAGAACCTGAGAAGGATATGTGCTAAGATGTTGGTTCAAGGAGGGGAGATTCAAGAGTGAAGGGAATTAGATTGACTGTATCCTGAGATTAACATTAATTCAGTTTTGGATTGAGTTTAGATACACTGAGTTCATTCCACATTTCACTGATTCAACCCTGTGAACACTTGACACATGAACACTGTTGGTAATCCTGAGGTCAGTTCATTTACACACACACACAATTACTACCTTCCTGAATTTCTGAGAACAATTTACTGAATTCCAGTCACTTGAACACACACACTTCACATCGAGTTTATATGTGTGTGTGACTCATGTACCATGAGTGTCTTAGTGAGCGATTTAGAGAGAGATGCCAGGTTTGAGGTTCATTCCCATTCCCTTGGTATTCTCCTTTGTACCCATGGAAAGGTTCAATTTCAATGCATCCTTGAGTCAGTCCCCTTTTATCTATTATGTCACTTAGAGTTCATTCTTTAAACTAAAACTTTAGACCCTCTTCCCATTTCACTCCATGTTACCCTTTTGTCTGCCCCTTTTGTATAGCTTGAATAGTTATGTATATGTAGGTACATGTATACCTTATGGGATAATGTATTGGTGATTATATATTATATATAAGAAGTTAAGTGTTAGTCTAATATATGGTAGTATTGGTTAAGGATTCATGTTATACCTTATGTATATATGATATGGTATGGGTTAGAAATTAGGAGATTAGTTTTAATGTAGAGTTGACTAGATAGTTGACCCTTGACTATGTTGACTAGATAGAAGCCCAAACCCTAAATGTTGACTTGGGTTGACTCAGAGTTGACCAAGTTTGACTTGGACCTAGTTTGACCTAGACAGTTGACCAGGTTTGACTTAGAGTTGACTTTGACCTCGATTGGCCTAGAAATCATGTAGATTGTATCATAAACTTTATTTGTCTTATTTTAAACACATTATAACCTGTATTACTCTGTTTAGGATATTGTGGCTCCGGTGCAGACATCTGATATTTCACTACTCTTTTTAGAGTAGCAGGCGAGTACATTCTCTGATAGTTCTCTCATTTATTTGTCAATTATTGTACTTTAGTTCTAGTTAGTTGTATGCGATTCTCTATTACAACACGTATGGATATTCTGGATTCATGTATACGACACACATTTATTATCTGGCCTCTATTACTAGAATCATTCTGGAATCATTTACTGGTATCATTATATTCTGGCTGGACTCATCTTGAATTATTGTGTCAGATTTCTGGATTCACTTGCTGGGAGGGGAAATACTAGAGTAAGACATGTAGACATACCCCATTTCTGGAATCACCCTTTGCTGGAATCAAACTGGAATGATAGCCATCTCACATCCGGCCAGGTGTGTGATGTACCAGATTACCTATAGCCGTTTACATGTCGATCTCGGTATTTTAAAACACACTGCTAGAGTATAGGCTGGACTCACCCTGGAATCATTGATCACTATAACTGGAATCGTCCCTTACTGGATTCATCTTGTATTAGATTCATCTTGTACTGGAGTTACATTGGAGTTACACTTGTCTACATTGCTGTCTGGACTTTATATCATATTACCCTGGTTCAGCTAGTTCTATTTTTACTAGGGGTGGGCATACGGGTCCAGGACTCGCGGTTCCGACCCGACCCGAACCGTATATTGGTCAAACGGGGCGGTTCCTAAAATTTGAAATTTAAACGGGACGGACCGGGGCGGGTCGTGTGACACTAACGAGGCGGGGCGGATCCTATTTTCAAAATAAACGGGGCCCCGAACCGACCCGTTTCTAGGAGTATGATTTTTTTTATCAATTTTGATTTTTTTTATATTATAATTTATAAATAATAGCACACGTTATTGTTTAGTAAACAAATTCTAGAAATTGGAAAAACATAATACTTGTTTTGTTCTTCTAGATAATAAAACATGTGTAAATGTTTACTATTCTATAATTTTTTGAATTTTTTTTGGGATCCGTTTGGACCCGCGGGTCGGCACGGTTTGGACCCGTTTCGAACGGGTCGAATCCGTACCGGTTCCAATAATTTTTGGATCCGTCCCGCCCCGTCCCGCCAATTAACGGGTCCGGTCCGGATCCATAAAATTTGGACCCGGCCCGACCCGTGCCCACCCCTAATTTTTACAGTCTTTATTGCTATGATTCTTCTCTTGTTTAGTTATTTACTTTCCTTGCACTCTATCTGTCTTTCTTACCATCACCTGAATATAAACTGCCATATTCATCAATACAACTGTCTATAACTGCTTTATAGTTCTCTGTCATTTACTTGGATTTTCTACATGAGATGTGCTCGTTCCTGTCCTGACTGGACCTGTTGTAAATTTTACAGATGATTGCCCTGAGGACACGTGCCCTACATATTACTGACCAGGAGATGGCTTAGCTACCTATGGCCCCGACACTCGGGAGTGATCGGGATTTAGTTTAGTAGACTTGTATCTGTTTTCATGTAGAGCTTGTTGTATAGAATTGAGACTTGAGATGTATTTGAGATTGTTTGAGATTGTTGTTATTATTTCAGTAGTTATTGTTGTCTTCAATTTCTTAGTTATATTTCGGTGTTATCTTATCGTGCTTAGACTGTGATTGAGTTACACCATATCTTATACTTGTCCTCCATTCGGAGTTGATCATGATGAGTACACTATATACTGCATGAGTTGATGGTAGTTAGAGACTTAGAACAGCGTTCTACCGCCGACACTGCGGCGTAGGCTGGGCACTGTTACGTACTCGTACCCTCAATGTGGGTGCGGGTCGTAACATAGCTCCCCCGTAATCAGTGCCGAGCTAGCAATAGCTCCCCCGTGAACATTGCTTTGAATCCTGTTGGCCTGAAAAAAAACATTCTTCTCCCAAAGCACAGAAACAGATACAAAAAGGATACAAAAAGAATATAGAATATAGCAAAATTTCTCTCCCTTTTGGCATTTAGCAATTAACCATAAAAATAAGAACTGGCAAGCACACCAAAAGATAATAGATGAAACTGCATAGAGACTGATAAAACTACTGAATGTCTCAAGAGTCACAAATAATAATTAGTCTAATACAACCAAAGTGCATAAAAGCAACTAAAATCCAAAGTGCATAAAACATAAACTACGATCCTCAGTAGCAGCAGCAAGTAGAAGTCCATATCCATCATCGAGCTCGTGAAGGCCCAGCGTCGTCGTATGGATCAGTAAAGGAACGACGAGGGTCCACGAAGGCCGCATCCGGATCCAAGTAGCGAATAACCCAAGGGTCATCGATACGATACCCTTCACGACCAGGGTCCCGCTCCATAGGAATAGGCATGGAAGGATGGCGAGACATGGAGTACCGAATATCATGCAGTGAGTTGCTGATGGCACTCATCTGCAAGGTGGTCCGGTAATCAAGCTGAGTCCAACGATCATCCTCTAAGGTGAATCGATCGCGGAGCATAGTCTGGAGTGACTCTAAAGTGGCAGGAGGAGGAGGAGGATCCTGTCCCAGAGGAGGGGCATCGGGATCATCGTCAGAGTGCTCGGACACGACAGGTGAGCCAACAGCTGCCTGAAGCCTCCGTGCCTTAGAGAGGAAGGCAGGGGCAGGTAAGAACTAGCACTCATCAAGAAGTACACGAAAAGCACGAAAGACCATAGGAAGATACAAAGCATAAACCAAGGATCTTGGTTTCTTCCTAGAATTAATCATCCAGTCCATCATGGTACGTGGAAGATTAAATGGTACATGAAAGTGGAGGTGATACAAGGCCGAGATTTCAAAGTAGGTGACTTCATCGGAGGATCCCGCTTTGGGTAGAATAGTGTTAAAGATAATCCAATGAAGTTTATAGAAATAGGGATTGAGATACTTGGCCAAAAGCTTGCGAGGACGTGTGTTAGGGGTACACAAGTCGTCCTTGAAGCTTTCAAAGGAAGACCCATCGAGAAATTGAAACGATCGAGCTTCAACAAGCTTTTCCCATGAGTTTGGCTCCTGGAGTTCAAGGTGTTCGGCCAAATCGAAATCATCAAAAGAGATGTCAATGCCCGCAACCCGTGAGAAAATATGTGTATCATCATGAGTTAGGTTGCAGTAGAATATTTGAATAGCATTGCGATATATAACCGAGTTGGTGGTGACAAGTTCGTCAAGACAAAGATCAAGAAAAAGTGAATCATATTGAGAGAAAATAGTAAAATTGATAGGATGATCCGCAAACACCGGACGTGTCCGAAAATCACTAAACCATTCATTTGACGCGTCAAGTAACACAAATATCCGGTCGTCAAATGTGTTTGGGTCAAGTGGAGGAGGTGGGTTGAACAACGGGTGGATAGCTGGTTGTTGTTCAACGGGCGGTTCAACACGAGGAGGAGCATTCGAAGAGGACGCTCCCTCGGTTCGAAGTCTCTTCCCTCGATTGAACAAACGTGGAGCCATGAAAATAAGAAAGACAATTAAGAAAATTGAGATGGAGAGAAGTGGTAAAATATACCTCAATGTGAAGATGAACAATGAAGGAGAATGGTGAGGGAAGCCTTCTCCTTGAGTTTGGAGAATAGATATGCTCTAGGGAGGAAGAACTAGGATAAGGGTTTGGAGAAAATATGTTTGGAGAAGTGTAGAAGGTGGCAATGGAGGAGAAAGAGGAAGAAAAATCGAATATATGTGTAAGGGTTCCAATGGTCGGAATAGATGTGGGCCATTGGATCAAGTTTTGATCAGCGGCTGAGGCTGCTCCCGGTTCTGGAACAGCCAAGCCGAATTCGGCTCGAACTCTGGGTAGGGCAGAGTTCGGCCCGAATTTCGGATTCTGTAGTCAGAACAGAAATCAGGCTAAAAAGTTTGATAAAAAGTGAGAGATCAAAAGAGTATGATAAAAGAATATATATACGAACTTGAGAAAAACTAAATTTGAAAAAAAATTAACGCTGAAGCAAAGTGAAGTATGAAAAATCTGAATTTTAGCATGTGATAAAATAAAATGAACCATGTAGTAAACAAGGAATTATGTCATAATTCAATATTTTGAAGTTGCCATGGGTTAGCTGCAGGGGCCGGATCCCAGCTAGCGGTAGTCCTGAGGACTAGTGCACCGTGTCGCTTAGGCTTTTACGCCTTGTTGTCAGAAGGACCCTTTCGGCTTGTACCCATAGCAATTTCATCATAAAAGAATCAAGACATACTCGATATTTATGCAGGTTTATTTTAATTAATAACAGCTTCGTCCAAAATTCCAAGTTCACGACAGAGAAAATTGAAGCGCTCTTCGGATAATGGTTTTGTAAAGAAATCTGCTAGCTGATGATCATTGTCAATAAATTCTAAATTAGTAGTGCCATTTTGCTGATGATCACGCAAAAAGTGGTAACGTATTTCAATGTGTTTCGTACGTGAGTGACATATGGGGTTCTTAGTGAGATTTATAGCACTAGTGTTGTCACAAAAGATTGGAATGTGCATAAAAGATAAGTTGTAGTCTTCAAGGGTTTGCTTCATCCACAGAATTTGTGCACAACAACGCCCAGCTGCGATATATTCAGCTTCTGTTGTGGATAGTGCGACAGAATTCTGCTTCTTGCTAAACCAAGAGATTGAAGCCTTTCCTAATAAATGACACGTACCTCTCGTACTTTTACGGTCGACCTTGCATCCGGCGAAATCAGCATCAGAGTAACCAATGAGGTCAAATAATGTTGATTTGGGATACCATAGGCCTACTGTAACCGTACCCTTAAGGTATCGGAAGATACGCTTAACAGCAGTCATGTGTGATTCCTTAGGATTTGCTTGATATCTAGCACACAGACAAACGGTAAACATAATATCAGGACGACTAGCAGTTAAATAAAGTAGACTGCCTATCATACCTCGATACTTACGTTGATCCACAGGTTTGCCGCTTTCATCTGGTTCTAGTTTAGTTGTAGTAGCCATTGGAGTGCTGATTGGTTTGACGTTGTCAAGGTCGAATTTCTTCAGCATGTCCTTTGTATACTTTGACTGACAGATGAAAGTTCTATTTGACATTTGTTTGACTTGCAGTCCAAGAAAGTAATTGAGCTCCCCCATCATGCTCATCTCAAACTCGGTCTGCATACACTTGGCAAAATCTTGACAGAGGGTTTCATCAGTAGAACCAAATATAATATCATCTACGTATATTTGCACTAAGAGAATAGTATCTTTGAAAGATTTTATGAAAAGTGTGGTGTCAATTTTCCCTTTTGAAAAATCTTTTTCAAGCAAGAAATTGCTTAGCCATTCATACCAAGCTCTAGGGGCTTGTTTGAGGCCATATAGCGCTTTCTTCAGCTTGAAAACATGGTCGAGAAATTTGTTATTTTCAAAACCAGGGGGTTGTTTTACATAAACTTCCTCCTTAATAAATTCATTCAAGAAAGCACTTTTAACATCCATTTGAAATAATTTGAAAATTTGAAAATTAGCAAATGTACAAAGCATCCGAATGGATTCCAATCTCGCAACAGGAGCATACGTCTCATCGTAGTCGATACCTTCCTCTTGGTGGTATCCTTGGGCTACTAGACGAGCTTTGTTGCGTTTAACTGAACCATCTTTATTTACTTTGTTTCTAAAAACCTATTTAGTACCAATAATCGAGTGATTTGCCGGTCTAGGAACGAGTTTCCATACTTGGCTCCTCTCAAGTTGGTTGAGTTCCTCTTGCATGGCAGAAATCCAAAATTCATCATTAAAAGCTTCTAAAATGTTTTTCGGCTCAATTTGTGAAATAAAGGCAATGCTAGCAATAGAGTCTCTTAATGATGATCTAGTAGTTACTCCACGTGAAATATCACCTATTACCAAAATTTTTGGATGTGACGGCTTGAAAGAGAATTTCTTTGGCAAGCCCTCCAGAGAATTGGTTTCGATGGTGGTATTCATTGGAGTAGAAGTTGATGGCTCAACATCATCATCAAAAGTAGCTGCTGCATTCTTATCTTCATCAAAAGTCACATTTGTAGACTCTTCCGTAATTAATGAGCGTTTGTTAAACACTCTATATCCCTTGTTCTTGGCAGCATAGCCAAGGAAAATACCATCGTCAGCTTTGGCATCAAATTTTCCTAAGTTGTCTTTGGTGTTAAGGATAAAACATCTACAACCAAAAACTCTAAAATAAGAAACATTTGGGGTTCTTCCAAACCAAAGCTCATAGGGTATTTTCTTCGTAATAGGACGAATAAGCACCCTATTTAAAATATGGCATGCTGTACTGACAGCTTCAGCCCAAAAGTATTTTGGAAGTGAGAACTTGTTCAACATGACTCTAGCCATAACGCCAAGAGTCCTATTCTTCCGCTCCACAACACCATTTTGTTGAGGAGTTCTTGGACAAGAAAACTCATGATCAAAACCATTAGAATCACAAAACTTTTCAAAATCAGTATTTTCGAATTCGTCTCCATGATCACTTCGGATTCGAGTAATCATATAGCCTTTTTCGTTTTGAACTTTCTTAACAAAAATCTTGAAAACTGAAATAGCATCGCTTTTATTTGTAAGAAAAAATATCCAAGTAAATCTAGAAAAATTATCAATAATAACAAAAGCATAGAGTTTTCCACCAAGACTGGCTACTCTACTAGGGCCAAATAAATCCATATGAAGTAGTTGCAAGGGTCTAGTAGTACTTACAGAGTTTATGGAATGAAATGAGGACTTGATTGCCTTATTCAATTCACATTCGGCACATACAGTGTCCTTTTTGAATGTGATATCGGGCAAGCCTCTAACTAGCTTCTTAGTCGATAGCCTGGATATAGTATCCATGTTGGCATGACCAAGACGCTGGTGCCACAGTAATCTTTCATCCTTATGAGCATATAGGCATCTACCTGCATTGTTAGTATCTCTAGACAGATAGAAAATATAAATATTATCCTCTCTTATCCCTTCAAAAGCAATATCTCCCGTTGACCTATCATAAATAAAGCATTTATCTTGTCCAAAGTTAATGTCATATCCATGGTCAGCAAGATGACTAATGTTGAGCAGGTTATGCTTTAACTCGGTCACTAGGCAGACATCCTTTATTACAGGAGAGGAAGGATGTCCAATAATACCATTACATATAATATACCCTTTTAGGTTGTTGCCGAAGGATACATATCCTTCTCTCTTTATCGATAGTGATGCGAAAAGATTTGCGTCTCCCATCATATGCCGCGAGCATCCACTATCGAGAATCCACTTACTCTTAGTTAAGGAGGAAAGGTCCACCTACATCAAGAGTAGATGTGACCTTTGGTACCCAAGTTCTTGAGGGTCCTGAAGAGTTAGTTTTCGGAAACCATGCATATATGTTTCTATCTACTAATCTTCTAACTCTATATTGTGGTGAAATGTGTCCATGTAATCCATAATAAGTACAAATAGCATTCCTATTTATGTTAGGAGCATGATGATGGTATCTATATGTAGAGTGGTATGGAGTAGCATGGTGATGATATGTAGAGTGGTGTGGAGTAGCATGGTGATGATATGTAGAGTGGTATGGAGTGGCATGGTGATGATGTCTATGTGGAGCATGATGATGACTATAACCATAAGCAGTATGATGGTGATTTTGTTTATGTGCAACATAGTGATGATTGTATCTATGTGTAGCATGGTGATTATGTGTCATATTGGAGTGAAAGTTATTTCTACGTGTATGTGGTTTATGTGTTTTATGAAAGTGGGTGTACATGAAAGCGTGATTGCGTGCTGCATATGTATGACGTGTTTGAGAAGTGTTGTGCTTTGTGTGTGTCTCATGTGATTGGGTTTGAGGTTGAGCAACCTGTTTTTCCAATCTTATCTCTAATTTCTTAGAGATAGCTTGCAGTTCATTAACCTTAGCATTCAAACCATATATCTTAATAATAGAAATCTTGTGTCTACTCTTTTCTTCAGCAAGCTCCGTGTTGAGTGCGGTGATTTCTTGTGTTTGTTGTTTAATACGTGCTTCAGCATCATGAAGGCTTAGTTTAAGCTTAGACACCTAATCTGTAACTTCCGTGGGTGACGTGTCAATAAGGTTATCAAGCAATAAAGAAAGTCTTTGAATTTCGACTTCATGACTTTTGATCTTTTCCTTGGCATGTTTATATTTACCAATGACCTTTTTGTGATCATCAAGTAAATCGGTGAAAGCATCGCCAAGTTCATCAAAAGTAAAATCATCAATAGTTTCGTTTGATACCTTGTCGGACGTTGCCATTAGGCACACGTTTGCAGCGTCTTGAGGAGAGTCCTTTTCTTCCTCGGAGTCACTGGCTTCGCTTTCATGCCAAATGCTTGTGTTAGCATATTTCTTTGAGAAAGCCTTTTTGTATGGTTTCTCATAACGGTTGTTCTTCTTTAAGAATGGACAGTCTTTTCGGACGTGTCCAGTCTTCTTGCAACCGTAGCATGTTGGCTCTTCTTCGTCATCTTCTTGTGGTTCCTTCTTTCTTCGGTTGAAGCGAAGGAATTTCTTGAAGTTGCGGACAAGGAGAGCTTGATCATCACCTTCTGAGTTGTCGTCATCCGTCTCTTCGGGGTCAGCCCTTCGTCGGTGAGCTTTGAGGGCGATCTCCTTAGCCTTAGGAGCAGGCTCTTCGAAGTCTTTGAGGTCAAGCTCATGAGTCATCAGCTTTCCCATCAAAGTCTCCATGGACATAGTTGTGAGATTATTTCCTTCTATGATGGCTGTCACCTTAGGGTTCCAAATCTTAGGTAACCCCCTAAGTAGCTTGCGAATTTTCTCGTGATTTGTATATTGTTTGCCGAGCGAAGATAGGGGATTGATGATGTCGAGGAATCTTGTGAACATTTGCGTGATCAACTCATTTGGCTTCATCTTGAAGGCTTCATACTCTTGAGTGAGACGACTTATCTTTGATTCCTTGACTTGGGTGGTTCCTTCATGCGTCACTTCTAGAAGTCTCCATACTTCGTGAGAGGTGGTGCATGTTGAGACCCTGTTAAACTCATTCCTGTCTATAGCACAAAATAAGGCATTAATAGCTCTCGCGTCTAGACTTGTCTGTTTCTTCTCCTCGTCAGAATATTTGTCATGTGGTTTCTCAACGAGATCACCATTGACAACTATCCTGGCAGGCTTTTTGTAACCATCGGTGACGATAGTCCATAGGTCGAAGTCTAACGACTTGAGATAAAAGCTCATCCTTGTTTTCCAATAGGTGTAGTTAGTTCCATCAAATAGGGGAGGCCTACGAGTGGACTGCCCTTCACCGTGATTGGAAATCAAGGATTGTGTGGTTGCCATGGATCAGCTCTAGGATGTTAGTCCTTGTTGAGAGAACAGAGCTCTGATACCAATTGAAGAACAAATGGCAACTCTAGAGGGGGGTGAATAGAGTTTATAACAAAAATACCCAATAAAAATTAAACTTCTTTCACCAGCTGAAAGTAATCAGAGTAAATGCAGAAATAAATAAGAAGCAAGAAAGCATACGCAAACATAGCCGATTTTTAACCTGGTTTCCCTCGTGGAGGACTAGTCCAGGCCTGAGAACTCTAGCTCAGGATTAAATCTACTATTTGTGAAATAGTAGTTACACCCCGTGCCTTTTCTTCAGAAGAGCATGTCAACTTCTTACAAAGATCGCAGTGGTGATGCTTGAAATTTTCCAAACGACTTCTTGAACTCTTGCACAAACTCCTGACTGAAAAGTACTGAGCACTTGAGGCTTAGGAAGCTTGTGGCTAGTAGATGAAGAAGGTTATGGCTTGTATAGAGCTTTTGAGAGAAGAGAAGAGAAGAGAAGATTGGATGAATGAAAATGAGAGAATTCATGGCCTATTTATAGGATACCAGGTAGGCAGAATTCGGCCAGAATTCTGGTTGAAATTTTCAAAAAATTGGCCGTTGGACAACTTACAACCAGCCAACCCTAAAAATTAGGATGCTGATTTTTAGGAGGCAGAGTTCGACCCGAACTCTGTGTGGAGGCAGAGTTCGTCCCGAACTCTGTCTCCAGAGCACAGAATGGGTCAATGGTCCAATTGGCTTATTTGGATATGTGTGGAGCTATTGGATTTTGGGTATGGGTATAGGTTAAGTCTCAGATGCTCAGCACAGCTCAGTTTACATAAGTCTAGACTCAATAAAATTGTAAAATACAGACTCAAAAAATAACTTGCATTGCAAATCCGAGCTGTCGTCTGACTAGTACTGGATGTAGTCTTCATGTGTCGTATTGAATTATCACAAGTATCATGTAGTCAATTCTATCAATATTTGGTTGACTGTGATTTTGTGTCAACAATACGGATGACTCCATGAGCCAGTACGGATCCCTTTTCGGGGTACTCATACAATGTACGACATCTAGGGAGTGAGCATGTGACCACGATATGTGAACTCCGAGGATAACCTAGGGATTAACTAGGCAACTAACTTGGTAGATGCATTGGGTGGGAAGAATTTTGAGATCTTGCCATACTAGCCACCCCAGGTCCAGTCCTGACGTGTCGGGTTGGCCGCCACGGATATGGTTTCATTCACCTATAAGCGGATGGCTATATCCGACTTCTACGAGCTATGTGTTATATGTTTTAGCACGATAGCCCTCCGGAGGACCGGTGCATAATCAATGTGCTATATGTTTAATGGTTTGCCTAGCCCTGCTGGGTTGACATGATCTGAGGATCTCTTTAATCAGTATCGCGGGGATAACTCCGCCAAATATAAAGAGTCGCAGGATTGAGTGGCCGCTTGAAAATGACTCGACTGTGCCTTGAAACTTCCGTTAGTAGCCGAGGGACATGGACTGTCATGGGACGTGGTCCAACCCATGTCCTTGTTTGGTTGTTGGGTTTGGGCTATCGTGCTGTGACAGGCTGTGGACCGAGGTTACGACCGAAAGCTTTTATTATTACTAGTATTATTATTTTATGATTGAGTTTTATCTCACTCTTTTGTGCTCCCTTATGGTACTTGCTATTCGGGGCTGACCCCACTGGTTTTGTTTGGCCAGATCATGTAGTAGAGCCTGAGGATCCGACCTTCCTTTCTGACGTCAATGGTGCATACTAGCAGCATGGCTGGCGGAATACTTGAGTGGGTTTCTTTTCCTCCACTTTAGTTTTTATCACTTATGTTCTGTCGTTTAGCCACCGGCACCTTTTTAGCCGGTCGATCTGGATATTTTGTCTTTTGTATAATTGTAATTAAATCAGACTGCAGCTGAATACGATTATGTACCTATGACTCTCTGGGCTATCTAACTTATAAAGCTAGATCCCTATGATCATTTTGATGAAGCATCGGGGACGCCTTACTGCTTTATCTCATATGCTCATTAATTGATATTTTCTTGCTTTGAATGATTGAGACATAGATGCTCTGTGAGACCATAGGAGACTTGATTGTAGCATGCACCCCCTAGTCGTTTGACAGCCACGATCATCGTATGACGTTTGTATACCTCATATCGAGTAGCTGGCCTAGTCCGTCTCCATATTTCGGTACTGGGATAGGACAGAGGGGGTTGAACATATTAGGGCAAAGGGTTCAACATTAGTTTTTGTCAATCTTATAATTTCATCTAAGTTATAGAGATTGAGATTTGTCCAAGTGACGTAGTCACCGCCATATACTTGTCTTTATCTGTGCTTGGTGTCCGTTAGACGGGGGTTGGTTATTTCAGGTGGGTTGGCCTATGTTTTCGCTGCGGTAATATCTCAGACTCGGTATCGAAGCACAGGAGGGCGTACCCGATTCCCAACATCTGGTATTAGAGCTTTGGAGGTTGGCAACCATGTCTATGGAGCAGATGAACACTCGTATGATCACCCTCACAGGGGAAAACTGGGTAATTTGGAAACCAATGATGGAGGATCAACTCTGGTGCAAGAATTTGCATGGTCCCTTTGTCACTTCCCGTTCTCAGAATACATATTTTTAATACATGTACTACTTTAATATATTTATTTTTTATTGTTCTGTAATTAAACTCCTTTAATTTCATGTTAATTAATTTCCTGCAATTTTATTTCTGCATTTTATTTCTGTATTTTATTTTCTGTTTTTATACTCTGCTTTAGCTATGCTTTGGGTTCGGCTTGGATTGGATTAAGTATGCTGTTTCATCATGAACCGAACACAACCCCCACCTACCACCACCCCTTCATTTAGAGTCATTCCCCCGCTCTCCAGTATTCTGGTTCTGGGGCGTGACAAGGTTTTAGTGGTGGCCCATGTAGGTCTAATTTCAGACTTGTGGGGTGTTTTAATAGGATGTCTCAATCACACGTGTTCCCCCTTGATCTCATGATTCGTTGATTCTCAACTCCAGCTTGACATTCCGGTATCCCTTGACTTCGTTGATCCTTCGTGTCTGGTCGTTTGATTGTTCTCTTGTCCCTTTTCTTAGGGGCACTTCGTCCGCACCTGTCAGAGCTGGACAGTAACAACATGGACAGCATGGACAACATGACCAGGGTGGTCAGCAACAAGGGCCAGTACTACCTCAAGAGACTATCCAGGAAGAAGTGATAGTAGAAGCAACAGCTGGATCGCGGTATCCGGAGGTTCCACCACCACCAACAGTTCCCCCTACCCCCGTGGAAGTGGACACACCGACCCTTCTGGAGATCATGAGAGGGATGATGGCTACTCAACAACACCAGATGTTAGCCCAGCAGCGCATGCATACTCAGTTGCAAGAGCAGAACGTACTACTCAACCAAGGATTGCAGACGGCTTTGGAAAGAGGGACAAGGCCAGATTCAGGAGCATCAGCCAGGTTTTGCAAGTTCAACCCTTATCGTTTCGAGGGCACGGAGGATGCCATCTCAGCAGATGCATGGCTTAAGGATATTGAGGCTATTTTGACAGCGGCTAAGGTACCGACAGAAGAACGTGTGGATCAGGTGAAGTTGCTACTTCAGGATCTCGCACGTGATTGGTAGGAATCAGAGGAAGTAGGTATCAGACGTCCCGTTGCTTGGGACGATTTCACAGCAAGGTTCAAGACGAAGTACTATAGAGTTGTGGCACAGTTTGAGCTACAACAGAAGTTTATCAACCTCAAGCAGGCCGGCAAGACGGTAGATGCTTATGTAGCAGAGTTCTACAGATTGAGTAGGTTCGCCCCAGAGATGGTAGCGACAGAGAGCTAGAGGGCTATGAGGTTCCAGCAAAGGTTTTATCTTGAGCTCTTGCAATTGATAGAAGGGCACAATTACCAGACTTTTGATGAGGTATTGACGACAACCCGAAGGCATGAGATCACCATTCAGAGGATCACGGCAAGGACTGGAGGTCAGAAGAGATTCCACAGTCAGATTGAAGGAGGAGGGGGAGCAGCGCTCCGAACAACAGTACCATCCTTTGGCATTCGCATTCACGATGTGGCAATACGAGGGCCAGCACCACCACCCAGGCAGCAGCAGCAGCAGCAACAGAGGAAGAACCAGCAACCCCCAGCGGGCTATACTTATTGTGGGAAGATAGGGCACACTAGAGATGTGTGTCGGGCATTGAACGGACTGTGTTTGATATGTGGAAATTGAGATCATCGGGTTACCACCTGACCCATGAATTCGAGGTCAGGAGGACCCATACAACAATTTCCTGCTCTGCCAGCACCAGGGGCAGGCCAGTATCGAGGACCAGCAGTGGCAGTGAGACCATTGGCCCAGCGTCCGTTGATGCCACAGGCTCAGATGTTTCGGCAGCAGTGACCGCCGATGCAGCAACACCAGCATAGACCACCCCAGCATCATCAAGGCAGGGGCCAGCAGCAGCACCAGGCTAGGCCACAGCATGGGAACCAGCAAGGAGGTCGAGGACAGGCATTCACACTGTCCTTGGAAGAGGCATTAGCATCGGGAGATGTTGTGGCAGGTAACATTCTCGTTGCCTCATATCCCGCAGGAGCATTGTATGATTTGGGAGCATCACATTCATTTATATCTGCACAATTTACGACACGGCTAGGAATGGAGTTCGAGGCATTGCCAGGGAGGTTGAATATATTCACTGGCAATGGGCTCGTAGGAGTTAGTAGAGTTATTCTAGCATGTAGCGTTGTAGTTTACGGGCATTCTTTACCCGCCCAGTTGATAGAATTTCCTGTTGGAAATTTCGACGTTATCTTAGACATGGACTGGCTGAAAGACAGTCATACGACAATAGATTGTCGTAGTAGGAGTGTATCTTTTGATATTCCAGACATGAAGCGGTTCACCTTAGTCAGATCAGAGGCAACTCAGCAAGAGCAGGGAGTAGTAACGGCAATGGAAGAAGTTCAAGTCCCGAAGGTAGTTGAAGAGTTTCTAGACGTATTTCTCGAAGAACTTCCAGGGCTACTACCACTAAGAGATATTGAGTTCAGTATAGAATTGGCACCTGGAACTAAACCGATATCAGATCGAGTTTACAGAATGGCAGATTCAGAGCAGGCCAAGGTATATCAGCACATAGAGGAACTGAAGGAGAAGAAGTTTATCCAAGCTAGCATATCGCCATGGGCAGCACCAGTGGTACTTGTAGAGAAGAAGGATGGATCATCCAGATTGTGTATTAACTACAGGAAGCTTAACGCGACAACAGTAAAGAACAAGTACCCACTACCCAGGATCGACGACTTGTTTGATCAGTTGAGCAAAGCTAGAGTTTTCTCCAAGATAGATCTTCGTTCAGGGTATCATCAAGTGAGGGTTCGGAAGGAAGATATT
This sequence comes from Iris pallida, assembly GCA_029216955.1. Lineage (NCBI taxonomy): Eukaryota > Viridiplantae > Streptophyta > Magnoliopsida > Asparagales > Iridaceae > Iris > Iris pallida. The sequence goes on from JANAVB010002395.1 coordinate 24,895,435, forward strand.
CCTAAGACAGCATTCAGGTCGAAGTATGGGCATTATGAATTTTTAGTAATGCCGTTTGGTTTGACCAATGCTCCAGCAATATTTATGGATTTGATGAACCGCATCTTTATGCCATACTTAGATCAGTTTGTCGTTGTGTTTCTTAACGACATTCTCGTATACTCTGCCAGTGAAAAGGAGCATGAAGACCACCTCCGGAAAGTGTTACAGGTTTTAAGAGAGAACCAGTTGTATGCCAAGCTCAGCAAGTATGAGTTCTGGACGGATCACATTTCATTTTTGGGTCATATCATATCAGGAGCTGGAGTAGCAGTGGATCCCAAGAAGGTAGAAGCAGTAGAGAGTTGGCCAGTACCCAAGACCGTAGATGATGTACGGAGTTTCTTGGGATTGGCAGGATATTACAGGAGATTCGTATCAGACTTTGCAAGACTTTCAGCACCCATGACCCGCTTGACACGGAAGGATGTGCCATTCGTTTGGTTGGCAGAATGCCAGTCATTATTTGAGAATCTGAAGCAGAAGTTGATATCAGCGCCTATTCTTACATTGCCAGTTGGACCCGAAGGTTTTACAGTATATTGTGATACGTCATGAAAAGGACTTGGATGTGTCCTCATGCAACATGGGAAGGTGATATAGCATACGCATCTAGGCAACTTCGAGACCATGAGAAGAATTACCCAACTCATGATTTGGAGTTGGCAGCAGTAGTATTTGCTTTGAAGCTATGGAGGCATTACTTATATGGTGACCGAGTGGACATGTACACAGACCATAAAAGTCTGAAGTACATCTTTACTCAGAAGGAGCTGAACATGAGGCAGAGAAGATGGTTAGAGCTGATTAAGGATTATGACGTAGAGCTTCAGTATCATCCAGGCAAGGCTAATGTGGTAGCAGACGCTCTTAGCAGGAGAGGCGGCACATTTATGTTGACAACCCAGAAGCATATCTTAGAAGACCTTCAGGAGATGGGCATCGAGGTTATACTTCTTAGTGATGTAGGAGTTCTAACAAGTCTACAAGTTCAATCTGACTTGGTAGACAGGATCAAGGCAGCTCAGGCACAGGACCCAAGGATTCAGAAGCTTAGGGCAGAATGTGAGTCAGGACTCAGAAAGGAGATGAGAATTCATGAAGATGGTACACTTAGGTTTGGGTCACGTCTATGTGTGCCTAGTGGAGATATCAGACAGGAGGTTATGACAGAAGCTCACAGTTTCCAGTATTCTATACACCCTGGAGGGACCAAGATGTACCAAGATATCAAGCAGCACTTCTGGTGGAATGGAATAAAGAGGGAGATAGCTAGATTTGTTTCCCGTTGCTTGGTATGTCAGCAAGTGAAGGCAGAACAGCAGAGGCCAACTGGATTATTGCAACCACTTTCTATTCCGGAATGGAAGTGGAAACACATCACAATAGACTTTGTGACCGGCTTACCGAGATCACCAAGTGGTAAAGATGCTATTTGGGTGATAGTGGACCGGCTTACAAAGGTAGCACACTTTCTTTCTTTCAGAGTAGGACAATCTACAGAAAAGTTGGCAGAATTATATATGCAACAGATAGTCAGGCAGCATGGAGTCCCTGTCAGTATTGTGTCCGACAGAGATACCCGTTTCACATCACATTTCTGGAAAAGCTTACATCATAGTTTGGGAACCAAGTTAAGATTTAGCACGGCTTACCATCCACAGACAGACGGGCAATCAGAAAGGACAATTCAGACTTTGGAAGATATGTTGCGATCTTGCATCCTACATTTTGGAGGATCTTGGGAGAGCCACCTGCATTTAGTTGAGTTTTCTTATAACAACAGTTATCAAGCCAGTATCCAGATGGCGCCATTTGAAGCCCTATATGGTAAGAAGTGTAGGTCGCCACTAGCATGGGATGATATCGGAGAGAGGAAGATGTTAGGCCCGGAAATGATTGTTCAGACAGTTGAACTGGTTAAGGGAATTAGAGAGCGACTTCGAGTTGCGCAGGATCGGCATCGTCATTAGGCGGACCAGCATCGTAGGCCGCTAGAGTTTTCTGTTGGGGACCACGTGTTCCTACGGATCTCACCTACCCGTGGGGTCATTAGATTTGGCGTTCGCGGGAAGTTGAGTCCGCGATATGTAGGACCATTCGTTATCCTTGATAGGGTAGGCGATGTTGCTTATCATTTATCACTTCCACCTTCATTACGAGAGGTACAAGATGTGTTTCATGTATCTCAGTTACGTAGGTATGTATCGGACCCAAGCCATATCCTTGACCATTCTGAGCTGGTTGTTGGTACCAACTTATCTTACGAAGAGCAGCCTGTGTCCATCTTGGACCGAAGAGAGAAGATACTCAAGAACCGAACAATTAGCCTTGTCCGGGTTGCTTGGGGTCATCACTCATTAGGAGAGTCAACATGGGAACGTGAGGATGATATCCGATCACGGTATCCACATCTGTTTGACTCACAAGGTATATTTCTTCCCGTGTACCTTGATTGTCTTAACCCCGCATGCTTGTCACCCTATGGATAGAACTACGTGATATCGTAGATTGTTAATATAGATATGTTATCTGCTAGTTAACATTGAAGAAAGATTGCTTGCTCAAGTTTCTTGTACCTAGATTAGCTTAGTTTTGATATTCCTATCCTGCTTGGATTTAAAATTCCGAGGACTGAATTTTTCTAAGGAGGGTAGAGATGTCACTTCCCGTTCCCAGAATACGTATTTTTAATACATGTACTGCTTTAATATATTTATTTTGTATTGTTCTGTAATTAAACCCCTTTAATTTCATGTTAATTAATTTCCTGCAATTTTATTTCTGCATTTTATTTCTGCATTTTATTTCCTGCTTTTATACTCTGCTTTAGCTATGCTTTGGGTTCGGCTTGGATTGGATTAAGTATGTTGTTTCATCATGAACCGAACACAACCCCCACCTACCACCACCCCTTCATTTAGAGTCATTTCCTCGCTCTCCAGTATTCTGGTTCTGGGGCGTGACACCCTTGGAGGGCGACAATGCAAAGCCAATGGACAAAGCTGTTGAAGACTGGAAACGACTGGATCGGAAGGCCGTTGGATTCATCCGCCAATGGTTGGATGATTCGGTGTTTCACCACATGTCCATGGAGAGTTCAGCAAAAGCATTATTGGAGAAGCTGCATTCCTTGTATGAAAGAAAGACGGCTGGCAACAAGGCGTTTCTTATTCGCCAACTCGTCAACTCGAACTACACGGAGGGTGCCCCAGTGGCACAACATCTGAACAAGGTCAGGGTATCATCAATCAGCTGTCTACGATGAAGATGGTGATTGATGATGAGCTTCAGGCCCTACTGCTCTTGAGTTCTCTGCTGGAAAGCTGGAAGACGTTGGTGGTGTCGGTGAGCAACTCCGCACCTGATGGAGTTGTCACGATGGAGGCATTCAAAAGTAGCTTATTGAATGAGGAGGTCCGACGCAAGCAAGTGGAATCGTCGCAGGAGTCCTCATTGGTGACTTCCTACGAGAAGGGAAGACCCAATTCACAGATGAAGACGGGGGAGTTCTCGGAATTTTGCGATTGTGGACCGCAAGAAGGGTTGCTATCACTATGGCAAAAGGGGTTATATCAAGAGGAACTGTATGAAGCTCAAAGCTGAGAAGGTAAAAGGCAAGTACGATCAGGAGGATCTCACAGCAATAGGAGATATCATCATCGCAGCAACCGACGCAGAGAAACCTTATGGCATGTGTCATGACGGCGACTAGGTCATGGATACGGAGGCGTCGTATCACGCCACTCCACATAGGAGGATCTTTACGTCATACTGCGGCACAGGTTTGGACGTATGAAGATGGGCGACAAGGGCACAGCTACAGTTGTAGGCATCGATAATGTGCACTTAACAACGGAGCTCGGTGAGAAGCTCGTTCTCAAGGGTGTGCGACATGTACCGAGTTTGCGCTACAACTTGATTTCGGTAGGGAGGCGCAGATGATGGCTGTCGCAGTCTATTTGGGGACAAAGTTTGGATGCTTGCGAAGGGTTCCCAATAGCTGGCTCGGAAAGATTTATGTTGTGGCATGTACGGGCTCAAGCCACTGAGCTGTACAGGTAGGCCACAGACACTGGATGGAGACTCGAAGGATGCTCGACAGGAGGTGGTTCATCGAGAACTTGCTGAGAAGGGGCTTCTAGGTACTTTGAGGGATACGGAGGATTCGGTTCGTCGAGACAAAGTGACGGATGGTGGTGAGTCAAAGATTGAGGGTCAGTCTATCGGTCCCATGACAGCAGGTCGGTCTCCAGGTGGTGGTTGCTCTACGGATCCGGTTTTAGCGACGGGTGGTTTGCCAAAACTTCACGGAGCGACATCGGTTTTAGCAGTTCGAAGCCAGGAAGGAGATCAAGGTTTGCAGCAAACTCAATTTGAGGCAGGAGCATCATCATTCACACAGTTCAGGGGGAGCTATGGGTCATCGACGGTATGCACAGTACGTAATGTTCTGCTCAAGGACGCATGTGTATGGGGGAGCTTCAAGTTCAGACACGAATGTGGGTAGGTTCAGGAGTTCGAATCTCAGGAGGACCGCACCGTCTGCTTGGTTGGGCCAGCCAAGGATGAAGAAGCTCGTTGGAACGTTAACACTTTCCAGTGGAAGACAGAAGTCGGGGACAGGCAGCCGAGACTTACGGTAAGGTTGATCGTCATGGACTTCTGTCTTGATCGTGTTATTGTTATCGATAGGATCCCAGTAGTACAAGAGGTGCTATGCATGGCAGCTAGTGTCGACGTGACGATCGAGTAGCTAGAGACGAAGGAAGATGCAAAGCAGCTCGGGGGATCGAAGATCAGTGGCATGGGGGAGTAGGAACTCTGTCGCATGACGACAGGCATGGAGTCCAATTGAGGAGCCATGGGGTCAACGCCCTCTCATCAGACTGGAGGAGGAGATTGTTGGCGTCCAGTCTGGATTTGGTAAAAGCATATTTATGGAGTCCAAATCTGAGTCAATATTTGATTTAGTTTGATTTGGATGTCCATAATTAGTACTGGGCTATTTTAGATATAATAGGATTATTATTTAAGGGTTTTCTATTTAAGAGATCATATTATAACCTAAATAGGATGTTGATGGGCTATTTTAGGTGTAGTAGGATTCTTATTTGAGGCTTCCTATTTAAGAAATTATATTATGACCTAAAATAGGTTTTTATCATCCTATATATATGGAGTGAGGGTGGAGGCACAAAGTACAGCACAAAAAGTGGAGATTTGAGGTGCTCGTCCACAAGAAATCTAAGAGAAAGTTTCGCACTTTGCTCCTAGGACTTCGCCATCCAAGACAGAAGGAAGAAGAGATCTAATCGAGGGGTCGACAACTTCGGTTAGGAAGATTGCTACGGGTTGGTGAGCGATTTCAATTGTAATCTTTCTTTTCTTGTTGAGTGTGGTGAGGGGGTTGCAACTATTAGGACAAAGGGTTCAACATTAGTTTTTGTCAATCTTATAATTTTATCTGAGTTATAGAGATTGGAATTTGTCCAGGTGACGTAGTCACCGCCATATACTTGTCTTTATCTGTGCTTGGTGTCCGTTAGACGGGGGTTGGTTATTTCAGGTGGGTTGGCCTAAGCTTCCGCTGCAACAACATCTCAGACACGGTATCGGAGCGCAGGAGGGCGTATCCGATTTCTAACATCTGGTATCAGAGCTTTGGAGGTTCTGGCAACCATGTCTACGGAGCAGATGAACACTAGTATGATCACCCTCACAGGGGAAAATTGGGCAATTTGGAAACCAATAATGGAGGATCAACTCAGAGGATCAACTCTGGTGCAAGGACTTGCATTGTTCGTTGGAGGGCGACAACGCAAAGCCAATGGATAAAGCTGCTGAAGACTGAAAATGACTGGATCGAAAAGCCATTGGATTCATCCGCCAATGGTTGGATGATTCGTTGTTTCACCACGTGTCCATGAAGAGTTCAGCAAAAGCATTATGGGAGAAGCTGCATTCATTGTACGAAAGAAAGACGGCTGGCAACAAGACGTTTCTTATTCGCCAACTCGTCAACTCGAAGTACACGGAGGGTGCCCCAGTGGCACAACATCTGAACGACGTTTAGGGTATCATCAATCAGCTGTCTGCGATAAAGATGGTGATTAATGATGAGCTGCAGGCCCTACTATTCTTCAGTTCTCTGCCGGAAAGCTGGAAGATGTTGGTGGTGTCGGTGAGCAACTCCGCGCCTGATGGAGTTGTCACGATGGAGGCATTCTAAAGTAGCTTGTTGAATGATGAGGTCCGGCGCAAGCAAGTGGAATCGTCGCAGGAGACCGCTTTGGTGACTTCCTACGGAAAGGAAAGACCCAATTCACAAACGAGGACAGGAGGGAGTTCTCGAAATCTTACGATTGTGGACCGCAAGGAGGGCTGCTATCACTGTGGCAAAAATGGTCATATCAAGAGGAACTGCATGAAGCTCAAAGCTGAGAAGACAAAATGGAAGGACAATCAGGAGGATCTCACAGCAATGGGACACTACTAAAATCTGCTCCATTAGCGACGTAAATTTAGCGACGTTCGTAAAACGTCACTAAATTGTGCACATTGGCGACGTTTAATTGAAATATCGCTAACAGTCGCTACTAGCGACGAAAATAGCGACGTGACAATGACGTATATTAGTTACATGAGCTAGTCGTCGCGAAACGTCGCTATGACGTCGCTAATAGCGACTAATTGAGTGACGTTAGTATGAACGTCGCTAAATTCTAATTAAATTAAATTCCCCCGCCCCGATTCATTTCCCTCCCATTTTACTCTCTCACTCTCTCCCTCCGGCGCTCTCACTTTCACTCTCACTCTCTCCGGCGCTCTCACTCTCTCTGACGACTCTCCTCCCTCTCCGGTACGTGACTCCCCATCTCTCTCTCTCTCTATTTTGGTTGTTGGTGGTTGGAAGGTGCGGGTGGCTCGGGGGGAGGGGCAGGGGGTTGCGGATGGTTGGGGATGAGGAATGGTTGGGGGTGGCTGGAGGGGTAGGACAGGGGGGTGAGGGCGGCTGGGGGTGAGGAGGAGGGCAGGGGGGAGGGGAGGGTTAGGGTTCGGGTTAGGGGTGGGTGTGTGGGGGGGGGGAGGGGCGGGGGGGGTGAGGGCGGCTGGGGGTGAGGGAGGGGAGGGTTATGGTAAGGGTTCGGGTTAGGGTTAGGGGTGGTTGGTGGGGGAGGGGAGCAGGGGGGTGAGGGGGGCTGGAGAGGAGAGGGGGGCTGGTGGGGGAGGGGTTAGGGATAGGGTTCGGGTTAGGGTTAGCGGTGGTGTAGGTGGGAGGGGTGTGGGGGGCTGGGTCAGGGGCACCGATAGTACCGAAAAATCTGATAATTTAGTAATAATTATTTATTTTCCGACACCGAAAAATCTGATACTCCGATTCGAAACCACCGATAGCACCGATATTTGTAGCATGTAGTTTTGTTGGTTGGTTAATGCCGTCATCTATTTTCCTTGATCCCGATACTCATAGGAATGGTCCCAAGTCACGGTCGTACGTCGGGTTAGGACCTTCTCGCTGCTCGTGGGGTTGGGGGTCTGCTGCTCGGGGTGGGGCCCCGAGGGGGCTCGCAGTATATATGTATGTATATAGTATGTAGTATATTCGTTTTAGTTTTAAAGTTTAATTCATATTTACAGATATCTAGAAACGGCTATATCCATGTATCTGCTAGACCGTTCGTGGATGTAAAACCGCATTCGAGATGACAGGTGCGGTGTACGAGATGAATACATCGTCAGAGTAGAACAATTCCTCCAATTCGCGAAGGAGTTTCCTCAATCCATGGACGACATGGACATTAAGTGTCCGTGTGCAAAATGTCAGAACATGAAGTTTTAACCAGAATTGGATGTGACGTATCACTTATACACAAAGGGTTTTCTTCCGAATTACTACCAATGGACCGCACACGGAGAGCTTGTACCTTTAGCATTCCAAGCGGAGCCTTATGTGGAGCCTTATGTGGAGCCTTATATGAATGTCCACAACCGAACTAGTGTCGACAACGAGTACGTGAAATGGTCTTCGACGCTGCGGGGCCTAATTTCGATCCATACAATTGTGACGCAGCTGAGGAGGCACCGAATGCCGATGCCGCGAAGTTCATGGAGTTGCTGGAGAATGCAAGGACTCCTTTGTACCCTGGCTGTGAGGTCCATTCACCGTTAGAGGTGATCACTCGGCTCTTGAGCATAAAGCCTGACTTTAACATGTCGCAAGAATGCTACAATAGAGTGCTCGAGTTGATTATAGATATCTTGCCGGAGGGTGCCACGTTACCGAAAGACTTCTACCGCTCTAAGAGGATGGTGAGATCCCTCTAGATGGGATTCGACAAGATCGATTGCTGTCAGAACGGATGCATACTTTACTACAAAGATCACAAGGATGCAGAAGTGTACGAATACTGTGGTGCTGATCGCTACAAGCCAACTGCTGCAGGAAAGTCTAGAAGACCGACTGCTTCAATGCACTACTTGCCGTTGACGCCGCAGTTACAGAGGTTGTTCATGGTGAAAGAGACTGCCGAAAATATGAGTTGGCACAAGCGACAACAGACCGAAGGAGTGTTGGATCACCCATCTGATGGAGAAGTGTGGAAGCAATTCGATCGAGCATATCCTAATTTTGCTTCTGATGCGCGTAATGTAAGGTTGGGGCTCTGCTCTGATGGTTTCATCCTATTCGGTCTTTCAGGCTCCCAATATTTATGTTGGCCGATAATTCTCACTCCATACAACCTACCGCCTTGGATGTGCATGAAGACACCTTACATGTTCTTAACTATTATCATCCCCGGTACGAACAACCCGAAGAGGAACATTGACGTATACTTACAACCGTTGATAGATGAGCTGAAGCAGCTATGGGAAACAGGGGCGTACACGTATGATTATTCGAAAAAACAGAATTTTCAGATACGGGCAGCACTAATGAGGACAATTAACGACACTCCGGCTTATGGAATGTTATCTGGATGGAGCACTCATGGTCGGCTTTCATGTCCGTATTGCATGGACCGCACTAAGGCTTTTCGTTTGAGACACGGAGGAAAGCCATGCTTCTTTGATTGTCACCGACAGTTCTTGGCGAAAAACCATCCGTACCGTAGGAACAGAACTGCTTTCCGTGCCGGAGCTATGGAGAAGGGCGATTCACCGCCAATGTGGTCCGGAGAGGACACATAGGAGCAAGTAAAAGAAATCCCAAGTGCAATTGAAGATCCTACAACGAGCAGCCGTTGCGAGGGATTTGGCGAAGATCATAACTAGACCAAAAGGAGTATATTCTGGGATCTGCCATATTGGAGCACAAATCTGATTAGACATAACCTTGACGTCATGCATATCGAGAAGAACGTGTTTGATAACATAATTAATTATGTAATGGACGTCAAGGGAAAGACAAAAGACAATCAGAAGGCTAGATTGGACTTAGCCGAAATATGTAGACGCCCTACATTGCACATGATAGACAACGGAAAGGGAAAGCTTTTGCGGCCTAAGGCAATCTACTCGCTGGACAAGGAGGACAAAGTGAGACTTTGTAGATGGATCCAGGACTTGAAATTTTTGGACGGTATGTCTCCAATCTAAGAAGATGTGTCGACATAAAGGAGTGTAAACTGACCGGAATGAAGAGCCACGATTGCCACGTATTCATGGAGAGGTTAATTCTTGTTGTATTTCGAGAATTATTATCGCCGGTAGTCTGGGATCCATTAACATAGCTTAGCATATTCTTCAGAGATCTTTGTTCTTGCAAGTTGCTCGTCGATCGTTTAGAGAAGCAAGAGAAGGACATTGTGGAAACACTTTGCAAACTCGAGAGAGTTTTTTCTCCTGCATTCTTCGATTTAATGGAGCATTTGTCGATTCATCTTATCCATGAGGCTCTTGTTGCTGGACCTGTCGGTTATCGTTGGATGTACCCGTTCGAGCGACAGTTGAACCACCTCAAGAAGAAGGTAAAAAATAAGGCACGGGTGGAGGGTTCTATTTGTGAAGCATATGTCCTTGAGGAGATTTCAAACTTTTGTTCCATATATTTTCAGCCTCATATTGCTACAAACAGAACAAGAGCTCCCAGAAATGACGACGGCTATAAAGTTGGTATTGAGGCAAAGCTGAAAGTATTTACTGCCTACGGAAAACTATCTGGTAAAAAAAAAAGACATCTAAATGACGACGAGGTTAGCGCTGCAATGTTATATGTATTGCTCAACTGCGACGAGGAAGAAGTGGACAAGCTAGAGGGGTAAGTAAAATTATTTCACATACTTCGTTGCTTCTCAATATAACAAATATACCTATGCTTCATTGCTTTTCAGCATGTTTAAGGATGAGGTAACGTCCAACAATCCGTACGCAACCAAGGAAGAAGTAGTACAGCAAATGAGACTTCATTTTTCTTTTTGGTTGAGAGCATATGTACGGATATCTTCACAATTTACTTTTTTTGTACGTATATACTTGCACAGAATAATTAAGTTAGCATCGTTTATTTGGTATTTAGGTTGATCGTCCGGAGGCAATCCTTGAGAATGAGTATATTAAAACTCTAGCCAAGGGACCAATTTATCAAGTGAAGACCTGGCCAAGTTACTGCGTAAATGGCTTCAGGTTCAAGTCAACAAATGCTTGAATAAGAGACGACTTCTTGGATTTGGATTCTACGAAGAATAGTTGTTTGTGCATAAAATCTTCAAACTACAAAGACGTCGACCCAGGCAATGACTTCTTTGGTGTCTTACGGGAGATTGTGGAACTGACATACAATTATGCTATGGAACCTTGTAAGATCGTCTTGTTCAGATGTGACTGGTTCGATCCGATCCAAGGTCGAGGTTGGAGAGTTGACAAACATGGTCTTGTTGACATAAATTATCACCGTCGATATCAAGCTTATGAGCCGTTTGTTCTAGCAAGCCAGGCTTAGCTAGTTTACTTTACCAGCTATCCAAAACGAGGAACCGGGAGATCAGATTGGTGGGCAGTCTGTAAGACTAAAGCTCGGAATACCTTCGATATCGACGAGATAGCTTATTAGGAAGACGAACTACCTCTTATTACAAATATTGTCGATGTGGACTCAACGGAAGTTCCTCATGACATGTTTCATCAATTGGAAGAGGTAGAAGTATCAGAAGAGGAAGAGGAAGTTGATAGAAGTGAAGAGGAAGAGGAAGAGAAAGATGACTCGAAACAAGATGAATTTTCAGAAGAGAATTGAATATGTTTAATTTTCAGATGTAATATGGTTTACTTTTGTTATTTTTCAGATGTAATATAGTTTATTTTGTTATTTTTCAGACGTAGTATAGTTTACTTTTATTTTTTTCAGATGTAGTATAGTTTACTTCTGTATTTTTTTAGATATAGCTCGACGTGGATCCTTTGGTTCTGGTGCTGGTGGGAGTCGACAAGGTCGACAGTCTCCATCTACCACTCCTCCTACCGACTCGTCATTCCCCCGCACTCCAGTATACACTAGCGGTCTAGTCGTCGGCAGTGTCTCCATACCCGGCTCTAGCAGTTCCAGGATAGGGCCTTCTTCTTCTATGCAGCCAGTACCGTCGAGTATTCCAGAGGCCGACCCCACTACTGAGGCCCACGCCGAGGACGAGGGCGAGGGTGAGGCCCACGCCGAGGGCGAGGGCGAGGCCCACGTCGAGGGCGAGGGCGAGGGCGAGGCCCACGCCGAGGGCAAGGGTGAGGCCCACGCCGAGGCCAAAGGGCAGGCTGCGGGCAGGGGCAAGGGTAGGGTGTCACGCCCCAGTACCGGAATACGGGGACGGACGTAGGCCAGCTACACCGTATAAGGTATAAAGATGTTATACGGCGATCGTGGCTGTCAATCTTGTTGGGTATCCTAGCATGCAATCAATCTATGGCCTAAATCCGATCTCATGTCCACAGGCAAATCATAATGAAACAACATCAAGAGAGATAATCATATGGAAAGCCGGGAATACTCATATGAAAATCAGGAATCTACAGTACAGAATAATAATGTAGACTAGTATACCTTCCCACAGTTCCTAGCATGGTCGGGAACTGAAGTACATCCTCCAAGTCGAGTCTGGAAGATCCACAGGGTCGGTCTCAGGCAATCTGGAAACAATCCAGGGTTGGTCAGGCCAACCGCAGCAAGTACCAGAAAGGAAGGCTCAAAGACGGGCGAAGAAAAGCCAGCAGGATAAAATATGACAGGAATAGCATCTAAAAACAGTAAATACGGTAAGGGATTGTGTGGTACCAACGCACGATTACAGAATATAAGGCAGCAATCCAACTACTAATACGTAAATAACCAACAATCATCATAGTCATCCTAACATCCACTAATACTTGCATCGCCAACTGGAACTCGTAGTCTGACATCGGAACAGTAACTCATCCCTACATCAAACAAGAACAAGGGAATGAATTACCGCACCGGGGCAGCGTTACGTGCCAGCCAGCTTAGCAAGCAACAAGCCATACAATTTAGGTGAATAAACGGCCACTCAAATGTCTACGGCTATCTATGTGGAGGTTGGGTTACCCCAACAATGCAATATAAGAATCCTCAGATCGTCCTCTGTCCAGCAGGGCTAACGAGGCCAAATAATAACGCATATCACATGGATAAGCACTGGTCCCTCAAAGGCAACCTTGCGAACCAGATCAATCATATGATAGTACATATAGTAGTCGGATATTGCCATCCGCTATTGCGGACGATAACAATATCCGGGGCGGTCAGCCTTGCGCTACACAGGTAATCATAGCACCTGTGGCGGCTGGCATGCACAATCTCGGGATTCTGCTCCCTCCCAATGCTTCTATCATTTTTAGTGGCCTAGATTAACCCTACATTTATCCGAAATCACATGCCGTGGTCACATGCTCATCCTCCTAGATGAGTACCTCAGTACGGGTACACTAAGTACGAATCCACCTCGACACCCAAAGTCTCAAATCTGGATTCATTCTTAGTGTAATGCAGCAAGCAGTCAATCAGTCCTAACCACGCTAAAACTACAGGCCAACTACCATGTCCGTGCTGGAAGATGAATGCAATGCCATATAACACATAGAATCATGTAGCACCTCAGTGCACGCATAGAATAGCACCTCAGTGCACACGTAGGATAACACCTCAGTACACACATAGAACGGTACCAGCACGGGTACAAGTAGTCAAGTCAGGGACATGGTCATTCGATCAATCACATGGAGTCCTCTGCCTACATCGTGGCATGGATACCAGGTTAGGTACGTGGTCAGGATCTCTACTATAGTAGCATCTCAAGTACACCTGGGGTCTACAGCTCTAATCATCAAGTCGGTCTACCCACCGGATCAATCTATCAATAGTCTACCAATCCCCGATGGGATAAATATCATATCAGGAAAATGCGATCACTTGGTACTAGGCTAATCACTATAGACAATGCTAGGCCCTCTAGCTCACAAGAATCCTCCGAGTCAATGATCACAGGCTATCAGCGACTAAGTCTCCCAACTACCGGGATACAGCAAAGGTACCAGGTTTTGGGCGCTTGGGAAGTCGAGTAAAAATCATATATTGATATCCTCGATATTCTATTCGTTCCGCGAGACACTCGCACCAATATCAAAATCCAAGAGTCCTCAAGACATATCTGATCAAATTAGAACATCACCAAAGAACTAGTAACACTATCTAAGAATCCACTTAGTCTACCATAACCACTATCTCAATATCATATCTCCTCATAGTCAATCCTCGAATAAGATCATAATCCCAACACATGGGTCAACACTAATCAACGCCGTCGGAAAATGGCAAGGATTGCGTGAACCACTCTGGATCAGATCCACAACCCTTAAACCAAACAAGGACCAGGGTTGCAGACCTTCACCCGAGTAGAACCGCTCTCCTTACGCAATCCGACGGACAGAACAGACAATGGGATAACAAACTAAACTAGAACACCATCTAAAAAGAAGAGTCACGGGTCAAGAGTCCAATGGGTGGGTGATACCGTCGAAAAGGCAAGGATTGCGTGAACCACTCTGGATCAGATCCACAACCCTTAAACCAAACAAGGACCAGGTTTGCAGACCTTCACCCGAGTAGAACCGCTCTCCTTACGCAATCCGGCGGACAAGACAGGTCAAGACGCTAGGCGACTAATCTAGTCGGAAGTCTACCTAGCAGGCAATAGGATCAGGGATGCCATACCAAGAAGAACATGCATGAGTTCAGTCCCGCAAACCAAAGGAATGGTTCTGTCCAATCCTTCGAACCAAATTCCCAACCGGAAATTCTGGAAAAATTCGGCAGAATCTCCTTTGTAATCTGGATGGGAGCACCCTACGAATATGAGCTAAAGCCACTCGGCGCAACCCGCCGGAGAATCGCGGACTCGCGAACTCGCGGGCTGAGAACACTAAGTCTCAGATACCAGTAGCACTACGATGCGTACTGGGAACAAATCGATAGCCGAGAACACTAAGTTCCGGCCTCCAGCAGTGCTACAATGCGTACTGGGCGCCAACCCAACATGCATAATAATAAACTAACCGCCTCGCAGGGCGCACCACAACACATGTCTATAAATCCCTAACCCAAGCACAATCACCGCCACAAGTAAAGTTAGCCAAAGCCGTTACCCGACCGCGAGTCGGACACGGGGCATATGGGAACAATCCGTACAAGTGAGTCATGCTCGTGTCCTCGGAGGTGTGGATGACCCATTCGAGTCGTCCGATACGGTCTATCCCAGTATCGGACCAAACTAGTCTAGGTTATCATGGCAGTTCTACTGCTAAGCTACACTACTCATGGTTATACAATTTATAATAAATTAAATACAATAAAAATCCAGGAGAGATGGCAAGAGCCGCCGATGAGCAAAGGATACTTGCCTAGGGGGCTCGGCTAGGTAAGCAAGTCTTCGGTAGTCGCGATCCAAGCTAGCACGCCAATCGAGATCCTCAGAACACACAATAAACAATCATTAGAATTAAATAATAAAATAATGAAGCAAATCACGGAGGATGGCAGAAGAATATACCGTGTAGGTCCCGCAAGCAGTGCAGGCATCTGGCACGAAAACCGAGGCACGCGGACCGATATAGTCACGCAAATCGAGACATACACGTATATCGAGACGCGCACGAGAATCAAAATGACTCAAAGATCAAAATGAACAGGAGACAACGTACACGTAAATCGAGACGCACATATAGATCAAGGAAATCACGAATATCGGGATGGTACACAAATCAACGCGACACGCAAATCGAGGTGTGCACGCGAATCGGGACGAAGCGAGATTCAAGGAAGCACGCAAATCAATGCGGCATACAAGTCGACGTATGCACGCAAATCGATACGGTGCGGAGTCCAAGGTGATACGCAAACCAAGGCGGCACGTTAATCCGTACGTGCACGCAAACCGGGATGGCATGCAAATCGGTGCAGGTACACGAATCAGTGCGACACGAAAATCAAGAAAGGCACAAAGGCCGAGACACAAAAATCGAGAAGATGCACCAATCGATATGGCACGGTGCCCGAGGCAGCGCGGGGCTCGAGGCGACCCGCTGCCCGAGGCAGCACATGAATCGGGGTACACAAAAACTGGGACAGCATGCACACCAAGGTACGCGCAACCCGAGACGATACATAATCAAGAAGGCACGGAGTACGAGGCGACACATACACCGAGGTGCACGCATCCCAAGGGGTTCGCACCCCAAGGCAGCACACAAACCGAAGAAGCGACGCTGCACGAGTACACACTACTCGAGGCAGCACACTGCACAAAGCAGCGCGCTGCTCGAGATAACACATGCCCCGAGGCACGCAGATCGAGAAAGAGAGAGGCAGACGGAGGGGCTCACCGGGGATGCTCGGCCAGACGGGGCTGGTCGCCGCCGGCGGAGAAGTCATGGAGAGGGGGAGATTGTCGGGAGTCCGGCCAGGTCGCGACGGCTCCGCGACAGAGGAAGGGCGGCAGCAGCAGCGCTGCACCACGAAGGGGAGGCGGAGGAGATGGAGACGGCGGCATCGACGGAGGGGGCCGGAGGCCGCGGAGGAGATGGTGGTGAGGGCGGTGCTGGCGGTGGCGGCCGCAGCGGAGGTCGGAGGGGGCGACGATGATGATGATGGTCGTGGAAGTGGTGGTGGAGACGGTGGCTGGCGGTGGCGGCTCCGGGAAGAGGGAGCTCAGGGAGGAGGCGGCGAAGGCGGTGGCGGTGCTGGTGGGTGATGGTGGTGGAGGGATGAAGATGCCAACGATGGTGGTGGCGGTCGCGGGGGTGACGTACGGCCGGAGGGGCTTCGGAGGAGAGAGTGAGGGAGGAGAGTGGGGGTTTGGTAGGGGGTGCTGTGCTGAGTGAAGTGAGGGGGAGAGAGAGAGTGTAGGTGAGGGGAAGGAGAAACTTCTCCTGGAAGGAGAGTGAGGAAGAGAGAGAATGAAAGGGGTTAGGTAGATATTTGTGAAAAGGGGTAGATGTAGAATCAAAAAATTAATTAATAACAAATAATTAATGAGGGCAAAATCACCTCAAATAAAATAATAAAAATTTCAAATATACCCCAAAATTAAAATCCTCCAAAATACAAAATACAGTCGAAATACAGTCATATACATATTTCTAAAATAGGGATATAACATAGGGGCAGGGGGAGGGCGGGGGGGCAGTGGCAGGCTGCGGGCAGGGGCAAGGGTAGGGGCAGGGGCAGGCTGCAGCTCCCATTTGAGACAGATCCTCCGTGTCGCACGGAGGGAAATCTGAGGTTGGAGATTTGGGCTTGTACTCGGACCAGACGGTAAGTAAAAATATTGTTACATTTAATTTATTTAAATTTATTATAAACTTATTTAATAAATTTTAATTTCAATTTTACAGGTATTATCCCTTCTCCATACACCGGTCGCTGGGTACATTCCTGCGATAGAACTACGGGGGGGCCTGGATCAACTGGAGGAATGTTCCGGCCGACAAGAAGGCCTTCTGGTTTGAGCACTTCTCAGTATGTAAAAGTTTATTTCCTTTTAACATTTAGTATGTTATGTTATAACTTACGTACTTCTATGATTTTTTTAGCGGACTTACTTCTTCCCTCCCCACCGCGCCGTTGCTATCGAGTCTATTTTTTCCAGCGTCGCCAGCAAGCTCATTAGGGACGCGATCCTCGACCAAAAGGATCGCGAGCGCCGGGGACAGCCTATTCAGGGTTGGATCTCTGCCGTCGACTGGGCGGCAATGAAGAGGAGATTCGAGGAGGGAACCTACAAAGAGAAGTCCGCGAAGTCTAAAAGAGCACGACAGGCGGGGTCGCAGTGGTGTGGTGGGTCACGGTCCATCATGGATTTCTTCACTCATATGGTACATATCTCACCGTATACCCATAATTAATACTTTATAGTAATATATTTCTTTCAACTTAACTGACAAATCATATAATAATTTCGTAACAGGTTGAATCAGGAAAAGACCCGAATATGGTGACCTTGTTCCTCGCCACACACACGAAGGGGGAGCGGTTCATTGACGACAAGGCCCGGGACACCTACGTAAGTTTTACTTAATGCTAGTTCATTAATATTAAATTTTAGTTACGTAGAGAATTCATATAGATGTTATTTATAGGCCGAGTTTTTGAGGCTTAGGGAGGCCGGGCCGACACGGTCAGAGGGAGCTGGTGCTAGCACTTCCCAGCAGCCCCCGGCCGCCGCAGCTCAGTTAGATGACGAGCTGTGGATGAGGGCCATTGGTGGCATGCATAGGAGTACGTACTATGGTACGGGATCCTATGGTGCCTTCATTGCGTCACAGGCCTCTACGATCGCCACTAGTGTGCCCGGCCCCGTACAGACTGAGGAGTCGCTCCTCCACCAGCATAGTGTCGATGCGCAGATCGCAGCTCTGCGTGCCGAGATGCTGCAGAGGATGGTGGCACCGCATACAGATGATTCTGCGCTCATCTCACGCTTTTAGAGGCTTGAGGAGACTACTGAGGCGCTGCGACAGATGACCCGCGCTACGCAGGAGGCTATGCAGCGGTTGGTCGAGCAGATGCAGCAGTTCCAGGAGATGGCTACGGAACGACCATTTGCTGGTACGCCGGGAGCATCGTCTACATCCGACGGTGTACGGGAGGACATGCTCGTCCACCTGTTGTCACCGGAGAAGTATCAGATGACCCTGGCATTGCAACGATAGTCATCTGGTGGCGCTCCTCCTCCAGCTCCAGCTCCGGGTCCAGCTCCAGCTCCAGGCGATCAGTAGTTTTGTTTTTGCATTTTAGGACTTTGTACTATATTTTTTACTTTGTACGTATTTGGGGATATTGACTTTATTCGTTGAGGTGATTGACTTTGTACGTATTTGAGGATATTGACTTTGTTCGTTGAGGATATTATTGACTTTGTTCGTTGAGGATATATTTTTTCTTTATATTTTTGTATATTCTGGAATGTATTGTGCGTGCCGGTGTTGAGTGTTCCACCGAGAGGGTCGACGAACCCAGGGATTGGATTCTGTATTTTGTATTTTGGATTCTGTATTTTGGCTCAAGCTCCAGCTCCATTTGCATTCTGGATTCTATTTTTTTATATATTTTTTTAACTTAGCGACGTTTTTAGAGACGTTAATAAGCGTCGCTAAATTTTAGCGACGTTAATGAATGTCGCTAAAAACGTCGCTAAATTGCTGTCGTGGCGACACGTGGCACCGAATCTGATGTCAGAACATCGTCGCCAAAACGTCGCTAAAGTATCGCTAAACGGCGACCACACTATAACATCGCAAATTGCGTCGCTAATTAGCGACCACGTGAGAACGTCGCAAATAACGTCGCTAATTAGCGACGTTAACAACGTCGCTAATTAACGTCGCTAATTAGCGACATTAACAACGTCGCTAATTAACGTCGCCATAGCGACGTTTTTCCGATTAGCGACACATTTTTTCCCGTCGTTTAAATAACGTCGCTAGAAATGTCGCTAAAAAAATTTAGCGACGTTTTAACTGGGTTTAGCGACGTTTGTGAACGTTGCTAATTCGACAGATTCTGGTAGTAGGAGATATCATCATCGCAGCAACCGACGCAGAGGAACCTTGTGGCATGTGTCATAACGACGACTGGGTCATGGACACGGGAGCGTCGTATCCCGCCACTCCACATAGGAGGATCTTCACGACATACCGCGACGGCAGGTTTGGACGTGTGAAGATGGACGACAAGGGTACGGCTGCAGTTGTAGGCATCGGTAATGTGCACTTGACAACGGAGGTCGGTGAGAAGCTCGTTCTCAAGGGTGTGCAACATGTACCGAGTTTGCGCTACAACTTGATTTCGGTATGGAGGCTGGCAGATGATGGCTGTCGCAGTCTGTTTGGGGACAAAGTTTGGATGCTTGCGAAGAATTTCCAACAGCTGGCTCGGGGAGATTTATGTTGTGGCATGTACAGGCTCAAGCCGCTGAGCTGTACAGGTAGGCCACAGACACCGGATGGAGACTCAAGTGGTGCTCTACAGGAGGTGGTTCATCGAAAACTTGCTGAGGAGGGGCTTCTAGGTACTTTGAGGGATACGGAGGAGCCGGTTCGTCGAGACAAAGTGACGGATGGTGGTGAGTCAAAGATTGAGGGTCAATATGTCGGTCTCATGACAGCTGGTCGGTCTCCAGGTAGGGGTTGCTCTACGGATCCGATTTTAGCGACGGGTGGTTTGCCGAAGCTTCACGGAGCGACATCAGTTTCAGCAGTTCGAAGCCAAAAAGGAGGTCAAGGTTTACAGCAAACTCAATCTGAGGCGGGAGCATCAACATTCACACAGTTCAGGTGGAGCTGTGAGTCATCGATGGCATACACAGTACGTGATATTTTAACTCGAGGACGCATATGTATGGGGGAGCTTCAAGTTCAGACACGAAGGTGGACAGGTTCAGGAGTTTGAATCTCAGGAGGACCGCACCGTCTGTTTGGTTGGACCAGCCAAGGATAAAGAAGCTCGTCGGAATGTTAACACTTTCCGGTGGAAGATAGAAGTCGGAGACAGGCAGCCGAGACTTGCGGTGAGGCTGATCGTCATGGACTTCGGTCTTGATCGTATTATTAATATCGGCAGGATCCCAGTAGTGCAAGAGGTGCTACGCATGGCAGCTAGTGTCGACGTATGCAAAGCAACTCGGGAGATCGAAGATCAGTGGCATGGGAGAGCAGGAACTCTGTCACATGACGACAGGCATGGAGTCCAGTTGAGGAGCCATGGAGTCAATACCCTCTCATCAGACTGGAGGGAGAGATTGTTGGAGTCTAGTCTGAATTTGGTAATAGCATATTTATGGAGTCCAAATCTGATTAAATATTTGATATAATTTGATTTGGATGTCTATAATTAGTACTGGACTATTTTAGATATAATAGGATTATTATTTGAGGGTTTCCTATTTAAGAGATCCTATTATAATCTAAAATAGGATGTTGATGGGCTATTTTAGGTGTAGTAGGATTCTTATTTGAGAGCTTCCTATTTAAGAAATCATGTTATGGCCTAAAATAGGTTTTCTCATCCTATATATTTGGGGTGAGGGTGGAGGCACAAAGTAAAGCACAAAAAGTACAGATTCGAGCTGCTCGTCCACAAGAAATCTAAAAGAAAGTTTCGCACTTTGCTCTTAGGACTTCGCCATCCAAGACAGAAGGAAAAAGAGATCTAATCGAGGGGTCGTCAACTTCGGTTAGGGAGATTGCTACGGGTTGGTGAACGATTTCAATTGTAATCTTTCTTTTCTTCTTGATGTGGTGAGGGGGTTGAACCTATTAGGGCAAAGGGTTCAACATTAGTTTGTGTCAATCTTGTAATTTTATCTGAGTTATAGAGAATGGGATTTGTCCAGGTGACGTAGTCACCGTCATATACTTGTCTTTATCTGTGCTTGGTGTCCGTTAGACGGAGGTTGGTTATTTCAGGTGGGTTGGCCTAAGTTTCTGCTACGACAATATCTCAGAGACGGTATCGGAGCGCAGGAGGGCGTATCTGATTCCCAACAAGAACTTCTCGGTGCCGCAGGTGAGAGCATGGGCGCCCCCGATTCAGCTACATTGGATCGAACCGCAGGCTCGGTCAGGACAGGCGTCATCATTGAATTGTTGTTGGCTACGACCAATTGTACTATTTGTTAGAGTGTATTCAGCTGCTGCTACTGCAGCTTGAATTGAGCCTCGAACCGATTCTCGAACTGGGTCTGACGAGCCTCCGCCTGCTAACGTTGGAGCTCATTTTGGCGCTGCTGTATTTCGAACATCTGCGGCATCCGTTGCATCGGGTCGCCGATCCTGCTACGGTAGGCGTCATCTACGTTGGGTTGACAGAATGCTCGGGTCTGAAACTACTCGAGCCGCTGGAAGCGCTCACCTCGTCCTCTGTCCGAGGTTCCGCAACTGCAGGGAAAAGAAAGGCAACTCTCGTTAGTTTCAGAAAATGTCCTGGGTTCAGCGTATGGAACAACTCATCTCATCAACACGAGGTCAACGGTTTGAGACTAGGAACATCGACACTGGAAGCCAAGGACGTAAAGCCGTGCTCTGATACGATTATGTCACGTCTCGATTCCGTAGAATCGATAGTCGTCTCCCGGACGTGATGTCGTACGAACCTAATTTGCGATCGCACAAGGCATAGTCATAAGGTAATCCGAAACACAATCTAAGAGAGTGAGTGTAAACAAATTGAAGAACACATTGACAAAGAACCTTTTCATTTTACTGTAAATAGACATCATTTACAGACTCCATTATAATCGTATCGCGCGGACTTTACAACATGACTCGATTATAGAAGGAGTGTCGATGAGATAACTGTTCCATACATACATCCCTCATGTACAACAAAAGTATTCTAGCCACCTGGATGCGAGGGATGCCGAGACATGTTTCTTAGACTTGGCGGAGAGTCTTCAAAAGTTCAGCAGCAGGGTCTTCGACGCAGGGTAGAAGCTTCAAAAACACGAACGTCGCCTAGCTAGTTGGCACATTCTTCCTTATTCCTGCCACCTGCAAAGAGCGAGGGTTAGTACGATCACATGTACTGGCGAGTGGCTAATTAAATCCAAGCTCTGCATTTGATTCAAGCAGTTTTATAAAACATGTTAGCTATATTTGTGATCATTCTAACCATCATGTTTGATTTGCATGTTAACATGTTTAAGGCAAGCAGTTGTCCAACTTTATCCCATGTCACGTGCATTGGTTCAAGCCGTGAAAGGGTGTGAAGGTCACTGGCAATGTCAAGCCATCACGGACTATAGCTGGGTTAGACGGCGACCCTTTCGCGGCGAGTAGCGAGCCCTATGCAAAAGTTTCCGAATAACCCATGCCGATGTAAGGCTGGCGCTTGCTATACTCGTTCCTCCTGGGCCGAATCGGTTCCTTGGCCTAGGCAACTGTTCGAGGAAACTACACCTTGTCGACAAGTTGTCCAATGACCGTTTTGCAGAGTCTTGAAAAATGCTCTCTTTTCTAGAACTTTATCATTTCTCTTTTATGTGCGAAACTTAGTCTTTCTTTTGAACTTAGTCAATTTATTTACTTTAGCCGTACCGTTACGATAAACGTTAATCGATTCATTCTTCTGTTTGATAGGCTAAATAAATGGGACATAAGAAAGCATGCATCAGTTTTCGCGTACAACAGTTTTATAGCAAGAGTGTCGTAAAGAATCGTGCCATAATTTCTTTGATTCTATACTATGTTGACAAGCATTTCGTTTGTATTTCATGTTTGATTTTGAAACAGAGGGTCGAGACGAAGAAGGTCAGTCACTCACCTTAGACTTTGTTTCAGGCGAGGGACTGGTTGCTTCGCAAATGTCGCCTACGCGATCACCTGCAATCGCATAAACAACTGATTAGAACACTGTGTTATTGAAGAAGTTTCGATACAAATGCGAAGTTCGAAAATACAAGTCATGAGAACCCATCGAAAACATTCACGAAAACACATTCACGAAAATCAAAGCCAAAGCCAAATCAAGTGCGGCATAAAAACCAGAACGGGAGGTCTCTCTCGATTCAGCCGCAGAGCCAATCCTTGAGGCGCAACCGCTGAATGTGGAAATTGATTCCGAAAAAAACCTTTCCATAACGAGAAAATGATCTTAATTCAATCGTTCCCGTTCGACCGATTCGGTCGATCCCGACCTATCGGTCCCGACCGAATCGATAGCGACAGTGTTCCTTTATCGCGCACCCCGTGGACGAAAACGGAACACGATGTAGGAACGGGGCACTACACCCATCATAATCGAGACCACGCCATCATCGTCGGACTGCAAAGGAAGAGCTACAACAACAGCATCAAGTCCTGCCTACGACACTTTTCTCGTCGTCCGAACCCTGCACCCTCGACGAGTTTCACCACATCGCGGAATCTACTTTGATGCTGAATAAGAGTATACCAAAGAATCTTAGTGTTCAAATTATGCCTAAAAGAGTCTGTCTGCTAAACTAAAAAGATGTTTTGTTAGGCTTCTATTTTTTAGTATGTTGAACACGGTTCGACATAGGCTAGACACAGTACGGTATGGACACGATGATATATATATATATGATGATACTGACACAATATTTATTTTGACTTCGCCTATGTATAAATAGTCTACCAACGTAACATATATTAGGAGATATTACTTCTTTATAACCCTCCAAGTAATGCATATATCTTCTCCCAGGATAATTAAGGATTATTTGGTCCACAATTGTACAATGAACCGTGCTACAAAATTCTCTCACGTATATCCCATCCTATGGTTACTTAGGCCCCGTTTATTACACTGTAATGTTGTAATGTAATCGTAACGTAAACAAATAAAAAAAAATTATTTGATTATATTGTGACTACGATTACATTACAGTTAACCAAACGGGATCTTAGTCCAAAAAATAATAATGTATGTCGTACCAGAGTCTCTGTGTTCCAACTATGCTAAGAGAGCGATACTTCACTCAGTCCCAACCTTAATTTTCTTTTATCCTCATTAATCTTCTTCCCTGTGCCCATGACAATGAGCTTCAAAATACACATGGACTAATTGAAGATTTAGGAAAATGATATTTGGCCCCGTGATTTTCGATCACAAATCGTGACCGTGACTACTTGTCAAAATCTTATATTTTTTTTTTCTTCTTTGAAAGATCAGCATCCTATATTGGTCCCTCTTATTTGCTTTGATTCGTCACCGATCGATGGAACGCTGAGACGTGTCCCGCGGGTAGAAAATATATCCAAACATAGTTTCACAAGTGGAGGAAAAGAATAAGAGAAATTTTGACTTGGCCCCCACTTTATTTATCCCATTTTAAGGTGCACCCCACAGTTTTACAAAAATGTAAGAGTTCCTCCACTTTGGACGGAAACCGTCCAGAACGGACGGTCAACAGCTATGACCCAAAAAATTTGACAAAAATATCCCTCATTCTTCCTTATCTAAAAATTATACACCCGTTCTTCCCAACCCCCCCCCCCCCCCCCCCCCCCCCCCCCCCCCTTTGGCCGATTCCCCCCTCCCCTCCGCCGCTGCCAACACCGCGCCCCCCCCCCCCCCCCCCCCCAAAACCTCCCGCGACAGCAGCAACAGAAACCGTCGCTCCCGTCGTCGCTCCCCTCCCCGCTTCGCCGCTGCTACGCGCACCGCCGCAGCCGACGCCACTGCTGCTGCTACGCTGGGAGGGGGAGGGGGGTGGGGGGGAGGCGGAGGGGGGTTGCGGTGGCTGGGAGGGGGAGCTACCGGCGAGGAAGGAGGAGCGGCGGCGGCAGTCTATCCGAGGAGGAGGAGGAAGGGTTGAGGGAAGAGAAAGAATAAATTTGGGGAGGAATATTTTTATCAAAAAATTTATATCTAATGGGTTGACCGTCTGTTCTGGACGATTTCTGTCTAAAGTGAGGGGACTCTTACATTTTTGTAAAACTGTGGAATGCACTTTAAAATATGGTAAATAAAGTAGGAAACAAGTCAAAAAAATTTAAAGAATAAATGAAGTAGGTGGGTCAAATTTGGGTCATGACACAGTTGGTGCAACAGCATTTTCGTTAGAGAACTTCCTAAACGGATCCCAAGATGTGTCTGACTTAATATGGTGCATATGCTTGAAATGGAGGGGGGGCCTTCATGATTGCATGAAGGTGCTACAACAGCTGCTTCCCTGTCGGTGGGGGCTCCCTCCTCTTGGAAAGCCTGGCAGTTCCAGGTGCAGTAGTGTGTGCTATTCCTGCACTCTCTGCACCCTTCATTAACTATGTCCACTAAAGTCTACACATAATTAATTATGTGGCTCCTAACCTTCCAACCAAATGAACATTCATGTTATGAGTGGGAAAATTATTCAGTAACTCAGCCGGACTTACCGTACAACTTTTCTTTTTATAGCTCTGCTATTTTGACCGCCGCTAGAACTGGCCCACGCCGGCTCGCAGACACGCAACGCATCGGCATTGTCCCTCCGGTCCGGGGTGGTCCCGTGTTAGCAGGAGCCAGGAGGCAATGGCCGGCCGCCACGCGGGGGCGGGCCAACACGCTCCAGTCCCGTGGACGGTCAAAATATATGTTTTCTTCTTTTTATCCACTTGATAACATCCACTTGATAACAGATAAATAAAAACAATTGTTCTACATGTATTTATTTTTATGAAAATGATATTCTGTCCATGGTTTGTGATCGCGGGCGTGACTGTATGTCTATATGGAAGCCAACCATTGGCGTCCTGCTATCACCGCCTCCCGCCAAAGCCCTCCCCCCCTCCCCCTCCCCCTTCCCCCACCCACCCCAAAAACCCACCCACTAAAATATGGACCAGAGAACCAATGAAATGCCGTCACGTAGTCTGTGGTCACAAACTTTGGCAATGTAACAATGTCCTTATTTCTATACCATCATGTGAATGAGAACGAATGAGAAGGAAGATGTACGGTGAACCGGTTTTATTGAATAATTTCTTCTGTACGGGGTTGGGACCAAAATTTTGGAGTATATAGAAAAAATATGTATTATAAGGAGAGGAAAAAAAAAAGAGAAGACGAAGAAGAATACTTGTACATGGCCCACCGATCATAGAAACATGAGGATTATTGATTCAGAAAAAAAAAAAACAATGAGACAAGGCAAGGTGATCAAGTAAGGTATTGCTCTTCGTAGATACATACATGTTAGGTTTTGTGTGGACCAAGTTGTCATTTGGATGCGAGTATCAGCTGATACGAACTGGTCTTGACCCAAATTTCCAAATTTCAGTCCTGGAGTTTGGTGCAAAAAGAAATACAGAGATAATGTAAAGACAACGAAAATCAAGGGTGCTTTAGAGACCCAAAACTTTTTTTTTGTATATGGCTAGGTTACACTTTCTATGTAGACTGGATGGATATACAAAACTCGTGGAATCAACCTGGGGAATTTTCCAGCCCGTATTATTTTTATTTTCAAACAAGCTACCGACCCTTGTTAGCATTACACTAAACGAAAAAAAATTGGAATGGCAAAAATACGAATATAAATAGGCACATTACAAATAAAATAAGTTAAACAATTTGGTCAAATATTCGTTAAATGAAAATATTGATGTTAGAAACTCCACATGATTAAACAGGTTGTCAAATTTGATTAATTAGATATGTTCCTACCACGTTTTTTGTGCCAACATGGAACACCATTAAAACTTTACATGCTTAAAATTTGTATACTAATTCGAATCTTCCAAAAGCACGCAAATATTATACGTTTCTGAAATATACGAAAAAATTATGCGTATAATACGAGTTCTAATCGGGTGATTGCTAACAAGGCTACCGACAACCATGGCAAGCTTGTATAAGGGTCAATCTAAGAGCTGAATATAATATTTGCAGAAATTTTATTGACCGAAAATAAAAAGTTTAGAAAAATAAGCCGAAGGAAAAGAAGTTCCGAAATAATTAAATTTAAACTATGCATATAGGGTCTCGGGGATTTAATGGCAATGGTTAGGGGTGAGTATTCGGTTTATTCGGTTCCAACCGAACCGAATAACCGAAAATCGAATTGGACCGAAACCGAATAAACAAAACCGAAACCGAACCAAATTGATCAATAACCGAACCGAATTAAATCGGTTCGGTTTTTGGTTTATTCGATTTTCGGGTTTATTTGTATTTTTTTGTTAATATATATAATAATTAAATATACCTAGATATATTTATTATATACCTATAGTATATATCTATATATATATATCTATAGTATACCTATATATATATATATATATATATATATATATATATATATATATAACTAAATTTTTTTATTCGGTTTTCGGTTTTGGACCGAAACCGAAACCCAAAACCGAAATCGAATAAGAAAATTTAGTATTTTCAAAACCGAAACCGAACCGATTTTTTTTAAAATCGAACCGAATCTCTTATTCGGTTCGGTTCCGTTCGGTTTTCGGTTCAAAACCGAATAATGCTCACCCCTAGCAATGGTGGCTGTTATGTAGGCGTGGCGGTTGGATATGAATGGTGGACTGCTATGTATAGGGGGGTTAGGGATTGTTTGATTTCCGTCCCTATAGTTTGACTGACTAAATGTATTGGCATTTCCAAAATTTTCAAACTCTTTTTCTCAGCCTATTTAAAAAGATTATTTAGTAATTGTAACATTTTATAACATTTAGTATTAATATATGTCAATTGGCATCATCTTTGCTTCGTACACGAAATTCAGCCTAGCAAGTAAAGACAATTGCTGATGATTTGGCCGCAAATACTAAACATGTATGAGAACTCAATAAAATAGAACTTAAAACAATACTGAGTTTAAAGAGCAAACCCTACAATGTGATCAGAGTTTCAAATGCCTGGTAATTGTAATATCTTGGAAGAACTCTTATGATCTTTTGATATTTTGGAGATTCTATATTATTTTTTAGGATCAAATAATATGTTTAAAAAAGATAGTTAACCTCTTAACCACCTTGTTGGAATTTACGCTATCTTGTTGGTTGGATATGCGATTAGGATCGAATAGGTTACTTAAGAGATAAGAGCTCTATCTTATATAACATTCCCAGAAGCCTATATAAAAAGTCCTAACTAGAGGTGAGCGTTCGGTTTATTCGGTTTCAACCGAACCGAATTAGCCAAAATCGAATAAACCGAAATTCTAAAAATTCAAAACCGAAACTAAACCGAATTAGTTAATTTCTCTGCACCCTTACCTTCATTATCACTGAGCGGTCATTTAGGGGCCTTAGCTTAGCTGGTGATCCGTTGTTTCCCTCTCGACGATGAATCTTATCCCCCATCGTCTCACTGGCGGACCTTGGCCCATGTTATTTTTGGGTCATATCTAGTATTCAGAGTTTGTCTCGATTTGGTACCGCTCTCGCGGCCCGCATCGAAACAGTGCTTTAACCCTAAATGTCCAGTCAACTGCTACGCCTCAACGCATTTCAGGGAGAACCAAGTAGCTCTGGGTTCGAGTGGCATTTCACTCCTAACCACAACTCATTCGCTGATTCTTCAACATCAGCCGGCTCAGACCTCCACTTAGTTTCACCCAAGCTTCATCATGGTCATGGATAGATCACACCCAAGTTCGGGTCCATAAGCAGTGACATTCGTCCTATGAAGACTCGCTTTCGCTACGACTCTGATGGGTTCCCTTAACCCAGCCACTGCCCATGAGTCGCCGGCTTATTCTTCAACACGCATGTAGTGCCCCGTCCCGCTCAGTCAATTTGAGGAATCGAAATGCCGACGGCGTTCGAACTTAGCCTTGCAACGGCTCCTCGAAGACTCGCTCGGTTGAGACGACTCATCGCTCAGGTGGGGTAGTTTCGGTGAACTTGCCTCATCTTAGCATTCACATAATAAATCGCATGTTTTCAACTTGGACAAGTTAGGCTTGATAATAAAATAGACGCATCCACATAGCTAAGGGAATAATCCCAACGGGTCGGAATGTGTTAGAACATGAAAAAATGTCCCACGGTCTTCTTAGATGTCTGCTCAGCGTGCTTTCAAAATGACACTCGATCCTTCGTCCCGTGACTTGGGGGAAGAAAGTTGGCCTAAGTTGCTAAGTTGCCACAACGCTCGAACTCGCCTAAGTTATAGGCGTCGCCTGCGTGAATGCTTGATAAAGCATGCACGGTCCCGCCATCCAAGGCTTGGCATAACCTTCGCATGTCCCGTGGTTTAAGTCGTATTGCACGGCTTGTGGCTTAAATCTAGGCACCCAAGAACTTGGTTGTTCAAGTCGAACGCGTGCACGGCACGTTCTCTCGATGCGAGGCTTGGCATAGCCTTTGCTAGTCAAGTCGTTGCCCGAATAAGTTAGAAAGGAGTTTTGCTGGGCTATCAAAGTCATAGCAAGCACTGTCCCCTGTTATCTGCGGTTGTCAAGTCACATAGTCCCACGAGAACAAGGCTCGTCATATAAAGTATGTGACTTGAGCGATAGCATCGCCTAAAGAACAAGGTCTGTCTAAGGCACAAGCCACGGTTGGCTTAGTGAAAAGCATGCCATGGATAAGGAAGTCCACGCGACTGGTTGTCGTCGAGATCGGTCCCGCTACTTGGGAGTCTCGATAGGGAAGTTCACGAGATCAGTCCCGCTACTTGGGAGTCTCGATAAGTCGCGATAAGGAAGCACACGAGATCAGTCCCGCTACTTGGGAGTGTCGATAAGTCTCGATAAGGAAGCACACGAGATCGGTCCCGCTACTTGGGAGTCTCGATATGGAAGTACACGAGATCGGTCCCGCTACTTGGGAGTCTCGATAAGTCTCGCACTACCAAAATAAGTGGTTTTAGCGACGCCCAAAAACGTCGGAAAAACAACAAAATCCGTCGCTAATATGTATCACCGACGTATTTACCGACGTTTAGGTTTTGTCGCCGTTTCCTTAGTCGCTGATTACAAAAACGTCGCTGAACGTCGCAATTACCGACATTCAGCGACGTAACAGTATGTCGGTGAGTTATCGACGTTTATCGTTGTTCCGTCGGTATATTAGCGATGTATATGTAGTCGCTACACGTCGGTAAAGACCTGGAATAGTTACCGACGTCTGTCGTCGTTTCGTCGGTAATATAGCGACGTGAACGTTGTCGCTAGACGTCGGTAAAGGTCCTGTACATTTTTGCAGCTAGTGTCGGTAAACGTCGGTAAATACGTCGGAGAGCTGTACTTTTTTGCAGTTAGTCGTCGGTAAATGTCGGTAAAACGTCGGAAAAATATATTATTTGCAGCTTGTCGTCGGTAAACGTCGGAAAAAGACGTCGCTAAACGTCAGTAAGCGTCGCTAAACGTCGCTAAAGTTGTAAAAAAAATAAAAAAAATAAAACACAGATTCTATATTACCACTCACAATTCTATAAAACACATATAGGTACACATTCAAATCCCCACTCACAATTCCAAATCACAGCGCATTCAAACCCCCACTCACAATTCCAAATCATAGATAGCTTTAATCTAAGTTAATTAACATCCAATCCAAACACAATTAATATTTATCGACGAAGGAATTAACATCCAATCCAAACAAGTCACAAGTCAATTCGATACAAACACAACTAACATCCAATACAAACATCCAATCATAAGTCACAAACATAAGATGATACAAACACAAACAAAAGTCCTAACTAGGACTACTAGTGATCTGGTGCAGGAGGGGCACCGTCGCGACGAAGGCGTAAAAACTCCTCATACTCCGCAAGTGAAATCGATACAGATGGAGCGCCAGGCTGTGACGTCGGTGGAGTCGGTGTCGAAGAAGAAGGCGGTGGAGGCGGCGGAGTCGACGACGATGAAGGCGCACCCAGAGTACCAGCATGCTCCAACGCTGTAAGTCGCTGGTTGTATGAATCCATGATAGATAACATTCTACCACTGCTCTAGACCATCGAATCCTGCGCCAATCTCACCGTCTCGGCCATGGTCACCTGTCCTGTCTGCAACTCCGTCACCGTGCGCTCTAACCCTCCAACGGCGCGCTCTGTCCTCTCAGTCGTCTCCCTGAGGTCTATAATGCCGCGGTCGAGCGCATCCAATCGTGCTAGCAGCGCAGGATCGTCCGTAGGATGCTGAGACTGCTGCTCGATCCGTCGTAGCAGGTCGTCACGGAGAGACTCCATCATCTGGTGGACTCGGGCAGACTCCTGGGACGGCTGTGGACCATGCACACTAGCAGGAGATGTCCTAGAGGACTGGGTCGCAACTAGGGCGCCATAGGATCCCGTACCGTAGTACGTGCCCCTACGGAGGCCACCAGCGGCGGTCATCCACAGCTCGTCCGCCGACGGAGCTTGAGTGGGCTGCGAGGAAGTACCGGCCTCTCCTGCATCAGGTGCACTAGCAGCCGCCCGTTCCCGCAGCCTCGTATACTCGACCTAGAAAGTATGGATAGTACTCTATGATTTCTAATTTCTAATTAATGTACTTATTTTTACTAACTTCATGAATATTTATTTGCATCATATTTACTAAGTTATATTAAAATGGACACGAAGTATTAAATTAAGATAACGTATTGTAATACTTACATAGGTCTGCTCGGCCCTCTCGTCAATAAGGACTCCGCCCTTCCGATGGGTGGCCAGGAAGACGGTCACCATGTCGGCGTTACCGACCTTCCTTACCTGTAATTAAATATATTATCTTAGTAATAATTTATCGGATTTACATTAAAATAATATTTCTAAAAGAGAAAGACATACCAGACGACGGAAATGTTCCGTCATCGGAATCGACCCACCGTACCACTTCGAGTCATGTTGCCTAGCCGCCTTAGCCTTCTCCGACTTCTCCTTGTGCCTTGGCTCGTTGAATCGAGCCTTCATCTCATTCCACTGATCAGGGGTGATCCAACCTTTGATCGGCTTTCCGGCACGATCACGTTCCTTCTGATCATTAATAGAGTCGCGGATCAGCTTAGCAGCGACGGAAGGAAACATCCCCTCGATCTGCTCGGCCCGGTGCGGCGGATAGTAAAACATATCCTAGAACAGTACGAAACCAAATATTTATCAGTTATATATAATATGCATAAATTAAATGATTCATGTTAAAAACAAATCTATTTTAACCTTGAAGCGCGTAAACCAGAAGTTCTTCCTTTCGTCTGGAGCATCAGAGTAGTTAATCCAGGGACCACCATAATTATGCCTCAGCATATCGCCTAGGCGTCTCTGTACCCCTGGAGGACGATATCTATACATACATATTATATTCATGAAAAAAATTAATTTATGATAAAAACAGAAGAAGAAAAAAATCATAAACCAAAATACCTACTTTGTACCGTCGGCCCAGATCTCCGTCCTCCCCTCCTCCGGAGGTGCGCACGCATCATCTTCATGATGCTGGTCGGCCGTCGGCGCATCCTCCTCGGCCATCTGCTCATCCGTCTCCATCGTCGTATCAACATCAGGAACGCTAGACGGGGGAGCAATCTCAACAGGTCTGGAACTACTCGTCCCAGGAGATATGCCACGTGACGTCGTCCCAACCGGCCCAGCTACTGTCCGATATGGAGGAGTAATCGGCGACGAGGATCCAGAGCCGGTACCA
This sequence comes from Iris pallida, assembly GCA_029216955.1. Taxonomy (NCBI): domain Eukaryota; kingdom Viridiplantae; phylum Streptophyta; class Magnoliopsida; order Asparagales; family Iridaceae; genus Iris; species Iris pallida. The sequence goes on from JANAVB010002395.1 coordinate 24,928,074, forward strand.
ATAGGAGGTACCGAAGGCAAACTCCGTCCCCTAGCAGTACCTGTAGGAAGTACCGGAGGATCCCGACCTCCTCGTGGCCCTCGCAAATGTCCGCGACGACCTGCCATACCTGATAACAGCATATGATAGTACAAGATATAATAGAGACTAGAAATATGACAGTACAACAAATAATAGAGACTAGAAATATGACAGTACAACAAATATTAGAGACTAGAAATATGACAGTACAACAAATAATAGAGAATAGAAATATGACAGTACAACAAAGATAATAACCAAGGTAACATATGATGATACATTCTACAATAAACATCTAAGTCCAGATAATATATTCTAGAAGAAACATCTAAGTCCAGATAAGTATATCTCTCTCAATCATCTTCAGAATAATCATCTTGTTCGTCTTCCTCGACCTCATCTTCCTCTTCCTCCTCATCTTCACTTTCGTCTTCACCTTCGTCGGCTTCGTCTTCCTCTTCGGATAATTCTACATCTTCTACATTATGTGTCGTGTAATGCGTAACTTCCGTGGAGTCCACATCGACAATATTGGTTACAGGAGGTAGCTCGTCCTCCTGGTAAGCTTTTTCATCAAAATCAAAAGTATCTCTAGCTTTAGTCTTGCATACTGCCCACCAGTCAGACTTCGTTGCTCCCCGTCTCGGATAAGCTGTGAAATACACGAGCTGAGCCTGAGTTGCTAGGACAAACGGTTCGTAGCCTTGATATCTACGCTTGTAGTTTATATCCACAAGACCATGCTTGTCAATTTTCCAGCCTTGATTTTCAATCGGATCGAACCATTCACACTTGAACAACACGATCTTTGCAGGTTCTCTGCCATAATTATATGACAACTCCACAATCTCTCGCAAGATGCCAAAGAAATCATTTCCTGGATCGACGTCTTTGTAGTTCGAAGACTTGATACACAAACAACTGTTCTTCGTGGAATCAAGATCCAGGAAGCTGTCTCTGATCGGAGCATTTGTCGACTTGAACCGAAAGCCATTGACACAATAACTTGGCCATGTTTTAACAAAAGTAATTGGTCCCTTGGCAAGAGTTCTAATTAATTCAATCTCGGGTGAAATTAGACGATCGACCTGAATATCAAAGAAGAGATAATAAGTTATTTATTGCGCAGTTGCATTAGAAGAGGCCAGTAAATATTACCGAACTGCTTACATATTCGCTCAACCAAGAAGGAAAATGACGTCTCATTTCTTGTTCTAATGCTTCGTCTGTTAGGTAGGGTCTAACCAGCCTCAACTCATCATTATATGTGCTGGAAAACAACGAAGCATTAGAACGATTAGTACAATAATATTAGCTTATACTATTACATTGAGATGACGTAAACTCATCATTCCTTACTTATCCCTCTAGCTTCTCCACTTCATCCTCGTCGCAATTGAGTAATACATACAACTGAGCAGCCCTTAGCTCTTCGTCATTCAAATATCTCTTCTTCATTTTCCCCGAAGGCTTTCCGGACGCATTGAATACTTTCAGTATTCCATCATTAAATTCTTGATATCCGTCGTCGTTTCTCGGAGCCCTCGTTCTATTCGTAGCAACATGAGGTTTGAAATAGGAGGAGCAGAAATTTGTAATCTCCTCGAGAATATAGGCTTCACAAATAGAACCCTCGACCCGAGCCTTATTTTTTACCTTTCTTTTTAGGTGATTCAAATGTCGCTCGAACGGGTACATCCATCGATATTCGACGGGTCCACCAACACGTGCCTCGTAGGAAAGATGAATCGGCAAATGCTCCATAGAGTCGAAGAATCCAGGAGGAAACACCCTCTCTAGCTTGTACAGTGTTACCGCAATGTCCTTCTCTTGCTTTTCTAGACGATCAACGAGCAATTTCTTAGAACAAAGGTCCCTGAAGAATATGCTAAGCTCCGTCAATGGATCCCAAACTGCCTGCGGTAAGAATTCAAGAAATGCAATCGGAATTAACCGCTCCATGAATACGTGACAATCATGGCTCTTCATACCTGTCAGTTTGTTCTCCTTGAGGTCGACGCATCTTCTCAAGTTTGAAACATACCCATCTGGAAATTTCAGACCTTGAATCCACCTACAAAGCCTCACTTTATCCTCCTTCTCCAGTGAGAAAATTGCCTTAGGCTGCTTCAACTTCCCATCCCGTCCTCTATCAAATACAATGCAGGACGTCTACATATTTCTTTCAAGTCCAATCTAGCCTTAGGATTGTCTTTCGTCTTCCCCTTTACGTCCATTACAGTATTAATTATGTTGTCAAACACATTCTTCTTAATATGCATGACATCAAGGTTATGTCTAATCAGATTGGTGCTCCAGTATGGCAGATCCCAGAATATACTCCTCTTCGTCCAGTTATGAGTGCGACCAAATCCGTCACACTTGTAGCCCGTAGCAGGCTGCTCAATAGCACTTGGTAAATCTCTAACCTCCTCCCATATCGTGGCTCCGCACCACCTTGTCGGTGGATCACCCTTCTCCACAACGCCAGCACGAAAAGCATTCTTGTTCCTCCGGTACGGATGATCCTTCGGCAGGAATTGTCGATGACAATCGAAGAAGCACGGTTTGCCTCCGTGTTTCAAACGGAAAGCCTTAGTGTCGTCCATGCAACACGGACATGAAAGACGACCATGCGTGCTCCATCCAGATAACATTCCATAGGCCGGAAAGTCGTTGATGGTCCACATAAGTGCTGCCCGCATCTGGAAATTTTGTTTTCTAGATACATCGTACGTGTTGGAACCTACTTCCCACAGCTGATTCAACTCATCAATCAATGGCTGTAAATAAACATCGATGTTCCTTTTCGGATTGTTCGGACCTGGGATAATAACGGTGAGGAACATATATGGAGTCTTCATGCACATCCAAGACGGTAGATTATACGGGGTGACGATCACAGGCCAACACGAATACTGGGATCCCGAAAGTCCGAATGGGGTAAAACCGTCAGAGCAGAGACCCAATCTAACATTACGCGGATCAGAAGCAAAATCTGGATACTCTTGATCAAAGTGCTTCCATGCTTCTCCATCAGATGGGTGATCCAACACTCCTTCGGTATGTTCCCGCTTATGCCAACTCATGTTTTCTGCAGTTTCCTTCACCATAAACAACCGCTGCAAACGCGGCGTCAACGGCAAGTAGTGCATCGAAGAGGTAGGCTTCCTGGCACCGACAGACTTTCCTCTACCACAGGCCTTGTAGCGATCGACACCACAAAATCTGCAGGCGTCTTCATCCTTGTCGTCTTTGTAGTACAACATGCACCCGTTGCGACAGGCATCGATTTTTTCATATCCCATCCAGAGCGATCTAACCATCCTCTTAGACCGGTAGAAGTCTTTAGGCAACTTCGCACCCTCAGGCAATATTTCTATAAGCAACTCCATAATACGGTTGTAGCAATCTTGCGACATGTTAAAATCGGACTTGATGCTCAACAATCTTGTAACCACCTCCAACGGTGAATGATCCTCACAACCAGGATATAATGGAGTCCTTGCATTCTCCAGCAACTCCATGAACTGTGCAGCATCGGGGTTCGGTGCCTCCTCAGGTGCATCATGATCATCCGGATCGAAACTAGGCCCGGCCGCGTCAAAAACCATGTTCACCAACCCATCGTCGTAAGGAGCGTTGTTGTGGACATCCACATAAGGCTCGTACTCCGATGCTAAAGACACAAGTTCTCCGTGCTCGCTCCACTGATAGTAATTCGGCGTGAAACCCTTCGAGTACAAATGATACGTGACATCCACTTCTGGATGATATTTCAAGTTGCGACATCTCACACACGGACACTTAATTTTGGTACCGTCCATGTACTGAGGGAACGCCTTGGCAAACTGCAGGAACTGGTGTACACCCTCTATGAATTCATCCCGCACACCGCACATGTCATCAGGATGACGGTTGTACATCCAAGTACGATTCCGCAGATAGTAATTCAGCTCCATAATTCTGTAAGATAGATACATCAAGGTAGTGAATGATATGCAAGTGTCAAAGCTTTTCCGATGGATTGCATTTATCTTTTCATCCATTCATTCATGCATTGCATTTATCTTTTCAGTTTTGCATATCATTACCTACTATTATACATGCATACTTTATATATACATCAAGGTAGTAATACTAGTTGATGTTCTGAAAAGGAGAGTGCGATGTCTAGTAGAGGATTCTTTTTTTTGAGGAGCTGTCATATCATGGAAGTCAATATAAAATAAAAGAAGTATACATGCAATTCTATATGATTTCTAGGCCAATCAAGGTCAAAGTCAACTATTGGTCAACTCGATCAACAATCTAGTAAAACAAGGCTAAACTAGGTCAATAAGACAACATCTTGGGTTACATTGGTCAACTGGATTACATTGGATGTGAAAATCTGTATCGTAAGACAAACTAAACATAATTAGTATATAATCATGTAACTGGTGGATCCGCTAGCTAGTAAGCCGGATGTACTTAATATCAGAGAGTATCAGATTAGTATCAGTATATAGGTTAGGTAGACCGTATCAAACGCATATCGGAATAGTAGGCCGAATAGGAGGCCGAGATAGTCGAATAAGAAGAAGGGAAGAAGGGAGGAGCAGATGGGTCCAGAGCCATGGTGGAGGAGGAGAAGTAACATGAGAGCAGTTTCCGCCGTAACATCTCCTGGCTCTGCTGGCAACTGAAGTCCAGATGCTACAAAGGACGATCCTTCGTTGAAATCGACTACAACACCCATCAGTTCAAGTTCATTCCTAGATGAGTATATTCCAATGCCATAGAGGAAGGTCAACAAACTGATGGCTTCTATGGCATTGGAATCTACTCATATAGGAATGAACTTGAACTGATGGGTGTTGTAGTCGATTTCAGCGAAGGATCGTCCTTTGTAGCATCTGGACTTCAGTTGCCAGCAGAGCCAGGAGATGTTACGGCGGAAACTGCTCTCATGTTACTTCTCCTCCTCCACCATGGCTCTGGACCCATCTGCTCCTCCCTTCTTCCCTTCTTCTCATTCGACTATCTCGGCCTCCTATTCGGCCTACTATTCCGATACCGATACTTTGAACCTTGATCTTAACCCAAACCTATATACTGATCGATACTAATCCGCTACGCCCGATACTAAGTATATACGGTCGATACCGATAGCGATAGTCCGATACCGATAGCGATAGTCCGATACCGATAGTTCGATCGATACCGATAGTTCGATACCGATAGCGATAGTCCGATATCGATAGCGATAATTTAAAAGTTTATGGATTATGTGTTAATTAGTTCATGTTTTCATTTAGAGGTTATGCTCTAGTTTTCATCAAAGTCAATTCTTTTGTGTTTTGGATATGTTGTGTAGTTGTGATGGATGCTTCATATTTGTGATTCTGACTGACTTTACAGAATCTTTGACAATTGGGATATATTATATTATCTATGAAAGTTTTTATGGAAATGAATGTTATGTCTTGAACAAATGTGGAGAGTTGTGAATCTCCTACATTCTCCTACATTTTATAATTTAAAACCTATGGGTCTTACTATTCTACAAAATGAGCTCCTACATTTGAAATCTAGAATCTAGAAATTGGGTTGAGCCTTACTAATGATGCTCTTAGGTAACATATTTAACAGATGAGATTTTCATGTTGCACTTACGCATTTTGTAGCTATAAACTGCTTAAGCAACAACATATTTAGAAGACCACCTATTCATGCAACTATCTCAAACTGACAATTATTTTGAGTAATCTCTTTCATTTCTATCGATACATGCCAAATATACTCTTTACCACATATAAAATAACACTAATACCCCGCTTTTCATCTCACACTAATAACTCACACACACATAATCATATACATACAAATACTAATCTAGTATTTCAAAACTCTCGACTTTGAAGAGTCATTTCTGTGTCAGTGTATACGACTCTCCTTGAAAGCTTTCATATTTGGTAGTAGACTACATTTTAAGTATTCTAGTATTTTTTTACCTTCGAAATAATTACTTAATTGACAATATTGTGTACGAATATTGTGTCGTGTCAGCCTGTCGTATCGTGTCTATGTCAGCACATCAGGAGGAGGGAGATAGGGTTAGGGTTTACCTTCCTTGGTCAGAATTGGGTCGGGGTCGGGGATGGAGCAGCGGCAGAGGGGACTAGTCGGGTCGACGTCGACGAGGAGACTTGACGGTGGAGGAGCGATGGAGGGTCGCCGGACGCCGCAGGAAAAGAGGTCACCGTGGGGAGGGGGTCGCCGCAGGGAGGGGGGTCGCCGTGTGGGGGGGTGGTCGCCGCGGGGGGGGGTGGTCGCCGGAGGAAGGGGACGCAAGAGGGACGAGGACACCAGTGGGCGAGCGGGGTCGCCGAGGTAGGGAACGAGGGAGAGGGGTGTCTCCGGAGGGAGGGGTCGCCGGGGGGAGGGGCTCGCTGGTGGGAGGGGGTCGCTGGTGGGAGGGGGTCGCCGGAGACGAGAGGGGGAAAGGGAGAAAGATTTGGGGCTCGAGCGGGAGAATAAAATTTTGGGTAAAAAAATGAAATCGATCTGGCCAGCAGAACCCTATATGAAATATTTAGCGACGTCATACGAAGACGTCGGTAAACGTCGCTAATATCAGTGATTTTAGCGACGTTCACCGACATATCCACGACGTACGTTTTTATAATACAAAACTTAGTCGCAATACGTCGTTGAACGTCGCTAATAGTGACGTATTGCGACGTTATAAATTTACGTCGCTAAATTGCTAAAATATAGCGACGTCTTTCATAAACGTCGCTAATTACGTCGCTAATATGACTTATTTTGGTAGTGTCGATAAGGAAGTGCACGAGATCGGTCCCGCTACTTGGGAGTCTCGATAAGGAAGTCCACGCTACTGGTTGTCACCGAGATCGGTCCCGCTACTTGGGAGTCTCGATAGAAAGTTGGAAAGCATGGTCATGATTAAGAAAGGACTTGGTAGATCGAGTTGATTCTTGCATGGTCATTGGACAACTTGTGTGCAAGGATAAATTCCTCGAGCGATCCTGGGGCGCCGGGTTCGTGTCGGCCTATGAGGAATTGCAGATATTGTACGGCCTTCATCGACGGTACGACTCGATTGAAGTGAACCTTTACAATATAGGCTGCGGGTCATTCGGTGGGAGCTCGTACCTCGCCACGCGAATGGTCACCGTATGCAAAAGATCCAAGATAGCTTGACATTGCTAGTGACCACTCATATAGATGTGTCGGCATAAGAGCGGCTATCCGCGTGCATGTCTTTGGATGGCGTCGAGTACTAGCGGGTTACGAGTTGGGTTAACAAGTTATGCTTATAGCAAGCGCTAACCTTGAATCGGCACGAGTTAGGTGTGCACGGTTGCATCACCATTCTGGAGCCTAAGATTTGGCTATAGCAAGGACACGTGCTTCGGCATGAATGTGGCGTCATCTCGAGTTAAGTCAGGAAGGGACGTAAGGCAAGTTGATTAAGTCGGGTTGATCATTGGGAGGCACGGCCTCGATCTTGAGGCATGAGCAAGTCTATTTGCACGACAAGCACGAGTCGTCCCCTTGACGTCGTTGGCACAAGAATGGTCTAGAGGCACATGAAAGAATTGAAAGTCTTGGCATAACCGTGTTGCATAAGTTTCTGCTCGGCGAGGCACTGTCTCGAATACATTGAAGTCACGAATAGAGTATGGCACGACCCTGTCATTACGTTGCCAAGTATAGGCCAAGACGTCTTTGTCCTAAAATTGATCCTAAGCAAGACTAGAACGACAATCAAAAAAGGATTAAGCTGCACAAAATAAATGAACGTATCAATTTTGTATGGGTGGACGATGTCACGACCCGCTCCTGAATAATCGGACACGAGTCGGACACGCCCAGCCTTCATTGTTAGACACAATGAAGTAAGCTGTACCAAGCTAGGGAAACTAACCAGATAAACATGAAAGTATAGAATCACAGCAACTATATAATGTGTCCCAACCAGAAAAGAGATACAATATCTGAAATTATTACATTTCAACTATAAAGAGTCTGCTAGTCTCAATACATGGAAAGATAAATGGAAAACTAAATGAAACTAGGCCTCTGCAGCCTCTAGGTCACAAGCAGCTCCAGCTGGCTCAGTAGGGAAGGCAGTATCCTGTCCATAGTATGTGTCACACAAAGCCTCCATCTCACCTATCATAACATATCCAGTCAGGAGTGGAGCAAGTACAATTCTAGGTAATGAACAAGACATCATGAAATGAAGTACAAGGGAACATGGAAAGTACAGGAAAATACAGGTGAATAAGTACATGAAGAACAGGGTAAAGTACATGAAAGAACATGAATGTAAGAGCATGAATGAACATGATATGTAAGCACCTGAAAGAACATGATATCACAGGAAATAAGTACAAGGAAATCTCCTGAACATGTGTGTAATGCATTTGAAATATAACTAACTATGTGACCGGCTAGGGTAAGCACCTGAAAGCACCTGAAAGCACCTGAAAGCACATGAATGGTGACTTAGGACCCGCGTGCACGATGCGGGGTCTAAGCTAAAACACACCTGAGTTGTTACTTGGGATTGGTCACATAGATAGTATATTTCCCCTCCCCAGATACAAGTAATAAGCACAAGAGAACAAGAGCACCAGAAAGAACATGTCGTGTTGCAATTGTGTCACTCAAGGAAGTACAGGAAAGATAATGTAAAGTACAAAACCGTAGAGTGTACTTGCCTGGCTCCAGGAAAGTTCAAGTAGGCAAGAAAACTGGGTGTCCTCCTGTAAGCAAATGATCTCAATATGATAAATCAATAATGTAAGTTGATTTATAATCTAAAATCACTACATAAATCCTAAGTTCTATTTAACAATACTAGATTTCTTCTACTTATAAATCTACACTATTCCAACCATGAACTTGTCAAGAAGATTTTTAACTCACACAAGTCCTAGCTAACTGCTGTTACAATCCTATCTAAGAGAGCCCAACATTCTAACCTCAAGCTTCACCAAAACTTGAACAAGGTTGTATAACCTTGCATTGTACAAGGATACTCAAAATTTACCATACTCCTCAATATCTTAGGAAACACCTAATCCTTCCAGCCCTTACTAAGACAGGTTCAAAACAGTTTAGGAATGGCTGAACCTATCTAATCCTGAACCTAGAATCCTTCTATGAATCACATATCCCATTTAAAACTTAAGTCATGATAATAAACACATCACTGACCCATTTCATATCAGAAATGTAAAGAATAGAGCTCAGTTTTACTGAGCTTCTCCTAGTTAAATGAGATCCACTCAGGTTAGTCTGAATTCTTACAGAGTTACTGACATTCTTTCCTGATTTCTGGTCATACTGGAATACATCAAATGGCCCAGGTTCATCTATACTCTGAAACAGTTAGGCTTATCAATGAGAATGTTTCCACAGTTTCAATTGCTCAGATATTGCACATAGGAAAGCTCTGCTCAAACAAGGATTAACACTACATTATTCCAAGGCCAGATGACTACCTGGTTATCAATACAGTCCCATTCTCAGGGCTGTAATTCTCAGGTTCCTGAATTATTGAGAGGTCATCACAGTTTCAAAAGTATTTGACTAAAACTGCACAGATTCCTCATTATTCCAAATTCTATTGTCTCCATCACAAAACCTTATCAATTCTTAAAATTCCTTCTCAACAGTACATTCTAACTCCAACCGAATCCTTTGGACCACAACTACTCAATTTCAGTTAGGCTCAAAAGTTAGGAAGAAAACTATTGGTATTCAAGTCTCAGGTTATTCAAATCTCAAGTTAAAACTGCTGATACTCCAATCTCAGGTTCAAGTTCAAGAGAACTAACAAAATCTGATTTCTTCTATCCCTCTGAACCGTAGGGGTACAAGGACCTTAAGTCAAACCAAACTTCCACTATAGGCTTGCTAGCTCAATTCATTGTCAGAAATCAAAACCCATTATTCTTAACAGATTTGATAAAAATAAGTTATGGTTTCATTTCACTAAATATAATCAAAATCGAACTACTGCCCCTGAACCTGATTACCAAATAAATTCCAGATATCTTCTACTAACCAATTCATGGACTAAACTGAACAGAGGTAACCATGGACCTAATATCTACAATAGTTCGAACAGTCCTCTTAATCCTATTTTCTCAGTAACACAACCCAACTCAGCTATGAATAAACAGAACGATAAGAAAATAGCTAATAGAGATAGAATTAAACAACACCCTCTGATATTTGTATGTCTAATTATCATATCAATTATCAAATTCATCCATACTTAATTAGGCCAAAACAACATCTCTTGTTTCAGTATTTCAAAAGACATTTCTACAGTTGATTCATGCTTAGTTTATACATGAATTCAAATGGTTTTTGTTTAGAGCTAAGGATCTAATAAACCAGAGATTTACCTATAAGAATTCCTGATGCAGAGATGCTCAAACCTTAGCTCACCAACAGATCTCCATGCTGACAACAGGAAAAATCGAGTGCAATCTACAATTCCTCAGATCAAGATCTACACATCTAATCGATCCTCTGGTTCAAGAGAAAACATTACAAAATTCATGATCCTATCTATTTCGATCAATGGAAATGATCATAAGATCGGAAGGAGCAAATCGTCGAGATCTACCTCAATTGCATAGGCTGGATGAAAGAGTAATGATCGGATCAAATCGTTCCCAGATCTGAAATTGTAAATTCAATCAGTGCAAGAAGGAGGACAGAGGAAACTAATGGATTGATTATCACTGGAAGGTTGAAGAATACACAGATGACTCACCAGTGATTTCTCGATCGAATGAAGAGGAAAATCTTGATCTCTGAATCCTTGGCATGGCCGACAGGTCAGAATTTGGGGAGATGAAGTTGGGGATGAAGAATTTTTCCAACAATAGAGAGGAGAGAGGGGTCATAAATAGGCAGCTAATGGCGTGGGGAGCAGGCTATGGGATGGTGGGAAAGTTTGTTCTCCTCTCCTCTGACAATTCTGTTAGGGAAAGGGATAAGAATGGAAATTTGAATTTGGTCAGGAATTAGCAGGCTGGGGAAAGAATTGGCCGTTGGGTTTAAATTGGAAAGAAGTTTCCACATGGGAATTGAAGCAGTGGTTCTTTCCATTAGGTTAAAACTTAGTGATATGGCTTAGGAAAAGAAAAGGACCCAGTTGGGCTGGCCAGAGATAAGCCCAACCTTGATGGATCAACATTTGCTCTAAGCCCAAAAGAGAAAATAAAATGGGTTGAAGAAATTAAATTAGGAATAGAACTTCACCCTATTCTAAAAAATATAATAAAAATATTCCCAAATCATGACTCAATATAAAAATTAAAATTCCTGCAATATTCCAGAAAAGTGGAGTTACAAATCTCTCCCCCTTGAAAAATTTCGTCCTCGAAATTGGAATGTAGACACAGATGATCAAGAATAGTGAATCTAATGAGTTGTTTATTGAATTCAAAAATATATGAAACACAAGCACTCAAGCGAACAAACTAGGATATTGCTCACGCATCTCGTCCTCACGCTCCCATGTGGACTCTCCCGGAGAGTGGTGTCTCCAAATGACGCGGACAAGAGGAATGGTCTGATTCCGCAGACGCTTCTCCCTCTGGTCGAGAATCTCTACTGGCTGCTCCTCTTAAATCAATCTCGGGCCCACCTCCAGCTCGGAATAATCCACCACATGGCTCGGGTCTGGAATGTATCGTCGAAGCTGGGATATGTGGAAAACATCATGCACTCCCTCCAATCTAGCTGGAAGCGCTAATCGATATGCCACCTCGCCAATCCGTGCCGTCACGTCGAAGGGTCCGATGAATCTCGGACTGAGCTTCCCGCCTCTGCCGAACCGAATGACGCCTCTGGTTGGTGAGATCTTCAGGAACACTCTGTCTCCAACCTCGAACTCAAGCGGCCGTCTGCTGCTGTCCGTCCAATGCTTCTGCCGATCCTGTGCAACTCTGAGACACCCTGAGCCTTTGAGATTAAATACGATAATTACACACAAGAAGTTGAAATAACACGATCTACCAATGATCAAAATCAAATAGGCACGAGATGGAACGAAGTTCAATTACATCTTAGAGGAGCAAAATCATGAAGACACAATTATTAGGTATGGTCAAGAATCGATAGTTTAACACAGGTAGGCTAGAACAAGATAGAAAATCATGGTCAGATAGACATGACTTAAGATTGAAGTTTAGACAAGTTACAACGAAATATGGAATCACAATCTGGTAATATACAATTTTGAGGAATTCAATGATATAACGATAAAGTGCTAGAAGAAAAATTTAGCAAGGATTGATTGAGGAGACGTACGCAATACTCAGGAGATACAGTATCAAATCAGAATGAACTTGTAAGGATCTGTTATTCTCAAAAACCAATAATCATATAAAAAGTGATTATAGTCTCCAGAATATCCAAGAACGTGTTGGTATCTGAAATCACTTTGCTTAGAATCCCTACCCCGCCAGTATGTATCTGACTGCAGTGGACTTTCGGTTCCGTGACTCAAATAACAATATGTCTCCAAATACTCTATCAACCTTATCCATTTTTCCAACAATCATTGACGAAACAACCCAAGAAACCAAGATATGAAGAATATAACAAGTCTCGTCAATACTCGAAAACCTATGGGTGTCTGAAATCACTTCAACTTAGAGTTCCTGCCTCGCCAGTGCGCTACTGGCTGCAGTGAACCCTCAGTCTCCATAATCCAGCTAATGGCTGCAGCGCGCAACTGTCATGCCATAGTAGGTCATCGAATAGCCTCTCGACTTTATCCTTAGGAATTTCAAAAGAGTTTCAAGGAATTCAAAATGAGTTTCAATAGTCCAAGTCACGGAAATGATGAAGTTACTTGACTGTTAGAATACAAGAGTTTATTAGGTACTAAAAATGACAAGGGATCCAATCAATGAGTACAAAAGGGCAGCCAGGGAGATTTAAAATTTTAGACAGGACGAAGTTTCAAATTATGACGGAATATCAACTGATATCTGGAATGGTAACAAGCTTCCACATATGGGACGTTATCTCGAAAGGATGATAGAGTCTCGAAGGACGAACTGAAGCAAGGTATCAGATAAGAATAAAATCCCGTACTGGAAACAAGTTTCAATAAAATCTCGAATAACAATGAAATCTCGAGCAAAACTTGAAGTGAAAATGAATTCTCCAATAAGGTACACAGTGAAAGAAAAATAGAAAAACAAGTATCAACAAAGTCGTGAATAAGGAAATGAAATCTCGAATAGAAAATCTTGACGAGAAAACAAGATATCAAATAGGGAACAAGATCGAAGCAAGGTTGTGAACGGAACAATTTCCAAGTAGAAAACAAGCCACGTAGGAAACGAATCTCTCATAAGGAACAGGTCGAAACCGAAGTTTTCAAACGATGTCTTGAATGGTGAATAGAAACATATTGAATCAAATTCCAACAATCCCCAAATAGAAAACTGAACTTCGGAAGGAAAACAAAATTTACAAATTGTAACTAGTCCAGAATAGGAAACAAAATTCCTGAGTAGAATCTCGAAAAGAGCAAGGTTACGAAGAATGGATTGGAGGAGTACCAATCAACGAATAGGAAACAGTATCTCGAGTTAAGTTTCGAATATCCACCAAGGTTTCAAACAAGAAGTTTCAAATTATGATCTAGATGCTTCAAGGAATTTAAGGGAAAGCTGGATTGCGAATTAAGATATATGGTTTTTCCAACCATGCAAAAATCTTCAGTCTTTTCTTCAGTATTTCTCCGGAATGGAAATCTCTCTAACCTTCTTCAATTGTCCTGACATAGGTTGATCCCTGCGGTAGTGCTTCATGTGATTGTTGCATCTGGAGAGGCGGGTCCCCCTTGTTGTAGTCCTGGTGCTTCTCGCGTTCGTCCTTGGGCAGCGTGATCAGTGACCTCCGGGCAGTTCTTGACTTGGTGGGCAGACAATCTGTAGTGCAGGCATAGCCTCCGTCTTTTGCGGCACTCTTCATAGTGGCATCCTGAGAGGTGGCAGAAATTGTAAATGATTGTCGGCTGGATCTGAATCTGGATCTCCCGCTGGGGCTGAAGTGCAGGGCTCTGGCAGGAATATATGGCTGCTGGCGTGCTGGCTGCTGAGATCTGCTCCTGATGATGCGACTGGTGATGTGACCGAAGAAACGCTGGCTGAGTGTTGTGATGCTTTGCGGGTCCAGGGTAGTTATTGTCTTTGTCATAAATCTTCATGTTCCTTCTGAGCTTCAGCTTCCCGTTGTGTCCTATTGTCTGTGCTACATTCTGGATTTCCTGGCAGGTGGCTCTAATCTTTAGAGAAATCAGGTCCTCAGAAACTTGGGTGATCTTCAGTGGTAACTCCAGGTTCTCGATCTGCTCCTTGGTGTAAGATATGCGCTCGGTGTCGGAAAAGTCCAAGTGTCTGAGCGTCAGGAAATCAGAAGTCCTTCCTGGCTCGAAGAGTGTATCCACAAGTCTGACTTGGAAAGGGTGGCCTGCTTCCTCTGGTTGTCAAGGGACTTTTCAGGCGTCTCCGTCAACTACGTACTACCCATGGGGATAGTAGAGTGATAGAACGTAGTGGAAGCTCGAAAACGTCAAGTGCAGATGAATTGACAGTTCTGGTGTCGCATGCTTTTGAACAATCTGCAAAACAGAAAACTGTTAAAATAACCTAGTCCTACATACAACAAGTGTTTATAGAGTATTAAAATACCTGATACACCTGATATACCTGATATACCCTTATTTTCCGATTTTCCTATGCTGTGATCAAGTTTCCCTAGTATAATCAAGTCCCCCAATAGTACGCTAAGTCCTAGGTACCATTAGGATAGACCTGCATGGGCCACCACTAAAAACATGTCACGACCCGCTCCCGAATAATCGGACACGAGTCGGACACGCCCAGCCTTCATTGTTAGACACAATGAAGTAAGCTGTACCAAGCTAGGGAAACTAACCAGATAAACATGAAAGTATAGAATCACAGCAACTATATAATGTGTCCCAACCAGAAAAGAGATACAATATCTGAAATTATTACATTTCAACTATAAAGAGTCTGCTAGTCTCAATACATGGAAAGATAAATGGAAAACTAAATGAAACTAGGCCTCTGCAGCCTCTAGGTCACAAGCAGCTCCAGCTGGCTCAGTAGGGAAGGCAGTATCCTGTCCATAGTATGTGTCACACAAAGCCTCCATCTCACCTATCATAACATATCCAGTCAGAAGCGGAGCAAGTACAATTCTAGGTAATGAACAAGACATCATGAAATGAAGTACAAGGGAACATGGAAAGTACAGGAAAATACAGGTGAATAAGTACATGAAGAACAGGGTAAAGTACATGAAAGAACATGAATGTAAGAGCATGAATGAACATGATATGTAAGCACCTGAAAGAACATGATATCACAGGAAATAAGTACAAGGAAATCTCCTGAACATGTGTGTAATGCATTTGAAATATAACTAACTATGTGACCGGCTAGGGTAAGCACCTGAAAGCACCTGAAAGCACATGAATGGTGACTTAGGACCCGCGTGCACGATGCGGGGTCTAAGCTAAAACACACCTGAGTTGTTACTTGGAATTGGTCACATAGATAGTATATTTCCCCTCCCCAGATACAAGTAATAAGCACAAGAGAACAAGAGCACCAGAAAGAACATGTCGTGTTGCAATTGTGTCACTCAAGGAAGTACAGGAAAGATAATGTAAAGTACAAAACCGTAGAGTGTACTTGCCTGGCTCCAGGAAAGTTCAAGTAGGCAAGAAAACTGGGTGTCCTCCTGTAAGCAAATGATCTCAATATGATAAATCAATAATGTAAGTTGATTTATAATCTAAAATCACTACATAAATCCTAAGTTCTATTTAACAATACTAGATTTCTTCTACTTATAAATCTACACTATTCCAACCATGAACTTGTCAAGAAGATTTTTAACTCACACAAGTCCTAGCTAACTGCTGTTACAATCCTATCTAAGAGAGCCCAACATTCTAACCTCAAGCTTCACCAAAACTTGAACAAGGTTGTATAACCTTGCATTGTACAAGGATACTCAGAATTTACCATACTCCTCAATATCTTAGGAAACACCTAATCCTTCCAGCCCTTACTAAGACAGGTTCAAAACAGTTTAGGAATGGCTGAACCTATCTAATCCTGAACCTAGAATCCTTCTATGAATCACATATCCCATTTAAAACTTAAGTCATGATAATAAACACATCACTGACCCATTCCATATCAGAAATGTAAAGAATAGAGCTCAGTTTTACTGAGCTTCTCCTAGTTAAATGAGATCCACTCAGGTTAGTCTGAATTCTTACAGAGTTACTGACATTCTTTCCTGATTTCTGGTCATACTGGAATACATCAAATGGCCCAGGTTCATCTATACTCTGAAACAGTTAGGCTTATCAATGAGAATGTTTCCACAGTTTCAATTGCTCAGATATTGCACATAGGAAAGCTCTGCTCAAACAAGGATTAACACTACATTATTCCAAGGCCAGATGACTACCTGGTTATCAATACAGTCCCATTCTCAGGGCTGTAATTCCCAGGTTATTAATCTCAGGTTCCTGAATTATTGAGAGGTCATCACAGTTTCAAAAGTATTTGACTAAAACTGCACAGATTTCTCATTATTCCAAATTCTATTGTCTCCATCACAAAACCTTATCAATTCTTAAAATTCCTTCTCAACAGTACATTCTAACTCCAACCGAATCCTTTGGACCACAACTACTCAATTTCAGTTAGGCTCAAAAGTTAGGAAGAAAACTATTGGTATTCAAGTCTCAGGTTATTCAAATCTCAAGTTAAAACTGCTGATACTCCAATCTCAGGTTCAAGTTCAAGAGAACTAACAAAATCTGATTTCTTCTATCCCTCTGAACCGTAGGGGTACAAGGACCTTAAGTCAAACCAAACTTCCACTATAGGCTTGCTAGCTCAATTCATTGTCAGAAATCAAAACCCATTATTCTTAACAGATTTGATAAAAATAAGTTATGGTTTCATTTCACTAAATATAATCAAAATCGAACTACTGCCCCTGAACCTGATTACCAAATAAATTCCAGATATCTTCTACTAACCAATTCATGGACTAAACTGAACAGAGGTAACCATGGACCTAATATCTACAATAGTTCGAACAGTCCTCTTAATCCTATTTTCTCAGTAACACAACCCAACTCAGCTATGAATAAACAGAACGATAAGAAAATAGCTAATAGAGATAGAATTAAACAACACCCTCTGATATTTGTATGTCTAATTATCATATCAATTATCAAATTCATCCATACTTAATTAGGCCAAAACAACATCTCTTGTTTCAGTATTTCAAAAGACATTTCTACAGTTGATTCATGCTTAGTTTATACATGAATTCAAATGGTTTTTGTTTAGAGCTAAGGATCTAATAAACCAGAGATTTACCTATAAGAATTCCTGATGCAGAGATGCTCAAACCTTAGCTCACCAACAGATCTCCATGCTGACAACAGGAAAAATCGAGTGCAATCTACAATTCCTCAGATCAAGATCTACACATCTAATCGATCCTCTAGTTCAAGAGAAAACATTACAAAATTCATGATCCTATCTATTTCGATCAATGGAAATGATCATAAGATCGGAAGGAGCAAATCGTCGAGATCTACCTCAATTGCATAGGCTGGATGAAAGAGTAATGATCGGATCAAATCGTTCCCAGATCTGAAATTGTAAATTCAATCAGTGCAAGAAGGAGGACAGAGGAAACTAATGGATTGATTATCACTGGAAGGTTGAAGAATACACAGATGACTCACCAGTGATTTCTCGATCGAATGAAGAGGAAAATCTTGATCTCTGAATCCTTGGCATGGCCGACCGGTCAGAATTTGGGGAGATGAAGTTGGGGATGAAGAATTTTTCCAACAATAGAGAGGAGAGAGGGGTCTTAAATAGGCAGCTAATGGCGTGGGGAGCAGGCTATGGGATGGTGGGAAAGTTTGTTCTCCTCTCCTCTGACAATTCTGTTAGGGAAAGGGATAAGAATGGAAATTTGAATTTGGTCAGGAATTAGCAGGCTGGGGAAAGAATTGGCCGTTGGGTTTAAATTGGAAAGAAGTTTCCACATGGGAATTGAAGCAGTGGTTCTTTCCATTAGGTTAAAACTTAGTGATATGGCTTAGGAAAAGAAAAGGACCCAGTTGGGCTGGCCAGAGATAAGCCCAACCTTGATGGATCAACATTTGCTCTAAGCCCAAAAGAGAAAATAAAATGGGTTGAAGAAATTAAATTAGGAATAGAACTTCACCCTATTCTAAAAAATATAATAAAAATATTCCCAAATCATGACTCAATATAAAAATTAAAATTCCTGCAATATTCCAGAAAAGTGGAGTTACAGACGAGGAGCTCACTCCACCAGTACAGTTGAGTACTAACACCCACACAGTTTTCATGTGCAGGCACAGGTAGAAGCTCGTGGTGCGGAGCTCGCTTAGATGCGTCGAGGCACGGAGTTTCCTTGGCGATTCGAAGCGTGCGGCCGCGTGGAGTCAAGACTTATACGGGACATACTGTATGGACATTGCCTTTCGAAGCATCCGCTGGCTCAAGCATTGTATCGAGAGAATGAGAGAGAGCAGAGTGACTTGTAAAATAAGAGAAAGTGAGCTTAAGAGACTTATAATCATGGCCTTGGTCCCATTGTAATCTTATTGTTCAATATCAATAAAGAGCACTTTTGAATAACTTGTGTTTTGCTTCTAAATTTTTGCTGCATGTTAAATGTTCTGCTTGGGACTTCTGTACGACGACCCCGTCGCAGCCGCTGTAGTCGGCCGTTATGAAACTGCCTTGCACGAGCGTAATCTAGGCTCGTGCGGCATCACGCCTTAGCGAGGACGATCGCTCCTACGGGAGCGGGACGTGACATAATGGTATCAAAGCACAGCTTTACGTCCCTGGACTTCATGTCGAATCTCTCAGTTTTGAAAGCGCGTCATTGATAAAGAAGTGTGCGCTCTCTCTCGTATGTCCCACGGCATGTCCATACAATAAGTCTAAATATTTTCAAAAGCTCGTACAAGTGTTCATTCGAACGCATCGGTAGGCGATGGCTATTGTGCCGAACGGTGTCAAACTTGAGTAGATAGAAAACACATGCTAAAGTTAGCAAGTCGCGTGCGTGCCTAAATAGTCCTACGTCGACATTAGCAAATGAGCGTGCAAAATCAGAGTATAGTCCGTACTGGATGGCTATGCACATGGCCTTTTGGCTAAGTTGTGTCGCGTGTCGCGCACCTAGACTTTATGGTGCAAACGAATTGCGAGCGATATCTGTCACGCCCCGACCCGGAATCACCCGAATCATCGTCCTCACAGGGGGCGTGATACCGCACGAGCCTGGAGTTGCGCTCGTGCAAGGCAAGATGACAAGTTCTCAAATGGTTATCTTTGAGTTGATATTAACAACGAAAGAAAAACAGAGTATGCGAAACAATTCTCTTTATTGATATTCGAACTGAGATTACAAAGGCTTTCAATAACCCAACTAAATTTGCCAGGTTGGCTACAACACTCAAGTTCTCTCTTGTCCAGAAAGGATTTCACCGTTCCATACATCATGCCTTCTATATCTCGGCTGCATCAATCATGTTGCAAGTCCGAGCGTCAATGCGATCGCATGCATCAAACGCTACGGCATTCCATGCCTCTGCGCGATCAAGCGAAACTTCGCTGCGAGAAATCCATTCCCTGCACCCTACATGAAAGCTGGTGGGGGATCAGTACGTTCGTCCTCGCATGTACTGACGAAAAGCCCAACTTTCTAAACCGACCTTTTAGTGTTTATGTTCAATCATGCAACTTAGCTTATGATCTTGCTATGTTCTCCTTAGGGTCGATTTTATGGCATATTCGAAAGCGGTAAAGCATGTTATCATGGCAAGCATGTTATTCGAATTTAGTAGGCAAGCAATCTCGTGTTTGTTTCGTGACGCGACTTCTTACCAGCATAGACGCACTCGCCCTTGCACTGACGCAAGGAGAATACGTTCCATTCCTTCCTTGTCATGTTATAAGTGTTCTCTAAACAGGATCTATGTGCGCAGGATACATACGTGCCTGAACTTTCAACCCATCGTTCCTTAACTATATGGAGGTCGTTGGCGTATCCGTACCTGAATGGACTAAAGGTGTTTCTCTTTTCATTTCCTTTCTTTTTTTTCTCTCTTTCTTTTCTTTCTCGAATTTGGGTAGCCCGACGTTTCACGGGTTGGGTTGCTATCCCAAACAACCGAAACATACCGCGTGCATACCATCATTTGCAGTTTTTCACATCTATAACCGATGGATGTGCGCCCATCAAAGATTATATCCCTCCTAGGCCGAACGGTCCCGGTGCCCCGGTGCAGCCCGTTCGGAGGGAGCGTTCCGTACACAGAAGATTTTCACAATTATCTCAAGTCCATTCGACCATGCAACACCATATTATTCAAACAACCAAACATAGTCTTTGAGTCCGAGACTCAGACTTTATCATCTCGTATTTCTTCCATTAACTTTCTATGTTCTAACATTTCATACTTCGTTTCAATGTTCAATGGCATCATGCCTCAACTCAATGTTCGTCAACCGAACGACCCGAAGGTCCCGAACACCTTTCGAGGCATCATGTCATATCTGACAGTTCCGTCACATTCATGCCACAACTGTATTCTTTCGCAACGAAGCCATCTTTTATGATCTCGTGCACGTAGGCACGTTTCGACACATTTATCATCTTTTCCCTCGCGTCGTGCACTTGCTGCACTAGTCGAAGCCGTATTTCCATGTTCTATGCCTTAGTGTTCAATGTACATGGCTCATGCACTAGGGCACTCGCATATATTTTTTTTCAATGTGCTAGCCTTTCTAACTCGTGCGCGAGGGCACGGAATGGCTCGTGCATGAAGGCACTCGCCGAATACAGTTATCCCATGTTCTTGCGGCTTGCGCACCGAGGTGCTCGCCTTTGCGATATCCAATGTCCCATAGCGACCCGTGCATTTGATGCACGTTTTATTTCAATTGTTCTAACTAGTGTTCGACACACACTATGATCTATCTTCCGATCTGACCACGTCCGTGGCGTCGATAGGTTAACTTAGCATACAATGACACATTCTTACTTAGACATGAAGTAGTAAAAAGAAGAGTCAATCCTCCCACCTTAAATCGATACGCCTTGTTGTTTGTCAAGCCGATGCGGCTCGATTTCATATCTTTGTTGCACGGTCAAATCTTCTGACTTAGCCATTCGGACATTTCTTGTTTTATTGAACTACTCGATCGATTCCGGCCTACCGTGTCCAAGTCCCAGCCCGTTGCAAGGCGGTGGTTTGGGTTTTGCGGACCCGTTACGAATGAGGCAAAATGTCGACCTCTAATGTTTCAGCGTAAATGGATAGCCTGCGCATGAAACCAACTAAAATCAATACTTGCATCGATTCGGACTTGCACCTTGGTCGATTCGATTTCTTAGAATCTTCGAGCCGACTCAACGTACTTATCCTTCGGGGTAATGCAGCGCTTCGCATCGATTCAACTCGATGCATTTCTTTGGGACAATGCAACTCTTCGCATCGACTTAGTTCGATGCATTGCTCGGGACAACGTAACTCTTGTATCGATTCGCATCGATACATTTCATTCGGTCAACGCGACTCTTTGAGTCAACATCTCAGCGTAATGCGCCGTGCGGAGCGGGGCATTACAGAATATACCACTCAAAATAAGGTTCGTCCTCGAACCAAAACCAACACTCAAATTAAGTGTTTTATAAATCGTTTCACGATCTCGTCCCACCAATGTTGTTCAGTTTCACACTATCTTGCAAGCTTTTCATTAACATTTCAAAGTCCTTCCTACAGCTCGATTTAAATTTTTGTATACAACTCGGTTTGGATCCGTACCTATATTCAAGGCGTCCCAAAGATATATGTATTTTGACCAAGTCCAGTGGTAGCAAATTGGAACAAAGCTGACAGGAAATTTTTAATCTTATGCTTGCCATCTCGTACTCTCGATCGGACTTATCTTTTGCAACTGTTCTTAAAATTTTATCGCATACGTATATTCAATACATAGGTGATTCATTCAATAAAGTCACTGCATGCGACACGATTCAAAATTGCATTCCACGTTTCGTATGTTTCGTATGGACTATCAATCCTATATGTTGCGTCGAGCCGTTGCACATCTGATCGCAACGATCCTTCGCAACGCCTTGCGTTCGAAGTCGCCGCCCAACTATTTTCGAAGTCTGACTATGCAACTTATATCGATACGATTTTCTTTGTTGACTTGCAAATGCATCAACATTCAGGACTACGCCCGCTAGGTAACTTACCTAGACACCATACTTAAATTCTCTCGACGCAACTTTAAATTGACATTGCACAAAGGCCACAATCTATCCGACACAACAGTTTATATCGAGACGACAGTGCTCAAGGCAAAAATTTCTTTGACTCAAAGTCTCTACGATGCATCTTACGTTCGATTCCTAGCGAGTAGGAATTCACTAGCCAAATTTTCAACTTATCCGTCTCGCGACATCGAATATAAGTTCGATTCACGCAAGCTCAATTCTAAGGTGAATCCAAATCTAACGACATAACTCGTAAGTCATTCCCTTATCGTTCTCTCTCATGCATAGCACGATTCTCACAATCGCCTATCCAAATCACCAAGTTCGTTGGTGAATTTCTAATTCGATCGTCGACCAACATAACCATTCAAGCACTCATCCGACGAATACTCAAAATCTAGCTACATCATTCTCAATCGAAAGTTGTTCCAACAATTTTCGATCGCCTAGACTTATTATCAACATGCACCACATAACATTTGTCATCGATGCAATTTTGTATGTGACAACGCATAGGCCCTATTACGGTCTGTAACATTTAATTTGATTTGGCGGTCAAGTCTTCTAGGGTCAGCTGCCCCGAAGCTACGCTCGATAATTGTGGATCATCACCGAAGGACAGTTTACTACGAACCATGCTATATCTTATTTCGGAGCCAAATCACGTTCCGACGATTTCTATACGACTACCCAATTTCGGACAAAACCATTTCTATCTGCGCAACTGATGCGCAACTATCCTCCGAGTAAGTCAGGCACTACCGTCGCTGATTTTGCTATTCACGAAGCATCTCCTCGTATTGAGTTCGAGTCTATCTTATTTACGGTCGACACACGAGATGCTATACGCATCGAACAATCGTCGATGACTTATATTCTCGTCTTGATCAATCAGAAGTTCATGATCAACCAGTTCGTTTATTTACAAAATTTTGATAGCGCGAGGCACACTCCATTTTGTATTCTCACATCATGATTACGTTTCCTTACGTATCGATCTCGATACTTCGTATCAATTTCGATAGCGTAAGGGTCAACTTTGATTCTGTTTCAACGTCGACAACTTGCATTGCATACGTCGAAGTTCTCCACAAACATTTATGTACGTCTCGAATCGTTTCTCGAATTGTTGCATTCCGTTGTGCTTTGATCGCGTAACCGAGTTACCGATTATCCAACATCGAACCCGCGAGTTATACGATCACGCCCTCTAAGTTTTTGTGTGTTTCAGTCGTACTCAAATGAGTTTCGCCGTAACGTAATCCAACTATCTCTTAGGCACTATTTACCCGCATCAACCAACTCTTCAACGAAGTCGCACATCATGCGATTCGATTATAATTTGCCTCACCCTACATTTCTATCGAGATCGCAAGTCGTGCGATTCGATTTCGATTCGTCTCGCCCAACATTTCTATCGAGATCGCAAGTCGTGCGACTCGTTTATAAGTTCAAGTTTTTTTTTCTTTCCCGTCGATCCGATTATTGCTTCAAAGCATAATCGTTCCGCTAGTCTCAATCGTTCAGACCGACTTATAAATTTTTGTCCGACGTATCATTCATTGATACGAGTGCCCGCCTATCGTTCCAACCGACTATCGAAGAACACTTGCATCAACGTACTGTCATACAAATTTCCAATCAAGTCTCGGTACTCTCCCGGCCGTTGCAGACAAACCTTTCGCAATTTTCACAATGCGTCGATGAAATCCATCGCACAAGTGGTATATCATATACCACTCAGAATCGAGTCATTCATCGCATACGTGGTATGGCATATACCACTCAGAAATCAAGCAATTTCCCTCGCATTATATTCAGTATGAACCAACAATCTCTTCCAACTCACGATTTCTGCAGTGATCGTGCTTGATCACAACCGTAACTTTGATTAATCAAAATCCGACATAACTCGGCCAATGTTTTCATTTGCCAACATAAATTCGGTGTGCAACCGAACGATTTGTTCTATCGATTTATGATTTCAGTTCCTTCCGTTGCATCTCGTGCAACAATTCATTCTCGATATCCGTTGCACTCCGTGCAGCAATTTTACTTTGACATGCATTGCACCACGTGCAACAATTTACTTTCGATACGCATTGCACATCGCGTAACGACTTATTTCCAACATTCATTGCACCTCGTGCAACGATTTATTTTCAACATCTGTTGCACCTCGTGCAACAATTTATTTCCGACTTTCAAAATTAATGTTCAAATCCGTTCAACACATTCGATATTGACTTATTACTTTCATTTCAACGCACATTCACAACCAACTCATTGCACTTCCCGTAACACATTATTTAAGTTTCCGCATTGGTGCAACCAATATTCACAATCCATTGCACTTCATGCATTGTTTCATTTTTCATTCAACATGTTACATTACAACAACAATATCTCAAATCGCATTTCACAATTTGTTGCACTTGCAGAACTAACATTTCACGGCTCGTTGCATTCAATGCAACGAAACGTTTTACGACTTTCTCCGCAACATCATGTAAATTCGAAGTACTTGCGGCAACGTTACCCGACTTTGTATTAGACTTATTGTATGGAACACCCAGTGCGGCATCGAGTAGAGTCAAGAGTGATTTGATTGGTGGTGGACAACTCTTTAGAATTGAAACAAAGCAAACGTCCTGAGAAAATTGAGCCTAGAGCTCTGATACCAATTTGTCACGTCCCGACCCGAAATCACCCGAATCATCGTCCTCGCAGGGGACGTGATGCCGCACGAGCCTGGAGTTGCGCTCGTGCAAGTGTCACTTCCCGTTCCCAGAATACGTATTTTAATACCTGCACTGCTTTAATATATTTATTTAATATTTATCATGTATTGTTCTGTAATTAAACCCCTTTAATTTTATGTTAATTAATTTTCTGCAATTTTATTTCTGCATTTTATTTCCTGTTTTTATACTCTGCTTTAGCTATGCTTTGGGTTCGGCTTGGCTTGGATTTAGTATGGTGGTTCATCATAAACCGATACAAACCCCCACCTACCACCACCCCTCCATTTAAAGCCATCCCCTTTTTCTCTCTTCATTACTTCACCATTACTCTTCTTACATTTCTTCTTCATCATAAACTCTTCAGCCGCCAAAGCAAGTGCCAAACTTGCTTCATGATGGGATCCCAGTTTTATTGTTCCATCATCTTCCTTACTAAATCTTAAGCCTCTTTAGTACTTAGCATTTGCAATTTCCATGGTTCATTTCTTATAGATCTAAGTTTAATGCATTTTTGGATTTCTTAGGTTTTGATCTAGTAAACTTTGTTATCTTTAAGTTTTGATGGTTCCATGTTGTAGAGAATTTCGTTCTACCCCATTTTGACCTATGGAAGTTCAGATTTGGGCTTGGAATGAAGGATTTAGAGAGCTTGGAAGCAATGGTTTCCATGGTTCTGTCCTTAGAAAATTCGGAGAAGAAGAACAGATCCTGGCCGCATGACAGTGGTTGACCGCATGAGTCTTCATGCGGCAAGTCATCCTGGCCGCATGGGCATTCTGGCCGCATGGACTTTTCAGCCGCATGCGTTCATTCTTTAGAGTCGCATGGGACTTGTTTTCCACCCTAGCCGCATGAGTATGGAACCTCAAGCCGCATAGACTCGATATTTCTTAGCCGCATGTATTTATCCAGCCCCATAAGTTTTATCAGCCGCATATGATCTATCGTTCCCAGCCGCATGAGACCCCTTTTATTTCTCAGCCGCTTAGAACTCAAGTTTCCCGAGCCACATGGCTCTGCCGCATATTTTCTGGCAGCTTAAGCCTTGCTAATCCCAGCCGCATGAGACTGTTCCAATCCCAGCCGCATGAGCGATATTTGCCCCAGCGGCATAGACATGTTTTGTTAGCCGCATAGGCGCATGTTACCCTGGCCGCATGAATTTAGTTTCCTTAGCCGCATAAACCAACAATTTCCTGGCCGCATAAACTCTGGCTCTAATACCTTTTGGCTTATTCTTGTCCTGAATTGACACTGATTGACATTGATTGATTGTCTTGGCATTTATTAGCATTAGTTGTCATCTTGACATTAATTAACATTGATTGATATCTTAATTTAAATAATTGATCATGCGTTCCTAGTTGGAACTAAGAGACTGGCTAGTCGTCTTATTGAAATGAATGAATGAGACACGTTCATATTAACTATGAACTATTGCAATCGACTGGCTAAATCCCGAATATTGGCATACAGGCACATGCAGGCTTCAATTTATTTATTTATTTATTTTCTACAACAGCAGCATGTGTACTTTATGGTCAAGGCATGATTATTCCGTGGTTAGTTTTGATTGTTGCATTACGCTATGTAAGACCTACAACCTAACCGCACGGGTATCGTTGTAGAGTTGTGCATATCGTACCCCGTACACAAGTACTCATTCTGGATGACCATGATCCACGGCATGGGATTTCACTCAACGTAGAGACTATTAAGTTACATAAAATAATGATTGCATGGAGAGGATGGATTCCCGAGTTCTTACATGGCAGCCCTCTTGGGACTATTAAGTGCCCGACAGACCGGCTGGTTCCCACATATACTACAAATCTGCCACACGGGCAGGGAGCGGTATCTGGTTATATTATTTATTGTATATTGTATATTGATGACGGGCGTCCCGCTGGGACTCGTCTAATTCATGATTGGCGCAATTGATTGACTGGATAGACTAGCCTTGCTTGCACATAGTAAGAACTGAGGAATCCCTATTGCATAATTCCAGGATAACTTGGAACTCACAGTAGCAAGCCGTAGTAGTTGCATGGCCGTTTAAATTGATTTGTTTGTGTACTGTCCCTACTCTGATGACTAACTAAGATGATCGGAATGTCATGACATGACGGGTCAACTTCTGTCCTTGTTTGGTTGGGAAGTTGGTTCGAAATGTCGTGATGTAATGTGAATCCCAGTAGTCAGCAGAGATCTATTCATTATGTTTCCTATTACTGGTTTTCTTCCTCATATCGTGCTTCCTTGCGGTACTTGCTATTAGAGGTCTAACCTCTCTGGTTTTGCATGGCCAGATTTAGAGCCGGTTCCCGAGGATCCAACTTACTTCTACCTCCAAGATGGTCAATACTAGAGGGATGATCGCAGGAGGACTCGAGTGGGTTTCTTACTTCCCCGCTCGTTTTGTTATCTACTTTATACTTTGTCGTTTGGCACCGACATGTTAGTCGGATTGTCTTGTACTTACTTTTGCATAATTGTAACTAAAGTCAGGCTGCAGCTGATAAATAATTGTGTATACTTTG
The DNA here is from genome assembly GCA_029216955.1 of Iris pallida. Lineage (NCBI taxonomy): Eukaryota > Viridiplantae > Streptophyta > Magnoliopsida > Asparagales > Iridaceae > Iris > Iris pallida. The sequence goes on from JANAVB010002395.1 coordinate 24,955,843, forward strand.
CTACATCATCTGGCTATGTTTTGTAAAGCCAGATATCAAGAACATTTTGACTAAGCGTTTGTGACGTCTTACTGCTTCATCTTACATGTTCTCTATTTCTGTTTCTTGTTCGAATGATTGAGACAATAGATGTGAAGTGACCATAGGGAGACTTTCATGTAGTATGCACCCCCTCGTCTTGTTAGACATCATTGATCGTATTATACGGTATTCATCTACCCGTAATACGTAGCTGGCTGAGTCATTCTCCCGCTCTCCAGTATTCTGGTTCTGGGGCGTGACAAGGTTTTAGTGGTGGCCCATGCAGGTCGGATTTCAGACTTGTGGGGTGTTTTAATAGGATGTCTCAATCACACATGTTCCCCCTTGATCTCATGATTCGTTGATTCTCAACTCCAGCTTGACATTCCAGTATCCCTTGACTTCATTGATCCTTCGTGTCCGGTCGTTTGATTGTTCTCTTGTCCCTTTCTTAGGGGCACTTCGTCCGCACCTGTCAGAGCTGGACAACAACAACATGGACAACATGACCAGGTTGGTCAGCAACAAGGGCCAGTACTACCTCAAGAGACCATCCAAGAAGAAGTGATAGTGGAAGCAGCAGCTGGATCGCAGTATCCAGAGGTTCCACCACCACCAACAGTTCCACCTACCCCCGTGGGAGTGGACACACCGACCCTTCTGGAGATCATGAGAGGGATGATGGCTACTCAGCAACACCAGATGTTAGCCCAGCAGCACATGCATGCTCAGTTGCAAGAGCAGAACGTACTACTCAACCAAGGGTTGCAGACAGCTTTAGAAAGAGGGACAAGGCCAGATTCAGGAGCATCAACCAGATTTTGCAAGTACAACCCCCGCCGTTTCGAGGGCACGGAAGACGCCATCTCAGCAGATGCATGGCTTAAGGATATTGAGGCTATTCTGACAGCAGCTAAGGTACCGGCAGAAGAACGTGTGGATCAGGTGAAGTTGCTACTTCAGGATCTCGCACGTGATTGGTGGGAATCAGAGGAAGTAGGTATCAGACGTCCTGTGGCTTGGGACGATTTTACCGCAAGGTTCAAGACGAAGTACTATGGAGTTGTGGCACAATTTGAGCTACAACAGAAGTTTATCAACCTCAAGCAGGCCGGCAAGACGGTAGATGCTTATGCAGCGGAGTTCTGCAGATTGAGTAGGTTTGCCCCAGAAATGGTAGCAACGGAGAGCCAGAGGGCTATGAGATTTCAGCAAGGGTTTCATCTTGAGCTCTTGCAATTGATAGAGGGCACAATTATCAGACTTTTGATGAGGTATTGACGGCAACCCGAAGGCATGAGATCACCATTCAAAGGATTACGGCAAGGACTGGGGGTCAGAAGAGATCCCACAGTCAGATTGAAGGAGGAGGGGGAGCAGCGCCCCGAACAACAGCACCATCCCTTGGCATTCGCATTCACGATGTGGCAATGCGAGGGCCAGCACCACCACCCAGGCAGCAGCAGCAACAGAGGAAGAATCAGCAACCCCCAGCGGGCTGCACTTATTGTGGGAAGATAGGGCACACTAAAGATGTGCGTCGGGCATTGAACGGACTGTGTTTGATATGTGGAAATCCAGATCATCGGGTTACCACCTGTCCCATGAATTCGAAGTCAGGAGGACCAGTGCAGCAGTTTCCTGCTCTGCCAGCACCAGGGGCAGGACAGTATCGAGGACCAGCGGTAGCAGTGAGACCATTGGCACAGCGCCCGTTGATGCCACAGGCTCAGATGTTTCGGCAGCAGGGACCGCCGATGCAGCAACACCAGCATAGACCACCCCAGCATCATCAAGGCAGGGGCCAGCAGCAGCACCAGGCTAGGCCACAGCATGGGAATCAGCAAGGAGGTCGAGGGCAGGCATTCACTCTGTCCTTAGAAGAGGCATTAGCATCGGGAGATGTTGTGGCAGGTAACATTCTCGTCGCCTCATACCCCGCAGTAGCATTGTTTGATTCGGGAGCATCACATTCATTTATATCTGCATAATTTGCGACACGGCTAGGAATGGAGTTCGAGGCATTGCCAGGGAGGTTGAATATACTCACTGGCAATGGGCTCGTAGGAGTTAGTAGAGTTATTCTAGCGTGTAGCGTTGTAGTTTGCGGGCATTCCTTACCCGCCCAGTTAATAGAATTTTCTGTTGGAAATTTCGACGTTATCTTAGGCATGGACTGGCTGAAAGACAGTCATGCGACAATAGATTGTCGTAGAGGGAGTGTATCTTTTGATATTCCAGGCATGAAGAGATTCACCTTAGTCAGATCAGAGGCAACTCAGCAAGAACAGGGAGTAATAACGGCAATGGAAGAAGTTCAGGTTCCGAAGGTAGTTGAAGAATTTCTAGACGTATTTCCCGAAGAACTTCCCGGTCTACCACCGGTTAGAGATATTGAGTTCAGTATAGAATTGGCACCTGGAACTAAACCGATATCGGATCGAGTTTATAGAATGGCGGATTCAGAACAAGTCAAGGTATATCAGCACATAGAGGAACTGAAGGAGAAGAAGTTTATCCAAGCTAGCATATCGCCGTGGGCAGCACCAGTGGTACTTGTGGGGAAGAAGGATGGATCATCCAGATTGTGCATTGACTACAGGAAGCTTAACGCGGCAACAGTAAAGAACAAGTACCCACTACCAAGGATCGACGACTTGTTTGATCAGTTGAGCAGGGCTAGAGTTTTCTCCAAGATAGATCTTCGGTCAGGCTATCATCAAGTGAGGGTTCGGAAGGAGGACATTCCCAAGACAGCATTCAGGTCAAAGTATGGACATTATGAATTTTTAGTAATGCCGTTTGGTTTGACCAATGCTCCAGCAATATTTACGGATTTGATGAACCGCATCTTTATGCCATATTTAGATCAGTTTGTCGTGTTTCTCGACGACATCCTCGTATACTCTGCTAGTGAAAAGGAGCATGAAGACCACCTCAGGAAAGTGTTACAGCTTCTGAGGGGGAACCAGTTGTATGCCAAGCTCAGCAAGTGTGAGTTCTGGACGGATCACATTTCATTTTTGGGTCATATCATATCAGGAGCTGGAGTAGCAGTGGATCCCAAGAAGGTAGAAGCAGTAGAGAGTTGGCCAGTACCCAAGACCGTAGCTGATGTACGGAGTTTCTTGGGATTGGCAGGATATTACAGAAGGTTTGTATCAGATTTTGCAAGACTTTCAGCGCCCATGACCCGCTTGACCCGGAAGGATGTGCCATTCGTTTGGTCGGCAGAATGCCAGTCATCATTTGAGACCTTGAAGCAGAAGTTGGTATCAGCACCTATTCTTACATTGCCAGTTGGACCCGGAGGTTTTACAGTATATTGCGATGCGTCAGGAAAAGGACTTGGATGTGTCCTCATGCAGCACGGGAAAGTGATAGCATATCCATCTAGGCAGCTTCGGGACCACGAGAAGAATTACCCAACTCATGATTTGGAATTGGCGGCAGTAGTATTTGCCTTGAAGCTATGGAGGCATTACTTATATGGTGATCGAGTGGACATGTATACAGACCACTCAGAAGGAGCTGAACATGAGGCAGAGAAGATGGTTAGAACTGATCAAGGATTACGACGTTGAGCTTCAGTATCATCCAGGCAAGGCTAATGTGGTAGCAGACGCTCTCAGCAGAAGAGGCGGCACATTTATGTTGACAACACAGAAGCATATCTTAGAAGACCTTCAGGAGATGGGCATCGAAGTTATACTTCCTAGTGATGTAGGAATTCTGACAAATCTACAAGTTCAATCCAACTTGGTAGACAGGATCAAGGCAGCTCAGGCACAGGACCCAAGGATTCAGAAGCTTAGGACAGAATGTGAGTCAGGACTCAGAAAGGAGATGCAAATTCATGAAGATGGTACCCTTAGGTTTGGATCACGTCTATGTGTACCTAGTGGAGATATCAGACAGGAGGTTATGACAGAAGCTCACAGTTCCCAATATTCTATACATCCTGGAGGGACCAAGATGTACCAAGATATCAATCAACACTTCTGGTGGAATGGAATGAAGAGGGAGATAGCTAGATTTGTTTTCCGTTGCTTGATATGTCAGCAAGTGAAGGCAGAGCAGCAGAGGCCAGCTGGATTATTGCAACCGCTTCCTATCCCGGAATGGAAGTGGGAGCACATCACAATGGACTTTGTGACCGGTTTACCGAGATCGCCAAGTGGTAAAGATGCTAGTTGGGTGATAGTGGACCGGCTTACAAAGGTAGCACACTTTCTTCCTTTCAGAGTAGGGCAATATACAGAAAAGTTGGCGGAGTTGTATATGCAACAGATAGTCAGGCAGCATGGAGTCCCTGTCAGTATTGTGTCAGACAGAGATACCTGTTTCACATCACATTTCTGGAAGAGCTTACATCATAGTCTGGGCACCAAGTTAAGATTTAGCACGGCTTACCATCCACAGACGGACGGGCAATCAGAAAGGACAATTCAGACTTTCGAAGATATGTTGCGAGCTTGCACCCTAGATTTTGGAGGATCTTGGGAGAGCCACTTACACTTAGTTGAGTTTTTATATAACAACAGTTATCAAGCCAGTATCCAGATGGCGCCATTTGAAGCACTATATGGTAAGAAGTGTAGGTCGCCACTAGCATGGGATGACATCGGGGAGAGGAAGATGTTAGGCCCAGAGATGATTGTTCAAACAGTTGAAGTGGTTAAGGGAATTAGAGAGCGACTTCGAGTTGCGCAGGATCGGCATCGTCATTGGACGAACCAGCATCGTAGGCCGCTAGAGTTTTCTGTTGGGGACCACGTGTTCTTGCGGATCTCACCTACCCGTGGGGTCATTATATTTGGCGTTCGCGGGAAGTTGAGTCTGCGATACGTAGGACCATTCGTTATCCTTGATAGGGTAGGCGATGTTGCTTATCGTTTATCTCTTCCACCTTCGTTACGAGAGGTGCATGACGTGTTTCATGTATCTCAGTTGCGAAGGTATGTATCGGACCCAAGCCATATCCTTGATCATTCTGAGCTGGTTGTTGGTACCAACCTGTCTTACGAGGAGCAGCCTGTGTCCATCTTGGACCGAAGAGAGAAGATACTCAAGAACCGAACAATTAGCCTTGTCCGGGTTGCTTGGGGTCATCACTCATTAGGAGAGTCAACGTGGGAACGTGAGGATGATATCCGATCACGGTATCCACATCTGTTTGACTCACAAGGTATATTTTTCCCGTGTACCTTGATTGTCTTAACCCCTCATGCTTGTCACCCTATGGATAGAACTACGTGATATCGTAGATTGTTGATATAGATATGTTATCTGCTAGTTAACATTGAAGAATGATTGCTTGCTCAAGTTTCTTGTACCTAGGTTAGCTTAGTTTTGATATTCCTATCCTGCTTGGATTTGAAATTCCGAGGACGAAATTTTTCTAAGGAGGGTAGAGATGTCACTTCCCGTTCCCAGAATACGTATTTTAATACCTGCACTGCTTTAATATATTTATTTAATATTTATCATGTATTGTTCTGTAATTAAACCCCTTTAATTTCATGTTAATTAATTTCCTGCAATTTTATTTCTGTATTTTATTTTCTGTTTTTATACTCTGCTTTAGCTATGCTTTGGGTTCGGCTTGGATTGGATTTAGTATGTTGGTTCATCATAAACCGATACAAACCCCCACCTACCACCACCCCTCCATTTAAAGCCATCCCATTTCTCTCTCTTCATTACTTCACCATTACTCTTCTTACATTTCTTCTTCATCATAAACTCTTCAGCCGCCAAGGCAAGTGCCAAACTTGCTTCATGATGGAATCCCAGTTTTATTGTTCCATCATCTTCCTTACTAAATCTTAAGCCTCTTTAGTACTTAGCATTTACAATTTCCATGGTTCATTTCTTGTAGATCTAAGTTTAATGCATTTTCGGATTTCTTAGGTTTTGATCTAGTAAACTTTGTTATCTTTAAGTTTTGCTGGTTCCATGTTGTAGAGAATTTCGTTCTACCCTATTTTGACCTATGGAAGTTCAGATTTGGGCTTGGAATGAAGGATTTAGAGAGCTTGGAAGCAATGGTTTCCATGGTTCTGTCCTTAGAAAATTCGGAGAAGAAGAACAGATCCTGGCCGCATGACAGTGCTTGACCGCATGAGTCTTCATGCGGCAAGTCATCCTGGCCGCATGGGCATTCTGGCCGCATGGACTTTTCAGCCGCATGCGTTCATTCTTTAGAGTCGCATGGGACTTGTTTTCCACCCTAGCCGCATGAGTATGGAACCTCAAGCCGCATAGACTCGGTATTTCTTAGCCGCATGTATTTATCCAGCCCCATAAGTTTTATCAGCCGCATATGATCTATCGTTCCCAGCCGCATGAGACCCCTTTTATTTCTCAGCCGCTTAGAACTCAAGTTTCCCGAGCCGCATGGCTCTACCGCATATTTTCTGGCCGCTTAAGCCTTGCTAATCCCAGCCGCATGAGACTGTTTCAATCCCAGCCGCATGAGCGATATTTGCCCCAGCGGCATAGACTTGTTTTGTTAGCCGTATAGGCGCATGTTACCCTGGCCGCATGAATTTAGTTTCCTTAGCCGCATAAACCAATAATTTCCTGGCCGCATGAACTCTGGCCCTCATACCTTTTGGCTTATTCTTGTCCTGAATTAACACTGATTGACATTGATTGATTGTCTTGGCATTTATTAGCATTAGTTGTCATCTTGACATTAATTAACATTGATTGATATCTTAATTTAAATAATTGATCATGCGTTCCTAGTTGGAACTAAGAGACTGGCTAGTCGTCTTATTGAAATAAATGAATGAGACACGTTCATATTAACTATGAACTATTGCAATCGACTGGCTAAATCCCGAATATTGGCATACAGGCACATGCAGGCTTCAATTTATTTATTTATTTATTTTCTACAACAGCAGCATGTGTACTTTATGGTCAAGGCATGATTATTCCGTGGTTAGTTTTGATTGTTGCATTACGCTATGTAAGACCTACAACCTAACCGCACGGGTATCGTTGTAGAGTTGTGCATATCGTACCCCGTACACAAGTACTCATTCTGGATGACCATGATCCACGGCATGGGATTTCACTCAACGTAGAGACTATTAAGTTAAATAAAATAATGATTGCATGGAGAGGATGGATTCCCGAGTTCTTACATGGCAGCCCTCTTGGGACTATTAAGTGCCCGACAGGCCGGCTGGTTCCCACAGATACTGCAAATCTGCCACACGGGAAGGGAACGGTATCTGGTTATATTATTTATTGTATATTGTACTTTGATGACGGGCGTCCCGCTGGGACTTGTCTAATTCATGATTGGCACAATTGATTGACTGGATAGACTAGCCTTGCTTGCACATAGTAAGAACTGAGGAATCCCTATTGCATAATTCCAGGATAACTTGGAACTCACAGTAGCAAGCCGTAGTAGTTGCATGGCCGTTTAAATTGATTTGTTTGTGTACTGTCCCTACTCTGATGACTAACTAAGATGATCGGAATGTCATGACATGACGGGTCAACTTCTGTCCTTGTTTGGTTGGGAAGTTGGTTCGAAATGTCGTGATGTAATGTGAATCCCAGTAGTCAGCAGAGATCTATTCATTATGTTTCCTATTACACTGGTTTTCTTTCTCATATCGTGCTTCCTTGCGGTACTTGCTATTAGAGGTCTAACCTCTCTGGTTTTGCATGGCCAGATTTAGAGCCGGTTCCCGAGGATCTAACTTACTTCTACCTCCAAGATGGTCAATACTAGAAGGATGATCGCAGGAAGACTCGAGTGGGTTTCTTACTTCCCCGCTCGTTTTGTTATCTACTTTATACTTTACCGTTTGGCACCGACATGTTAGTCGGATTGTCTTGTACTTACTTTTGCATAATTGTAACTAAAGTCAGGCTGCAGCTGATAAACAATTGTGTATACTTTGCTACATCATCTGGCTATGTTTTGTAAAGCCAAATATCAAGAACATTTTGACTAAGCGTTTGGGACGCCTTACTGCTTCATCTTACATGTTCTCTATTTTTGTTTCTTGTTCGAATGATTGAGACAATAGATGTGAAGTGACCATAGGGAGACTTTCATGTAGTATGCACCCCCTCATCTTGTTAGACAGCATTGATCGTATTATATGGTATTCATCTACCCGTAATACGTAGCTGGCTGAGTCATTCCCCCGCTCTCCAGTATTCTGGTTCTGGGGCGTGACAAGGTTTTAGTGGTGGGGGATCAGTACGTTCGTCCTCGCATGTACTGACGAAAAGCCCAACTTTCTAAACCGACATTTTAGTATTTATGTTCAATCATGCAACTTAGCTTATGATCTTGCTATATTCTCCTTATGATCGATTTCATGGCATATTTCGAAAGCGGTAAAGCATGTTATCATGGCAAGCATGTTATTCGAATTGAGTAGGCAAGCAATCTCGTGTTTGTTTCGTGGCGTGACTTCTTACCAGCATAGACGCACTCGCCCTTGCACTGAATCAAGGAGAATACGCCCCATTCCTTCCCTGTCATGTTATAAGTGCTCTCTAAGCAGGATCTATGTGCGTAGGATACATACGTGCCTGCACTTTCAACCCATCGTTCCTTAACTATATGGAGATCCTTTGCGTATCTGCGCCTGAAAGGACTAAAGGTGTTTCTCTTTTCTTTTCCTTTCTTTCTTTTCTCTTTTTCTTTTCTTTCTCGAATTTGGGTAGCCCGGCGTTTCACGGGTTGGGTTGCTATCCCAAACAACCGAAACATACCGCGTGCATACCATCATTTGCGGCTTTTCACATCTATAACCGATGGTTAGTCGTTTTACAGATGAGCGCCCATCAAAGATTATATCCCTCCTAGGTCGAACGGTCCCGGTGCCCCGGTGCAGCCCGTTCGGAGAAAACGTTCCGTGCACGGAAGATTTTCACAATTATCTCAAGTCCATTCGACCATGCAACGCCCTATTATTCAAACAACCAAACATAGTCTTTGAGTCCGAGACTCGGACTTTATCATCTCGTATTTCTTCCATTAACTTTCTATGTTCTTACATTTCATACTTCGTTTCAATGTTCATTGGCATCATGCCTCAACTCAATGTTCGTCAACCGAACGACCCGAAGGTCCCGAACACCTTTCGAGACATCATGTCATATCTGACAGTTCCGTCACATTCATGCCACAACTGTATTCTTTCGCAACGAAGCCATCTTTTATGATCTCGTGCACGTAGGCACGTTTCGACACATTTATCATCTTTTCCCTCGCGTCGTGCACTTGTTGCACTAGTCGAAGCCGTATTTCTATGTTATATGCCTTAGTGTTCAATGTACATGGCTCATGCACTAGGACACTCGCCTATATTTTCTTTCAATGTGTTATCCTTTCTAACTCGTGCGCGAGGGCACGGAATGGCTCGTGCACGAAGGCACTCGCCGAATACAGTTATCACATGTTCTTGCGGCTTGCGCACCGAGGCGCTCGCCTTTGCGATATCCAATGTCCCATAGCGACCCGTGCATTTGATGCACGTTTTATTTCAATTGTTCTAACTAGTGTTCGACACACACTATGATTTATCTTCCGATCGGACCACACCCGTGGCGTCGATAGGTTAAGTTAGCATACAATGACACATTCTTTCTTAGACATGAAGGAGTAAAACGAAGAGTCAATCCTCCCACCTTAAACCGATACGCCTTGTTGTTTGCCGAGCCGATGCGGCTCGATTTCATATCTTTGTTGCATGGCCAAATCTTATGACTTAGTCATTCGGACACTTCTTTTTTTTTATTGAACTACTCGATCGATTCCGGCCTACCGTGTCCAAGTTCCAGCCCGTTGCAAGGCGGTAGTTTGGGTTTTGCGGACCCATTGCAAATGAGGCAAAATGTCGACCTCTAATATTTCATCGTAAATGGATAGCCTGCACATGAAACCAACTAAAATCAATACTTGCATCGATTCGGACTTACGACTTGGTCGATTCGATTTCTTACAATCTTCGAGCCGACTCAACGTACTTATCCTTCGGTGCATTGCAGCGCTTCGCATCGATTCAACTCGATGCATTTCTTTGGGACAATGCAACTCTTTGCATCGACTTAGTTCGATGCATTACTCGGGACAACGTAACTCTCGTATCGATTCGCATCGATACATTTCATTCGGTCAACGCGAGTCTTTGAGTCAACATCTCAGCGTAATGCGCCGTGCGGAGCGACGTATTACAATATCAAGTATGGCTCGGTCGGGAACGGAGATACACTTAGAGTGTATATCAATAGAAACACTATCGAACTAACGCTTAGGCGTACATGGAAGATTGGTTTAGATTTTGAGGAATAGTGCGAACGACTTAGTATGTCGAGACGACGTGAGTGATTACGTTAGATATTCGTCGAACGAATCTGAAAGATGTTTTAGCGAATAATGCGAACGTGATTGTGGACTAAATCGGATGGCTCGAATCCTGAGTGGTGTATGGTCCGTCTTGAAAATCATTCGAGCAAAAATTGAGGATTAGGAGTAACAACGAGTATGTCGGCGAGGCGGTGCGATCGCGCAAAGCCTTAGAACACGTCACGCTTAGTTGGTCGTGACTTCGAATGTCCCGAACGAGATGTCGTTTGGACAACTTGCGAATGGGCAACGCGAGTTAGGAAACGATATTGAATCAGGATTCAGAACGATGAATAAAAACGAATGTCTTGATCGAGGAAACCTAGAGGATCACGCTTATAAATTTTGGATTTGATCGAATGGAATTGTGGTATATCCAATTCGGACAATAGCATCAGTTGCACGACTCGGAGTTCGTTGCAAAGGAAGATCGTCAGGTTACATACATCATCGATGGTATTGAGGCGTATCAAAGATCGATGTGCGATAACTCGGGGGTACTCTGATTCGAGGAATGATGATCGTGTAAGATGTCATTGTTCCGATGGATGCTATACTCGGGATGTTGAAATGTGTCGAGGAAAAGCTAGACTTGGCTCGAGGATTTTCTAATTGAACGAATGACCAACAGACTATCGAACTGAGATCTTGGCTTGGATGAAAATAAAATGTTTGGATTGCTTCGACGATAACCACAACGTTGACGTTCTTGTCTTATGCGAGCGCAACTCCAGCCTCGCACATGTGTCACGCCAGATTAGGACGATCACTCCGCGTGAGCGCTGGTATAGTGATTCATACAGCAGGGGTGATCGAACTTGCATGGCGTGGCAATTTGATTGCTTCGACTTGTGGTTTGACACGAGGGTGGACTCGAGAATGACTCAGTGTGCTTGACGATTGAACTTGAGGATTGAGTAGGTCCAATCCGTGTATCGAGAATGAATTAGTCTAGACTCAAGCAAGAGTTACGCTCCAATAAGGACGATTATCCTGCGAGAACGTGGCATGGTGATTCATATCCAACGTAGATAATCGAACTTGCGTGAGATTAGGGCGTGATAAATTGTTGTGCTAGACGACCTCGTGATCAAATACATGAATTGGTTAGAATGGATATGTGAATTATGTCGACATGTCGGAAGGAGTAGACTATACGAACGGATTCGAATCTGTGCAACGTATGTCTTGATGCGAGTTAGGTGATCATGCTCGACGTTTAGAAATCTGAGTGTTACGAGCTTGGGTAGAAAATCCCGTACTATCAACTTGGTTTGACCCTAGGATTGGGATCAATGTTGCCATTATTGTTGGAGAACTATGATTCCAATCCTGATATTGACTTTAGCCTTGAGAAATGGCCCAGCGGTTAGGCGAGACGCCCATGTGTCAAGAGTTAGCATTCAAAAGATTGATCTTGAGGATTGGTATGGATGGATAGAGTGAATCAAGAATATAGGAATACCCCTCACAAGATTTGGCTGACATGCATATATTTCAGGGACGCCTGAATATGTCCACGATGCGACTCGAGTGAGAATGACGAATTCTCTATCATACGGCTTGGCTGAAATGCATGTATTTCGGGAATGTCTAGAATACGTGCACGATCCAACCAAGTGATACGTTGAATTCAAGTAGAACTTGAGGAATGGAAAAGTGTCGAGGATTTTGAAATCATGTTAAAGGAAAGATTGATAGTAGTACGAGTGTGGCTCGGATTGAAGAAACGCATAGGCAAAGTGTGTACGAGAGTCCTTGGATCAAAGTGGTCTATAAGTAAATACTCAGTTAGTTTCGATGACGAAACTTTTTCTGAGTGGTGTATAATGTAGTGCCCCGTCCCGCTCAGTCAATCGGAGGAATCGAAACACCGACGGCGTTCGAACTTAGCCTTGCAACGGCTGCTCGAAGATTCGCTCGGTCGAGGCGACTCCTCCCTCAGGTGGGGTAGTTTCGGTGAACTTGCCTCATCTTAGCCTTCACATAATAAATTGCATGTTTTCAACTTGCACAAGTTAGGCTTGATAATAAAAGAAACGCATCCACATAGCTAAGGGAATAATCCCGACGGGTCGGAATGTGTTAGAACATGAAAAAAGGTCCTACGGTCTTCTTAGATGTCTGCTCAGCGTGCTTTCAAAATGACACTCGATCCTTCGTCCCGTGGCTTGGGGGAAGGAAGTTGGCCTAAGTTGCTAAGTTGCCACAACGCTCGAACTAGCCTAAGTCATAGGCGTCGCCCGCGTGAATGCTTGATAAAGCATGCACGGTCCCGTCGTCCAAGGCTTGGCATAGCCTTCGCATGTCCCGTGGTTTAAGTCGTATTGCACGGCTTGTGGCTTAAGTCTAGGCACCCAAGAACTTGGTTGTTCAAGTCGAACGTGTGCACGGCACGTTCTCTCGATGCGAGGCTTGGCATAGCCTTTGCTAGTCAAGTCGTTGCCCGAATAAGTTAGAAAGGAGTTTTGCTGGGCTATCGAAGTCATAGCAAGCACTGTCCCCTGTTATCTGCGGTTGTCAAGTCACATAGTCCCACGAGAACAAGGCTCGTCATATAAAGTATGTGACTTGAGCGATAGCGTCGCCTAGAGAACAAGGCATGTCTAAGGCACGAGCCACGGTTGGCTTAGTGAAAAGCATGCCACGGATAAGAAAGTCCACGTGACTAGTTGTCGCCGAAATCGGTCCCGCTACTTGGGAGTCTCAATAGGGAAGTTCACGAGATCGGTCCCGCTACTTGGGAGTCTCGATAAGTCTCGATAAGGAAGCACACGAGATTGGTCCCGCTACTTGGGAGTCTCGATAAAGAAGTACACGAGATCGGTCCTGCTACTTGGGAGTCTCGATAAGTCTCGATAAGGAAGTGCACAATGTCACGCCCCGCTCCCGTAGGAGCGTCGTCCTCGCTAAGGCGTGATGCCGCACGAGCCTAGATTGCGCTCGTGCAAGGCGGGTTCCATAACGGCCGATTCCGGCGGCTGCGACAGGGTCGTCGCACAAAAGTCCTAAGCAGAGACATTGAATAATAGCAGCGGAAATTTAGAACAAACACAAGTTATTCAAAAGAACTCTTTATTGATATTGAAACAACGGTTACATTGGGGGCGCAAGGCCAAATTACAAGTCTCTCGTGCTCACTTTTCTCTCATTTACAAGTCACTCTGCTCTCTCTCATCTCTCGATTATAATGCTTGAGCCAGCGGAAGCTTTGGAAGGCGATGTCCATACATTATGTCCCGTATAAGTCTTTAATCCATGCGCCCGCACGCTTCGAATCGCCAAGGAACTCCGTGCCTCGATGCATCCAAGCGAGCTCCGCGCCACGAGCTTCTACCTGCACCTGCACATGTAAACTATGTGGGTGTCAGTACTCAACTGTACTGGTGGAATGAGCCCTCGCCCACCCATACAAAACCAATACGTTTACTTTACTTTGTGCAACATAGTCCCCTTTTTTATTGTCTTTCTACTCTTGCCTTAGTATCAGTTTTAGGACCGACGCCTTGGCCTATTCTGTACCTCTAGACTATCCCGTGCTTGCAACAACAATGTCGACTCAAACAACGTTAGCCCATCAAGTCGTGCTTGCCTTTCGGCCAAAATCAGAGACGCAACTACGCGATGAGGCTCCATTCCCGTGTGACCATGCTATAAATCCTTGTTGAGGCCGTGCCTCGCAACTCAATGAGACCCAATCATATCGCCGCCTCGCGGCCCTTGCTAATTCAATCACCAACTGACCCAATCAAGACTTCTGGACGGAGTGTCACTCGACCGAATTTGCCTTGCGGCGTTTCCTGACTTAAACTCAAGACAACTCAAACCCACTTATGCAACTTATATGCCGACAACTTAGAACTCGACGCCACATCTCGTGCCGAAGCACGTCGCCTATGTTGTAGCCATTCTTAGGCCCAAACACTTGTGTTCTAACTGTACACACATTCAACCGACTCAATCCAAAGGCACACACGCGGATTGCCGTCCGTGCCGACTCATCTATATGAATCGGTCACTAACATCACAAGCTATCCTGGACTATAGCCTTGCCATTCGGCGACCCTTTCAGCGCAAGTAGCTAGCCCCGCTGAAAGTTCCCGAATGACCCGAGCAGTTCGTCCAGCTACGGCTATACCTGTTTCCCTCCGGAACGCCGCGGTCCCATGGCGCCCAGGGTTGTCGCGCGTGGAAACTCCTCCTTGTCGACAAGTTGTCCAATGACCATGCAAGACTCGACACAAACTGACGTCTCACACAGTCATTCCTCTTCCAATGTTACCATCTCTTTCACAACCAATATCAAACCTTCTATCATTTGAGACCCTCGACGACCCACGGTCGCGAGCATTCTTTCTTTCATTTGAGACCCCTCGACGACCCACGGTCGCGAGCATTCTTTCCATGTTACCATATCATTTCATTCAACTCAATGCCTATTCGATAGTCCTTTCTCCAAAACTCATTCAATCAACCGTGGTTCATGCCTTAAACACTAAGTCCGTGCATCGTGCCTCAAACCGACTTCCGATCTACGCGACGCTATCGCCCAAGTCATACTTTATATGACGGACCTTGGGATCGTAGGACTATTTGACTTGACAACCGTAGAATGAGCGGGACCGCACTTAGAATGACTTAGGTCGACTGGCATAACTTCGCCTAACATACTCAAGCCTACAACTTAACCCGAGGGACGAGCAAAGGCTATGCCAAGCCTTGCATTACGGAAGCGTGCATGCTTTATCGAGCATTTACGCGGGCGACGCCTATGACTTAGGCAAGTTCATAGTTTTGTGTCGAAGACCAATTTTCCTTCTCCCAAGCCACGGGACGAAGGACCGAGTGTCATTTTTAAAGCATGCCGTGCACCAACTCTAAGCCGACCGTTGGACCTTTCCATATTCTAACTCAATTCGACCCGTCGGGATTATTTCCTTTAGCTATGTGGATTCGTCACTTTTATTATCAAGCCTACTTGTGCAAGTTGAAAACATACGATTTATTATGTGAAGGCTAAGATGAGGCAAGTTCACCGAAACTACCCCACCTGAGCGAGCGGTCGCCTTGACCGAGTGATGTCTCCGAGTAGCCGTTGCAAGGCTAAGTCCGAACGCCGATGGCGTTTCGATTCCTCCGATTGACTGAGCGGGACGAGGCACTACACACAATATCGGTCCCGCTACTTGGGAGTCTCGATAAGGAAGTCCACACGACTGGTTGTCGCCGAGATCGGTCCCGCTACTTGGGAGTCTCGATAGAAAGTTGGAAAGCATGTTATGATTAAGAAAGTACTTGGTAGATCGAGTTAAGTCTTGCATGGTCATTGGACAACGCACAAGGGTAAATTCCTCGAGCGATCCCGGAGAGCCGGGTTCGTGTCGGCCTAGGAAAAATTGCAGATATTGTACGACCTTCATCGACGGTATGACTCGATTAAAGTGAACCGTTACAATATAGGCTGCGGGTCATTCGGTGGGAGCTCGTACCTCGCCACGCGAATGGTCACCGTATGCAAAAGATCCAGAATAGCATGACGTTGCTAGTATCCACTTATATAGATGTGTCGGCATAAGAGCAGCTATCCGCGTGTGCCTTTGGATTGCATCGAGTACTAGCGGGTTACGAGTTGGGTTAACAAGTTACGCTTATAGCAAGCGCTAACCTTGAATCGGCACGAGTTAGGTGTGCACGGTTGCATCGCCATTCTGGAGCCTAAGATTTGGCTATAGCAAGGACACGTGCTTCGGCATGAATGTGGCGTCATCTCGAATTAAGTCAGGAAGGGCCGTAAGGCAAGTTGGTTAAGTCAGGTTGATCCTTGGGAGGCACGGCCTCGATCTTAAGGCATGAGCAAGTCTATTTGCACGACAAGCACGAGTCGTCCCCTTGACGTCGTTGGCACGAGAATGGTCTAGAGGCACATGAAAGAATTGAAAGTCTTGGCACGGCCAAGTTGCATAAGTTTCTGCTCGGCGAGATACTGCCTCAAATACATTGAAGTCACGAATAGAGTATGGCACGACCCTGTCATTACGTTGCCAAGTATAGGCCAAGACGTCTTTGTCCTAAAATTGATCCTAAGGCAAGACTAGAAAGACAATCAAAAAAGGATTAAGCTGCACAAAATAAATGAACGTGTCGATTTTGTATGGGTGGACGAGGAGCTCACTCCACCAGTACAGTTGAGTACTGACACCCACACAGTTTTCATGTGCAGGCACAGATAGAAGCTCATGGCGCGGAGCTCGCTTGGATGCGTCGAGGCACGGAGTTTCCTTGGCGATTCGAAGCGTGCGGCCGCGTGGAGTCAAGACTTATACGGGACATAATGTATGGACATTGCCTTCTGAAGCATCCGCTGACTCAAGCATTGTATCGAGAGAATGAGTGACTTGTAAAATGAGAGAAAAGTGAGCTTGAGAGACTTGTAATCATGGCCTTGCGCCCCATTGTAATCTTATTGTTCAATATCAATAAAGAGCACTTTTGAATAACTTGTGTTTTGCTTTTAAATTTTCGCTACATGTTCAATGTTCTGCTTGGGACTTCTGTGCGACGATCCCGTCGCAGCCGCTGTAATCGGCCGTTATGAAACTGCCTTGCACGAGCGCAATCTAGGCTCGTGCGGCATCACGCCTTAGCGAGGACGGTCGCTCCTACGGGAGCGGGGCATGACAACGCACACGGTCAGAGATCACATTCTCCTCCTACTGCTCGGGAGCTCACGGTTTCATGTTCTATTTCACTCTTCGATGGGGGTTCTTTTCACCTTTCCCTCACAGTACTACTTCGTTATCGGTCATCCAGGAGTATTTAGCCTTGCAAGGTGGTCCTTGTTGATTCACACGGGATTCCACGTGCCCCATGCTACTCGGGTCAGAGCGCTAGTGATGCTTTCGGCTACTGGACTCTCGCCATCTAGGGTGCGACACTCCACCGATTCGCATAGCAGCACGATGCTTGTATTGCTCTCCCACAAATCCGTTTTCACGGTTTATGATGTTCCCATTTCGCTCGCCGCTACTACGGGAATCACTTTTGCTTTCTTTTCCTCTGGCTACTAAGATGTTTCAGTTCACCAGGTTGTCTCTTGCCTGCCCATGGATTCAGCAGCAGCTCGAAAGGTTGACCTATTCGGAAATCTCCGAATCTATGCTTATTTTCAACTCCCCGTAGCATTTCATCGCTTGCTACGCCCTTCCTCGTTTTTGGGTGCCTAGGTATCTACTGTAGGCCTTTCTTCATTTGAATCTCGTCATTAATGTTAAGACTATGCCATCCTAAGGTGCTGCTAAATGGAAAGATCTTATCAACGTCCATGAATGAGAAATCATAGATCGAACTGCGAAATTGAAAATTGGGTGCTATTATAGTATCAGCTAAGTTCATGGGCTGGAGATAAGCGGACTCGAACCGCTGACATCCGCCACATGGTAAACCACCACCTCTCAGACCTCCCCGACTGATTCTACCATAGAAGCCAACGATAGACAATAACCCCCCCCCCCCCCCCCCCTCCCGAACACAGCTTACAATTTTCATCGTACTGTGCTCCCAAAGAGCAACTCTTCTCATAATCTAAAAAAAAGGGTGCTGAGTTGGAATCTCATTCTAGGGATTCTTGTGGTTCCCCCCAACACAGCTTACAACTTTCATCGTACCGTGCTCCCAAAGTGCAACTCTTCTCATAATCTAAAAAAAGGGTGCTGAGTTGAAATCTCATTCTAAGGATTCTTGTGGTTTCGGAGAATCCAGCTACTGGAGAACCAGGAACAGAGAGCTCTCCCCCTTTTTCCGTCCGACTCTTTGGTCTTAAGAATGCTGGTTTTAAGAACGAGTGATTGTCCTTCTATAAAATCGAAACTGAACTGAACCTAGTAATAAATTCGGTTTATTCGGTTGGAATTAATGAGTCGGACCCAAAGTTGGAACAATGGTTAAATTATATTAAAAATATAATTTTTATACACACTTTTATTGAATTTTAAAGCAACGCACAAAGTTGGACTAGTTGTTAAATTATCAAAGTTGGAATTCATTACACATACTTCGAATTGTTGTTTTCAAAATATACACATTTTTAAATGGAGAGTATTCACATAATTGTATAATTCTTATTCGGTTTTCGGTTTTGCATCAAAATCGAAACCCAAAATCGAAACCGAATAAGAATAAGAATTTTTTGTATTTTGAAAACCAAAACCGAACCGAGTTTTTTGAAATCGAACCGAATCTCTTATTCGATTTATTTCGGTTAGATTATCGGTCCAAAACTGAATAATGCTCACCCCTAGTCCCAACCCCTACCCCTCGTTTCATTCTTACTCAATATTAATTTACACATTAATTTACTTTTGAAACGGATAGGAAGATGTTGCCTCTCAAAGCATAAGGAGGATTAGGCGCACTTAAGACATTTCTCAAATACGTAAATTTTATGTTGTATGCTTTTCATTTTATGCATTCCTTACGACTTTACTTTGAATTATTGGAATTACAGAATTAGAATTGTTATAGAACTTTAATAGCAGAGATTGTTTTCTTTATGATAGTTGGAGGATTGGTATCTAGGAATGCTAAATAACCAATAAAACGATGATAACCAACAAGAAATTAAAGTTATTAGTGGATTTTAGTAGGGGTGCAACTCGGACGGATTAGGTGAGGCTTGAGGTCAATTCGAATCCAATCCGATAAATCATAAGCCTAATCCGAGCCCAAGTCCGACCCGACCTCGGGTTCAACATATGAAATCCAAGTTCAAGCCCGAAGGATCTGGTTGGGCTCGGATTGGGTCAAGTTCATCGGACTCTAATGTAATATTTAAAATAATTTTAAACAAAAGTAATATTAAACACCTAATCAAATAGCAATCAAGCCTTGATCATTATACAAACTAAAAAAATAAAGATTTAGGATAAGAAGTTAAAGAGTTTGGGTAAAAAAATTTACTATTTGAACATTTTATTTAACAAGTATGAAACAAATATATATATATATATATATATATATATATATATATATATATATATATATATATATATGTGTGTGTGTGTGTGTGTGTGTGTGTGTGTGTGTGTGTGTGTGTGTGTGTGTGTGCGCGTGCGCGTGCAAATGACTTCTAGCCTAGTGGTTAAGAGATATGCATGCGGCCCAAGTGGTCAGGAGTTCGAGCCTCAGTGGAGACGAGTTCGCCACAAGTACCCATTGCTTCAAATATATATATATATATATATATATATATATATATATATATATATATATATATATAAGTCGGCGAGTAACCCGACACATGAATCCAAGTCCAACCCGATTTTTGGTCGGGTTCGAACATTGCGACCCAAGTCTGAGCCCGAAGCCGAGTATATTCAGCCTAACCCAACCCATTAACTGATTTATCTGATCGTACTCGGATTTAGCCCACCCGAGTTGCACTCATAGGGTTTAGATTAATGCTAAAATGAGAACTAGTACTCACTTATTTTATTGTCGGAAGAAAGAACACAGACTATAATGTCATTCAGTTAAATTACGTAAGAAAAGTGCTTCTCTGTTACCGAACCTTAATATAGAAAACTATTACGGATTTGTTGCGGAAACTATTTGAGATGGCCCTAGTAGGGGATTACGTGGAAGGGGCTCTAGGAATTGTGAAAAATGGACAGCAGGGGTTTATGTGAACGGAGGTGCTACATGGACCTCGGTGTGTGACTGCAGTCCTGGCCCGCAGACACGTGTCAGCCCCCGATTGGAGGGTGGCTTGAAATTTTCGGGAGTGGGACCCATTTGGTTCAGGGGGGGGGGGGGGGGGGGGGGGGGGGGGGGGAGGGGCGGGCATGTAAGTGCGGGCTAGGCCTCCGGTCACCCCTCCAACGGTCACTTTAACATTATCCTTATGGGAATGGGGTGGCCCTAGGTATTGTGGGGACAGGAAAATTGGATAGTGTGAAAGTTTGTGAAAGGCAAAGAGAAATTTAATTATATCCATTTTGCATCATATTCATTATTTATTTCATATCTATATATAATTGCATATACATTATTCAAGGATAATTTGTGCACAAGGATAATTTTACAAACTGGAATATGTGCAAGGATAATTTCTCCAACATCGGGACTTATTCGACATTTAAGAAATGTGATTTATCTTGAATTTTATACGAAAAAAGATGGCACGGGTACTCAGTACCTTCGGTGAGACTGGCTACCTGCATTGGAATGGGCACTGCATACCATTAACTTAGTCCAAACATGATATTTGAGAATGACCATTGACCATTAACTCAGTCCAAATCATAATACATTGTTAACGAGACTATTTTGCAGGCCCTATAAATGTTAATCTTGTTTTGCACAGGCGAAACCTTTCAAACGTCAGTAAGAATACATGTATTTATTTTTTTATGCATTTCATGGCTATGTTTCTTTCTTAAAGTATGAAAAAAAAATGCATAAATTGAGTTCAACCAAAATAACGGATTATTAAAAGAACTTGGAATGATTTGAAAATATAACATATTGTTACCAAATGGAATGCTATAAATTCGCATGATAATAGAAAAAGTGAATGATAATAGAAAAACATTTCGAGTCCGAGGGCTATCAAATAATATTTTTCTATTATCATTCAGTTTTTCTGCATATTTCACTACTATCTTGATGTTAAAATATTTTTAAATTATTTGGAATTTATGATATTTTACGAGTGTAATTTAGATTAATACGACATCACATTCTAAAACTATCAAATATCGAAATTGAGATGTAACATTAGTTGTGGTTCACTGCCTCAGTTTCATTTGGGCAAGTCAAAAGCTCTCGTAGAACACAAGGCAGCTTCAGCATCAATCTACTGACTGAAGCTTTTTTCCTGCTCGTCTTCTTTTTTTTTCCTCGTGAATTTTCTGAGAGGCCTTGTTTCAAAATCAAAAGAATCTAAAGCTATATATATATATACCGAGTAATGCTAGAATTACAACCAAATGGGATTGTAACCCTCTACGGAGAGCTTTTGACTTGTCCAAATGAAGACTGAGCTAGTGAACCACAACTAATGTTACATCTCAATTTCGATATTTGATAGTTTTAGAACGTGATGTCGTATAAATCTAAATTACACATGTAAAATATCATAAATTCCAAATAATTTGAAAATATTTTAACATCAAGATAATAGTGAAATAACAATCACATTTGGTTGTAAACTTAGTATTTTCGATATATACCTGGGAAACATCTTGATGTAACTGAAAGCGAAGCTATCCAGCTCATTATTGGTGATAACAGACCCAATAAATTGCATTGGGTGGGGACTAATTCACAACCACCACTTGGCAGTTGTAAAAGTTCACAATCACATTTGGTTGTAAACTTAGCATTTTTGATATATACCTGGGAAACATCTTGATGTAACTGAAAGCGAAGCTATCCGGCTCATTATTGTTGATAACAGACCCAATAAATTGCATATTCCCATTTTTTTCTCTTGGGAGATGTTGATATTGCTCTGATTCATACCATCATTGTCCATCACAGTCTTTAGACTGATCATCTGTCGGTTCAGAACTAAGAAAAGTCCCCTTGGAAAAATCCTGAAAATTTACATCATTTAAAGAGATTTAGGTGAGGATGCTGTGATAGTAAGAAAGGAGAAAATATAACATGAAATGGAACTCACAGAGTTCAAAAACAATAATAAGTAGCGAATCAAAGGACCACACATAAATATCGAAAATTTCACAATATACAACACAATCTCAGAGTTACTGGTCCCTGGATAGACTGTCCAGTGCTAACAAAATAACGTCTTTATATTTCCAATTTGCCGTCACCGTGATGTGGGTTATGCAAGAAAAGTAAGAGCATCCACAGTGGAAGAAATTTCAAGTGTTACATTTTGACTTTAGTTCCATTTTGTAGCACTTGAAGACTGCAATTGACACTTGTCCATACTTGAAAATTGATAGAAAACTAAAAGACACTCCAGATTTGGAGCGTGTCCTAGCTTCGCTACATAATTTCTTGGCCCACCAAATTAACCATTATTACCAAAAACGGAAGGAAAATAAAGAAGAAAAGAAGGGAGAAAAAATATTACCAAACATGGAAGAAAAATAAGGAGAAAAAAGAGGAATGATATCAATTTGGAGTATTTGTTTGGAGTGTACCATTGTGTGCCAATATCAATGAGACACTTCAAAAGTAATAATTGACACAATTTTTAATAATTTGGAGTATGTGTTTGGAGTGTATCCACTGTGGATGCTCTAACATACATAGAACCCGGAGGTTATACATTAATACAAGCAAGAAATAGAGCTGATGGTTCATGACCCCAACCAAAGTTTTTTTTCTTCAATTACAAAAAGTTGGACTTGACAGCTAGTGTGCTTCTTCTGCATACCAATTACAAAAAACTTAAAGAAACCTGAATCAAATCTGAGTTCCAACAAGATCCAATTACAAAGGGTACAAATATGGGTTAACTAACCACAACCTGAACCTTTCAAAAGGGGACACATGGGTTTGGTTTTAGGTCAGGAAATCAGTGAAGTATTGCAGCCACAAACTGGCCTGATCCCTTTAAGTGACAATATCAGATCGATTGGCTCAGCTCACAGGTGCAATGAAAGGGAACCCTATTGTGAGGGATTGATTCAGTAAACTAAACCTGAGCCTGACGCACGTAATAAGTAGGGATGGGGTGTCGGGTCCGACCATTATAAGGGTATTCAATTAGGACCTTTCACCATCCCTCAGCAAGCCAACCCTTAGAGACTTATGGTTTCATACCAATGATACCATCAAAGATACAAGGTTTTCTTAAGGTTTTATTACCTGCCCACTGCTGATCGCCAAATTGACTTCCCTTAGCCAGGATCTCTCTCATTTATGTTGCTCTCTCTTCCTCACCAACTTTTATGTGTCCTTTTCTTTCCAGATATTGATTTTATTTTTCATTTTGACGAGTTTAGACAAATTTTCTGATCCGTTACAGTTGAAACTGGCCAAAACCATAACTCCCCAACCGATAGTGCAACCTTTTTTTAATCAACCGAGACTGATATCTTCCACCAGTTTTGGATCAGGCCCATCCAAATTCAATCAGAAATGGGAAAGAACTTATTTGCTATTTTCAACCGTTAGTTTACACGCCTACTTTTTTCCCCCCATATCCAAAGTTCCAATTTTGAGCTGCTATATCTATTTCACCATGATTTAGAATTAATTTTGGTGAAAATCTATCACAAAAGTTCGAAGAAATTTTGAATGCCCTGTTCATACTGTTCAACAACTATTGGCATGGACGCATGGTAGCCACTCGCACCACCATTAGTGAACTTATTCGCGAACAATCAACAACACTCACTTCCAATAGCACACCACATGACATCCCACTACTATCACTAGGGCCCTTAAAACTCCCCATTAGCAGCAATAGAGCTCTTCCTGGGCCAAACCCCCTTCCTCCAGTGCTCAAGCTCAGGTAGGAAGAGATCTTTCTGTAGACAATACAATTACTTGCTCTCAGTGTTCAATAACTATTGGCATGACACCCCAACCGTCACCATCAGCACTAAAACTTACTGCTACACAAGAAAATCGGCATTCCATTCACAGCCAGCACATGGTCACTGCTTCGATACCATAAGGCGAAGACAGCCCACTGTTATCACTGTTGCACATCCACTTCCCCCATACCAGTAACAACACTCTTCCTGTAGTGTCCATTCCCATCTAAACACACACAGACATGCAAGTGTCTGTCAATCCATATTAGCCTCCACCTCCAGCAACAAACCTTACCCAGAAGGATGTTAGTTCCTGATGGAGGCAGAAGAAAGAAACACATGGCATAAAGGTGATTAGCCAGTGTACATAATAGCCTATAATAGATTTAACATCAAATATGTTCCTAAGTGGCTGGCAGTCCAAAACGGCCAACACAAAATCATTGACACCATTGTAGAGAGAGAGACCTCGAAATCATGGACATTCCAAATCTCTGTCGTGTCAGACACAACACCACCAACATATATATATGGCCAATATGCCAAACTGAGTGTCTTGTCCATCTCATTTTATCCATCTTATGTCTATGTCTGTGCAGCATAGGAAAAAGATGCCGGGTAAAAAAAATTCAAAAAGATGATTATTACAAAGCCAACATCAATTAGAAGGTTCGGATTTCATGCTACAGTGATGATCATGACAACCAATCTGGATGAGTAGCCACATCATTCAATAGTTTTGTAACATGTTCTTCAGAAAGTAGCGAGTATTTTTTTTTTCAGACTAATAATAGTTCTGAAATGAATGTTCCACAATCAGTCACCTAAAACATCAAGCACCATTATATAAAAAATGGCAGCTATGATTGCGGCAGTCATTCCATAACAATAACCACCTTCAGCATAGTTGGCTTATATGATACTGCATGACTTTACAAACTAAATATCATGCAACTTATGATATCTAGGACAATTCTACCTATTAAAACACAAGCGTCCATCCACGTCTGCGATGCCATGTGTCAGACAATTATGTTTACAGCAAATAACAAAATATTCAACAGATGATGAGTATCTCTCTGCAGCAATTACTATATGGTTTCAATATACTTGCTCATTTTTCTAATTAATATGTATCTTAATATGAAAACAAAAACTCAATCGCTTATCCATATTCACATCAAGTATAAGCACATTTAAAACGATATACATATATAGCCTCATCCTAATGTTTAGATCTTGGAGAGTTGTGTCCAACATCTGTGTTAAAAATTTAAAATGTGACACCCCTGTCCATCTCCACTAATCATATAGCCATTTCCACACAAAAAAAGTACCATGAGAAACATTTGGGTTTGATATGAAGTCACTATTGAAATGAGTCTAATATCTCAGATAATTTTATTGAGGACTACTGCCTACTACTTATAGAGGGTCCAACCCCTCTTCATATTACATCTAACCGATGTGGGACTAAAGTCCCTTATTTACTCTCAACACTCCCCCTCAAGATGGACGATAGATATTAATCATCCCCATCTTGTTACATAGCTTTGACAGACTCAATGAACTAAGACCCTTAGTCAGACAGTCTGCCACTTGTTCTTCTGAGCGAACATAATCAATCTTCAGTATCCCTTGTTCCAGCTTTTCCTTGATGAAGAATCGATCGATCTCGATGTGCTTCGTTCTGTCGTGCTGAACCGGATTGTTCGCTATACTTATCGCAGCTTGACTATCGCTCAGAAGGCGCAATGGTGTCCCCTTGTCTAGCTTCAACTCTGTCAGCAGCGCCTTTACCCATAGCAATTCTGATACTCCTAGAGCCATTGCTCTGTATTCTGCTTCAGCTGTCGACCGTGCTACCACTGACTGTTTCTTGCTTCTCCATGAAACCAGGTTTCCTCCTACAAAAACACAATACCCTGTGGTAGACCTTCTGTCGTCTATGCAGCTTGCCCAGTCTGCATCGCAGTATCCCTCAACATCTGTGCATCCATTCTTCTTGAACCACAGTCCTTTTCCCGGCGTCCCTTTCAGATATCTTAGGATCTGAAATACTGCATCCATATGACCCGTTCTTGGATCATGCATATAGCGGCTTACAACACTTACTGCAAATGAGATATCAGGGCGAGTATGCCCTAGATAAATCAGTCTGCCTACTAGCCTTTGATACCTTTCGCGATCAACAGGCTTTCCTGCTTCTGCTCCCAGCTTGCACTTCTGGTCAATTGGAGTGACTGCTGCTCGGCATCCCAGCATTCCTGTCTCCTTCAGCAGATCTAGTGCATATTTCCTTTGTGAGAGAACAATTCATTGTTCACCATCACACACCTCGATACCCAAAAAGTATCTCATCTCTCCCAGGTCCTTCACCTCAAACTCTTTGGCGAGTTTCGTCTTCAGTTTAGTGATCTCAACTACATCGTCACCTGTGATCACTATATCATCTACATATACAGCAAGTATAGTAATGTGGCCCCTTGCATGCTGGAGGAAGACAGTATGATCTGCATTTGTCTGATGGTACCCCATGCCAGTAACAGCCCTTCTGAATCTGTCAAACCAGGCTCGAGGAGATTGCTTCAGCCCGTACAGCGACTTCTTCAGTTTGCACACTTTTTCATGTGACGTTCCTTCACCTGAATCTGACACAGAGTAGCACCCCGGAGGAGTCTCCATGTATACTTCTTCTTGTAGGTCTCCATGAAGAAATGCGTTCTTTACGTCTAACTGGTGTAGCTTCCACCCATAGTTTGCTGCAATGGAGACCAGTGTTCTTACGGTACTCATCTTCGCTACTGGGGCAAAAGTCTCATCATAGTCGATACCATATGTCTGGGTATAGCCTTTTGCAACCAGTCTCGCCTTGTATCGTTCAACTTTTTCTTCTGGTGTCTCCTTCACTGTGTAAACCCATTTGCATCCCACAGCTTTCTTCCCTTCAGGTAATGGCACCAGCTCCCATGTCTTATTTTTCTCTAGTGCCCCAAGTTCTTCCATCATTGCGGCTTTCCATCTTGGGTCCTTCTTTGCTTCCTGCCAATTCTTAGGTAAAGAAGTGGAGTCTAACGAAGTGAGGAATGTTTGATAAGTCGGAGAAATATTAGAATAAGATAGGTAGTTGGCGATATCATGTTCATAATCTTTATAACGAATAGGAGCCTTTCCCGCATTAATGCGAGAAGACCTCCTTAAGGGAGCAATGGGTGGTGGAGAAAGCATACCATCCGAATCGGAGAGATCCGCTTCCGAATCCGAGCGATCCGGTGCGGGAGTAACATCTTCAGGAGTCGGGGCAGGAGTAGACGAGGGACTTGGCACTATAGGCACAGGGTACGGCACAGTACTGGACCTCTGCTATCTTCTTCTGTAAACTTGAAACTCCTTTTTCCTTGTCTGCTTCTCCCCCTGCGAAATGTACGTATTGTCTTCTTCATCCTCCGTATCAGTATCATTGATGCTTTCTCCCCCTTTCTGCCAGTTTGTCACGACATGACAAGGTACCGATCCGACAACTACGTTTGGGCGTACTACCTCCCCCTCACGTCTAACATCCGCTGTGTGAGGCGTGTTCCCAAACGCAGAACCTTCGTCCGAACCACAATAAGGTTCCAGCTCTCTGAATGTAACGTTCATGCTTACAAACAGCTTTCGTTCAACCGGGCTCCAGCAGACGTAACCCTTCTGTGTCCCGGTGTACCCAACAAAGACACACTTAAGTGCTCGAGGATCCAGCTTACCAACACCAGGCCTGTTATCGTTGACGAAGCATACGCAACCAAATACTTTCGGAGGAACGGTGTACGCAGTTGTCCCCGTGAGCATTTCCAAAGGCGTCTTCCAGTCCAGTAATTGAGAGGGCATCCTGTTGATGAGATAAGAGGCTGTCAAGACAGCCTGCCCCCACAAAAATTTAGGGACATTCATAGCCAGCATCATCGTCCGAGCTACCTCCAGCAGGTGCCTATTTTTTCGTTCGGCAACACCATTTTGAGCCGGTGTATATGCACAAGAGGTTTGCTGTAGTATACCATGAGAGGATAAATACGCAGCAAACCTCTTATGGGTATATTCCGTCCCATTATCCGACCGAAAACACTTAACACGAGCATTATACTGTGTCTTCACCCGTTGATGGAAGCTTTGAAATGCCTCAAAAACATCACTTTTATTCTTCAGCAGGTAGACCCACGTTACGCGGGTAGAGCAGTCAATAAAAGTAACAAACCATCTATAACCGTTAACACCGTTTGTAGGACAAGGGCCCCACACATCGGAATGAATCATATCAAAAGCAGCAGAACATCGATGCCCATAATGCACATAGGAGCTTCTGGTATGTTTTTTCAACTCACAAGCATCACAAACTAACAACTCTTTATTTGCTTTTTGATATAAGGACGGATACAGTCGACTAATAACGGGAAAGGAAGAATGTCCGACACGCTGATGGTGGAGGAGCAGCTCGGCTTCGACACTTCGACTTTGGACTTCCGGTTGGGTGTCTGCAACCAAAGATGCCAGTGCTCTATCCAGACCGTTCCTGTCCAAGTACCATAGACCCTTATGCCATGTGCCAGTGCCTAGTCGTCTCCCCGTTCCCTTCTCCTGAAAAGTTACCTTAGGAATATCAAAGAAAACAATACAGTTTAGATCAAGGATAATGGTGCTAATGGAAATAAGATTGACAGAAAAGGAAGGAGCATGTAAGACATTAGATAGAGTGATGGAAGGAGTGCAATCAACAGTGCCTTTACCCGTAACAGGCCTGGAGGTACCATCAGCAGTCTGAATGCTTTCTGGCGGCGTTAGAGTAGAGTATTCCCGGAACTCTCCTCGGGACCCCGTGACATGGCAAGATGCCCCAGAGTCCATAATCCAAGCTGGCTGAGAGACAGATGCAAGAGCACGCGAAGGTATACCGGCACTGGTTTGGGAGAAGTAAGTGCAGTAATCTCCTGTAGTGGACGGCGCCCCAGGAATGACTTGTCTTTCACCAGAACCAAGCTTTGAGCCGCGCATCTTCTCGAGAACCTCTCTCTCAAATGGAGTGATGTCCGCCAGCTGATTGTCCCCACCTTCATCCGCCAGATGCGCCTTGTTGCCTCCAGAGTAAGTGCCCCTTCCACCACCGTAGCTGCCTCGACCACCTCGTCGTCCACCGCGACCACGACCCCGACCATTCGAGGGAGTCCGTGTCGATTTTGGGCAAAAGCGGATGTAATGCCCTGTGTCACCACAGTTGTGGCAAACGCCTCCCGTAGAAGGAGACTGTGTGAAAGTGGCAAGAGCAGATGTGTCAACTCCGGCCTGCTCCCCCTGGGAGATACCCTTGGTAGGCATCAGCTTCAACCGTGCTTCTTCTTGTGCCATGGCAGCTATGGCGTCTTCTAATGTCGGCAGCGTCGGTTGTGCGAGAAGTACATTCCGCCGTTGCTCAAACGCTGGGTTGAGCCCCTTCAAAAACTTCATCATCCGTTGCCGCGAGATATAATCCAGAAATTTCTGGAAATATTTTGCAAAGGCCGGTTCAACCTGAGCATCCTCTATGCCAAGAGGATCATAATGGTCAAGATCAGACCAGTACTTCTTCAACAAGGCAGCGTACTCAGAGATGGTACGATCGTCTTGGATTACCCTATCGAGCTCATCCTGCAGTTGGAAAACTCGCATGGGGTTACCCGAACCGGAGTACATGTCTTTCAACGTTCTCCAGATATCAGCAGCTCCCTCCATTGCTTCAACGTTCCCCGACACTTGGTCGGTCAAAGAGGCTGTCAACCAACCAGCCACGACATTGTTGACAATGTCCCATACAGCAAACTCCTTCGAGGAGTGATCGACAGGGGCCTTGGTGTGGCCATCTACATAACCAACCAAGCCACGTCCCTTCAGCGTCCGCATCGCCTGCCGTGACCATTTCAAGTAGTTGGTCGTGCCTTCCAACTTCGTCTCCAGCTTGTCCAACTTTCCCATTTTGTACGGTGACGGATCCACATCAGTATGGATCACGCGTGGGGTTGCCTCCGGTAATCTCTTGGTCAGGAGATCCTCGACCAGGGCCTTCATTTCTTCTGCTGTCAACTTTCCATAGATGGAATCCATGACTTCTTCAACTGCAATCAGTGAGGTGTTGTTTCCTGAGTCGTCTTCTTTGGAGTCGTCTTCGTCTTAGTCAGCTACCGGGGGAAACAACAAAACGAGATCCCTCACTGATATGTCGTAGTTTATACGACCAGCTAGAATCGTGTCATGATAACGCGTTCGGACGGCTCAAGGATAACCAACGTAGTTGTGCCTCCTTGCATGAGACAAACCAGAGGTATACCAGCCGTGCAGAAACGATTGTAAAGACAACGTTTCTGAGATACGAAAATCTAAAGAGATTTCGTATTCGTAGTAGAGCTTCTAAAAAGAAGGTACTGATTCTCGAAGGCAACAACAGAGATCTTCTAAAGAGAAGGAAATCTGTTTTTTCTTTTTTTTTCTTTTTTTTTCTTTTTTTGTTTTTTTTATTTTTTTATTTTTTTTTATTTTTTTTTGTGCAGAACAGCGAAAACCCTTAAAAAGGGCGGCTGTAGCCCTAAAAAGGGCGGCGGGGGGGGGGGGGGGCGGTTTACTGCTGGATGGGCAAGGGGGCGGGGTGCTGCTGAGAGGGAGGAGGAGGGGGGGTCGGTGGGGGGGGGGGGGGGAGGGGGGAGGGTCGGCGACAGGGGGGGAGGGTCGGCAGGTGCTGGATGGGCAGGGGGGCGGGGTCGGCAGGAGTGGGGGGGGGGGGGGGGGGGGGTGGGGTCGGCGGCCTGGAGTGGGGGGGGGGGGGAGGCGGGCGGCAGCAGGGAGTGGGGGGTCGGTGGCCTTGGGGAAGGCTGGAGGGGGGGTCGGCGGCTTAGGGGGGGAAGGGGGGAAAAAAAAAATTTGTGTGGAGAGAGAGAGAGAGAGAGAGAGAGAGAGTTATGGCTCTGATACCATATTGAAATGAGTCTAATATCTCAGATAATTTTATTGCGGGCTACTGCCTACTACTTATAGAGGGTCCAACCCCTCTTCATATTACATCTAACCGATGTGGGACTAAAGTCCCTTATTTACTCTCAACAGTCACATTTCAGTCATTTCAAATGTGATAAGGATCAATCAGAAACAAAAAGTACAAATACCTGCAGTATGAACCGTTTTCTTCTTGGCGGCAAATGCTTCAAGATTGTCAATTATCGACCGGATTACTTCATGATCATGGTCCTTCAACTCACCTGCGTCAAAGTCGTCAGAAGACAAGAGCATCTCTGACAGATATTGAGGTGTGCCAAGGAAAACATTCAGTGATGCCTCTTTAAACATGACGAGATGAAACAAGTGATTCAACAATAGCACTAGGAGGTAGCCTAATCAGTAGCTGGAGGTTGACATTCTGATGAACTACCATGCACTACACACTTGTAACTAATCTTATGATTAGCAACACCTGCTGTCAATTTCGGTTGACTGGATGAAATAACACTATCTTGACCTAATAGTGCCACCTCATTATCTTTGTCATCAGGCTCTCTTTCTTTATCGCTCCACACTTCAACATTTCCTTCTCTGCAAATATCTGAGTGTTGAATCTGCTTCCCGCAGTCTAAGAATGTTATACAAGTATGGAAAAGCTGAAGAGCCTCAATTTTTCCTAAGGAGACGAATAATCAGAATATTCAGTGGTGACAGCAAGTTGCTTTCGACATTTTTCCCAAAAAAACTGGAGAGTCCTACTCCACCTTCTAGCCACTTCGATCCATCTAGAGAGAAGGGATCTTGACACATGTGATCCACCTTCTGTGGCGTTAAGCATTCTTTGTTCAAGAGGACTAAAAGGTGATTATACACTCACTGAAGCTCCTTTCCAACATGGGGAATCCAGTCTGATCAAGCGTTCCAGAATAATTTTGACTGGGACTATGAATAGGTTCAGCCAAACCATAATCCAAAGTGAAAGCACTAGGAAGTCCGCATGAATAATTTTCAACCCAGAGCGCAACCCCATAGAATGAGCCTGGATTTTTCTAAAAGCTGATTCAAGGTAAGGGAAAAAAAAAAACCCACAGAGAGAGCAGGATAGGTTTGCACATTACTATTTCTGCTAGCCTCATCGCAACCTTCTTTAGCTTCAATGTTTTGGCTCATCAGGGGGTGCTGCTTCGATGAAACATGATCCACATTGTCAGCATTGGTACCATATTGATCCTCAACTGCGAAAGATCTTTTCGCATACTTAAGCCTGTATATGAACTAGTTCAACTGCTGGGGCAGTTGGTTGGAATGAGGCAGAACAAGGTTTAGCTGGATTATAAATAGGACATGGGTTCTATTGTACGAGATTCAAGTTGTGCTATATATTTATCATAGGAATACTTTGAACCAAAGGTCCAAGCGACTCAGAAGGATTGGATTTAATACATGAGAGTAAGACATTACTTTGTGCAGTGAACTTGGAGCCCTCACTGAAGATTCAGAACTGTTATGCTGGACCATATTTTCTTCCTCGGAAAATTTATACATAGTTTCTGCACTGAACTTATTGACCATATTTTCTTCCTCGGAAAATTTATACATAGTTTCTGCACCGAACTTATTGTATGCCGCCTTTATGGTATAACTGGCTCAGATATATGAGCACCTCTAACAGGGGCAACTCTACTCCTTGAAGTTGGAAGAATTGATACTTCCGAAGTGCTATAGGGGTAGCTGTCCGTAACAAATTCTGGGACTTCAGCCTTCAGGTCATAACCAATCTGTGCATTCTGATCCGTAGTGCAAGTTTCTTGTTGCAGAATTAACCCGTTTCCCATGCCAAAGGTTTGAATCATTTCCATATGCCCTAAAACCTTCAGAAGCACCAACTGCAAGATGACATCAAAAAAGTTCAGGCATGAAACAAGTAATTGTTTTCCCTCTATCCTCTTCTAATCAGATAATCCATTGTTGGTAGAGCATGCATATTCAATATCTTAGAAGAATAAAGAGACTTCACTTTTTGTAAGGACACTCCGATGGTATCAATTTAGTACTTTTTCAATATAAGCCCCTAAAATCTAGCAAATTTCAACATAAGCCACATGTTATTGTTATTTGGAAGGAGACCCCAGAAATCATTAACATTATTGGTCATACACCCATGTGGTTAACGGAAGTCATATTTTGGACAAGTTTGCCCACTTTTTCTTCTTTTTACTCAAACTCAAAGCGTAACCCATCCTCCTTGATTCTCCAACATGACCACCAACCTTCTTCCTCTACAACCGGTGCCAACTTTTTCCTCCTTGCTCCCTTCGCTACCCTTCCCTTTAATCCTTCATCCTCAAATCCAACAAACCTATCCTCCAACACAACCACCTACCTCTTCCCTCCATCGGCCACTCGACCTTCGATTCCCCCCTCCTTATCCCTCTCTATGCTACCATCCTTCCTCCTTTGTCATTCCCCGCCTTCCTCTCCTTCAACCTCAAACCCAACAAATCCAAATCCATCCTACCAAATCCTAGGGATATAAAAGTCATTCACCTAGTATGGTTTTAGGATCAAGTTACTTTAATTTGGACAAAAGCTAATGGGGGAGCTTATGTTCAAATGGGCAAAGATTTTAGGGGTCTCCTCCCAAATAACAAGATTCGAGGGCTTATCTTGACATGCAGAAGATTTGAGAGGCTTATGTTGAAAAAAAAAAAACTTAATATTTATAGCATATTTTGAAAGAATAATGTCCTTGACAACAAATGCAAAGAGGAGAGCTAAAGCTTTGTTGTATCTTACTACAACAAGAAGAAGAAAGCTTTTCATCCAAATTTTTGTGGTTCAGTAGGGACTGTGGCCAGGTGGGTGAAGAGCATGGCAAGTAGCAACAGCACAAGGGCAGGCGACCTTGGCAGGTGTGTGCAATGCTACAAGGAGCAGTGGGTGAGGGGCTGGGCAGCACAAGGAGAAGTAAAATTATGTGGTTATCTATCCAGGAAAGCAGTAAGGATCAGTAGATGAAAGGGAAAGAACTAGGGGTTTAGTGGGTTAGTGTTTGTGGAGAAAGAAATATATGATGATGATGAAGAAGAGAGTTATCTAGGGGTAGGCAATCTCACAGAAACACATAAATAAATTGTTTTCGTCTTCACAATTAAAACCCTCTGGTTATATTATTTTTTATTATTATTATTTTGTTTTTATTTTTTGTATGTATTAATATAATCAGCGGGCAGGCTTGACCATTATATTGATACATTAGCAAGAGGATCTTGCTTTGATAAACATATAAAACAAAGAGAAAAATAAGCAATATTACAAGAACTCTTTTGAAGGTCAAATTTCCACAATTGGCAACAAAATGTCCAGTGGTAGCCAGCATCATCATCCAATCATTCTCCTAACTTAATGGTCCCATATGGAGCACAACTCAACATCAACAAAGTCTGAAAGCAAAGAGAGGGTCATTGGCTTGATTATGTAAGTAAAAATCTACTAAACTATGATTGCAAATTTAACATATGAAAGATGAACAAGAATATGGGACGCTGGAGCAAGGCTATGGCAAATTTTCACAAACTAGGGCATGGGTATGGCACAAATTTTCACAAAATTGCCACTCATTCCGGACCCTGGAACAAATAATCATTTTTCCCGCTGATGGATCACTTGTACAATGTTAATTTTCCCAAAAATAATGATAGAAGTTCAAATAAATTTTCCCAAAAAATTTCACTTGTACAATGCGAATTTCTAGTTTTCTTATTGTGCTTGTCACTAATTGACTTTTTTTTTGTTTATATATATTTCAGTGGTTGTATGAGTAACCTAGTAACTGGAGTATTGCAAGAATTTTCTTACAAGGGGACAATGGGCAGGTATTTCATTTGAATCATTTCTTTCCTTAACTCTTCACTTGTATGGTTAAACGAAAAGGAAGTACAAACATTCCAAAAATATGGGTCATCTCATGTAGGACACGTATTGGACATAATTAGACGCTCTAAATTACACTAGGACACACCAAAATAAGTGTGAGTGTCCTGTCATTACCATGTTGTGTTATATCCGTGCAACATAGATAATTGTGATTCGACTAACGTAATTATTTTAAATCAGATTAAATAAAGCTCATGTTACCTTTGTTTGTTTGAAACATAAATTTCTAAGAAAAGATGATACGTGTTCCTCACAAATGTGTTAATTAATAATAAAAATATGTTTTCTTGATGCAAAAGAATAGGATGGGAGTAAGGTGAGTGCACAGGAAGCTGCTGCTAGAAGCATCGGCCGAGGAGCTCAATCCGGATACCATTCAATTTTTTGGTTACAAAAATCTTTTGTCAATTTTAGAACTAAATAATAAAATCAAAGACGTTTTGTCATTCTTTGCTTCATAATTGCCACCAGAATAAATGAAGAGAGTGATAAAGGAAAGTAAGAGAGAGAAATTGTAAAACATGTCAAAATTTGGATGCCTTAGAGCACCAAATATGAAGAATGGGTTGGTGCTAGGACTGAGCATTATTCAATTTTGGACCGACAACCAAGACAAACCGGATAAGTGATTCACTTAGATTTGGTAAATGTTTGGTTAAGATTCAGTTCTAGAAGTGCCCATATTCGGTTCTCGGTTTTGGTTTTTCAGTTCAGTCCAAAACCAAAAAAATGAATAAAAATTACTAAATTACTTAAATACCCTCACATCTGACCCTAGTGTATATATTAAATGTTAGAAACTAAGCTTTTTTCATTTCTTTGTTCTCTTCTTCTCTCTTGCATGCCATCTCTGAGAGATGAGAAACCATAACCCTAATTCCATTTTTTTTAATTACTTTGTAACTCTTACTTTGCATTATTTATCAAATTTGTATTTTCTTTTGATACATTTTAACCACAAGCCCAACTTTAGGCCCGGAACATTAAACAATAAAAAAGCCCAACCTGAATAAACCGTACCGATTATACCAGTTCGGTTTGGATCAGCTATGGCTCATTTTGGTTCGGGTTCGGTTTGGCTACTTTCATTCAGTTGAAACCGAATAAAGCGGGTGCAATACCCTAAGCCCTTAAACCAACACCCTGCTTAAAGGTGTGTAAAGTGAGAGAATGTTTTCAAAGTGACTAAAGTTGCGATTTCGCTTGTAGTCGGTGCATTGTTGTAGATGACCTGCAGTAACCTCCATGAGATGGAATCGGGCATTGACATAGATTGGCTACCACTTGGTATTGTCGCGTAGGTCGAGGAGTGCGATAGGTGAGGGGAGTTTTACGGCCACTCTAGATGGATATCGGTACACGAAGCTACAATCAAATCCTAATGAGAGCATGAGTTTGAAGCACTTGCATCTACCAAGATGCTCTCAAGAGGATTTCTACTTCGACACTGCCATAACACTACCGAGAGCTTCTACTTGGCTGACACAATCAGTGACAGTGCTACCATAACCATCATAGTGGCTCATGCAAGTTAGATAACTTAGTAAATAAACAAAATCATTTAGATTAATCCTCACAAAGTGTCTGCAGGATTCACCTTGGTAGTAATAGTTTTATTCTTGGCAATGTTCCTTGAGATTATGACGGTGATTATATTGGGGTTTCATGAGGAAGTCAATAGAGACTTGTAAATACGTATTTTATAGTAGGTGCCGAGGAGAGTTCTGGTGACAAACAACATTAATGGTGGAAGAAAGAAGGAAGGTGATGACCATCACGATAAGATTAACATGTTTAGGTCCTTTATGGTGACGAAGTCCATCGCTAGTGTCCACTAGTAGCGGAATATATGAGAATTACAAATACTATCACTGACAGGAATACCAAATGAATGCTACCTTATTAATTAGCATGGGCCTATCTTAGGAAAGTAAAATAGAGAAAGAGTAGTAAAAAGTAATAATTAACATGAATTTTCCATCGTATTAATCGCAGTCCCACCTCTTGTGAACTTTTGTTGCCTAAAATAGAGAGAATATGATCTTTTTCCATCAATTATCTCTATCGAAATCAGGAACTCAAGTTGATCCCAAACGGCTAATAAATCGATAGAATTTCTCATCGAATCCTATCAATAGCACAGAAGACCATCTCTCTCTCTAAAAGAAAGTGGGTCAACTGGATACAATAAAAGAGAAAAGTAGACCCATGTATTCATTATAACCTTGGTAGTTTATTCTTGGCATGCTCATAAAGATTATAACGACCAAATGTCTTGTATTTCATGAGGAAGCCAAGAGAGACTTGTAAATACGCATATTATAGTGTGTGTGTGTGTGTGTGTGTGTGTGTGTGTGTGAATTTCTCATCGAATCCTATCAATAGCACAGAAGACCATCTCTCTCTCTAAAAGAAAGTGGGTCAAGTGGATACAATAAAAGAGAAAAGTAGACCCATGTATTCATTATAACCTTGGTAGTTTATTCTTGGCATGCTCATAAAGATTATAACGACCAAATGTCTTGTATTTCATGAGGAAGCCAAGAGAGACTTGTAAATACGCATATTATAGTGTGTGTGTGTGTGAAGTGTTGGGGTGGGGTGGGGGGGGGGGGGGGAGACAAACAACATTAATGGTGGAAGAAAGAAGGTGATCACCATCATGATAATATTAACATGCTTGGGTCCTTCATGCTGATGAAGTCCATCTCTACCGTCTACTAGTAGCGGAATACATGTGAATTATAAATAATATCGCTGACACGAATACCAAGTGAATGCTACCTTATTGATTAGCATGAGCCTATCTTAGGAAAGTTGAACGAAGAAAGAGTAATAGAAGTAATATTTAACATGAATTTGCCATCGTATTAATCGCTGGACACTGGTTAATCTCTCTCTCTCTCTCTCTCTCTCTCTCTCTCTCTCTCTCTCTCTCTCTCTCAAGTGGATCAACTTGATACAATAGAAATAAGAGAAAAATGGACCACACATTCATTGTCACCTTGGTAGTAGTAGCTTTATCCTTGGCAATGCTTGTCACGATTACAACGGTGAATGTCTTGGTGTTTTATGATGAAGCCAAGAGAGACTTGTAAATATTTTGGTGTTTCATGAGGAAGACAAGAGAGACTTGTAAATATGCATGTTATAGTAGGGGCGAGAACAGTTCTGATGACAAACAACATAAATGGTAGAAGAAAGGAGGAAGGTGATGACCATCATGATAACATTAACACGTTTGGGTCTCTCATGGCAAAGAATTCCATTTTTAGCAACTGCGGAATACATGTGAATTATGAATACTATCCATGACATGAATACCAAGTGAATTCTACCTTATTATTTAGCATGAGCCTCTTTTAGGAAATTTAAACAGAGAAAGAAATAATAGAAGTAATAATTAACATGGATTTTCCATCGTATTAACCAAGGGGCCCACCTCTGTAAATTTTTGTTGCCTAAAATAGAGAGAACATTATATATATATATATATATATGAGAATTCCTCAATACATGAATGTATCGATACATGACAAAATAAGTGCATTGAAAAGTGTGAAAGTTGTCTTCTTGACTTGGAAGTTAACTTGATATCAGTGTTCTAAATGGCGTCCGCCTGGACCGCCTAGGCGGCGCCTAGGCGGTAGGCGGTCCCTCTCCGCACCGCTTTTCTGTAGGCAGTGGAGTAGGCGGCCAACGGGGGTTAGCGGCATAGGCGGAGGTCATGCAGCGTAGGCGGGCGCCTAGGCGGAGAAATACTTTACAAAATATTTTGGCCAAAAAGATTTTTAAAACATTATGGGCCTATGGTTCACTTTTACAAAACTAAAACTTTATAAATCTTTGTTCTACAACTTAGTTATGCATGGAACACCCTTAAAATATGCATATTATGCAAAAAAAACAGTGGTAAAATAGTAAAAAATGTTCAAAATGTATCGACCGTCTAGGCGGCCTAGGCGGTAGGCGGACTCTCTCCGCCGCGCACCCGCCTACCGCCATTTATAACCTTGCTTGATATAGCAGGTCATATTAACCTGGTAATTTACTTTAAAATCTCTCCTAGAATACTGTAATTTGGTTGTCATTGAACATTCAATATTTTCATTCCCGACATATGACTTAATATAGGGACTTCATTGAAAAAATTAAAGTACACAATGACCTACAATAGCAAATTTACCAACCGGTCAAAAGGAGAACATTGCATTAAATGATATTCCCTACTCTAATCATATTACAAGAAAGCCCTTTTAATAAGAACCATTGGATCAAAAATGAATGGTCCATATTTGTCATGTACCGATACAATAAAATGGCATTTTGTATTGTAGAAGACCCCATATATATATATATATATATATATATATATATATATATATTTTTTTTTTTTTTTTTTTTTTTTTTTTTTTTTTTTTTTTACCCCATATATATATATATATATATATATATATATATATATATGGGTTTAAAAGTCAAGTGGGTCAACTTGATATAATAGAAATAAGAGAAGAACGAACCACATATTCACTGTTTCCATGTCTAAGCTTAAAAAGGTCAACTTGACCCACATGCTATTTTAACATTAGACCAACCAACCTAACCCAACAAAGAAATTTCAAAGCACGCAGCCAGGCACAGCCGGCTGCGGCCCAAACCAACCTGACCCACGTGTCTATTTAAACATAAGGCCAACCAGCCCAACCCAACCTAACCAACAATTTTAAATTTTGAAATTTCAAAGCACCCAGCAGGGCCAAATCCAACCAAACCTAGTACAAGTTTCTACCTAGTTACCCAATACCAAATTAGGGTCTCTTTTCCCCATTCCAACTTTCTTCGTGGGGTTACATCTACTAATGGAAACAAAGGGAACATGGTCACCCTCGAAATCATCAAACATCAACAAACAATGACAAATGGTCAAGTGACTGGTGACCAGCAAGCACGCCAAGCAGGTATATATTAGTTTTATATTCTTCTTCATCTAGTCTTTCCAATTACTGTTTTGGTCCAAAGGAGTCGTTCTGCTGAAGATAAGTATGATTCAGCTTGGATTCGACGATGATTTGTGTCCATCTGTTTCCGACCTGGTTCTAGCTTATTTGAAATTATCGGATTCTTACTACATACAGGGACGGACTGCCTTGAGTCGTGCATGCAACATAGTTCTCAAACCAGGCCAAAAAAAAAAAGTTAGATCTAATTTTGTTATATCTTAACCAGACCTGATAATCATTTAGGTGCAATTTTTGAACCCAACAAAGGCTTCTTCTTTTTGCTAACAGGAAAAATAAATTATCTGACTATGGAATATCATGACCGACTTTTTTATCCACCAATTACATTTCAACTCTTGATATATACAACTCTTTAAGGGAATGTCATTCCCTCATACTTTGGCTTAATGTGTCATATAGATGAATGCAATTTTCTAACAAGGAATTGTATCATCTTACCTCTTAGTCTAGATCGACTAAGAGTAACGGAACTTGGAGGGTGGTCCTTTTTGCATGAACTTAAAAAGCATAAGAAAAAGGTACTTCTACCAACCCGCCAACTGGACATTTAGGTTTTCTCGCATGTCCCTCTTCTGCACATACCTAACTTTGTCATGAACTAGGCAACATTATAGAGAATTGACGTTAAGTTGATAGCTATTCACTATAACTATTAATTCTTCGTGGAGCTTCCTTGTGATCTATAGCCAACCCCATTTTGATAGGAAAAGTCTTGGATGATTAATGATGATATATACGACTCTCTCCTAGTACTCTATGAGTCTATAGTCGATCCCATTTTGACGGGAGAAGTCTTGGATGATTGATGATAATATATGACTCTCATAATATATATCGCCAAAACAAAGGTAAAAACTTGAGAAGTGGCATTATATACACCACTAAAACTTGTGCTTTATATTATCCTGCATCTCTCCCTAGAATTGTTAGAAATAAGGAGCAGAATTATATGTAAGACTGTAGAAAGATTTGCTTTCCAAATAAAACATTTCAACTAGAAAAAAAGCGAATTTCTTAAATATTCAAAATGTTGCAAATTGATGTGATAGACATTTTGTGCATGATGCAATTTCTTACCCCGCTCCTGTGTTAGTTTTATTTCGTAAAATTACATATCCCTCTTTATAAGTCATTTTCTTACACCTAGTCACAATATTAGGTTGTGTTAAGAGACATTGCAACCATGTGAAGAACACAAAAATGAGTAGGAACCTGGAAGGCACTTAGGTGCAAGGACAATCTCATGTTTTAGCCTACTGGAATAGTTACAGTGGTGAGGGCCTTATATCATTATATCATTAGATAGAGTGACCAGGCATCTGTATCAAATTAGTTAACCATGGGTGTAACATTAGCGTATTGAGTTATTGCTAAGTTTTGACTACTTTTGGTTTAGCCATCTTTAACGAGTATAAAGTCAAAACATGAAATAATACATACATGTCAAAATGGGAAGAATAACTTAGTGTGTTGATGATATATCAACAGACAGTTGTAAAAACTATAAATGCTTTCATGGAGCTAGCTTATATTCCATAGCAAACCCATACTGGTGAAAAAAGACTTGGATAATGAGAGATAGGTCTGATATATCCTTCGCTGCAAATGGAAAACGAAATTTATTAATACCACCTCCAAATCCGGTCATTGCCTCCATGTCGCCAAGACGCAAACTGGAGGTGGCTCACCATGCCATCGCATGAAAGATCCATGGACATCTTCAGGTAAGATCTTCTCCCCCTTCCCCTCTCTTCTCTTTCTTTTATTTATTTCTAGCTTCTCTAGGTGCTTATCGCCCTTGTTTCAATCTGTTTTGGACTAGACTGGATGGTATTGGCAGAAATCTTAAACTTAAACCTAAAAGTGATAATGAGCAAAACCAACTCATACTAGTTTTCTTTCACAGCACATTTTGGCTCAAATCTTGAACCTGAAACTGATAATGAGCAAATCAAACTCATACTGATTTTCATAGCGTGTTTCTGATTGGTTATGTTTGAGCCTAACCTAATGCTCTTAACTGTTTAGGGAATTGATTCAGCAGCAGCCTCATAAGAATTTTATATTGTTAGTAGGCGAGTACTACCCATGGGCCAAAGTAGATCTGCCCCTGATCTTACCTAAAACCTTAAATAATATCAGAGTCGCTGAAACCATCAGTTCCTTCTTTAGGACACTCTGGTTTGTGTCTCACATCCGGTCAAGTACAAAGTAGGTTGGTAGAGTTACCCGGAAAGTGACGGATCCATATATGAGTTTCACAAAAGACCTAGTACAATTTCTTTTGGATCAAAGTGGGTTCTATTACATTTATTGGGTTACAGTGTATATCCCATTACTTCAAAGTCAGCATCTCATTAAAGCGAGGTATCTTATTACTCAAATTTAACTCCTCCCGACACAAACGTCTACTTACATACTACCGAAAACACATGACAAGGAAGTTCCAACTTTTAGATCCCAAAGGCCTTAGAATTCACGCTAGACGAATCAATGTAAGGTAAATGTGACCCACCAACATACCCTATTACCCAAATAATTATTCTTCCATCCGCCACCGCTGGACTTCCTCGAATCCATGGGCAGGTTGAGAAAAGCGGCATATTATCTACTTATCACCTAACCACGTGTGCATACCCCTACTTAAGATGGACATGTTTCGATAATTCTAAGCGCCCGTGAAATTTATATGACATAATTATTCTTAGAAAAAATGTGTAACAAAAAGTCCTAACTTGTATAGCCAATAGCCTTAGACCATCTCCAATGGGGGTTTCTATCTAACCTATTTCTATGGAAGAAATCCACTTTAGAAAAAACTTCTCCCAATGGTAGTTTCTATCACCATTTCTATCCTAGCTGGCAATGATGTAGGATGGAAACTTTCTAGGAGGGTTTCTACATGTAGAAACTCTCATAGAAATTCTCCTATCTCTCATGACAATTATTATTGGGCCCACACCATTAAATTGGTCCTTTTACTATGTGACACATAGGATAGAAATGAAGAACCATTGGAGAGCATTTTTGTTTGTCTACAATTTCTATGTAGAAAGTCTTCCAACTAGTATAGAAATCTCCTTAAAGTACAATGCCAAGTAGGATAAGAACTCAATTTTAGAAATCACCATTGGAGATGGTCTTATAATCAACACAACAAAACTACAGTACCATAAAAAAAAAAATCCTACTTTGTGATGTACTCTATATCCATTAATGTATTATACCCATGAGATAAAAATCACAGATTTCATGAATTAAAAAAAAACACAGATTTCATTAGGCGTGAAATTACCACTGGGGAAAGAGAACCTGTGATCGAAACCAGGGCTCGCGACGGAAAACTATTGAACAAATCCCGGCCGGTTCACCGAGCCGCCGCTCGAACCGGTGGTGATCATTCCGACGGAGGGGTTTGCACGGACTGGGCTGGAGTTGACGGTGAAGGGGGCAGCGAGCGGGGACAGAGCCGACGGCACTTGGCGGCGGCGGAGGAGGTGGCGGACTAAGGCTTCCGCCGGCGGAGAAAGCCATTGGTGGGGTTTTGGGAGAGGGAGGAGAAAAAATAAGGGTTTTTTTTTAAGGGCTGTTTGGATTGGTTTAACTGTCAGGTGTGAAAACTCTTTGATCATCCCAAGTGAATTGGATGATGTTTGACATTGTTTAAAATAACTTTTATATACGTGTGGCTTTTTTTTTTTTTTTTTGTCAGCGAGAAGAGGTAAAATCTTTTTGGCTAGACGAACGATCTCGAAATCGAACCGTGAAAGAAATGTGAACAGTGGATTC
This sequence comes from Iris pallida, assembly GCA_029216955.1. Taxonomy (NCBI): domain Eukaryota; kingdom Viridiplantae; phylum Streptophyta; class Magnoliopsida; order Asparagales; family Iridaceae; genus Iris; species Iris pallida. Next base: position 24,999,516 of record JANAVB010002395.1, read on the forward strand.
AAATGACATACAACGAAGCCTGTACAAAATCTTGTGCGTATGTCAGGCATATCAAACAAAAAAAAACCTATTATATTTCTTGTCTAATTGTTAGTTGCTTTCTTTTTAAAAAAAAATTATCTCCTATTATAGGACATTCAAGTCTTTTATCATGAATTCTACATTATAGGCACAGAAGTGAATAGTGAATAGTATATATAGATGTATAATGTATTAGTATTTAGGAACAAGGAAGAAAGAAAAGTTAGCGATAGCTGTAGAAATCCCAGGGCCATAACAAAATTCCCCATCTAATAAAAGCATTAATAATATTATTATAATAACTTGTTGATTTTTATTTTATTATAAAAAGAAGTGACAATTGTTACAATTGGAATTCCGGTGGAAACCTTACTTTTCAGTTTTCAGGAGCGGATTGATTGACTGTGTAATCATAAATCCTTGCACCATCCGAACATCATAATTGATTTAAGGCCTCGTTTGGTTACCGGATTTTGAGCTTGGAAAAGAAAAGTGATTCATTTCCTATGTTTGGGAGCCAAAGAAAAGTTGTTGAAAAGGAAAAATGATTCCCAAGAGGTAGAAAAATAGGGGGGAAAGTGGTTCCTCCCATTTATCTAAGGAATCACTTTTCCTCCAACTTTCCCGCATTTATTACAAAAAGTTTTGACCAAAATATCCATGTTCATAATATTATTTACCATTTTTATCCATAATATCTTTTAGACAAAAATATTTCTAAGTAATAATTATTTTTATTAGCACGAGGGTATTTTTGAAAAATTGACTTGATTTTGTTTCCTTTCCTTACAAATACCAAATACTATAATGGAAAGTAAAGATATATTCCGGCTATAATTCCGATCTTTCCAAATACCGGAAAGAAAAGTTTATAGGAATTATAATTTCCTAAAGGAAAGGAAATACCAAGGAATCAGTTTCCTTTTCTTTCCATTCCGCGAACCAAACGAGGCCTAAATGCTACAAACAAAATATTGCTGCAGTCCAGTAATCCATCAAACCAATCAAAGAGCTATGGTATATTAAGGTAACTAGTATGTCATCCGTGCGATGCACGGTTTGTATATTTAATACTGTTTTATTTTAAAAATAAATAAGTGAATGTTCTTGATATTTATATAACATTTGAAATTAAAACAAAAGTTAGAATAAACTCAATTTTGAATTACATAAAAGATAACATTATATTAATATGATTATGAACGAATTAAATTTTAACAACGTAAGTATCATTAGTACTATTTGTGTAATTCACAAAATATCTTGGACCAAAATATATTAATATGATTATGAACGAATTATAACAATATATACCTCAAAGTAAATAAAATTATACGATAAAGTCTATTTTGATGACATAAAAGATAACATTTGTCTTTATTACAAATTCTGAAATACTTCCTTATACACAACATTTGTTGTTGAATTACATTGATCTCTATCTTCACTGCATATTAAAATCTTCAATCCTTTCTTACTTGTTACCCTTGAAACCGCAACATATAACTGTCCATGACTAAAAACGGGATTCTTCAAGAAAAGTCCAACATGAGAAAGTGATTGACCTTGACTTTTGTTTATTGTCATTGCATAAGAAACAATCAATGGATATTGCCTTCTTTGAAATTTGAAAGGCAATCTTGGATCAGAAGGTGTCAATGACATTCTTGGAATCAAAACTTTATTACTAGCATTGTCTCCACAAAGAATCTTTGCTTCAAGAACACGATTGCCTAATTTTGTAATCAGCAATCTAGTACCATTACATAGCCCAGCTGAATGATCTATATTTCTTAATAACATTACTGGGGTACCAACTTTCAATTTTAACTCGTGATTCGGTACACCTGAACATTTAATACTATTCAAGAACTCTGGAGTGTGAACATCTGATAATAAGTCAACATTGGCATCTGACTTGGATGGACTATCAGAACTTAAATATGTGCTTGCGTTACCAGAATTCAATGAGATCATGTACTCATTTACAGACTCGACAACATCAAGAGTTGGCGCTAATATAGCTCTATCCTTCAAGAAATCTGGATCGATGACGAAATTCGCAAAAGAAGGATATGTGCTCTCAACAATTGTTTGCAGTGGATCATTTGCATTACTAAGTAAAACATCACTTGGAATATCGATACTTGCACAACCATCATTATGTCCTCCAAGTGTTCCATCTCCTATACTTGCAATCCATTCAGAAAACTGTTTGAGCTCTTCACTTTCAGATGTTATGCTACAACCTTGAAGTCTCATATTTTTTGTCAACCTCAAAACTTTGCAGTTTTGCCAAATATAAGAAGAATTTATAGTTGCATGAACTATATCTTGTCTGCTACCTTTCGGAATTACAGGCAATATTTGACGAAAATCTCCTCCGAAGACAATTGTTTTTCCTTCAAATGGTGTCTCAGAACTGAGTGGATTGCTAAATTGCATTATATCTCTAAGCGATCTATCCAACGCTTCAAAGCAATATCGGTGCATCATTGGCGCTTCATCCCAAATTATAAGTTTGCACCTAACAATTAGTTCTGCAAGTTGACTTCCTTATTTGATATTGCATGTTGAGTCCTCATTTACATTTATTGGAATAGCAAACCTTGAATGAGTTGTTCTTCCACCAGGCAACAGAAGTGATGCTATCCCACTTGAAGCCACATTTAGAACAATTTCTCCCTTAGATCTCAAGCATGCAGATAATGTTTTCCAAATGAACGTTTTTCCAGTACCGTCATATCCGTATAAAAAGAAAACACCACCATTTGTAGAATTAACAGCATCCATTATTATGTCGTAAATATATTGTTGTTCATCATTCAAGCGAGCAAGTAGGTGTACGTGTTCTTCTGCTAGAGCCGCTCTATCATAATTTAATTCATCATGCACCAATCTATTTGTAGTATTTGATAAGGAGTCCATGTTTGAAAATGGCATTGATGGAAATTCTCGCAAACTTCTACCACAATTCCTCAATAACTTTTCAATCTCAACCAAAGCGTGATTTTGAATGTCATCCTCACTCATAAGCAAATCTAGAATTAAAGAGAGAGAATATGTTATAATTAATTTTAAAGCTATATTAACGATCAAATAATATGCAAAACATAAATTAAACTTAAAAATAGGAAATAAAATATTTTACCTTGGTCGTGCAACGCAATTCGTTGATTATATAAAACATCATCCGATAAGTATGTCCAACACTTATTCCAAAGTAATTCAGGCCGACTTATAGAGCCAGATGACAATAATATCACAAATAAATTTCTCAAAGAATATGCAGATGCCCAATAACTTGCCTCAATAATACCATCGATATACTCATCATCATCCTCCAATAATCCTAAGACATAGCAAGCTTCACGATATGACTCGTAATGAATACCATTGACTTTCTTAATATCATCATAGCATTTAGGTCCACGGACGATATTGAGAAGACATCTTAAATGGTACATCTCACCGCAACTAGGTGGAACATAAAAAATTCGACCTAATGAGAAATATTTTTTCTCGGAGTCCACTCTCTAGTCTTCTGTTTCCAAATAATTTTTTGTGTAAATTCTGCATATGTGAGATTTTTTGCCTCTGGATATCTCTTGTTCGCTTCAAACCAAGCTAAGAACATGCTTTCATTCACACTGGCACGATCAATAATGGTATCAATAGCATCTGCGTCTGAGAAAATAATAGGCTGCTCGTCGGGTAAGTGAAAGCTAAGTCGCTCAACATGAGGGTTCTTATATTGGATCTCAAAACCAAACAATCTCCATGCTGCCTCACAAGCAGAAATGTATCTACAATCGTAATACATGTTAATTTCATCAATTGGTTTTTTGGGTTCCTCATTGTCTGTAGTTCTATAGAAGGATGCAATTACATGATCATGTCCTTTATTCACATACTTGAACAAATATTTTATAGATCGAGACTGATTGCACCATTCAACATTCATATGACCTCCATACTTCAACAATAGATAACGATTATGAGGCACTACAAATCGATTATCTAGTTCAACACCATTCTTTAAAACCGTTCTTCCATCATCTTTGCGTCTATATAATGGATATCCGTCTTCATCAACCAAAGTATTATCAACAAATTTTTTCGGAAAATGCTTTGAGCAACGACCATCTGACATACATGGTGAATTCTTTCTTGCAGTACCACAAGGTCCATGTATCATAAAATCTCGCACTGCATTGTAATAGGTAGGATCTGATTTTTGATCAGGAATTTTTGCTGAGATTATCTGATCAATATATTTACCCGATGGAAACTTATCTTCTTTGGCTAGGAACAATAAAATATGAGCATGCGGCAACCCACGTTTTTGAAATTCGACCGTATATATAACTAAAAAACAATAGAAAACAAATAAATATTAAATTTATTAATAAAATACATGATTAAGTACAAAAATATGGCAAAATCGTTACCAGCTCTAACTGTTCCAAATATTTTATTATGCTTCAGATCTTTGATCAGCCCATCCAATTTCACCTTGAAAATCCTACATAATATATCTGGTCGATCTTCAGGATGAAGACCATTTTTTTTCAACATATCGAAGTATTTCAGGCCATTTGGGGTTGCATGTAAATGTTATAAACAAATCCGGGTAACCAACCCATCTGTATATTGCCATTGCATCTTGATAATTTTGAATCATGTACCGAGCACCTCCTGTAAAAGAAGATGGTAGAATGACTCTTTTTCCTTGAGTAGTCGGATCTGTTTCACCTCGTAATAATGCATCTGTAAGACCTTTATACATCTCACACCGTAATTGTTTCTGATGCGTTCGAATAAATTTTAATCTTGCAGATTCAACCATTATATAAGCATCAACCAAAAATTGTTGCATAAGTCTTTTAGTAGAAAATATGATAGAAGGCTCATTATCTCTTTCATGCCGTCTATAAGCGAACCATTCTCTAATACTTACTCTCCTTCTTCCACCATTACCTCTGTCACGCCCCAGTTCCAAAATATATAGGAACCTGAGCGTGACCATGCCAGCTAATACGATCTAGGGTAAGCTCCCAATTTAATGGACTTAACCCTGGACGTACTCCGCTGTAAGGGGGGGTAACTAAGAGTAACTGATCATCTACATCTCAATCCACAGTAATGAAATGAACACCAAGAATGAACATAATATACTAAAGTTGGCCACCCAGTAATATACATGTTCGAACAAGCTCGAGAAGGAATAAGCTCGGTAATAGTAGGCTACATAGCAGTATGAAGCAAATATAGGTGAGGATATAAGCTGGAAAGAATAAATGGAATATGCCAGAACACAATATAAATATATACCTGAGACCTCGGTGCATCATGCAGCACCTGCCAGCTACTCTGTACTAACCGCTCAGCGAATACCTGGAGAGATCACCAGGTCCTCAGAGGGACGTAACAAGATACAAAGATACATGCCATAATGTAAACTGAATATAATGATCAACCTGAGTCACAACGTGGTCCAATATCCAGTCATCAATCAGCAACCATAACTCTGACCACACTTGGTCAAAGGATGGTATACCAGTCCATGATAAGATATTGTCCCATAGCAGTCCGACATGGGTATACAAACTAACCAGTCTATGTGGATGCATGTTGAAGACAACTTTGGAACGTATGGGTAGGTGAATAATAATATCGTCGAAGCACGGGCCGACGTCGGATCACGAGCCGAAGGATTTGCGTCGGAACACGGGCCGAGCGTCGGATCACGAGCCGATTAGCACAATACTAGCGTCCTCCCAACCGAACCTAGCGCGCAGCTAGTGGCCGCTGCCGGAGATGTTCCTACTAGTAAGGGCCCACGCCCATAGCCGGGTCCCCGATGAGGCTAACATAAAATAATATAACTGTTTGTCCCATACGCCTGCTGGTTGTCTTCCCCGTCCCAGGAAATGTACAAGTCGTATCCACGACTCAGACAATCCATATCTCAATGCGAGTCTCTAATCTAGACACCATCTAACTCTATATGTACCGTCACATGAACTGCTCGTACCGATGATCAGTCGAATGCGGAAGTTCGTGCCAACACAATGACTCTCACTCAAGGTGCCGTGAAATGTCTCGTGTCAAGTCATGAAGTTATCCGGGATAACTTCGCCATGTCGGGTATGTCTACTAACTCTAAGTTATACACGCACGCACCCATAACATCGATGTCATCATCGGTAACACCCAAGTCATCCTGGGATACACACTACCGGTGTCATCAACTAACAGCACAAGGATAGATACGAATAAGGTAAACAGTACAAGTATGGCAAGGTATCTTGCCTGGGGTAAAGCAGTAGGCCGATGATGTCCTGCAGACAAATCACCAAGTCCAAGAAAGGTAGCAACATAGGAGTCTCCACGAACGTCGTCAGATGCTGAAAAAAACATTACCAACGTTTCCAGAATAAGTAAAATAGCTAGAATATACCATCCATAAGTCCAATTCTGGACACAGGGGAAAAATGGTAATTCGGATCAAGATGCGATCCACCGTTGGACCCACCTTGCACCGAAAAACGTGTCAAGATCAAGGTCATCAAAATATGGCAAACTATATGTCCACGAGTCCAGAATGACGATACGAACCCAACGGTATGTCCAGAAGTGGATTCCGGTGAGCCGATCTCAAAGTGGTCTGTTGACCCGGACAGTGGAATCTGATTTGCACGGAAATGCGTGTCGGAGTCCAAGCCCACTAAATCTAGCAAAGTATATGTCAACGAGTCCAGAATGACCATACAAACCCAACGGTATGTCCAGAAGTGGATTCCGTTGAGCCGATCTCGAAATGACCCGTTGACTCGGACAGTGGGACCCACATTGCACCGAAATGCGTGCCAGGGCCCACGTCATCTAAATCAAGCAAATTTTATATGAATTTGTGCCAGAACGACGCCACGAGTCTACTGGTGGTGTCAGATTTGGAATCCGGAGTCCCGGGTTCAAAATTAGAATTTAATAAGTTGAAAATTATGAATTCGGACGGCCAACTTTGGCGTCGAATTCAACCAATCAAACAAGCTCACAATGAAACGAAACTTAAGGAATATGAAGAGGGTTATACCAGCTGTGCACAGGAACTGGTGGCGTGCCGAACGGAGCTGCGATGGCGGATATACGAGCCGACCAAGTTGGCTTCACAAAACTGTCCAAAATTTATACAATTTAAATGGTCAACTTGGTGGCCGATTTTGACATATCAAATGGAAGAATTAACGGCTGAAACTTTAGGGGGAGGTAGAGCTATATACCGAAATTGTAACGGAGGAAGGAGTACGGCGATCCAACGGTTGGATTGCCCAGAAATCACGTACGAAGTTGCTGCCTTGAGACGTGCATTCTGACTTGATAATTCGCGCGCTTCGACGGGATCCCGCCTACGAAGTCGGAATCGACTGCTCCAAGGGTGCTGCGGCCGGGGCGACTTCCACGTGGAGGCATGCACGGGCGGTGCGCGGCCACTGCGCGGCAGAGGGCGGCCGGTGGTGGCCGTCGGTGAGTGCGACGGCACTGCGAACGAAGCACAGCGGCCGCGGCAGCGCTGCACTGCAGCGCGCAGCAGTGCTCGCGGGCTGCTGCCGGGCCTGGCGGCGAGGGGCAGCGCCGCCCTGGGTTCGCTGGCGGGGGAAGGTCGACGGTGACCGACCTGGTGCACGCGGTGGCGCGGCAAACGTGCGACGGTTGCAGCAGCTTGCTGGGAGAGGACGAGGTGGAGATGAAGAGGATGATGAAGACGAAGGTGATGAAGGATGGTGATAGTGTGGGTGATGGTGGTGGTGCCCATGGTGGTGGTGGTGCTTGATGGTGGTGGTAGGGATGATGGTGATGGTGGTGTGGAGGAGGAGGAGAGGAGATGAAGAAGAAGAAGAGGAGAATGGTGGAGGTGGTGTTCATGATGATGAAGAGGGTGGGATGGCTGTAGAGAGAGGGAGGGGTGCTCTCTTGGTCGGGTGAGGAGAGAGAGGGTGAAGTGAGAGGGGGCATGGGTTCGGCTGTACGTAGGGAGAGGGGTGAGGGAGTGTGATATATGCATATATATATATATATATATATATATATATATATATATATATATTATAAAGAGAGAAAGAAAGTCTTTTAGAAGGAGAAAGAGAGAGAAGTTAAGGGAGAGAGAGAATTTATGTACATAATAGGTGAAAGAGAGAGGAGGTACTGGTGAAGGGTGGGGTGTTTGTGTGGTCGGCCACATGGCAATAGATGGGTTTATTTTGAATAGAAAGTAGGAGAGAGGGTGGAGTGTTGTAATGTGATTGGCCACATGGGAGAGAGGGTTTCTTTGAATAAAGAGTAGGAGTATGGGAGGAGTGTTGTAATGTGATGATGGGATATGGTGTTTGGTGTTTGCTTGAGTTGAGTCCAAATATGTCGGGTTGGGTTACAAGTTGGTCTCATGGAATTAAATGACTCAAATTAGTCATTTATAAACAAGGATAAATAAATAGCATACGGAGACCCAATTGGATGGGACACATGCGGGATGTGTAGTAGGCTCAAAATGGCCCGTGTCCATATCTTGGGTCGACAAATTTGGGTTGGAATTGTGTCTCAAAATCAAGTTGGAAGTAAATATGACTCCGTGGGGTAAATCGAGATTGGTTCAAATGTCAGAAAAGTTGTGCAATAAAAATGAAGCACAAGATGGTGTGTCTAAGTGGGACATGTAGGTCATGGGCGAAGAGTGTCTCGAGTACATCATCTATGACAAGTTGGTTTAGGGAAAATGGCTAGTCTTGTGCTCCCAATTTGAAAGTCACGGTAATGTGTCGATAATGATCAAAAATAAAAGTGGAAATTTAATAAAATGATAAAATGGCCGAAATTGACCCGAAAGTTCTGCGATGCAAATAGAGCACAAGGGAACAAGTTTGAGTAGGACATGATATATCAACATGAAGATAAACTCGTCTAGATCAAAACTCATGAAGGGCGTTTCGAGATACGAACATCTCTTGCGCTCCAAAAATCAAAGTCACGAAGAGGTACATTTAATAATAAAATAATTATAATTAAGATATCTATTGAAAATAAATACTTTAATAAAATTTAAAATAATCCCTAAAATCCAGAGAGCTTACAACCTACCCACCTTATAGAATTTCGTCCTCGAAATTACAATAAGACATGGGTATAAGAAGGATAGATAATCAAATCTTACTGGAGTCAGGTACGACTAGTTCCAACCAGAAAATCATAGTCGTGATCTACTAGTAAGGGTTTGGAAAGGAAACTGGGATTACAGTCTGCAATAATCTCAGGTACTATTAGGGTACTATTGGTCAAGATTTCAATATGTTAGAAGGAATTGACTCGGTTGAACGTAACCAAAGCAAGGGGCATAAAGGGATTTGTAAACAAGTTCAAGTGAATCACGAACAAGAAAGTTGCAGTTAATGATACGGAGAGTTTCGAAAAGCTCTAGAAGAGGTTTTCCACAAGAATATGGTACGACTAAGTGGATGCTTGATCAAAAATTTGGGAGGAATGATGTCTTAGGATAAGATGATCGTTTGGCAGAAGAGAGATGAGATCCGAGTTTTAGATTTGAGGCCAAGGCGTGGAGAAGGAAGAATACGATCTTCTTAATCGTAATTGGAATGATAAGCTGGCTAAATCACGCAACCGCGATTTACAAGCTTAGAAATAGGAAGAGAAGGAATATGGGTGCATCTCAAACAAATATGGTAAGTCACCTAAAATAATCTAAAAATCAAGCAGGCTGAGATAATTACACACCAATTCATACTATGATTCAGCCTATCTATCAGGTCCCTAAGATAACATATGATCTATCAAGTACGGCTAGTCACTTATTCCATAATCCAACTCATAATATTTCGAAAGTCCTTGATATCATCAATTTTCTATTATCACTCTCCATTCTACGGCCTTTTTCTTTCATTTGAAACTTCCGCTAACACAATATCAAGATGCTCATAATGTAATATGCTCATGCCTTCATACGTCTTTAATTCTTGAAACTTTAATTCCTAATTTATCCTCTTTACAATATCTCAATCCTCGAGAAATTTGTCATTCACTGTGTACTTATTCAGCTCTAGATTCTATGTCTCAACTATCTAGGACTACTCTACCTCTCTATCTTGAAATCTTTCATTCTCATCTCATGCCATAATCTCGTTTAAGTGCTAAAACCTTCCATGTCAATATCCTCATTTTTTATTAACATTTTTTTTTCACTTTCCTGTATCATAAATCTATATCGTCTGGTTCCTCGAGATAATCTTCTTGTCATTTACCTGGATCTCAACTTCAAGATCTTGCTTAAGAGTATAGTTCTCTCTGTAATCATCGTTATGTTATCTTAGATAATCATGACCATATACCTCATCATGATAACTTTTTTCTGAAGTTTCTATCTTATTCCTCTTCATTTATTCAGACCAACATATTGTTCCTTATAAATTTCTCTTCTTGTATACCCACTTCTTATCCTCATACTAACACAATGTCAAGATGCAACTCCTCAAGGGTCTCTAACTAACTTGCATCCATAAGGGGTTTACCAGCCCACCTTAAGGTATAGTTCTAACTCTATTCCTAGATTCTTGGCTACGATTAATCCTCGAAGGTCCTGATCAAATCTTAAACTTAATCAATCCTGACAATCCACGCTATACTTCTATAAGCCTTAAGTCCTATCCAATAACAACCCTACCAATGTTCTACCCTATCTATCCATAAACAATTTTTACGTTCCTCACAAGCATGCCTAGCTATCTGCTAACAAAATCTGAGACCGGTCTAATAAGTACTTATCTCCAATACATCTATCATAGCCTAGCTGTATTGACTATTCTTCTAGTCTCTATCTCTTAATAGTTCATTCCAGGTTGACTCAGTCAATATAGAAATCGTTGACTAGTTCAACTTAATCGTACACATCTTCCATGATCACATTTTTTTTGATACATAATCTTCCTAGGATAGCTCCTCAATATCCAAGTAATCTTCTCTCCCCTTATATCATTATCCTTGATTTTCATATCCTCTATGTTAAAATTTCTCAAATTTATTACAACTCTCAAATCTTATATCCGATCATGATCACCATGTTTCATCAATTTGCTCATCCTGATGGTTCCTCGAACTTTAATCGCTATCATCCCCCGAAACTTCAAGTTGTCTTTCTTCAAGTCCAATCCTTGTGATCCAAGGAAATATATTTTTCCTCCATAGTAAACCTGTATGGGTTTATCATAACCCTCTCCAGAACTCTATCTGACCCAAGCATAGGGTGATATAGTTTAGCCTAACAGTCATCATGTCTCCTGTTTTGGTTATACACGGCACTATTCTCTATTCCTCATCCTATCTTAGTGAGGCGTCTTTACAGTCTATCCACCTTATCTAATCACCTAGTCCTATCAAGCAGGTGTTACTACATCCTTCCAAGTTAACTTCCTAGCTCAAAGTGACAATTCACATGAAGTTGTCAAATCACTAATATGCGACTATGCAATCATCAAACCAAGGAGATTTTCCTATAAATATTTAACCCTCGACAAAATGGTCATTCTCATCCTCTCTGTCTATCTAGTAAAGACATCCAACCCTCTATATACCCCAAATAATTACCCCCAAGATATTCTATCTACCATAGTCACAATCAATAATAGGATATCGACGAAGCGATCGTCAACACAAGTGTTCGTCCTTCCGAGAGAGGAAAAGACGAGAATTCATAAATATTATTTCAAGAACGGTATGATTGAGTACAATTAAGAAATTTCAAAGGCGATAATAGAAGTCAATGGAATTTTTTTTTTTAAAAGCAGTGTGGATTGAGATTCTAATATATATCCTACACAGGCTCGTCCGGTACAATAACGTAACCGAAACGATTTATCTCGACCTGCATGGGCCCCCACTAAAACATGTCACGCCCCAGTTCCAAAATATATAGGAACCTGAGCGTGACCATACCAGCTAATACGATCTAGGGTAAGCTCCCAATTTAATGGACTTAACCCTGGACGTACTCCGCTGTAAGGGGGGGGGTAACTAAGAGTAACTGATCATCTACATCTCAATCCACAGTAATGAAATGAACACCAAGAATGAACATAATATACTAAAGTTGGCCACCCAGTAATATACATGTTCGAACAAGCTCGAGAAGGAATAAGCTCGGTAATAGTAGGCTACATAGCAGTATGAAGCAAATATAGGTGAGGATATAAGCTGGAAAGAATAAATGGAATATGCCAGAACACAATATAAATATATACCTGAGACCTCGGTGCATCATGCAGCACCTGCCAGCTACTCTGTACTAACCGCTCAGCGAATACCTGGAGAGATCACCAGGTCCTCAGAGGGACGTAACAAGATACAAAGATACATGCCATAATGTAAACTGAATATAATGATCAACCTGAGTCACAACGTGGTCCAATATCCAGTCATCAATCAGCAACCATAACTCTGACCACACTTGGTCAAAGGATGGTATACCAGTCCATGATAAGATATTGTCCCATAGCAGTCCGACATGGGTATACAAACTAACCAGTCTATGTGGATGCATGTTGAAGACAACTTTGGAACGTATGGGTAGGTGAATAATAATATCGTCGAAGCACGGGCCGACGTCGGATCACGAGCCGAAGGATTTGCGTCGGAACACGGGCCGAGCATCAGATCACGAGCCGATTAGCACAATACTAGCGTCCTCCCAACCGAACCGAGCGCGCAGCTAGTGGCCGCTGTCGGAGATGTTCCTACTAGTAAGGGCCCACGCCCATAGCCGGGTCCCCGATGAGGCTAACATAAAATAATGTAACTGTTTGTCCCATACGCCTGCTGGTTGTCTTCCCCGTCCCAGGAAATGTACAAGTCGTATCCACGACTCAGACAATCCATATCTCAATGCGAGTCTCTAATCTAGACACCATCTAACTCTATATGTACCGTCACATGAACCGCTCGCACCGATGATCAGTCGAATGCGGAAGTTCGTGCAACACAATGACTCTCACTCAAGGTGCCGTGAAATGTCTCGTGTCAAGTCATGAAGTTATCCGGGATAACTTTGCCATGTCGGGTATGTCTACTAACTCTAAGTTATACACGCACGTACCCATAACATCGATGTCATCATCGGTAACACCCAAGTCATCCTGGGATACACACTACCGGTGTCATCAACTAACAGCACAAGGATAGATACGAATAAGGTAAACAGTACAAGTATGGCAAGGTATCTTGCCTAGGGTAAAGCAGTAGGCCGATGATGTCCTGCAGACAAATCACCAAGTCCAAGAAAGGTAGCAACATAGGAGTCTCCACGAACGTCGTCAGATGCTGAAATAAACATTACCAACGTTTCCAGAATAAGTAAAATAGCTAGAATATACCATCCATAAGTCCAATTCTGGACACAGGGGAAAAATGGTAATTCGGATCAAGATGCGATCCACCGTTGGATCTACCTTGCACCGAAAAACGTGTCAAGATCAAGGTCATCAAAATATGGCAAACTATATGTCCACGAGTCCAGAATGACGATACGAACCCAACGGTATGTCCAGAAGTGGATTCTGATGAGCCGATCTCAAAGTGGTCCGTTGACCCGGACAGTAGAATCCGATTTGCACGAAAATGCGTGCCGGAGTCCAAGCCCACTAAATCTAGCAAAGTATATGTCAACGAGTCCAGAATGACGATACGAACCCAACGGTATATCCAGAAGTGGATTCCGTTGAGCCGATCTCGAAATGACCCGTTGACTCGGACAGTGGGACCCACATTGCACCGAAATGCGTGCCAGGGCCCACGTCATCTAAATCAAGCAAATTTTATATGAATTTGTGCCAGAACGACGCCACGAGTCTACTGGTGGTGTCAGATTTGGAATCCGGAGTCCCGGGTTCAAAATTAGAATTTAATAAGTTAGAAATTACGAATTCGGACGGCCAACTTTGGCGTCGAATTCAACCAATCAAACAAGCTCACAATGAAATGAAACTTAAGGAATATGAAGAGGGTTATACCAGCTGTGCACAGGAACTGGTGGCGTGCCGAACGGAGCTGCGATGGCGGATATACGAGCCGGCCAAGTTGGCTTCACAAAACTGTCCAAAAATTATACAATTTAAACGGTCAACTTGGTGGCCGATTTTGACATATCAAATGGAAGAATTAACGGCTGAAACTTTAGGGGGAGGTAGAGCTATATACCGAAATTGTAACGGAGGAAGGAGTACGGCGATCCAACGGTTGGATTGTCCAGAAATCACGTACGAAGTTGCTGCCTTGAGACGTGCATTCTGACTTGATAATTCGTGCGCTTCGACGGGATCCCGCCTACGAAGTCGGAATCGACTGCTCCAAGGGTGCTGCGGCCGGGGCGACTTCCACGTGGAGGCATGCACGGGCGGCGCGCGGCCACTGCGCGGCAGAGGGCGGCCGGTGGTGGCCGTCGGTGAGTGCGACGGCACTGCGAACGAAGCACAGCGGCCGCGGCAGCGCTGCACTGCAGCGCGCAGCAGTGCTCGCGGGCTGCTGCCGGGCCTGGCGGCGAGGGGCAGCGCCGCCCTGGGTTCGCTGGCGGGGGAAGGTCAGCGGTGACCGACCTGGTGCACGCGGCGGCGCGGCAAACGTGCGACGGTTGCAGCAGCTTGCTGGGAGAGGACGAGGTGGAGATGAAGAGGATGATGAAGACGAAGGTGATGAAGGATGGTGATAGTGTGGGTGATGGTGGTGGTGCCCATGGTGGTGGTGGTGCTTGATGGTGGTGGTAGGGATGATGGTGATGGTGGTGTGGAGGAGGAGGAGGAGAGGAGATGAAGAAGAAGAAGAGGAGAATGGTGGAGGTGGTGTTCATGATGATGAAGAGGGTGGGATGGCTGTAGAGAGAGGGAGGGGTGCTCTCTTGGTCGGGTGAGGAGAGAGAGGGTGAAGTGAGAGGGGGCATGGGTTCGGCTGTACGTAGGGAGAGGGGTGAGGGAGTGTGATATATGCATATATATATATATATATATATTATAAAGAGAGAAAGAAAGTCTTTTAGAAGGAGAAAGAGAGAGAAGTTAAGGGAGAGAGAGAATTTATGTACATAATAGGTGAAAGAGAGAGGAGATACTGGTGAAGGGTGGGGTGTTTGTGTGGTCGGCCACATGGCAATAGATGGGTTTATTTTGAATAGAAAGTAGGAGAGAGGGTGGAGTGTTGTAATGTGATTGGCCACATGGGAGAGAGGGTTTCTTTGAATAAAGAGTAGGAGTATGGGAGGAGTGTTGTAATGTGATGATGGGATATGGTGTTTGGTGTTTGCTTGAGTTGAGTCCAAATATGTCGGGTTGGGTTACAAGTTGGTCTCATGGAATTAAATGACTCAAATTAGTCATTTATAAACAAGGATAAATAAATAGCATACGGAGACCCAATTGGATGGGACACATGCGGGATGTGTAGTAGGCTCAAAATGGCCCGTGTCCATATCTTGGGTCGACAAATTTGGGTTGGAATTGTGTCTCAAAATCAAGTTGGAAGTAAATATGACTCCGTGGGGTAAATCGAGATTGGTTCAAATGTCAGAAAAGTTGTGCAATAAAAATGAAGCACAAGATGGTGTGTCTAAGTGGGACATGTAGGTCATGGGCGAAGAGTGTCTCGAGTAGATCATCTATGACAAGTTGGTTTGGGGAAAATGGCTAGTCTTGTGCTCCCAATTTGAAAGTCACGGTAATGTGTCGATAATGATCAAAAATAAAAGTGAAAATTTAATAAAATGATAAAATGGCCAAAATTGACCCAAAAGTTCTGCGATGCAAATAGAGCACAAGGGAACAAGTTTGAGTAGGACATGATATATCAACATGAAGATAAACTCGTCTAGATCAAAACTCATGAAGGACGTTTCGAGATACGAACATCTCTTGTGCTCCAAAAATCAAAGTCACGAAGAGGTACATTTAATAATAAAATAATTATAATTAAGATATCTATTGAAAATAAATACTTTAATAAAATTTAAAATAATCCCTAAAATCCAGAGGGCTTACAACCTCTATTTGTTGATTCAGATAATTGAATGTCTTCTCTATAACCATCTTCACCGTAGGGAAAGATCAAGGGGTATTGTAATGCTAAATAAGAAGCATGTAACTCATTTATTCGTTGTAGGTTCCCAGCTTGTGTTTCAACCATAATATCTCTATCACCTAAGCAATCATCAAGATCTCCAACTATCAAAGCAGCAACCTCAGAAACTGTAGGTAAATTATACTGTCGTCCATCTCCATGTCTCCTTCCTATCAATTTCAATCGCACGCTTGAATTACCTCCTTCACACATTTTTTCGCGAGCCATTCTAAAAGACTTTACTAATACATTATTTTGATCCAACATATCCTTCAAATCACGTACAATTTCTGCATGTAAATTATTAATATTACCGTTCTTCCTGAAAATAATATTAAAAAATAAGATAACTGAATATATTAATAATCAATGATCAATATACAATTGTACATATTTGGGGAAAAAATTCGATAAATACCTAACAGCTTTCATTCTGTTTTGAATTTCATTTTATGTATCATAAATATATAGCTGTGCAAATTTTGGACTTGAACCTTCAACGGGTAATAAACTTCCTAATAGATGGTAGTTTTGTCCATGCATTCTAAAAATTGGTGGAGAAGGAATTTCCTTGATTTGGTTCCGGATCAACCTTGCCTCCCATTGAAGTGAATGAAAACATGCTGTTATATGATCTTATATTTTCTAGAAAATGTTTGCTCTTATCGCTCACACCATATAATAGATCATGTAAAACTTTAGGCGATCTCTTCATTGGTGAAATTTAAATCTTTTCTTGCATACAACATAAAGAGTACGTCGGGTTTTTGCATTTGTAGGAAGACTGAACTCTCTCGTCGTACCAAAAGTGTGCACCACAAAAGTTACATTTATAAGTTGGATTGCCAATATCCCAATAATCTATCAATAAAAAATACCAATAAAATATAAATAAATTACATAACTCATAAACTAAACTAATAAATACACACATAGACAAGAACACACACACGCACACACACAAACTTATATAGACTAATACCAATTGTAGGATTTGCATGTCCATGATCAAATTTACAATCTCCATTCGTCAATTTAACAACCACTGCAAAAGAAAAAAAGAAAGAAAAAGCAACAAAATTTTAAAAGAGCTGAAACTACTTTCCTTCTAAGAAAAATTGAAATAAATTACAAAATTTAAATATGTGAATTTGAGAAATAAATTAGGCTTACAACATACTTGAAGACTCCTCATCTGCAGTCAAATTAATCGTTGTTAAATCACTATTTTGCTGCAAATTTGAGATTGTATTTTTCGAGCAATACAGTGAACTTTGGTTCATTGAAGTAGACAAATCAACTGCTTGACTTGATCCACACACTGCATAAAATAATTCAATAAAAAACTTTGCAAACATAAATATATATGTATGTATGTATACTTTAATAGTAAATTTCAACCATACCATTCGTGATTTCACTAAAAGGATATGTAGACGTATTCAGCACATTATTAAACAATACGCTACTAGAATACAACTGTTTGCCATATGGATTTAAATCTTCTGCGAAAAAGTAAGAAAAAAGTTAGAAAAGTAATAAGAATACAATAATAATATATCACATTTTATTTGTAAAAATAGTTAATTAGGCTCTAATAAATTATTGTAACACATTTTTGAGAATAATTTTTTTTTAGGTTGGGAAAATAACTCACTCGAATGACCATCATCATTAGTTTGAAAAATTACTCTCGATGGATCAGAGTGCAGTTTTGTAAATCGCTTCGTCGAGTAGTCAAATGAATTTTTCTTCTGAGAAACAATTAACTGCGCAGGCTCACTTGACCCACATACTGCATAAAAAATCACCATTTATATATGTATATACATATATATTGTTAGATAGATATATAAAAAACATTAATCATTAAATACTTTGTAAAAAAAAAATCATATCATACCATTCGTGATGTCACCGAAAGGAGACCTAGATGATGGACAACTGGTCATGTTCGAATCGTTCCCACAAAATATATGCTGAAAATTTTTCTGGCTTGGTGGAGGCGTACATTTACCTAAATCCACATCTATATTTTCTACAAAAAATAAAGAATGATTAAGTTAAATTTAAATAAAATTTAAACGTAAAATAATAAAAATTTAATATATATATATATATATATATATATATATATATATATATATATATATATATATATATATATATATATATATTCATATTAATATTTTTTTTTTCCATAAATAAGTTTATATGTCTTCTATTGTTTTCAAATTAAATTTCTACCAATTTAAAATTATAACATACATTTTTTTTTTGTTCTAAAAAAAGATTAATTTATATAGGCAAACCTTAATTTAGCGCAAATCACATTGTACAATTAAAGAATTTTTTTTATCAGATTTAATTGAATGGTTTGGATTTTTTTCGATGAATTTGTTTGTTTGTTAATATTTCTTTTAAATTAAATCTTTAGTAATTTCGATTCAAATATGATGATTTTAACAAATATTCTTTTGTTTTTGGCTGATAGTAATCTATATATATAAACCTTAGTTTAGAATCAGGTATTAGCATCCCGCGGTTTTAGGAAACCATGGTTTTGGGGAGACCACAAAAATTCTGGTTTTAGTAGCCCACGGTTTTAGTAGACCATGGTTTTAATAGCCCACGGTTTTAGTAACCCATGGTTTTGGGGAGACCTCAGCATAGAATGGTATAGACTCACTTCATTTCTTGTTTTTTTTTCTCTTTCCATTCGTACGTTTCATCTCCCCCAAAATTGAGTTCTATTTGGTTTTTATTTGATTATATAATCTCTCAATTCATTTTTTGCTTTCTTTTTCTCTTTCCATGCTACATCTCCATCCAAAGTTCTATTTGGTTTTCTTTGATTATACGCATGGGAAATGCAATTAAAATGTTTATTTTTGGTGGATCATCATTTTATGTTCTGGATCTACGAATTTAGTTCAATTTGTGAGGGTTTTTTTTCCAATTTTTATTGTTCTCTACTTAATGAATAAATTGTGTATGTTATCGCTCTAAACATATATTTAAAGATTTACGTATTTCAACAATTTTTTTTTCATGTTTTTTAATGATTTTTTCGGATTTTTTTGTTATTGGGGAGGGGACCTGATTCCGGTATTAGAGTAGATTCATTTCTTGCTTTCTTTTTCTCTTTCCATTCCTATACTGTGGAAATGGTCCAAAGTTCTATTTTTTTTATATAATCTTTTTTTTTGTTCTGGAGATGTTGAAATACACACTTCGTGAATCATCATTTTATGTTCTGGATCTACGAATTTAGTTCAATTTGTGAGGTTTTTTTTCCTAATTTTATTGTTCTCTATTCAATGCAATTAAAAGGTTTACTTTTGGTGAATCATCATTTTATGTTCTGGATCATCGAATTTAGTTCAATTTGTGAGGTTTTTTTCCTAATTTTATTGTTCTTATTTAATGAATAAATTGCGTATGTTATTGATGTAAAATATATTTAAAGATTTAGGTATTTCAACATTTTTTTTTATTTTTCATGATTTTTTACTGATTTTGTCGGATTTTTTCCTAATTTATTTTTCATTATTTTTACACAATCATAATACAGCTATATTTATTTCGGGTTTTTTACAGTGATTCATGACACACATAGATACAAATCTCGGTTTTGTATGTTTTTCTTACTTTTTTTTGGTTCGTTTTTTTTTTTATAAAATAATGAAAAACGTTCTAGATATATATGTATTGAAAGTTTATTTAGGTAAAATTGTTTTCAGCACACAATATATAGGTAAAATTGTTTTCAGCACACTATATATATATATTATAAAATTTTTATTGATTTATATTTGCAGGTATTTGTTGCCATCAAATCTGTCAATGAACTACTTCGAAATGGTCAGCTACAACATGAAGGTATAAATCTACTCTTGTACAGTAATTTTTTTTACATTTATTTATGATTGTTAAATGGTAATTTTCAGCTAAAGAATATAGATAAGTTATCTGATATTTACAATGTATATTAGTGATTAAAATATGCTGCACTATTAGAAGTAATTAAAGTAACTTAAAAGACACCAGAAATTAGATGGAACTATTACCTCCTTTATCGTTTGTAAGTTTCGGTCGCTTGTTAAGTGTTGTACTCCTTGTCAGCTTCCTCATTCTCAATTTTTTTTCTTTGTAATAGTTCCTTCCTTGTTATATTTTTGCTGGGATTTGGAAGTGACAAAATTGAAACCCCATTCTTATGTGTGTAAGCCAAATATATAGGCATTCAATTAATGATTATTTTGTATTGGGAGGAGAAAAGATAGGAATGCCAACAGTTTTTGCTGTTATCCACACATCATTAGAACTGTATGAATTTATCCATACATCGTTTTTGTATAATTAGGCCAATATATGTAGGTTGTCAATTCATGATTATTTTGTATTGGAAAGACAAAAGTAACATTTTCCCAACATATTGTTGCTAAGCATTTTCTTTTAAAGGATCTAATGATGTATGGACAACTTAATTTTAGATTTTCAAAAAACAGCTTTAATGACGTCATGTTTAATATAAATATTCTGCAAAACCGATTTCCAATGTATACATGTTTTAAAATAAAGCACTTTTTTTGAATGTTCTAATGATGTATGGACAACTCTTATTTTAGATTTCCAAAAACAGTTGTAATGACATAATATTTAATATAAACAGTCTACAATTCCGATTTCCGAGAAAGAAATGTGAACAGTGGATTCAAATGGCATACAACGAAGCCTGTACAAAGTCTCGTGCGTATGCCAGGCATATCAAACAAAAAAAAAACCTATTATATTTATTGTCTAATTGTTAGTTGTTTTCTTTTTAAAAAAAAGTTATCTCCTATTATAGGACATTCAATTCTTTTATCATAAATTCTACATTATAGGCATAGAAGTGAATAGTGAATAGTATATATAGATGTATAATGTATTAGTACTAGTACTAGTTATAACCCGTGCCCATAGGGCATGGTTCACTTAAGGTATTCCCCCTCAAAATTTTGGACCCCCCAATTTTAAACGAACAATAATAATTATGAGGCCCCCATCAAAATATTAAATCCCAACCACTGCTGGATGTGAATTTTTTTTGGATTCCCCATAAAATCCCACTCTCAATAATGCTCATCCACAACCATTATGAGTGCAAACCCCACTCTTTGGATTCTCCATAAAACCCACTCTCAATAATGCTCATTCCCCATAAAACTCCACTCTCAATAATGCTCATCCACAACCATTATGAGTGCAAACCCCACTCTTTGGATTCTCCATAAAACCCTACAACCGTTGATTCACAAAGATTAAATCCCAACCACTCTTTATCTTGGCCATGTCAGCCCTAGGATTCAAAAACCTTTGTGTTTTGTATAATAGATTTAGGAACAAGGAAGAAAGAAAAGTTAGCGATAGCTGTAGAAATCCCAGGGCCATAACAAAATTCCCCATCTAATAAAAGCATTAATATATTATTATAATAACTTGTTGATTTTTATTTTATTATAAAAAGAAGTGACAATTGGAATTCCGGTGGAAACCTTACTTTTCAGTTTTCAGGAGCGGATTGATTGACTGTGTAATCATAAATCCTTGCACCATCCAAACATCATAATTGATTTAAATGCTACAAACAAAATATTGCTGCAGTCCAGTAATCCATCAAACCAATCAAAGAGCTATGGTATATTAAAGGTAATTTCTAAAAACACTTCACATTTTACTCTAGACTGTCCATTAGGACTGCCAACAAAATTGACAGTCCTAACATTAAGGAAGACTGTCAACTTCGTTCATAGTCTATCTTAATATTACAATCCATTAGGACTGCCAACTTCGTTCACAGTCTATCTTAATATTCAAATTCTTTATGACTGTCAACCTTTATGTTATGATTCCCAACCACATTTTACTCTAGGGCTGTCCATTAGGACTGCCAATTTTTCGCCAACAAAATTGACAGTCCTAATATTAAGGAGGACTTTCAACTTCATTCACAGTCTATCTTAATATTCAAATTCTTTAGGACTGCGAACCTTTATGTTAGAACTGCCAAGTATTAGGACTGGACTGTCCTGGAGTAAAATGTAGAGTGCCTTTAGAAATTACCTATATTAAGCACCATAAGAGAGCACCCATCTTGCCACGCTGAAAAAGAACCAAGACCTCCAAAAAATGGTTAACATTCAATAAGCAGCAAAAACTTGTGACCCTTGCACTGAGCATTATCATATTGGAAGGGTTTTTGCCAGAGCAAGCTGAACCCAGCTGCTCCTCGCTCCTGATCAAATCAAGGCAACAAGCAAGAAAATCAAAACATGGCAGCCGTACCAGTGTGCAAATACAACCCATTCAACAAGAAGTTCATACAAAGATGGGAAATTTTACACTGAATATATATGATGCAATAATAAAAAGCTTGCAGAGTCTGGTCTCATAAGAGTGATGTTAGCTATATAATACAACGTTCGGGAGAATGCTCTAGAAAGGCGTCGCATCCTACTTGGCGAATACCAGCTCCTCTGATAAGGTTCTTACATGCCAACAACTTCCTTTCTGAAGTTATGTCAAGATACGTATTTACAAAGCTAAACACTGGCAGGACCTATATCAGATGAAAGTCATATAGATTCACCAGGAAGCCACACACTCTGTGACCTTCCCCAACGCCATACCCCGACGCAAATCAGCAGAAGTATTACCAATAGAAACACCACCATGTCAATGTAGTAACCCACAACCTTATTGGATCTTGGCCTCTTCAGCACCAGAGCTGGGACCTTGGGTTTTTCAGATCCAACAATCTCATTTGTTGGTTTTGTTCTCAACATCAGCTTCGGTTCAGACGCATCGGAGATCTCAGCACGAGAAGCTTCCTCTGTGTCTGCTGCCAGAGCAATATTTCGAGAGACACTGACGGTCTCAGAATGACAACCCCTGCCTGTCTCCGTCAAGGCAAGGGGTTTAGACTCATTGGAGATATCAGAACGAGAAGCTTCATCTGTATCTCCCAAGGCAGGAGGTTCAGGCGCCTGGGAGATTGCAGAATTAGAAACTTCATCGGCCTCCGCTAAGGCAATAACATTACCTACATGATAAGTAAAAGAGACGCCAGTAAGCAAATCATTCAAGATGGCCAATTTCTCCATTTAATTTTAAGTCTCGAAATCGTACCACAAATAGCTGCGTCCTCATGTTTCCAGGGTCCCAGACGCAACTCAGATATACATCTTTCTTTGGCAATGTCATCAAGCTCCTCATTCTCTTCTACCTGCGCCATTAACTGTTTAAAATTTGATTAACAATAATCAGTAGACTAAAGATAATTTTTCTTGCCTCTATAGATGATTGTAGGTCTTCTTTGTCACTGCCCAACCCATTCTCTGTGCTAGAATACTCGTTCTCTCCTACCTATGGCCATTAATTTAAGCAAGGACTATTAGTATTTGACTTCTACATAATTGAAGATTCCAAGTAAACATACCTCCACAGCTGCTTCCGTCTCTTGATAGTTTTCTTTATCACTTCCTGATTCACATACCGTGCTAGAAGTGCTAGAAGTGCTAGAAGTGGCAGTTGCTCTAACTGAAGACGTAAAAATGATCCTTCTTATTGCATAGCCCTGTGTTGCTGAAAGATGGCCAACCCTTGGATGCTGGTTCGACCGGGTCCTGAGTTCAACTCCAGTCCCATCGAGACCAACTCCATTCCCAAATATATTTTTGCCAGTAGATTCATCAACGTTAAATAATTCCCGCAAGGAATCCGCACCAGAATATACCGAGTGCACATCAGGCCCAGTGCTATCACATGGAAGCAAACTTGAGCTCTGATATTGAATGCCGTCATTAAACTCAGGAAAACCAAAACTAGATGTATCTGCATAGCACCATCCAGGGCTTCCAAAACCTACAGCCCCCTGTAATAAAAAAAATTGAAAGCAGAAAAAGGTTGCATTTCAGGTTTTGAGCTGTTCTGGGAGAAGTGACTCACACTTCAATATACTACAGCACGCATACCCTACCTGCATCAATCCTTCTTCAGTGTCTAGCTCGCTGCTTGACCGACCGTGCATGGCCTCAGTTGTGGAAGTCCGTTGAACATTTGATGCTTCAGAATAGTACTCTTGGTTACTCAGAATAGAGTTCAAAAACACATTCATGGAGTCTTGTTCCACATAATCAGGTTGACAGAACCCCATATGTGACTCTTGGTTAGTGTTGCCAAAGAAAGGATGGTCACTGTAAGGAAGCATTGGGGAAGAGACATTGGGAAATTCTGCAGCATCTATTGGGTCATTTTGTGGGTCGCATAACCGCTCTAAAGCTTCCAGTAGAGGATCAACCTAAAGAAAAAGAAAGTACAATTAACATGGACATGTGAAGAATCCTATTCAAGCATACAAGGAAAACTTGGAAGTGGGAAGTTCTCGAATCAAATCAATATTATTCAAATCCTCCTGCTATCGGAATGGGATCGGCTATGGAGAATGGTGGTGGTTATGGAGTATAAGAAAACTCCATACACAAATCAAGAAAAGAATTTATAGGTGGTTGTCTACTTGACGTCAACCCTCTATATTGGGGTCAAATTCCTAGCTAAGGTTGTTATGAGCATGAGATGGCCATGCCATACAACCTAAACGACCAGTTGACAACTAGTAGACCTACCTTTGGGCTATGCAAATTAAGCTCACGCAGCAAAGCACTGTGCTAAAATTGGCCTAGGTGGCACCTAGGTTCTAGGTGCCCGCCGAGTGCCTCTGACGCCCGACTATGCATGTTTTTAGGTTTTATGAACAATTACCGCAATTTTCAGGGAGGTTTTTTTTAACCGCCTAGAACTAGGCGGGCTAGCGCTTGGTGCCTTCCCGCCTAGCGCCTAGCGACTTTTACAACCTTGCAACCAAGGAGCAAGCTCAAAGTTTCCCTAACTATAAAGAGTCTAGACAAAGACGTAAAAATGAGACAATTTTCTATAGGCAATGAGATTCATCTCCATGATACGTTAAGCCAAAGAAGGAATCAAATATGATTAAATCAATTAGTACAAATTTGAACACAGTTGCTACTGTTGTTATTAGTAAAACTGGAACTTAGGATTTAACAGAAAGCTGCTCACCACTGTTCCTCCTTTGGCGTCGTGGTCACTTTTTACATCCAAAGCCATATGTCTATCGCTGTTATTTTCTGGTTTCAGAGTAGAGCGATCTGCTTTGTCAGCCAGCCATCTTGTGATACCTGATGGCTGTTTCTCAATAGTGGTTGAAAGAGGCTCTTTTTGCATATCTGGGACAGGAGAAATTTGACTTATCGGTGTCAATCTTATTGGTATATCAATTTCTTCTAAGCCATCCCCTTCATTCTGTGTACCATCAGGAGAAGACTTGGCTGGAGTAGGAGACAAGCCACTTCTCTCAATCGCATCGCCATTGGAACTCGGACTTTTCTCCTCTGTCTTCCTGAATAAGCGATAAAGAACATAACCGCCCTGTAGGAAAAGAAAGGCATGCAGTATAAGACTAGGGAGGGAAATTTAGCCAATAATTGCATGTTAGAAGACTAACTGGTTTAATTTTGGAAAACTAAATGCATGTGGGCATAATAATAGAAATATTTAAGACTCAAAAATTTTGTGTGATAGTAGGATGATTAATTTGCCTAGTCATATCTATAGGGAAAAGTTTTTTTTTTCCTCCTGTCGTTAATCACAGGAATTTAACAAAGTGTGGTCTACATCTACTTGGAAACCCGTACTAGAGTACTACAACGTCGTGCCATTATTTTGCTGAATATTTTCTTTTCTACATGAAAAGCTTACCCTTCTACGTCAATTACCAGGCATTTAACAAAAGCAAGTTGTAGAACTGTTGGTAATCCGTATGTGATTACTACAATGTCAAGCAATAAATTCAGTAAATAACAAGTCACACCCTCTCCCTTAGATTTAACTTAGGCCTAAATCTCCATAGGCTTCTATGGACATTTTTATATTTTTGTCCTTTAGATTATTTCCTAGCTTTTTCATATATGCTACACAGTCAAGTGTCATGTCAAAAAAATCAAACAATATAGATACTATGGCGCAAGTATTTTAATCAAAATAATCAACTTTATGTTAATGATCAGTAAGATGGGTAAATTGCATAATTCTTTCTCAACAATCAACCTCCTACCAGAGGATATCCTTAGCTGTCAATAAGTTCTTACATTTATCATCAAAACATATGAAACAAGATGATCATCAGTTCAATAATGATTCTCCCAAAGGTTCAAAGTGGACAGTCTGATATATTTCAAATTTTTCTGAGCTAACTGCTACTGAAATCCTATGCTCACGTGTTGTTTAGTGTGATGAAGCATCATTATACTTTCTAGTATAAACTATTACAATCTACTTTCAAAATTTTAACATGCATACAAACTAATAAAACATCTACGGTAAGAGATGTGTATATACACATACAGACACTTTAGTACCACATTTTGACAAAACAATAATAAGCTACATATAGTTTGATGTTCCACTGGAATAGCATTTGATCAATCATCAACTAATAAATGTCATTTTAAAATATCACAAGGTATAATATCACCAAACCAGAGAAACAAAGGGCTAGATACAAGAAAGCCAGAAATGTACTACCAAACACAAAACCTTGCATGTGGAAAAAGATCTTACTATCTGACACAAATACATGAAATATATAGTATAAAAAAGAGAGGTGTAAGTGAACAAACTCCATGTACCCTTATATTCTCTCCTTGGTGACACAACATAGTAAACTAAGTAAATGAGTATAGACAAAAGACCCACCAGGCCACCACCACACACACACCCCCAACAAAACATAAAACTGACAACTAAACGCTCTCACATTCCAGTACATAAAATACTCCAAATGCTACTCTCTCAAGACCAAGCAGTGTCAGGAAACAATAATATCGTTACTCTTCAGAATCAGCAAGGTTCTAAACTGTGGTAGGCGGGTGCGCAGCGGAGAGGGTCTGCCTGCCGCATAGGCGCTTGATACATTTTGGACATTTTTACTACTTACCACTGCTTTTTTCATGATGTGTATATTCTAAGGGTGTTTTTTGCATAACCAAGTTCTAGAACAAAGATTTATAAATTTTCAGTCTTCTAAAAGTGAACCATAGGTCCATAAGGTCCATAATGCTTGCAAAACTGTTTTTGTCAGACTCAAAACAACTAGTCAGGTATTGCTCCGCCTAGGCACCCGTCTATGCCGCCAAATCTCTGTTGACCGCCTACTCCACTGCCAATGGCAAAAGCGGTGCGGAGAGTGTCCGCCCCGTGCCTAGGCGCCGCCTCGACCACCATTTAGAACACTGAGAACATATACCCTGAGTTGATGTCCAAGGGCATACAAAAATACTTTCTATATTATAATCCCATGTTAATTATTGTACAAACAAGCCAAATTAGCAAGAAACATGGTAAAGGAACCATATTTCCATCCTTGCAACGGACACCACATTAGCTTCTAAATCTGCATGTCTACAACACGTCTGAAGCAAACAACATTTACAAGTCAGGCATGCACTTTCTAGAACCATTAAAAAATAATAATACCATATTAATACTTATCCCTACACATAATATAGTCAAATGTTCTTTTCCAAGTTCAGTACATCAACAACTAGCCAATATAGAACCTGCAATTTTAGCAGAAACAACACAATCTAGAGAAACTGCATTGCAGTCTAACCTATGCATCATCAAAATATCAAATTGGTATACCTGTTCCCCTGATTCGAACTCGGGTTCAGTAGTACGGTACTCATGCATGATCCAATGAGTTCGAACTCCCTTCGGAGCTCTTCCCTGGTGGAAAACAAGAGTCTTCTTCATCCCAATGATGCCCGAACCTGCATGAGCCTTTGACCTGATCGTCCGATCCTTCCCAGTGGCCTTCCAGTATCCGGCTTTTGTTGCACGGTTCGTCCGGTGCCCATTAGGGTACTTGCGGTCCTTCGGCGAGAAAAAGAACCATTCGGGATCAAACGATCTGATCAAAGATTTATCTACAGCATGCCAATACAAATTATAAGTCTAGCACAACTGATTGTCAAGCTCATGAATAAAACACAGTTCTAAAGGACAAAACTTAGTTTTTTCCCCAGTTCCAACCAAAAATCAATTAACAAAAAGTAAATTAGAAGATCTACTAAAAAATATACCAAAACTTAACTATTCCAACAACAAACCTGAATTCCCCAAAACAAAAGAGAAAAGTCTCTTTTTTTTCTTCATTGCTACTTTAAAATCCAAAAAGGAAAGACAAATTCACTGAAATTAGACTCAAATCATACCCAAAAAAAGAGTCAAAATAAAACAATTTCCACCATTATTAAGACTAAGGCCCACAATTATGTTCCAGATTATGCTAGTAGAATTGAAACTATATCTCATTCTTTACCAAATCAAGCAAGATCATAACTTTAGTTCAAAAAACAAACCACCCACTCCCACGAAAACTAAATAAAATATCAAACTGAAGTTCTACTGAAAGCAGGAAAAAAAAACATATTTCGGAAACACCAAATAAAAACTTTAAAAAATCCACCAATTATAAAACTACAATCAACGGTTAGACTCCAGATTGTACTAGTAGCATAGAATTTACTCCATTCTTCACCAAATCAAGCAAGATCAAAACTTTACTTGCAAAAACAACCACCCACTCCCATCATAAGCTAAATTAAACTATCAAACTAAAATTTCACCACAAAAAATCATGAAAGATGTATTTTTTTTTTTACCGGGAAGATCCCAGGGTTCGCACTTGCAGACGTCGATCTCGGGGATGACCTCGACATCGGACCGGATCCGTCCGTTGATCTTCCGCTTGAGGTAGTGGTTGACGAGCTCCTCGTCCGTCGGGTGGAACCGGAACCCCAGTGGCAGCGCCTCCAGCGGCACGACCGTCATTTTCGCCGACGGCGATTCCGAAGCTACGGTCGGTGGTCGGCGGTCGGTGGTCGGTGGGGATGCGGGAAAACCCTAGACTAAAGCTTAGATTTTTATTTTTTTTAAACCCATAAAAAAAAAATTAGAGAGAGAGAGAGAGAGTTGGGTTTTGCTATGTTGAGAGAATTTAGACCATATAGTCAAAAAGAGAGCCCTACCTGGTGGATCCGTGTATATACTGCTTTTGTGGAGAAGGGAAGGAATGGTGACAATGGATTTGGTGTAAATTACGGATGTGCCATTACTTAGTTTCCTTCCTAACATTTTTTTGCATTTGTATAATTTGTATAAATTTTTAATATTTTTTATTTATTTTGTTCACTGACTTTAATATTGTAAAATTGGTTGGTAGTTAAACATGTAACAACTATCCGTAACTAATAAAAAAAATTGATGTCATATTATTTTTTATAATTTATATTATTTTGTGTAACTTACTAGATTTGTCTAAAGATAATAATAGGTCCACCGAAATAACATGAAAGTCAGTCCGATAAACAAAAATATCTTACTTTTATAGCGCTCAATTTTTTTATCCAAACCCAAATAAATCACTTATAAGTTATACATGATGCTATCAAGTTTCTTTTCGTGTAGTTAAGACTCTATTGTCATTGAAACTATTTTGAAGGCCAATACCAAGTATCATCCATATTATTATTATATTAGTTAGACTAGAAGGATTGAAAACTTACTTGTCATATAAATGTAGGTCTTATATTTTTTTTAAAAAGTGCTTTGAAAAAAATATAGTAGTATCTCTATTTAAAGAAGGCTCTTGCGGAGACACAATAATAGGTAGTTCCACACGTGATTAATTATGATAAAGAAAACTAATCCCCAAAAAAATTAATTTATAAACGAAAAAAATAACGGTTTTGTTGTTATTTTTGAGATAAAAATAAACTAAAACAAATCAAATAAATTATAACAAAACTAACTTTAAAGCGTACTAGCAACCATGATTGAACTCTCTTGGGCCAAAAACCGATTCCATCAATGAAAAAATTATTCATTGGCTCGGACTTACCGCATGATAAGTTGGGACTCCCCATTAACAGTGACACATCACTTTTTTCCAGTTTTTTAATATCGCCATTTTTCTGATGTGTCATGTCCAGGATCGGCCCTGGGATAAGTCGAACAAGTCTTGGAATTTGGGCAACCCATCCTTACTAGGGCAACCCTCCAGACTCAGCGTGATCCTACCAAAGGTCACGGATGACTACCAAGACCAGCTGACAATAAAGATCAAGGGACAACTAAAATTAGTTTCATAATATGATAATTCAACCTTTCAGGGTGGCCCTGGCCCTGACTGTGACTTTTTTTTTTTTTTTGAAACCCTAAAAAAAAAATTGGAAAGAGAGAGAAAGAGAGAGAGTTGGGTTTTTGCTATGTTAAGAGAATTGGACCATATAGTCAAAAAGAGAGCGCCCTACGTGATGGATCCGTGTATATACTGCTTTTGTGGAGTAGGGAAGGAGTGGTGACAATGGATTTGGTATAAATTACGGATGTGCCATTACTTAGTTTACTTCTTAACACTTTTTGCATTTGTATAAAATTTTAATGTTTTTTCTTATTTCGTACACTAATTTTAACATTTCAAGATTGAATATGTAATAACTATTCGTAAGTCATTAAAAAAATTTGGCGCCATCAACGTGTATGAAATATAAATCATTTTTATAATTTATATATTTTTTATATAACTTAGTAGATTTGTCTAAAGATGATAATGGGCCCATCAAAATGTTTGTAACTCCTTAAAAAATTTGATGCCGTCAACATGTATAAAACATAAATCATTTTTATAGTTTATATTTTTTTTATGTAACTTACTATATTTTTCTAAAGATGATACCGGGTCCATCGAAATGACATGGATTTCGACAAACAAAAATATCTTACTTTTATGGAGCTCAAATTTTTTTTCCAAACCCAAATACATAAATTATAAGTTATTCGAAATAGTATCAAGTTTTTTTTTTTTTCTGTAGTTAAGACTCTATTGTCGTTGATACTATTTTGAAGGCCAATATCGACCATCATCGCCATGATTATTATATTAGTTAGACTAGAAGGATTGAAAACTTACTTGCCATAGAAATGTAGGTCTTATTTAAAAAAGTCTTTGACAAAATATATTAGTATCTCTATTGAAAGAAGGCTCTTGCTTGACGGAGACACGGCAATAGCTAGTTCCATGCGTGACTAATGATCATCAAGAAAATCTATCCCCCAAAAAACTTATTTATAAACGGGAAAAAAAATCAATGAGTATGAAACGGTTTTGTTGTTACTTTTGAAATAAAATAAACTAAAACAAACCAAATAAATTATAACTAAACTAACGTTAAAGCATACTAACAACCATGATTGAACCCTCTTAGGCCAAAAATCGGTTCCATCTATGGAGAAATTATTTCTTAGTCCGGACTTCGAGCATCCACAATGGAAAAGATTTCAAATGCTACATTTTTACTTAATTAAATTTTGTAGCACTTGAAAGCTGTATTAGGCACTTGTCCACACTTAAAAATTGCTAGAAAGATAAAAGATATTCCAGATATGGAGTGTATCATAGCTCTGCTATATTAATTTCGGGGCCCACCAAATTAATCGTTTTATCAAACATGAAAAAAAATGAGGGAGAAAAATAAAAATAAAAAAGAGGGAGAAAAAAATATCTTACTAACCAATGAAGAAAAATAAAAAGAAAAAAGAGAAATGATATCAATTTAGATTATCTGTTTTGAGTGTACGATTGTGTACCAATATTAATGAGACATTCAAAAAATAATAATTTATAAATTTTTAATTATTTGGAGTATATCAACTGTGAATGCTCTTACCATGTAATAAGTCTGAACTTTCCATTAACAGTGATATACCACTCTTTTTCGCTCTTTCAATATCGTTATTTTTTTTGATGTGTCACGATATTATTAGTGAAAAGTTGTCACACAGTAAATCGGGCCAACTGACTAATTTCTTCCAGAACTCTTTCTTGAAAATATAAAAAATAAAAAATAAAAAAATTTCTTCCATCAATGGTAGGGAAGTTTTTCACTTTCGTTGGAGAAAGTGACGAGACGCTCCAAAACACTAGGCACTTGGTCCCACATGTGGGACTAAAAGCTGTCCTATGCCTATGCGAATCTAAATCAGAGAAGACCACTTCTTGGTCGGTGCATGTGCAGTTTGACTCGTACCATGTAGAAGGACGTCATTCAATTGTTTTGGTCGGATTCACTTTGGAACTACTTATTACTCTCTCAACTACCTAGTACCAATCTCCTAACAATGTTTTTTTTTTTTTGTAGCAACCTAATGTGTTTTGGAACTGATTGGAATTTGTACAAAACTTGAACAAATTTTTTTTTACCAAGAATGTCACGATTACAGCTAATAAACTTATAAATTATGTGCAAAAGCACTACAAACGGTTTTATTGTCAGAAAAATAAACAATTTAAAATTGTACAACGAAGTTGGAAAGAACACAAATCATTAAAAATTATGGTAATGAAAATCACTATTGTCCAAAGCAAAATTGGTTCGTTTTCTTCGATCTGCTCTCAAATACCAACAAGCTCAATAGAACTTCTTGGACATAATCTAGACAAGGATGTTTTCTCTAGTGTCAACACTAATACAAAAAATTAAAGCTTATATAAGAAAACCAAACCCTAGCAGTCATAATCGTCCACTACCAACGTGAACGAATATTCAAGGAGTTAATTCTCATTAAGTGGATGGTTAACAATGTTGATGTTTTATTCTATGTGTTGTGTGTGTTCACAACATTCTATTGTTAAAAGATAGTCCCACATCGAAAAATCACACCAATATGTATCTCTATATATTACTTATGAAGGAATAGAGAGATGCACATGGGTTGAGGCCCAATGGAGGGTGCCATGTGGGGGGATTTTACATAGAGGTGAGAATAAGAAACCAACTTTTGGCCAAAATGAAAATAGATTGGAGCTAAGCCCCGAAGGGGCTTAGCGACTCCGACTCGGACTCGGACTCGGGCTCGGGCTCGGACTCGGACTCGGGCTTTTGAGTCTTAATGTGGCTTTTTGATGGCACCTTTTGAGGCTTAATGTGGCTTTTTGCGTGGCGTACGGGGCGTACTGAGCGTACGGGCGTACGGGTCGAGCGGGTCGAGTGGGCCGTTCAAATTATGTAACATCCGCGGGTCTTGTGGGCTCAGATCCGGAAATGGCTCAGATCCAGAAAATCCGGATCTGGCATTAAACCAGGGCGTGCGTTCAGAATTTGAAAAGCCCATCTCGTGCCTATAATATCAGAAGCATCTCCTCTCTCTAAGGTTACAGAAAATAATCAGAGAATTTCCAGAAAGAGAGAGAAGTGTTGCTGCTATTCCGAGGAGTCGTCGACATTTTTGGCCAGCGTTCTAAAGTTCTCTTCGAACTTGCTGGTTCCTGGAGGCTTGTCCGTAAGGCGGATATAGCTTTGAGCGCCGGTGATCTTTCACCCCAGCAGGCTTTCTTCTTCCTCTGTTGCCTTCGAGAATACCGTCGCTTCTCTTTAGAAGTTATACGGTTCTGTTGCCTTCGAGAATACCGTCGCTTCTCTTTAGAAGTCATACGGTTCTGTTGCCTTCGAGAAATATTACGAAATCTTTTTAGATTCCCGTAATACAACATCACCTTCTTTAAGGTGTTGTTGTTGGAAACATTGTCTTTACAATAGTTTCTGAATTCGTGGTTTTCCATCGATTGTTCGCCAAGGGACTAACAATCTCAAAGCTATATCGAAAAGATGGATAACTCACGTGCATCGCTCGTCAATACCGACTTTAACAAGTTGGAGAAATTCGACGGCGAACATTTCCAAATCTGGAAACGGAAAGTAACCTTAAACATTCAACTCGTGGAAGTTGATCACGTGCTGAATGAGGAAGAACCGATCGTTCCAACAACCGGAACCGCAGAAGTTATTGCAGCTGCTAAGTCCAAGCAGGCAAAATGGATTAGAGAAAACAGTATCTGTAAACTGTTGATTCTCAATAGCATGGAAGACTCTCTGGCAGAGTCCTATTCCAAGAAGAATTCTGCCAAAGAGATTTGGGACTCCTTGGGGAAATTGTACGAAGATGACGAGAATCGGTCCAAGATCTTCTTGGTTGAAAGATACCACAAGTGGACCTTCGAAGATGAGAAGGCTATGCTACCCCAAGTAAAGGAGTTTCTGAAGCTGCGCCAAAAGTTGGATGACGAGAAGATGCCTCTTGTCGACAAGTTTGTCGTTGGAGGAATCGTCTCTAAACTTCCTGCGGGTTGGAGCAACTTCTATGCAAGGATGCACCGCAAGAAGCTGGACATATGTATGGAAGATCTCCTGCAAGAGATCCATGTTGAGGATGAGATGCGCTCTCAACAGAAGATGGATTCTCTGTCCAAACAACTGGCGAAAGCAAATCTGGTCCAAACCAGAGAGTACAAGGGGAAGCAGGCGGCTTCTCCTCACAAGAAGAAGAAGGACTTCACTAATCTGAAAGTGAAGAGTCCTTCATTCAAGAATCAAAAGTCCAAGTCCCATGTGACTTGTTACAAATATGGCAAGAAGGGCCACTACAAAAGTGACTGCAAGGAACCAGAAAAAGGTGAGCCTAGTAAGGTTTCTTTGGTTACTAATCTGGTTGCAATGATAGCGCAGGTTGTAAATGTGGGGGTCGACTCGGACTGGTGGATAGACACTGGTGCGACATGTCATGTCTGCTAAGATAAGGAATGGTTCGACTCCTATGAGCCAACTTCCGAGAAAGTCATAATGGCAAACCAGGCACAAGCTGAAGTACTGGGGATCGGGACGGTGGAGCTGAAACTCACATCGGAGAACACTCTGACGCTTCAAGGAGTGAAGCATGTTCCTGCAATTGCTAAGAACCTGATCTCTGGGAGCCTGTTTTATAACGCAGGCTTGAGGATGGACATCAATGCTGGCCAGATGGTGATGTCCAAGAAGGGTACATTCTTCGGAAAAGCTTTCCAGACTGAAGGAATGTACAAAATTCAGCTTGTTGTAACCCAGAAAAATGATATTAATGCTATTTCTACTTT
The DNA here is from genome assembly GCA_029216955.1 of Iris pallida. Lineage (NCBI taxonomy): Eukaryota > Viridiplantae > Streptophyta > Magnoliopsida > Asparagales > Iridaceae > Iris > Iris pallida. Next base: position 25,034,788 of record JANAVB010002395.1, read on the forward strand.
GAACTATTCTTTTGAGTTGTGGCATAATAGGCTAGGACATGTTCATTGTAAAAGGATTAACAAGATGTCTAGCCTAGGACTTATCTCCAAGTGTGGGGGTAAGGTAGAGAAATGTGAAGTGTGTGCTCATACGAAGATCACAAGGAAACCCTTTCACAGGGTCCATCGAAGCACAGATCTTCTGGAGTTGGTTCACTCAGATATCTGTGATTTCAAGCAATTCTCTACAAAAGCCGGGATGAAGTATTTTATTACTTTCATCGATGACTTCTCAAAGTATGCTTTTGTCTACCTGCTCAAGTCTAAAGACGAAGCATTCGAGAAGTTCAAGGAGTTCAGGACCGAGGCTGAACGGCAAACTGGACAACAACTCAAAAGGCTAAGGAGTGATCGAGGCGGGGAGTATCGGTCTCATGATTTCTCATCATTCTGTAAAGAACATGGAATCATAAATGAGACGACGGCTCCGTACTCTCCTCAATCCAACGGAGTAGCAGAAAGGAAGAACAGAACGTTGACAGAGATGATAAACTCTATGCTGTTGACTGCGGGTCTTCCAAAGAGCTTCTAGGGAGAAGCTGCATTAACGGCTACTTTCATTCTCAATAGAGTACCATATGCAACTTCGGACATAACACCTCATGAACTCTGGTTCAAAGTCAGACCTAACTTGAATGTCATTCGAGTGTGGGGGTGTCTGGCTTACGTGAAGCTCCCAGATCTGAAGATTCAGAAGCTGGGGACTAGGACCACTAAGGCTATCTTCTTGGGTTATGCCGAGAAGAGTGATGCTCGGAGATTCCTTGATATAGAATCAAATCATATCATTGAATCTCGCGATGCTGAATATTTTGAAGACAAGTTTGCAAGGCACAAAAATATTGTTCTCGCGGATCTTCCGGAGAATGATGAGAGTACAAAGCAGACAGAAGTCCTTAAAGAACCAGTAGTCCAAGAAGAAGCTATTGTCGAAGAGACACCAGTTGAACCAGAACTCGCTGAGCCGTCAACTAAGCGAGTAAGGAGGCCGAAAGACTTCGGAGATGACTTCGTCACTTATCATGTGGAAGCAGATCCGCTTACCTATGATGAAACGATGAAGACCAGAGATGTTGTATTCTGGAAGGAGGCGATAGACAATGAGATTGACTCAATCACCTCCAATAATACATGGGTGTTAGTTGACCTGCCAGAAGGAGCAAGACCCATCGGATGCAAATGGATCTTCAAGAAGAAGATGAAAGCAGATGGAACCATCGACAAATTCAAGGCCAGGCTAGTGGCCAAAGGGTTTGCTCAGAAACAGGGGATCGACTATTTTGATACTTATGCTCTAGTAGCTCGGATGACAACCATCAGATTGTTAATTGCTCTAGCAGCAATACACAAACTAGTGATACATCAGATGGATGTGAAAATGGCATTCCTTAATGGCGAGCTGACAGAAGAGATCTACATGCAACAACCAGAAGGTTTTGTCGTCAGAGGTCTGGAAGACAAAGTCTGTAAGTTGATGAAGTCTCTGTATGGTTTGAAACAAGCTCCCAAAATGTGGCATGAGAAGTTTGACAAAGTGATAAGGTCAAATGGCTACAAGGTCAGTGAAACAGACAAGTGTGTCTATACTAAGTTTGCTGACGGAAGAGGAGTTATCGTTTGTCTATACGTTGACGACATGCTAATCCTAGGTACGGATTTAAGCTGTGTCACAGAGACAAAGAAATTTCTCTCGACCAAGTTCAGTATGAAGGACTTGGGGGATGCCGATGTTATCTTGGGGCTCAAGATCATCCGGACAGGCACGGGAATAGCACTGTCACAATCTCATTACATTGAGAAAATGCTCACTCGATACGGGTATCAAGATCTTCCTATAATTGATACACCGTATCGGAGTGATCAGAAGCTGGAGCCAAATTCGAGAGAAAGCGTCAAGCAATTGGAGTACGCCAGCGTCATCGGAAGCTTGATGTACGCTACTACTGCCACAAGGCCTGACATAGCTTTTGCGGTGGGAATGCTGAGTCGGTTCACTAGCAACCCAGGCGTTGAATACTGGAATGCTGTGAAGCGTATTATGAGATATCTTAAAAAGACTCAGACATTTGCACTATACTACAGCGGAGATCCGTCAGTAGTGGAAGGCTTCAGTGATGCTAGCTGGTGTTCAGAGGTGGAGAGCGAGTATTCTACAGGTGGATTCATATTCGCCTTGGACGGAGCTGCTATATCGTGGAAATCGAAGAAGCAGACAATGTTATCTCGCTCCTCCATGGAATCTGAATTCTTTGCATTGGATGCTGCTGCAGATGAAGCAGAGTGGCTTCGGGAGCTCATGTATGATCTTCCAGTGGTTGGAGCTCAGATACCGGCAATCCCGATATACTGTGACAACCAGGCGACAGCAGCAGTAGCATCAAATAAACTCTTTAACGGGAAGAAGAGGACTGTGCGGTTAAAGCACAGAGCAGTGAACGATCTCATCAAACGAGGCGTCATTACAGTGATCGATGTTCGGAGTCAGGAGAACCTGGCGGATCCGTTCACGAAAGGCCTCAAACGACAGCTGGTCGAGAACACAGCAAGGAAGATGGGTTTGAAGACATTCTAATATTGTGTCATTATAATCCTATCAATAAATTTTATGTTATTGGTTCAAAGAGAAATCTACCAGATATCTAATTTTTGATTCAAGGGAGAACTATTGACTGGAAAAATATTAGTTAACAGTGGGTACTTGTTCTGCGGAACATGGAAGGGTTTCGAACCCAGAACCACTGTTGTCTACTATAAATTTTTTACAGAAAATTGATCCTGTGGGAAGGATGGCATAATGCCTTAATGAGTTCTCAGACTGAGTGAAGGTCTGTTATGCTTTACAGGAAGCATGGTAGCACAGCACTACAAGGAGTGTGACTCCATGCTATGTGTGGCGGTGACTCCACCATGAGGTTCTCGAAGGAGGTAAATCCTCGGCTATGTTAGCCAAGTCACAGCGGCGTAGCACCGCAAATAGGCAGTTAGCCTAATGCTGTATATTGAATTAAAGAGGGATGTAGTCAGCACTACAAAGAGGAGGTGTTCCTCATGTTACGGGTGGCACGACACCACAATGAGGTAAACCCGGCTAGGGATAAAGCCTCGACCTTGCAAGCCATGTCGTAGCGGCGTAACACCGCACAGAAGCGTAAGGCTTCATGCTGGGTAGTTTGGCACTACAAAGGGGCTAGACCTCATGCTACGGGTAGTATGACACTACGATGAGGTTCCCGGTGATTCGGGGTAAGGTCCTCGGCTTAAGGCCATGTCATAGCGGCGTAGCACCGCAAAGAAAGCGTTGGACGCTTCATGCCATGTCTCTTTAATAAAGAACTCACCTATAATGTATGGACAGAAAAATAGGCCATTTCTTGAGGGTAAATTTGTAGACGCCCAAAATACATACATTGAAATCCAGGCTGGCACAAGGCCTTTAATGTGCAGCCAGAAGCACAGATAACTACATTATGTGAGTGAAAAAAATTACAGTTGTGGTACAGAATTCAAGGCGTAGTCCATTCTTGTATCATACTGTTGTTCAACCCATGCGAAAAGATTCAAGTCGTCAGCGACATCTATCCTAATGCATAATGGACAGTTATTATGTGGAACGCTTAACTCATATATATAGAGATATGTGGGGGATTGTTGGTGTTTTATTCTATGTGTTGTGTGTGTTCACAACATTCTATTGTTAAAAGATAGTCCCACATCGGAAAATCACACCAATATGTATCTCTATATATTACTTATGAAGGAATAGAGAGATGCACATGGGTTGAGGCCCAATGGAGGGTGCCATGTGGGGGGATTTTACATAGAGGTGAGAATAAGAAACCAACTTTTGGCCAAAATGAAAATAGATTGGAGCTAAGCCCCGAAGGGGCTTAGCGACTCGGACTCGGACTCGGACTCGAACTCGGACTCGGACTCGGACTCGCACTCGGACTCGGACTCGGGCTCGGGCTCGGACTTGGGCTTGGGCTAATGGGCTTTTGAGGCTTAATGTGGCTTTTTGATGGCACTTTGCACTTAGCACGACAGCTCGTCGCTAGGCGCATTGTGCGCTTTAGTTGCGTGTTTGACCCAGTATAGGTCTACTACCCACATTTTACTTGTTGACCTTGTATGCTGCTAAGTAGTAACTCTGACTTTGATTGTTGAGTGTTTGACCTAGAAGGAGTATGACCATTCTAATTTCGAGGACGAAATTTTCTAAGAAGGGTAGACTTGTAGCACCCAGTTTTCTGAAATTGGAGATTTTTGAAAATTTATTATTTTTATTATTAATTAATAGTATTTTAGTCATGATATGATTTTTGGTGATTATTAGTGTAGTTAAACCATTTCTAAAGTCATGCTAAGTCATGACTTATGACTTTGTGATTTTGGTTAGTATAACTTAGTGTAAACCCTAGTTTTCTCTAACCTAGAAGTTGCCATGACCATGAGAGCTTAGCCATAGGCTTATAACACCAAATTAGTGATTTTTAGCCTAAAGGGTATTTTGGTAATTTACTAGACTTTATTTGAGATTATGTGATTTTATTATTATTTAATCATGGTTAAAGTCCCATGATTAGTCCCTAACCTATCCTACCCTAAACTAGAGGTTAGCCACTAATCTAGAAGCATTAGGATGAAGATTGGTCATGGGATAAAGTAAGTTAAATATCTAGATATTACTATTCTTGATATTTTGCTTAAATCACTCCAAATATCCAACCCCTTTACACAAGTCCAAGCCTTAGCCTAGAAGAAAGCCAAGGACACCTCCCCTACCCCCATGGCAGCCAAGGACCCCCCCTTGGCAGCCCACATTCTATAAAACCCCATTGAATTAATTCATGAATAATTTACATGAAATTAATTCCTAGAAATTCCCATTCCTTCAACCCTTCACAACTTGAGCTATTTTGATCCAAATTCACTTTAGTCTCTTGCATTGGGACCCTACAACATCTAGGGTGCTAAGGGGAACTAGCAATCAAGGATTTGGAGGCATTGGACATCATCAAGTGGAAGAACACACACCCCCATTTTCCTTGATTTTCATTGGATTGCACAAATAGGTATTTTCTCACAAACTTAGTTAAATTCCTGTTTTTCCTTCATAAATGCATTCATGTAGGACTAACACTACTGTGGGTAAAGTTTGGTGGGAATTAGAAGTGTTTTGGTGTCCGTATCGGACACGTATCCTAAACTAGGAAACCATGTTTGATGAAATGCCACTGAGAAATGAATTTCATTATTTTGTAAAACAAATTACACGAATTTGTAGCCCTATACATGCTGATCACTAAACATGTGGACTGAGCACATTTTAGTGCTGTGTCCGTGTCCAAATTGGACACGAACCGACCGCACGAGCCCATCGTGCATGCCCTGCTACCCGACACCTCGTGTGCACTACACAGGCCACTAGGACACGAAATATTTAACACAGACAAGGGGGCAATGTCTGCGAGCATGCCCCCAAAGTCTCGTGTTGCGTCGTGTCATGTCGAGTGAGAAAACTCACTCGCACTGGACACGCGCTGTCAGCGCACACGCGCGCGCGCACAGCTTTGAGTGTGTCGTGTCGCATGGACACGACACTAGAGCATCTCGTAGTGACACGGGCATGAAGCCCTATACGTGGCGTACACGTGGACACGAGCACGTGGTGCTTCGTGTCCTGTGTCGCGTGTACGACGCGTGTAACCGCGTGCACGATGCGGCCTGAACTCGCGTGTATCAGTCGTGTTTTTACGACTGATACAGAGTTCGTTCTGTGTCCACACGTGTCGTAGACACGTGTCAGGGTATGGAATGTGTAGCCCTACGTGTGGGCTACACGTATGCACGACCACGAGACGTGTCGTGTCTCGTGGTGTGTCCACGAGCTCCTGGAACGCGTGCACGACACTGTATTCGTGTGCGCGTATCAGTGTTTACCCGGGTGGATGTTTTGCGTGTTTGGATACGTGAAACTGTGTCGTGGTGTCGTGTCAGTGACTTGGGACACTAGAGTATCTATGGGGCATTAGTTACCAACCGTTTGTTTCGAGTCTTAGCTCGATTTAGTATGGGTAATTCGAATTACCCCATTTCGAGTGCACTGTGCACTGTTAACAGTTTTGGGTTTATTTTCCAATTTTGGAAATCGAGTTTCAAATCGATTTTCTTTATGTTTAATACATTGGACTAGTGTATTTTAGTGTGTATAGGTGTAGTACATATGTATTTGTGAGTGTGGGTCGAATTTGGGGAGAATTGGTGGTGTGTGTGTAGTTATATATATATACATATGTATGTATATATGTTATATTGTGTGTGTGTGTTGGGAGCCACTTTGGTTCCAGAATTCCTTGAACCCTCCCCCTACTGTCTACTGTCCAGACTTTACCCCCCCTCTTTCTCACAGTCTCTGTCTCACTCTCTCTCACTTCCTTTCCCTCTATATATATATGTAATATATATATAGTTATATATATATATGTATTGTATATATATATATATATATATATAAATGATATATATGTATATTTTGTGTTAGGTCTCATTAGGTCAATATAGTGTATTAAAAGTATATGGGTTTGTATTGATATTGGGTGGTGATAGATAGTGTGTATCTATATATATATATAGATATAGTTATATATATATATATGACTCCTAGTTATAGGTTTATATGAAAACCCCATCATTAGCCTATGGCCTAGGATTTCTAGCCAATGGCTTGGGGCTAACCCTAATGGCCCAAAACCAACATGTTGACCTTTGATTACTAAGGGTTGACCAAAGTCAACCTTAGGTCAAAAGTAACCTAGTTAACCTAGAAATGACTAGGAATGACCTAAAACAACTAGTTTAGCTAGTTTGACTAAAACCCTAACTAGTAGACGTAGTTTGACCTAGACTTGACCCAGATTGATCATGATGACTAGTATTTGACTAGTTTGATTAGAAGGTTGACCAAGAGTTGACTTTTGACTAGATTGACCTAGAATCATGTAGTATGCATTGTATAATCTATTTTTACCATTGTGGATATGTTGTGACCTGTTTTACTCTAAATAGGACTCTGTGACACCAGTTCGGACATCTATTCATATCAGTCATACAGGGTGACAGGCGAGTACATTCTCTGATCTTTTCATGTTTGTTAGGACTTATATTCTTGCTTTAGATTACTTTACATGATGCTGTCACGTCATTATCACGGATTGGTACTATATGGATCTTGTTATGCGATGTTATCTCCCTCGGGGTGCATCAGATACAGTTGTCATGTGCTTTTCACGAACATCTTGTATTTCATGTACACCGCTTTTATGTATACTCTTGTGCAATCTTGTACTCTCATGATCACGCGAGCAAACATGATAAAAACCTCTTGTGCAAAGTAACGTAACTTGACTGGATCCTTGTGTATTGATTGGGGAGGGTGAGTAGGAAATGGTTATGTGATCAAATCCCATCTTGTACAAATTCTTGTGAAATCTTGTATATGTCCTAAGCCCGTTTATATAACCATATCATGCTCTAAATCACAGGTTACCTACAGTTCTTACTTATCATATATATAGATATTTCCAGTTATCAAATCTCTCTCGTTTTACATATATTCTTTACAGTTCATGTATCTTACTCTATGCATGCTTTACATTTCCCAACCTGATATGAACTGCGTGAGATGTATTGTGCTCGTTCCTGTCCTGACTGGGCCTGTTGAAAATATTACAGATGATGATGGTGACTGTCCTACCTTCTATAGGACACATGAGGGTGACCTTCAGGATCCTGAGGAGCATCTAGCTCAGTAGAGGGTGCCTAGTCTAGTCTAGTGTTTACAGTTTTTATTTTGTATCGGACTGTTCCGATTGTTAGTTGTGACTTAGTTATATTTCAGGTCTTGTACTTATTTGTGTTGGACATCTACTTGTGTGGTGTGATAACTCTATATATATTCAGTTCTTCCTTTCATCTGATTCCATATCATGTTCTATCTTTATCTTTTCTAGACTTGTGTTTGAGATATAGAGTTGAGATGTTATGTTATACCTCCGTGCGGAGATGACAGGTTTATATGTCTTATTGTTAGATGTTAGTTGTTATAGATGACCCATACAGCGTTCTACCGCCGACACTGCGGCGTAGGCTGGACATACCCACGTTCTCGTGCCCCTAATCAGGGTGCGGGTCGTGACACGTTTTTGTGGTGGCCCATGCAGGTCTAGAGTCGCATTTGTGCGATTTCGTAGTAGCACGACGACTTAGTTGTACTGCTACGAGCCTGCGATAGAATATAGGAATTAAGGTATTAGGATGAGAGTATACTCAATCACTGTTAGGATTTTATGAGAGATTCCGGGACGACCCTTGAGAATCTTATTTTGAACTTCGATATTGAAAACCCTTTTCCTCTTGTTTTAATTCACCCTCACTCCTTGATGTTTAAGGGATCTTGGACTATTTAACCTTATTCATCATTACCTCCCTTATATTTTGACCTTCTTTACTGCTAATTTAGCCTTAGTTTTGCAAGCTTATATTTTATCGAGCTTGATCACGACATATTTTATTGGGGGCTAGTACCCACTAACATATTATCTAATCAGGGCCGGTGCATGATGGTCTGATCAACCTATTGCACTTTGGTTCGCTTTCATATATTATTCTACATGGATGGAGCCACTTGCAGGTTCTGTTCTTTCAAATCCATTCCCATCTTGTTTCATTATATCTGTCTTGAAATCCAATTCCATATGCTCCTACCTATTTCTTATTTTTGATGAATTTGACCTGATAGTTCTTTTGATTTTATCTCTTACTTAGGAGTGGGAGTAGGAGTAGGAGTAGGAGTAGCTCTAATTGTTAATATAATCCTTTAGGAATGAATTGATGTATGTGCTATACCTTTGACTTAGAAGAGTAGCTCTAACCATAGAATGGTAAACCTCTTAACCCTATTGATTCATTGTTTTCTTACCTACCTAGTCTAATACCCATAGTCACAGACTATCCCATTTAACCTATCCTTGTACTACTATTGCATCACAACTTCTGGTTTAAATTTAGGCCATTGACCATTCCCACTCTAATTATGATCATCATAGGCACATTACCATGACTTTTAAATTAGGAGCACAAGACTAGTTGTTTTCTCAAAACCAATTTCACAGGCATGACCTAGACTTGACAACCTACACCCATGACCTTAGTATCCCACTAAGGCACACCATTTTATACTTCAATTGCTTAGTACGACTTTCCTGACACAAGACTTCATCCTAAATTACCCCATAGAGTTACTTTTGATTCCAATTTAAATTGAGGACACCCTTGACCTAAACCTGCCAGTCCAATTTATTGGACATGACCCAGTATAGGTCTACTACCCACATTTTACTTGTTGACCTTGTATGCTGCTAAGTAGTAACTCTGACTTTGATTGTTGAGTGTTTGACCTAGAAGGAGTATGACCATTCTAATTTCGAGGACGAAATTTTCTAAGGAGGGTAGACTTGTAGCACCCAATTTTCTGAAATTGGGGATTTTTGAAAATTTATTATTTTTTATTATTAATTAATAGTATTTTAGTCATGATATGATTTTTGGTGATTATTAGTGTAGTTAAACCATTTCTAAAGTCATGCTAAGTCATGACTTATGACTTTGTGATTTTGGTTAGTATAACTTAGTGTAAACCCTAGTTTTCTCTAACCTAGAAGTTGCCATGACCATGAGAGCTTAGCCATAGGCTTAGAACACCAAATTAGTGATTTTTAGCCTAAAGGGTATTTTGGTAATTTACTAGACTTTATTTGAGATTATGTGATTTTATTATTATTTAATCATGGTTAAAGTCCCATGATTAGTCCCTAACCTATCCTACCCTAAACTAGAGGTTAGCCACTAATCTAGAAGCATTAGGATGAAGATTGGTCATGGGGTAAAGTAAGTTAAATATCTAGATATTACTATTCTTGATATTTTGCTTAAATCACTCCAAATATCCAACCCCTTTACACAAGTCCAAGCCTTAGCCTAGAAGAAAGCCAAGGACACCTCCCCTACCCCCATGGCAGCCAAGGACCCCCCCCTTGGCAGCCCACATTCTATAAAACCCCATTGAATTAATTCATGAATAATTTACATGAAATTAATTCCTAGAAATTCCCATTCCTTCAACCCTTCACAACTTGAGCTATTTTGATCCAAATTCACTCTAGTCTCTTGCATTGGGACCCTACAACATCTAGGGTGCTAAGGGAAACTAGCAATCAAGGATTTGGAGGCATTGGACATGATCAAGTGGAAGAACACACACCCCCATTTTTCTTGATTTTCATTGGATTGCACAAATAGGTATTTTCTCACAAACTTAGTTAAATTCCTGTTTTTCCTTCATAAATGCATTCATGTAGGACTAACACTACTGTGGGTAAAGTTTGGTGGGAATTAGAAGTGTTTTGGTGTCCGTATCGGACACGTATCCTAAACTAGGAAACCATGTTTGATGAAATGCCACTAAGAAATGATGTCATACTCAAAATAATTTTATTATTATTTTTATTGTCTGTGTTAATTTATCTTGTGGTTAGGATATATTTTTTTGGCATTTTGTGACCTTAACCCTAGCCCCTAGCCTTAACCCTAACCCTAGCCTAGCCTTAACCCTAACCATACCCTAGCCTAGGGGGGGGGTGCCAAGTGCCCCCTACAAAGTATGGGGGGGGGGACACCTCACCCCCCTACACTCTTCTATCCATCTATATATATATATATGTATATACATAAACATTCTCCTCATAACCCAAAAAAAAAAAGGAGAAGAAGAAACAAACCCACACACCCACTCCCCACACACCCGACCCCCTCCTAGCCTTGCTGCTGCTGCTGCCGCTCCTTGCTGCCGCCGCCAGCGCCGCCCGCCGCCGCGCCAGCGCCACCGCCAGCTCCGGCCAGCCCCTCTCCGGCAACCTCCGCACCACCTCCTTCCACCCCAACTTCATCTTCAACCTCCTCTTCATCATCATCTTCCAAATTCCAAGGAGAAACCTAGGTATAAAACCCTAAATCCCCTCTTTTCTCTTCTAATTTCAGAATTTGGATTAAGTCTTGGGTCATAACCATAGTTCAACTTTGATTTGGGTTATGCTAGGAAAGGTGGGAAGCAATTAGGTTTTCTTCAACCCAAGGCAAGTACTCTTCCCTTCTTCCTCTTGGATTTGCTTTATTTTGATTTTGTTATCATGATTTCAATTCTGGAATTTATAAATTGTTTTGATTAAACCAATTTTATGAGATTGTAGTATGGATATAGGCATAAGAATCGGGTAGGAACCTACTTGTGGACACAATTATTGCACCTATATATGAAACGGATTCAATATGTAGAACCCAATACAAATGAACTCTCAATCTAATTTTGTTGTGATTATATATATATACATGAGGAAGTATATATATATAACAAGAAGGATGTTGTATACGACCCATGAGATGTATATATATATATGAGCATGAACTCCTACATATGTACAAATATACACTTATATACACAATATGTAGATGCATATATATATATTGATGGACACTTGTAAGCCCTGGAATAATTTAGGGGCCTAACCTATACTCTTAAGACAATATATACATATATGTATATGAATCCTATATTCCCTTACTTGAATTTATACACACATGAGTTAGTTACGATTTCGACATATTAAGTCAATGATATCCGTATCAGAATTATCTCTAATTAATTTATTGGACTTCATTTTTTTTTAGTCAAAGTAGGAGTTTATAGGTTCCTATATGTTAAGGTAACCATACACACGTAGTCTTCAATTATAACCTTCTTTCAAAATCAAGAAGCCAAATTCTAGTATATAGCGACATGTATTTTTTTTGAACTTCTGATTCAATTTAACCAATATCACAAGTATGTGATAACCATTGAGTCTTTTTTTATACTTGGTATTATTGTATTACTAACCATATCGTTTTGGATAAGTTTTAGAAGGGAAATGCCAAATTAAATTGCTTGATTGCCTAATTGCTTGCTTGCTTGCCAAATTGCCAAGGTAAGAAACCTTAAAATTTTGCATTTTTATTTTATTTTGTGGTTCCGGTGTTGAGAGTTGCTCCACCGAAGGGGTCGGCGAGCCCAAATATTACTTGCGTGGTTCCGGTGTTGAGAGTTGCTCCACCGAAGGGGTCGGCGAGCCCGTATATACTTTTATCATGTTTTGTAAAATTGTCGGAGCTCCTAAATACAAAGGAGACTCTGCCGAAATTTTTGGAAAATTTAGGAGATAGACAAATTTCTGACTTTCGGAAATTTTAGAAATTTTCCTTTTCTAGGAAGCATTGGGCGGGGAGAACAACTGAATATCCCTAAATATCCCGTAACATAATAACCATAAAAAGCTGATCAGCGATTCCTGAATTTCCTGAAGAGTACTTCTATATAAGTACTAGCCCAAGAAAGGCTCCTGAATTTCCTGAAGAGTACTTCTATATAAGTACTAGCCCAAGAGAGGCTCCTGCCTGTTGCTTCTATCCCGACAGTAACATCGGATAGTTGGTTTTAGCCCAAGGGAGGCTCCGAAATTACAGCCTGATCCCAGGTTAACGGGATTGTTCACGGGAATTATTTAGGGAATTAATTCAGAGTTTTGTTCTCAAAATTTGCATTGCATTTAGTCTGCTAAATTTTATCTTACTCCAGAAACAACCCCACCTATCAAAGGTAGGTAGTTCTTGATTGCTCAAGGGAAGCAAATCCTGTTAAGAGCTCAAGGGAAGCTCAGAGAAATTCTTCCAAATTTATGGATGTCATTTACATTTCCTTGATTTTTGTAAAGTCAACTTATATGATAATGCTAGTCGGCATATTTCCTTCTTTTAGAAAACTGTACCTTTCTTTTGTATGCTTTACCGTCCTTGACCGAGGACTTGCTTGTCGTTTTCTAAAACGACCTAGTATTGTTCGCTAGGTGAAGAAGAAGACAACCCCGCCGAGGTACTACCACAGTACGACGAGGAATAGCCGCCTGGATAATTGCAGTTAGGACCAGTACTACCATAGCTATCTTGCTAGTTATTTTTGTAATAAATTTGTAACTTGTAAAAGTATTTTTTTTTGATGAAGTCCTGTATAATAATTACCATATGTATAATAAGTTGTAATCTCTGGCATTTTCCATTTTTGCTGATGTTTTACGGGCGACAATCGCGGATTTTCGGCGCGTAGCCTGGGGATGTGTATGACGTCACCATTCCATGTGGGAAGTGGGACGTGACACGTCCTTTTAGTGGTGGCCCATGCAGGTCCAGCGAAAATGGAAAATCCAGAACGGACCTTAGGCCTAGACGTAGGTTTTATACTCAGATAGAAAGCTTTGATTTCCAATCATATCTTAGAAATCCTTAAGTAAGGTAGATAAATAGTTGGTAGCTTTTCCTTACAAATTCCTCTTTCCTGTCTAGATCTTAAATCCTACTAAGGAGTTACTAACCTAAGGAAGAAATACTTTTATTTTCTTTTCAATCTAGGTCATGCCTCGGTTTGCACCCTTCGCAAGACTGGGAAATGATAGTCACAGCCTAGACGAGTATTATGCATTTGTAAAGAAGATGTGGCACGTAGCCCGTAAAGGAATGATCGAAGCCTATGGAGTACACTACGAATTGAAATATCCAGTAGTGTCAGACATAGATGATGAAAGGAAGGAGTATTACAACTCGGTACATTATTATGTCCTGATAAAGGCAGAACCCACCAAAGGCCCAAAGACTGATCGCAATGGTACCTTGGAAGAATGGCTGCAGACTCATCCAAACGCAATAGTGCACAACATCAGGAAGATGTGGATTTAGATCCTCAAGCATATATGTATATGGAATATATGTAATATATGTAGTAAGAATGCAAGTAAGTAGGGAATATGGACTTAGATCCCTAGTATCTATAGATGATAAGTATGTGTGTGTAGCTAGAATGAATGGAATGTAAGATATATCTGCATGTAGGAAGAATGTGACCAAGTATGTATGTAAGCCAAGGGCATATTGATCTATAAATAAATAAAATATGCTTTTCTCCTTATGTTCCTTATAAGGAATTCTTACATAGGATATCCAGGATATGGACCTGTTTATACCCAGTTTGGAATGGGATGGAAGCGAGTACACCTTGTACCTGTACCAACGCTATGCCAGGATGCTATGGAACGCACCCGACTGGTATGACATTCACGTCTACCAAGTATTCTATGGAGTCAGGCGTCCTATGGTACGAGACGTGGAGGATGGCGCTGAAGTATACTTTGAGTACATCACCTACTGTCTTTATGTCCGAGACCCGAACCGCATCTATGTCGGATTGCACGGCTACGAAGGCACCATGGATGACTTTGAGAGGATGTATACAGAAGTGGAGATCCTTGCTGAAGGGAGGGAGCTTATTGAAGCCGTAGCATAAGATGTCTTAACCCTGTACATAGTGAAGAAGAAGTCCTTTTCCTTGTATTTTGGCATCTGCAGATATGTACTTGTATGTAGTAGAATAGTTTACCATGTCGCGTTTTGGAATGATGGGTGACATGAGTAACTAAGTAGCAAGAATGTATGTAAATGAAAAATGAGAGTAAGGAGCACCATTTTGTAATTACTCTCATTTTAATATATTTATGTACGAAGTTTCATGATACACTCTTGTTGGAGATTATGAGTTAGATACTTCCCTAAGAATTGCGTTTTTCCAAATCTCAGGATATGGACAACCACGGCCAGTCAAGTACTCCGCCCCCTCAAGAACCAACTGTGGCCGATATGTTTCGATTATTCCAGCAATTATTGGAATCCCATAATCAGCAGGCCAATGCAGCCCATGTTGCCAATACAACCATATTGGAACAAATGCAGAACCCCAAGAAAACAGAAGAGAGAAACCTAAAAGATTTTCGAGATCTTAAGCCACCTAAGTTCAAGGGAACTGAAAATGCAATGGAAGCGGGTCAATGGTTGAAAACCATTGAAGGCTTAATGAAGGCCGCAAAGCTCAAAACCGAAGATATGGTGCCAGCAATCCGTATCCAGCTAGAAGATATCGCTGGATACTGGTGGAGTGCTGAGTACCCTGAAGATTCCGATGAGGTCATGACATGGGCAGAATTCAAGAAGAAGTTTGAGGAAAGATTCTATCCTAAATCAGCACGAATAGAGTTAGAGCGGCAATTCAACTATCTTAAACAAGGAAGACGCACCGTCGATGAATATGCTGTAGAGTTTTCCAGACTCAGTCGCTTTGCTCCTAACATGATAGCCGACGAAGAAACAAAAATTTCTAGGTTCCTGGAAGGGCTCGGGACCCAATTGAAAAGCAGGGTCGCGTCCTACCGGTGCCAGACCTTTTCTGAGGTAACAGAAGCTGCTCGAGACCAGGAGAGAATCCTGAAAGAGGAGCAACCTTTCCGGTCATCACAACCCAAGAGAACTTTTGAGGAAGGATCATCCTCTAACAAGAATCACTGGCAAGGACCACCTAAGCGTCCTCAGAATGGCAACTCGGACAAATTCCTTATCTGCGATTTCTGCCAGAAGCCAGGACATAAGAGGAGCGTATGTAGGAGAAGATTGGGGCTTTGCTTGAGGTGTGGAGCAAACCATCCAATCAGTCAATGTCCTCAGCTGCCTGCGAATGGAGCAAGGACACAGGGTTTCACTCAGGGATACCGACCTCCAGTTCAAGGAAACCAACCTCGACCAATGATACAGGCACCAACAGCGCAAGCGGGAATGGCTTATGGAAACCAGCAAAGGCCGCCCTATGCCCCTCAGGCTTATCAGTTTCAACAAGCACAACGAGCAGCTCAAGCTCAAAATAATAACAAGAAAAGGAATAGGCAAGGGCGAGCATTCATAATGGGAACTGAAGATGCGAATATCCCTGGAGAAGTAGTTTCAGGTACTATTTTAGTTTCTTCATACCCAGCCTCAGTATTATTTGATTCCGGGGCTACCCATTCATTTATAGCATCTTCTTTTATATCACAACGTGAAATAGAATCACAACCTCTACCTAAATCATTGAAAGTACTCACCGGTAATGGAATAGTAGAAGTCAGTCGAGTATGTCATAGATGTCCCATTAAATTGGGTGGAGGAGCTTTTCGTACCCGATTGCTTGTCTTTCCAACAAGCAATTATGATATAATATTGGGTATGGATTGGCTAACTGCAACATTAGCCAATATAGACTGCGGTCAGGGGAAAATTTCATTCCAACTCCCTGACGGCGAGTCTTATGAATTTGCAAGAGACCAAAATGAGTTCAATGCAGAGGAGCTAGAGAGATTTGAATTACCAGTACTGCTGCAAGGAGTAGTAGAGCAATCATTTCCAAGGGTAGTAGAAGAATTCAAGGATGTGTTCCCAGAAGAATTACCAGGGCTACCCCCAGACAGAGCCGTGGAATTTTCTATAGATCTAATACCGGGAGCTGCACCCATAGCCAAGAAGATATACCCAATGAACAAAGAGGAGCTAGTTGAGTTAAATAAACAGATAAAGGAGTTATTGTCAAAAGGGTTTATCCAACCTAGCGCTTCACCATGGGGTGCACCAGTATTATTTGTGAAAAAGAAAGATGGTACCCTACGCCTGGTGATTGACTATAGGGCTTTGAATGAGGTTACCATCAAGAATAAATATCCCTTACCTAGGATCGATCAACTGTTTGATCAGTTAGGAGAGGCAAGGGTATTTTCGAAAATTGATTTGAGATCCGGATATCATCAGGTAAAGGTGAAAAAGGAAGACATCCCAAAGACTGCATTTAGAACTCGGTATGGGCATTACGAATTCTTAGTTATGCCATTCGGGTTGACAAATGCACCCGCTATCTTTATGGACCTGATGAATCGAGTATTCTATCAATATCTGGATAAATTTGTGATTGTATTTATTGATGACATCCTTGTATACTCTAAAAGTGAAGAGGAGCATGAAAGACATTTGAGGATAGTATTGCAAACTCTGCGAGAAGAACAATTGTATGCTAAGCTTAGTAAATGTGAGTTTTGGTTGGACCAAATACCATTCCTAGGACATATTGTCAGTGGAGAAGGCATCTCGGTAGATCCAAAGAAAGTAGAAGCAGTAAAGTCTTGGCCAACACCTAAGTCAGTAGCAGAAATCAGAAGCTTCTTAGGATTGGCTGGCTATTATCGGAGATTTGTAGAGAACTTTTCAAGAATTGCAGAACCTTTAACCCGTCTTACTCGGAAGGAAGAGAAATTTAACTGGACGGAGAAATGTCAAGCAGCATTTGACGAGCTGAAGGAAAGATTAATTACAGCTCCAATACTAGCATTACCCTCTGGTTCAGGTGGATATGAGATATATAGTGATGCATCAGGTAAAGGTTTAGGATGTGTACTGATGCAGCACGGGAGAGTCATAGCCTATGCATCCCGACAATTAAAGACACATGAAAGGAATTATCCAACTCATGATCTCGAACTTGCAGCGGTAGTATTCGCACTCAAGTTGTGGAGACACTATTTATATGGAGAAAGAATCAAAATATACACAGACCACAAGAGCTTAAAATATGTCTTCACACAAAAGGAGATTAATATGAGACAGAGAAGATGGTTGGAGTTACTGAAGGATTTTGACATGGAGTTGACCTATCATCCGGGCAAAGCTAATAAGGTGGCTGATGCCTTAAGTAGAAGACCCGAAGCTTTCTTTATGAATACACCCAAAGAAATCCTTGAGGATTTGAGGAAAATGGGAATTGAAGTGATACGCCCGCTAACCGAAGGAATGTGGCAAAACTTGCAAGTACAGTCCTCCTTAATAGATAGAATTAAGGAAGCCCAACAGAATGATTCAAAACTTCAGAAAATATGGAAACAAACAGAAGAGGGACTCCAGACCGGGATAAGGAAGCATCCGGACGGATCATTAAGATTCGGAGATCGATTATGTGTGCCCAGTGGAGACTTAAGAACAGAGGTTATGTCAGAAGCCCACAACTCACAATATTCCATTCATCCGGGCAGCACTAAAATGTACAAAGATTTGAGACAAACATTTTGGTGGCACGGGATGAAGAGAGAAGTCGCCAGATTTGTATCAAGATGTCTTGTCTGTCAGCAAGTAAAAGCGGAGCATCAAAGGACAG
Organism: Iris pallida; assembly: GCA_029216955.1. NCBI lineage: Eukaryota > Viridiplantae > Streptophyta > Magnoliopsida > Asparagales > Iridaceae > Iris > Iris pallida. Next base: position 25,053,017 of record JANAVB010002395.1, read on the forward strand.
CAGGACTTCTCCAGCCGTTACCCATACCCGAATGGAAATGGGAGCACCTCACCATGGATTTCGTGACAGGATTGCCTAGGACCCAAAGGGGTAATAATGCTATTTGGGTCATAGTAGACAGACTTACCAAGTCCGCTCGTTTTCTGCCCTTTCGAGTTGGACAGTCAACGGAGGTCCTGGCCGAAATGTACATGAGACAGATTGTTAGCCAGCATGGAGTGCCAGTGAGTATAGTATCGGATAGAGATACCAGATTCACTTCACATTTCTGGAAAAGCTTGCAAGAAAGTCTTGGCACTAAATTAAAATTTAGCTCTGCCTACCATCCCCAAACGGACGGCCAGTCTGAAAGAACCATTCAGACCTTAGAAGACATGCTGAGAGCGTGTACTTTAGATTTTGGAGGAGCATGGGATGATCATCTACATTTGGTAGAATTTTCATATAACAACAGTTATCATGATAGTATCAAGATGGCTCCTTTTGAAGCACTATATGGTAGGAAGTGCAGATCGCCGGTATGCTGGACCGACGTAGGAGAAAGACAATTGTTGGGGCCAGAATTAGTAACACAAACAGTGGATATCGTCAAAGCAATAAGAAGTCACCTGCAAGCAGCTCAGGACAGGCAGAAGATGTGGGCGGATAAGCATCGAAGAATGTTGGAGTTTCAACCCGGAGAACACGTATTTCTGAAAATTTCACCAACTAAGGGAACCATCAGATTCGGGACCAGAGGAAAGCTAAGTCCCAGATATATTGGACCATTTGACATCCTGGAGAAAGTTGGGAATGTGTCATATCGACTCGCCTTGCCGCCAGCACTAGAAGGAGTTCACAATGTATTCCATATTTCCCAGCTACGAAGATATGTACCGGACACGAGCCATATACTCGATCACTCAGAAATCACCATCGGGCCTACACTCCGGATAGAACAGAGACCCGTTGGGATCTTGGATCGAAGAGATAAGATACTCCGCAACCGGGTCATTCCGTTAGTACGAGTTGCGTGGAGCAGGGATTCTCCTGGAGATTCAACTTGGGAGAAGGAAGAAGACATGCGGAGGCAATACCCGTATTTATTTCCCTAAGACAGGTCAGTAACCATATTGCTAGTCTAATTATTTCAAATTCCGAGGACGGAATTTTTCTAAGGAGGGTAGACTTGTCATACTCAAAATAATTTTATTATTATTTTTATTGTCTGTGTTAATTTATCTTGTGGTTAGGATATATTTTTTTGGCATTTTGTGACCTTAACCCTAGCCCCTAGCCTTAACCCTAACCCTAGCCTAGCCTTAACCCTAACCATACCCTAGCCTAGGGGGGGGGTGCCAAGTGCCCCCTACAAAGTATGGGGGGGGGGACACCTCACCCCCCTACACTCTTCTATCCATCTATATATATATATATGTATATACATAAACATTCTCCTCATAACCCAAAAAAAAAAAGGAGAAGAAGAAACAAACCCACACACCCACTCCCCACACACCCGACCCCCTCCTAGCCTTGCTGCTGCTGCTGCCGCTCCTTGCTGCCGCCGCCAGCGCCGCCCGCCGCCGCGCCAGCGCCACCGCCAGCTCCGGCCAGCCCCTCTCCGGCAACCTCCGCACCACCTCCTTCCACCCCAACTTCATCTTCAACCTCCTCTTCATCATCATCTTCCAAATTCCAAGGAGAAACCTAGGTATAAAACCCTAAATCCCCTCTTTTCTCTTCTAATTTCAGAATTTGGATTAAGTCTTGGGTCATAACCATAGTTCAACTTTGATTTGGGTTATGCTAGGAAAGGTGGGAAGCAATTAGGTTTTCTTCAACCCAAGGCAAGTACTCTTCCCTTCTTCCTCTTGGATTTGCTTTATTTTGATTTTGTTATCATGATTTCAATTCTGGAATTTATAAATTGTTTTGATTAAACCAATTTTATGAGATTGTAGTATGGATATAGGCATAAGAATCGGGTAGGAACCTACTTGTGGACACAATTATTGCACCTATATATGAAACGGATTCAATATGTAGAACCCAATACAAATGAACTCTCAATCTAATTTTGTTGTGATTATATATATATACATGAGGAAGTATATATATATAACAAGAAGGATGTTGTATACGACCCATGAGATGTATATATATATATGAGCATGAACTCCTACATATGTACAAATATACACTTATATACACAATATGTAGATGCATATATATATATTGATGGACACTTGTAAGCCCTGGAATAATTTAGGGGCCTAACCTATACTCTTAAGACAATATATACATATATGTATATGAATCCTATATTCCCTTACTTGAATTTATACACACATGAGTTAGTTACGATTTCGACATATTAAGTCAATGATATCCGTATCAGAATTATCTCTAATTAATTTATTGGACTTCATTTTTTTTTAGTCAAAGTAGGAGTTTATAGGTTCCTATATGTTAAGGTAACCATACACACGTAGTCTTCAATTATAACCTTCTTTCAAAATCAAGAAGCCAAATTCTAGTATATAGCGACATGTATTTTTTTTGAACTTCTGATTCAATTTAACCAATATCACAAGTATGTGATAACCATTGAGTCTTTTTTTATACTTGGTATTATTGTATTACTAACCATATCGTTTTGGATAAGTTTTAGAAGGGAAATGCCAAATTAAATTGCTTGATTGCCTAATTGCTTGCTTGCTTGCCAAATTGCCAAGGTAAGAAACCTTAAAATTTTGCATTTTTATTTTATTTTGTGGTTCCGGTGTTGAGAGTTGCTCCACCGAAGGGGTCGGCGAGCCCAAATATTACTTGCGTGGTTCCGGTGTTGAGAGTTGCTCCACCGAAGGGGTCGGCGAGCCCGTATATACTTTTATCATGTTTTGTAAAATTGTCGGAGCTCCTAAATACAAAGGAGACTCTGCCGAAATTTTTGGAAAATTTAGGAGATAGACAAATTTCTGACTTTCGGAAATTTTAGAAATTTTCCTTTTCTAGGAAGCATTGGGCGGGGAGAACAACTGAATATCCCTAAATATCCCGTAACATAATAACCATAAAAAGCTGATCAGCGATTCCTGAATTTCCTGAAGAGTACTTCTATATAAGTACTAGCCCAAGAAAGGCTCCTGAATTTCCTGAAGAGTACTTCTATATAAGTACTAGCCCAAGAGAGGCTCCTGCCTGTTGCTTCTATCCCGACAGTAACATCGGATAGTTGGTTTTAGCCCAAGGGAGGCTCCGAAATTACAGCCTGATCCCAGGTTAACGGGATTGTTCACGGGAATTATTTAGGGAATTAATTCAGAGTTTTGTTCTCAAAATTTGCATTGCATTTAGTCTGCTAAATTTTATCTTACTCCAGAAACAACCCCACCTATCAAAGGTAGGTAGTTCTTGATTGCTCAAGGGAAGCAAATCCTGTTAAGAGCTCAAGGGAAGCTCAGAGAAATTCTTCCAAATTTATGGATGTCATTTACATTTCCTTGATTTTTGTAAAGTCAACTTATATGATAATGCTAGTCGGCATATTTCCTTCTTTTAGAAAACTGTACCTTTCTTTTGTATGCTTTACCGTCCTTGACCGAGGACTTGCTTGTCGTTTTCTAAAACGACCTAGTATTGTTCGCTAGGTGAAGAAGAAGACAACCCCGCCGAGGTACTACCACAGTACGACGAGGAATAGCCGCCTGGATAATTGCAGTTAGGACCAGTACTACCATAGCTATCTTGCTAGTTATTTTTGTAATAAATTTGTAACTTGTAAAAGTATTTTTTTTTGATGAAGTCCTGTATAATAATTACCATATGTATAATAAGTTGTAATCTCTGGCATTTTCCATTTTTGCTGATGTTTTACGGGCGACAATCGCGGATTTTCGGCGCGTAGCCTGGGGATGTGTATGACGTCACCATTCCATGTGGGAAGTGGGACGTGACAAATGAATTTCATTATTTTGTAAAACAAATTACACAAATTTGTAGCCCTATACATGCTGATCACTAAACATGTGGACTGAGCACATTTTAGTGCTGTGTCCGTGTCCAAATTGGACACGAACCGACCGCACGAGCCCATCGTGCATGTCCTGCTACCCGACACCTCGTGTGCACTACACAGGCCACTAGGACACGAAATATTTGACACAGACAAGGGGGCAATGTCTGCGAGCATGCCCCCAAAGTCTCGTGTCGCGTCGTGTCGTGTCGAGTGAGAAAACTCACTCGCACTGGACACGCGCTGTCAGCGCACACGCGCGCGCGCACAGCTTTGAGTGTGTCGTGTCGCATGGACACGACACTAGAGCATCTCGTAGTGACACGGGCATGAAGCCCTATACGTGGCGTACACATGGACACGAGCACGTGGTGCTTCGTGTCCTGTGTCGCGTGTACGACGCGTGTAACCGCGTGCACGATACGGCATGAACTCGCGTGTATTAGTCGTGTTTTCACGACTGATACGGAGTTCGTTCTGTGTCCACGCGTGTCGTGGACACGTGTCAGGGTGTGGAATGTGTAGCCCTACGTGTGGGCTACACGTATGCACGACCACGAGACGTGTCGTGTCTCGTGGTGTGTCCACGAGCTCCTGGAACGCGTGCACGACACTGTGTTCGTGTGCGCGTATCAGTGTTTATCCGGGTGGATGTTTTGCGTGTTTGGACACGTAAAACTGTGTCGTGGTGTCGTGTCAGTGACTTGGGACACTAGAGTATCTATGGGGCATTAGTTACCAACCGTTTGTTTCGAGTCTTAGCTCGATTTAGTATGGGTAATTCGAATTACCCCATTTCGAGTGCACTGTGCACTGTTAACAGTTTTGGGTTTATTTTCCAGTTTTGGAAATCGAGTTTCAAATCGATTTTCTTTATGTTTAATACATTGGACTAGTGTATTTTAGTGTGTATAGGTGTAGTACATATGTATTTGTGAGTGTGGGTCGAATTTGGGGAGAATTGGTGGTGTGTGCGTGTAGTTATATATATATACATATGTATGTATATATGTTATATTGTGTGTGTGTGTTGGGAACCACTTTGGTTCCAGAATTCCTGGAACCCTCCCCCTACTGTCTACTGTCCAGACTTCACCCTCCCTCTTTCTCACAGTCTCTGTCTCACTCTCTCTCACTTCCTTTCCCTCTATATATATATGTAATATATATATAGTTATATATATATATGTATTGTATATATATATATAAATGATATATATGTATATTTTGTGTTAGGTCTCATTAGGTCAATATAGTGTATTAAAAGTATATGGGTTTGTATTGATATTGGGTGGTGATAGATAGTGTGTATCTATATATATAGATATAGTTATATATATATATATATATATATATATATATATATATATATATATATATATATATATATATATATATATAAAAAAAATATATATATATATATATATATATATGACTCCTAGTTATAGGTTTATATGAAAACCCCATCATTAGCCTATGGCCTAGGATTTCTAGCCAATGGCTTGGGGCTAACCCTAATGGCCCAAAACCAACATGTTGACCTTTGATTACTAAGGGTTGACCAAAGTCAACCTTAGGTCAAAAGTGACCTAGTTAACCTAGAAATGACTAGGAATGACCTAAAACAACTAGTTTAGCTAGTTTGACTAAAACCCTAACTAGTAGACGTAGTTTGACCTAGACTTGACCCAGATTGATCATGTTGACTAGTATTTGACTAGTTTGATTAGAAGGTTGACCAAGAGTTGACTTTTGACCAGATTGACCTAGAATCATGTAGTATGCATTGTATAATCTATTTTTACCATTGTGGATATGTTGTGACCTGTTTTACTCTAAATAGGACTCTGTGATACCAGTTCGGACATCTATTCATATCAGTCATACAGGGTGACATGCGAGTACATTCTCTGATCTTTTCATGCTTGTTAGGACTTATATTCTTGCTTTAGATTACTTTACATGATGCTGTCACGTCATTATCACGGATTGGTACTATATGGATCTTGTTATGCGATGTTATCTCCCTCGGGGTGCATCAGATACAGTTGTCATGTGCTTTTCACGAACATCTTGTATTTCATGTACACCGCTTTTATGTATACTCTTGTGCAATCTTGTACTCTCATGATCACGCGAGCAAACATGATAAAAACCTCTTGTGCAAAGTAACGTAACTTGACTGGATCCTTGTGTATTGATTGGGGAGGGTGAGTAGGAAATGGTTATGTGATCAAATCCCATCTTGTACAAATTCTTGTGAAATCTTGTATATATCCTAATCCCGTTTATATAACCATATCATGCTCTAAATCACAGGTTACCTACAGTTCTTACTTATCATATATATAGATATTTCCAGTTATCAAATCTCTCTCGTTTTACATATATTCTTTACAGTTCATGTATCTTACTCTATGCATGCTTTACATTTCCCAACCTGATATGAACTGCGTGAGATGTATTGTGCTCGTTCCTGTCCTGACTGGGCCTGTTGAAAATATTACAGATGATGATGGTGACTGTCCTACCTTCTATGGGACACATGAGGGTGACCTTCAGGATCCTGAGGAGCATCTAGCTCAGTAGAGGGTGCCTAGTCTAGTCTAGTGTTTACAGTTTTCATTTTGTATCGGACTGTTCCGATTGTTAGTTGTGACTTAGTTATATTTCAGGTCTTGTACTTATTTGTGTTGGACATCTACTTGTGTGGTGTGATAACTCTATATATATTCAGTTCTTCCTTTCATCTGATTCCATATCATGTTCTATCTTTATCTTTCTTAGACTTGTGTTTGAGATATAGAGTTGAGATGTTATGTTATACCTCCGTACGGAGATGACAGGTTTATATGTCTTATTGTTAGATGTTAGTTGTTATAGATGACCCATACAGCGTTCTACCGCCGACACTGCGACGTAGGCTGGACGTACCCACGTTCTCGTGCCCCTAATCAGGGTGCGGGTCGTGACAGGTCGAGCGGGTCAAGCGGGTCGAGCGGGTCGAGCGGGTCGAGCGGGTCGAGTGGGCCGTTCAAATTATGTAACGTCCGCGGGTCTTGTGGGCTCAGATCCGGAAATGGCTCAGATCCAAAAAATCTCGATCTGGCATTAAACCAGGGCGTGCGTTCAGAATTTGAAAAGCCCATCTCGTGCCTATAATATCAGAAGCATCTCCTCTCTCTAAGGTTACAGAAAATAATCAGAGAATTTCCAGAAAGAGAGAGAAGTGCTGCTGCTATTCCAAGGAGTCGTCGACATTTTTGGCCAGCGTTCTAAAGTTCTCTTCGAACTTGCTGGTTCCTGGAGGCTTGTCCGTAAGGCGGATATAGCTTTGAGCGCCGGTGATCTTTCATCCCAGCAGACTTTCTTCTTCCTCTGTTGCCTTCGAGAATACCGTCGCTTCTCTTTAGAAGTTATACGGTTCTGTTGCCTTCGAGAATACCGTCGCTTCTCTTTAGAAGTCATACGGTTCTGTTGCCTTCGAGAAATATTACGAAATCTTTTTAGATTCCCGTAATACAACATCACCTTCTTTAAGGTGTTGTTGCTGGAAACATTGTCTTTACAATAGTTTCTGAATTCGTGGTTTTCCATCGATTGTTCGCCAAGGGACTAACAAACAATAGTAACTCTCGATAAATAGAACAGTTATAAAGTTGAACCGTCCCACTAAGAGTACTAATAGTAACAACAAAACAGAAAACCCTGCAGAACATGCAAAGCGTGTGGAACTACAGAACGAGCGAACGAAATTGAACCCGAGCCTGATGCGTACGTGCGAAGTCGCCATCAAAGCGTCCTTCGTCGACGTCCAAGTCCAAATCGTTACGTCCTTTCGGGACCTAGCTTCAACGTAAAATTTCTTAGAAAATAGTAACAAAAAAATATTTCTTGTAAAATGTAAACCTTGTCTACTATAAAAAAAAACCCACCATACCTTATGTCATTTGGTTTTATGCTTAAATTCTGCTGCATAAATATCAAATAAGTCTATTTTGGTCAACGTACACGTCTTGCACAAACGTAACTTAGATTTGTACGATATCTGTTAGTCCCTTGGCGAACAATCGATGGAAAACCACGAATTCAGAAACTATTGTAAAGACAATGTTTCCAGCAACAATACCTTAAAGAAGGTGATGTTGTATTACGGGAATCTAAAAAGATTTCGTAATATTTCTCGAAGGCAACAGAACCGTATGACTTCTAAAGAGAAGCGACGGTATTCTCGAAGGCAACAGAACCGTATAACTTCTAAAGAGAAGCGACGGTATTCTCGAAGACAACAGAGGAAGAAGAAAGCCTGCTGGGGTGAAAGATCACCGACGCTCAAAGCTATATCCGCCTTACGGACAAGCCTCCAGGAACCAGCAAGTTCGAAGAGAACATTAGAACGCTGGCCAAAAATGTCGACGACTCCTCGGAATAGCAGCAGCACTTCTCTCTCTTTCTGGAAATTCTCTGATTATTTTCTGTAACCTTAGAGAGAGGAGATGCTTCTGATATTATAGGCACGAAATGGGTTTTTCAAATTCTGAACGCACGTCCTGGTTTAATGCCAGATTCGAATTTTCTGGATCTGAGCCATTTCTGGATCTGAGCCCACAAGACCCGCGGACGTTACATAATTTGAACGGCCCACTCGACCCGCTCGATCCGTACGACCCGTACGTCCCGTACGCTCAGTACGCTCAGTACGCCCCGTACGCCACGCAGGCCGCGCAGAGGCTCGCGCACGAGCGCAACTAAAGCGCACAATGCGCCTAGCGACGAGCTGTCGTGCTAAGTGCAAAGTGCCATCAAAAAGCCACATTAAGCCTCAAAAGTCCATTAGCCCAAGCCCAAGTCCGAGCCCGAGCCCGAGTCCGAGTCCGAGTCCGAGTCGCTAAGCCCCTTCGGGGCTTAGCTCCAATCTATTTTCATTTTGGCCAAAAGTTGGTTTCTTATTCTCACCTCTATGTAAAATCCCCCCACATGGCACCCTCCATTGGGCCTCAACCCATGTGCATCTCTCTATTCCTTCATAAGTAATATATAGAGATACATATTGGTGTAATTTTCCGATGTGGGACTATCTTTTAACAATAGAATATTGTGAACACACACAACACATGGAATAAAACACCAACAATCTCCCACATATCTCTATATATATGAGTTAAGCATTCCACATAATAACTGTCCATTATGCATTAGGATAGATGTCGCTGACGACTTGAATCTTCCCGCATGGGTTGAACAACAGTATGATACAAGAATGGACTACGCCTTGAATTCTGTACCACAACTGTAATTTTTTCCACTCACATAATGTAGTTATCTGTGCTTCTGGCTGCACATTAAAGGCCTTGTGCCAGCCTGGATTTCAATGTATGTATTTTGGACGTCTACAAATTTACCCTCAAGAAACGGCCTATTTTTCTGTCTATACATTATAGGTGAGTTCTTTATTAAAGAGACATGGCATGAAGCGTCCAACGCTTCCTTTGCGGTACTACGCCGCTATGACATGGCCTTAAGCCGAGGACCTTACCCCGAATCACCGGGAACCTCATCGTAGTGTCATACTACCCGTAGCATGAGGTCTAGCCCCTTTGTAGTGCCAAACTACCCAGCATGAAGCCTTACGCTTCTGTGCGGTGTTACGCCGCTACGACATGGCTTGCAAGGCCGAGGCTTTATCCCTAGCCGGGTTTACCTCATTGTGGTGTCGTGCCACCCGTAACATGAGGAACACCTCCTCTTTGTAGTGCTGACTACATCCCTTTTTAATTCAATATACAGCATTAGGCCAACTGCCTATTTGCGGTGCTACGCCGCTGTGACTTGGCTAACATAGCCGAGGATTTACCTCCTTCGAAAACCTCATGGTGGAGTCACCGCCACACATAGCATGGAGTCACACTCCTTGTAGTGCTGTGCTACCATGCTTCCTGTAAAGCATAACAGACCTTCACTAAGTCTGAGAACTCATTAAGGTATTATGCCATCCTTCCCACAGGATCAATTTTCCGTAGAAAATTCATAGTAGACAACAGTGGTTCTGGGTTCGAAACCCTTCCATGTTCCGCAGAACAAGTACCCACTGTTAACTAATATTTTTCCAGTCAATAGTTCTCCCTTGAATCAAAAATTAGATATCTGGTAGATTTCTCTTTGAACCAATAACATAAAATTTATTGATAGGATTATAATGACACAATATTAGAATGCCTTCAAACCCATCTTCCTTGCTGTTTCCTCGACCAGCTGTCGTTTGAGGCCTTTCGTGAATGGATCCGCCAGGTTCTCCTGACTCCGAACATCGATCACTGCAATGACGCCTCGTTTGATGAGATCGTTCACTGCTCTGTGCTTTAACCGCACAGTCCTCTTCTTTCCGTTAAAGAGTTCATTTGATGCTACTGCTGCTGCCGCCTGGTTGTCACAGTATATCGGGATTGCCGGTATCTGAGCTCCAACCACTGGAAGATCATACATGAGCTTCCGAAGCCACTCTGCTTCATCTGCAGCAGCATCCAATGCAAAGAATTCAGATTCCATGGAGGAGCGAGATAACATTGTCTGCTTCTTCGATTTCCATGATATAGCAGCTCCGCCCAAGGCGAATATGAATCCACCTGTAGAATACTCGCTCTCCACCTCTGAACACCAGCTAGCATCACTGAAGCCTTCCACTACTGACGGATCTCCGCTGTAGTATAGTGCAAATGTCTGAGTCTTTTTAAGATATCTCATAACACGCTTCACAGCATTCCAGTGTTCAACGCCTGGGTTGCTAGTGAACCGACTCAGCATTCCCACCGCAAAAGCTATGTCAGGCCTTGTGGCAGTAGTAGCGTACATCAAGCTTTCGATGACGCTGGCGTACTCCAATTGCTTGACGCTTTCTCTCGAATTTGGCTCCAGCTTCTGATCACTCCGGTACGGTGTATCAATTATAGGAAGATCTTGATACCCGTATCGAGTGAGCATTTTCTCAATGTAATGAGATTATGACAGTGCTATTCCCGTGCCTGTCCGGATGATCTTGAGCCCCAAGATAACATCGGCATCCCCCAAGTCCTTCATACTGAACTTGGTCGAGAGAAATTTCTTTGTCTCTGTGACACAGCTTAAATCCGTACCTAGGATTAGCATGTCGTCAACGTATAGACAAACGATAACTCCTCTTCCGTCAGCAAACTTAGTATAGACACACTTGTCTGTTTCACTGACCTTGTAGCCATTTGACCTTATCACTTTGTCAAACTTCTCATGCCACATTTTGGGAGCTTGTTTCAAACCATACAGAGACTTCATCAACTTGCAGACTTTGTCTTCCAGACCTCTGACGACAAAACCTTCTGGTTGTTGCATGTAGATCTCTTCTGTCAGCTCGCCATTAAGGAATGCCGTTTTCACATCCATCTGATGTATCACTAGTTTGTGTATTGCTGCTAGAGCAATTAACAATCTGATGGTTGTCATCCGAGCTACTAGAGCATAAGTATCAAAATAGTCGATCCCCTGTTTCTGAGCAAACCCTTTGGCCACTAGCCTGGTCTTGAATTTGTCGATGGTTCCATCTGCTTTCATCTTCTTCTTGAAGATCCATTTGCATCCGATGGGTCTTGCTCCTTCAGGCAGGTCAACTAACACCCATGTATTATTGGAGGTGATTGAGTCAATCTCATTGTCTATCGCCTCCTTCCAGAATACAACATCTCTGGTCTTTATCGCTTCATCATAGGTAAGCGGATCTGCTTCCACATGATAAGTGACGAAGTCATCTCCGAAGTCTTTCGGCCTCCTTACTCGCTTAGTTGACGGCTCAGCGAGTTCTGGTTCAACTGGTGTCTCTTCGACAATAGCTTCTTCTTGGACTACTGGTTCTTTAAGGACTTCTGTCTGCTTTGCACTCTCATCATTCTCCGGAAAATCCGCGAGAACAATATTTTTGTGCCTTGCAAACTTGTCTTCAAAATATTCAGCATCGCGAGATTCAATGATATGATTTGATTCTATATCAAGGAATCTCCGAGCATCACTCTTCTCGGCATAACCCAAGAAGATAGCCTTAGTGGTCCTAGTCCCCAGCTTCTGAATCTTCAGATCTGGGAGCTTCACGTAAGCCAGACACCCCCACACTCGAATGACATTCAAGTTAGGTCTGACTTTGAACCAGAGTTCATGAGGTGTTATGTCCGAAGTTGCATACGGTACTCTATTGAGAATGAAAGTAGCCGTTAATGCAGCTTCTCCCTAGAAGCTCTTTGGAAGACCCGCAGTAAACAGCATAGAGTTTATCATCTCTGTCAACGTTCTGTTCTTCCTTTCTGCTACTCCGTTGGATTGAGGAGAGTACGGAGCCGTCGTCTCATTTATGATTCCATGTTCTTTACAGAATGATGAGAAATCATGAGACCGATACTCCCCGCCTCGATCACTCCTTAGCCTTTTGAGTTGTTGTCCAGTTTGCCGTTCAGCCTCGGTCCTGAACTCCTTGAACTTCTCGAATGCTTCGTCTTTAGACTTGAGCAGGTAGACAAAAGCATACTTTGAGAAGTCATCGATGAAAGTAATAAAATACTTCATCCCGGCTTTTGTAGAGAATTGCTTGAAATTACAGATATCTGAGTGAACCAACTCCAGAAGATCTGTGCTTCGATGGACCCTGTGAAAGGGTTTCCTTGTGATCTTCGTCTGAGCACACACTTCACATTTCTCTACCTTACCCCCACACTTGGAGATAAGTCCTAGGCTAGACATCTTGTTAATCCTTTTACAATGAACATGTCCTAGCCTATTATGCCACAACTCAAAAGAATAGTTCAAAGTAGAAATAGCATTAATATCATTTTTCTGGGTTACAACAAGCTGAATTTTGTACATTCCTTCAGTCTGGAAAGCTTTTCCGAAGAATGTACCCTTCTTGGACATCACCATCTGGCCAGCATTGATGTCCATCCTCAAGCCTGCGTTACAAAACAGGCTCCCAGAGATCAGGTTCTTAGCAATTGCAGGAACATGCTTCACTCCTTGAAGCGTCAGAGTGTTCCCCGATGTGAGTTTCAGCTCCACCGTCCCGATCCCCAGTACTTCAGCTTGTGCCTGGTTTGCCATTATGACTTTCTCGGAAGTTGGCTCATAGGAGTCGAACCATTCCTTGTCTGAGCAGACATGACATGTCGCACCAGTGTCTATCCACCAGTCCGAGTCGACCCCCACATTTGCAACCTGCGCTATCATTGCAACCAGATTAGTAACCAAAAAAACCTTACTAGGCTCACCTTTTTCTGGTTCCTTGCAGTCACTTTTGTAGTGGCCCTTCTTGCCACATTTGTAACAAGTCACATGGGACTTGGACTTTTGATTCTTGAATGAAGGACTCTTCACTTTCAGATTAGTGAAGTCCTTCTTCTTCTTGTGAGGAGAAGCCGCCTGCTTCCCCTTGTACTCTCTGGTTTGGACCAGATTTGCTTTCGCCAGTTGTTTGGACAGAGAATCCATCTTCTGTTGAGAGCGCATCTCGTCCTCAACATGGATCTCTTGCAGGAGATCTTCCATACATATGTCCAGCTTCTTGCGGTGCATCCTTGCATAGAAGTTGCTCCAACCCGCAGGAAGTTTAGAGACGATTCCTCCAACGACAAACTTGTCGACAAGAGGCATCTTCTCGTCATCCAACTTTTGGCGCAGCTTCAGAAACTCCTTTACTTGGGGGTAGCATAGCCTTCTCATCTTCGAAGGTCCACTTGTGGTATCTTTCAACCAAGAAGATCTTGGACCGATTCTCGTCATCTTCGTACAATTTCCCCAAGGAGTCCCAAATCTCTTTGGCAGAATTCTTCTTGGAATAGGACTCTGCCAGAGAGTCTTCCATGCTATTGAGAATCAACAGTTTACAGATACTGTTTTCTCTAATCCATTTTGCCTGCTTGGACTTAGCAGCTGCAATAACTTCTGCGGTTCCGGTTGTTGGAACGATCGGTTCTTCCTCATTCAGCACGTGATCAACTTCCACGAGTTGAATGTTTAAGGTTACTTTCCGTTTCCAGATTTGGAAATGTTCGCCGTCGAATTTCTCCAACTTGTTAAAGTCGGTATTGACGAGCGATGCACGTGAGTTATCCATCTTTTCGATATAGCTTTGAGATTGTTAGTCCCTTGGCGAACAATCGATGGAAAACCACGAATTCAGAAACTATTGTAAAGATAATGTTTCCAGCAATAACACCTTAAAGAAGGTGATGTTGTATTACGGGAATCTAAAAAGATTTCGTAATATTTCTCGAAGGCAACAGAACCGTATGACTTCTAAAGAGAAGCGACGGTATTCTCGAAGGCAACAGAACCGTATAACTTCTAAAGAGAAGCGACGGTATTCTCGAAGGCAACAGAGGAAGAAGAAAGCCTGCTGGGGTGAAAGATCACCGACGCTCAAAGCTATATCCGCCTTACGGACAAGCCTCCAGGAACCAGCAAGTTCGAAGAGAACTTTAGAACGCTGGCCAAAAATGTCGACGACTCGCGCAACTAAAGCGCACAATGCGCCTAGCGACGAGCTGTCGTGCTAAGTGCAAAGTGCCATCAAAAAGCCACATTAAGCCTCAAAAGCCCATTAGCCTGAGTCCGAGTCCGAGTCGCTAAGCCCCTTCGAGGCTTAGCTCCAATCTATTTTCATTTTGGCCAAAAGTTAGTTTTTTATTCTCACCTCTATGTAAAATCCCTCCACATGGCACCCTCCATTGGGCCTCAACCCATGTGCATCTCTCTATTCCTTCATAAGTAATATATAGAGATACATATTGGTGTGATTTTTCGATGTGGGACTATCTTTTAACAATAGAATGTTGTGAACACACACAACACATAGAATAAAACACCAACAATATCACGTCCAGTGACGAGTCTGACGACTTATCGGTTCGACAAAACCGAGACATAACAACTGCAAAAGTTCCAACAGTTGTTGCCTACCCATGAACTGATTTACTTTGGCACCTTTCCCTTTATATAGATACAAATCCAATGAGTTGTAGGTATTTAGGCGTGAATTAGTATTGAGCAGTCTCAACAAGCTACCCAATGTGCGATAATCTTTCCGAATATCCTGACAATGAATAGGGTCCTTGTATCGAGAAATTATTAGGTGATCTGGACTCACCACTTGGCCATTGTGGGTGGTGAGCCCAACCAACAATTAGATGACACTTGGCATAATTTTTTTTAATATATAAAAAATATAGAAAAAAATATAAAAATTCACTTGGAATAAAATAAAATAAAATTATTGGATTTTTTTTTTCCAAAACTATTATAAAAAACTGATGTTCTTGGCTTAAACCTTAAGTGAGCTTTTGATTTTTATGCCAAGTGTCATCTAATTATTGTCCGGACTCACCATTCACCGTGGCCAGGTGGTGAGCCCGTACCATCTAATAATTTCTTCTATATCTCAGTGTTGTATACCAGCTCTAACTGATTCTATCTGTAATAATTTGATTTCTTGGTGTCGAGATCTTCAAAATGGAAGCCTCATGATGCTCCAGACTTTTTAAGCACACATCAAACTCCTATTTGGCTTCATGCACGTTAAATTGTGAAGTTTATGTGACAAAAGCTGAATGAGACATTGCGAAGTTGGTTGTTTAATTCTAGACAATGCTCCTGACAATTATATTGGAAGTTTGAAAAAAAAGTAACAATAAGAATCACATAAGAAAGACATTATTTTACGGCTAATACCACGTAGGAATCACAACATATTACAACTAATGCCATATAGGGAATCTCAGGTCCAGAGCTAGCAAAGAAGCTCGATGAGCAATCGGCTCGACTCTTTGGACCGGACTTTCAGAGGAGTCCCCCATACTTACTAGTGTCTGGACTCTAGATAACCATGGCTGATAAGCTCGATGGATTATAAAGAACAATCACATTCGAACTTAGCTTGAAGGCTCGGATCCATCACGGCCCTATATCTATTCTACTATATAATAGAAAAACTTAGATGGTGAAACTTTTGAATTCCGAAAATATCCTTACATACTTATACTAATTAAAAATAGTTCATTAATTTTAATAATTAAGGACAACTTAGTAATTATGAAGACTACCCTTTGGTCTTCCTAAAGAGTCTTCCTAAACTAATTAAGAAATGTTAAAATACGTGCAAGGCACGTGCACATATACTAGTATAACATAATTCCGCTTCCCCAAATTATCACTAGCAGCACAATAACCACAAAAATTTCAGTTTAACATTAATTACCAACAACAATTTGACATTAGGATCCAAGAAAGGATCAACACACATGACAACAAAGTGGGGCATCTTAAATACCGAATTCTTCGAAATTCAAGCTGAATCTCAGGAATAAAGCCTTTTTATCATCCAACAAATAAACTCATAACCAAGCCTGATTTAACGAATCAGAGGTACCAACTAAAATCATGCATAAAAATTCAACACCCAGAAACTGCAATTCGGATTCATGGATGTTAGATACTGGTAACCAATTAGGGATAGAAAGCAGCATACAGGGATTCAAGTTTTCTTCAGGATAGAAGATTTAAGATCCAACATGTGATACGTTCCAGTTCTAAAATAGTTTTTAATTTGATCATCGAAATGAAGCCTTAATCACATGCATTTCAATGGGCTAATGATCATCACCTGACCAGATCTACCAACATGAGCACAACCAATCTGACCATGTCAGAGTTTATCCATTTGTACCTTGATCCAATTTTCAAATCCAATTCCAAGGCAACATGCATGATTGGACTAAGGCCTCGTTTAGTTCACGGAAAGGAAATGTTTAATGAATTCCCTTGTATTTTCCATTGGAAATGGGAAAGTAGAATTCATGTCACTTTTCCTTTCCCTTGTTTGATAAAATGAGTAAAACATCTATGAGAGACTGTTTGATTTGCTTTCAAGTGTTTGGTTGGTGTAGAAAAGGAAATCAAAAATACATCAATGTTCCAATAATATACTTTTGTGCCTTGATGAAAGAGATCCAGAATACAGGGAGTTAATGGTAAAATAAGCAATAATACAGGATTATTTTGGTCATCATTTTTTGTAATAAATGTTGGAAAAGGAGAAAAAAAAATCAATATTCCCTCATATTTCCCTCCTTGTCAGAAAAATGATTCCCGAGTTTGTGGCTACCAAACAAAGGAAAGGAACAAGTTTCCTTTCCTAGTTCCTTAAATCCGTGAACCAAACCAAGGTTGTTAAAAGCGCTAGGCGCTAGTCGGACGGGCACCTTCCGCCTAGCGCATAACCCGCCTAGGCGAGTGCCTAGGCGGTTCAAAAAAAAAAAAAAAAAAAAACCCAAAAAATTCTACTAAAGATTGCAAGAAAAATTCATAAAACCCCAAAACATGCCTAGTCGGACGTTGGAGGGACTAGACGGGCACCTAAGCGGACATCGGTCGGACACGCGGCACCTAGCGCCTAGGCGCCCCTAGGCGGCCGCCTTTTAGAACAGAGAACCAAACGAGGCCTAAAAGTACTTAAAGAATGGTTTGGAGAAGGAACTGGCAAATCCAGGAGTCCAAGGCGAAGGAATTACTCCCCATCCCTGATATCTTCAACCCAAACACCAATATGCCTTGTAAGATATGTGGTTCTAGGAATTAGGCAAATAGCCATTGGGGACAAAAAAGGGAGCTTGACAGCAACCAAGAGTAAATACATGCTGATTCCTCTATTACACAGTTTGGATTATGGTGTCCTTAAAAGTATTGTACTGACCGACTTATTAGTATTGAGTCTTGTTCGCTAAACTATATACAGTATGGGAGACTGATAATTTGGGTTGAACTTAGATTACCTAGAAACCCACCCCGTGCTTGTACATTACACAATCCAACATCCTTTTAGGAAAATTCCAGTCAATATATAATTTACCTAAACCAAGAGGTCATAAAATTGGATTCATTTCACAGGATGAAAATCATAGAGCTCCAATATGCATATCTATCAAGAAGTTATGAATCAGCAACACATATAAGAATACAGATTTTCAAAACTAGAGCAACTTGTTTGAAATTTTATATGGACTGTAGCTACAAACTAATAAAGTGGCAAGATCCTTCTATTTGGATTTGTATGACCATATAGTCAACTACTGAAAGATTCAAAAGGATAGTATAATTTTTTAAAAGTAAAAAAGAAGAAAAGAAATTGACAAACAAATAGAAGAAAACTGTACAAGGACATTCAAATAGATGAGATGATGATCTGCGACCATAATTAGTATTCCAAAGCAGATAAATAGATTACGTCAACTATTCATAATTAAAACCCAAGATAGAAATTTTACTTAATTATGAAACTATTCAACAGATCACCCTGAATTATCCGCAACATTCAATCCATAATCAAAACAAATCCCCAAGTATCAAGACTTCCACATGTATCCAAAGCAGATAAATAGTTTACGTCAACTATTCATAATTACAACCCAAGACAGAAAATTTACTTATTTATGAAACTATTCAACAGATCACCCACAGGGGCGGCCCTGGCCCAGGGCAGGCTGGGCGACGGCCCAGGGCCCCCTGACGAAAGGGGGCACCAACATAGAATTGTCTATAATAGAACTAGTATGTATCATGTGTCTTTTTAACAAAAAAAATATTGTGGTGTATTGGTTATAATGCTATACTTACATTTAAGAGGTCCTTGGTTCAAATCTTGACTACAACAAAATTTTGTTTTATTTATTCTTTTTTTTACATTATGTATGATGGTCCATTTTTTAAGTTTCGCCTTGGGCCCCCAACAGCTCAGGGCCGGCCCTGATCACCCTGAATTATCGGCAACATTCAATCCATAACCAAAAAAATCCCTAAGGGTCTACTTGGATTGGGGGTTAAGAGAGTTAATGGAGGGGAAGTTAAGTGAGGGAGAACAAAAAACATGCTTGGTTTCAGGACGGGGGTTTAGGAGGGTGGATTATAGAGTAGCGTTAAGTGAGGGTTTGTTTAATCCTCTTCTGTCTATCTTTTTAACCCTCCAAATCGAATGGTTAACGAGAGGAATTGAGAGTTTTTGTTTAAAAAATCATAAATAAAATTATTTGTTCTATAAAATATTATAATTTTTTTTTTATTTTTTTTTTACTTTCAACATGCTGGTCCGTAGCTTCCTCATTTGTGAAAATATTTTGACAAGTTCTAATTAAAATTTCAACCAAATTTAATTTTATGACATATGTAATAAGAGTATTTTGATAACTATTATAATTTGTATTAATCTTCCTCTCACTCAAAACCTCAAATACAAGCAAGAGTTATTAAACACGCCCCACTTAACTCTCCCTTCAATCCAAACAAGGTTATATCTATTTACTCTACTCCCCCTCACTTAACTCCGCCTCACTTAACCCAACTTAAGTCTGCCTCACTTAACCCAACTTAAGTCTGCTTATTTTTCCCCCTCAATCCAAGCAGACCCTAAGAGCATCTCCAACCCTATTGTCTTGTTAAGTGTTGTGAGTCTTAGGTGGCTCCTATGTGGCATGAGCCACAAGACAATGTCTTGTTTATGTGGCAAAATTAGATCTCAAAAGACAATGAGATAGAAAAACTCTCTCCAATGCAAAAGTATTGAGGAGACAATAAAAATTATTTTTTCCAACTTCCAAGACAACTTTTAAGACAACTACTCATCTTCTTTCTTTTTTCTAATATTTTTTATTCATAATTGATGACATGGAAGAGAAGACATTGTCAAGTGCATTGTCTAGAACAAGACAATCAACTTCACAATGTCTTCTTTAATTTTTGCCACATAAGCTTCACAATTGACTTGACAATTGCATTGGAGAAGAACTTTTGAATAAAATTTTGTCATTCCTATGTGGCAACAACTTTTTTCCAAAGTCACAATAGGGTTGGAGATGCTCTAAGTATCAAGACTTCCACATGTATCCAAAGCAGGGAGCCCAATTACCACATTTAAGAAATTCACAGCTGCAAGCATTACTCTTAGCAAACTTCATAATCTCAAACAGAGACACCAAAATTTAACTAGATTAAGACACTCGATTATGGATAATATTCCATTCATAATCAATCCACACACCCCAAAATTTTGATACGATATTTAAACTAAATTATGGTTCAAAACATAAAAACATTTCAAGTTAACAAATTTAACAACATAACATTACCAATATTTACTCCTCGACAGCGTACCAAAGCATATATTTTACTCTCGATTATCCATAGTTTCAACCAAAGACGATAAATTGGAAATAATATCAACCAAAGACACCAACTTAAACAAAATTATGACAATATTTCAACCAAAGACACCAACTTTAACAAAATTATGACATTATCAAAGAGATCACCATCAATAATTTTTCATCCATAACCAATAAAACACGAGAAACTAAATTAGGGTTCCATAGTATAGAAATAGTTCGAGTTGCCAAATGTAACAAAAATCACAGCTGCACTAGCACAAAAAAGAGAGCGATGACCTCAGTTCCTCCTCCCTCCGGCGAACCCGCCGAACCCGGGAACCCCCGCCGGTGCCGCCGCCGCCTCCACCTTCTCCACTCCGGGCAGATCCCCCATCCCGATCGCCGCGAGCATGTCCAGCGTCTCCTTGTCGACCCCGATGCGGTCAACCTTGATCGCGGACTCGTCGGGGACGAAGTCCATCCTCCGCTCCCTCTCCTCCTCCTGCAGCTTCAGCGAGATCCCTCGCACGGGGCCTCGCTGGATCCGGCGCATGAGGTGGGTGGAGAACCCGGCGATCTTGTTCCGGAGGCGCTTCGACGGGATGATGGCCACCTCCTCCAGGACCTTCTTGTTCGTGTGGAAGTCCAGCGTCATGCGCGAGTAGTAGCGCTCAATGACCTGGCGGGAGGACTTCTTCACGGTCTTGGTGCGAACTCTGCCCATGGCTGCTGGTTTTGATTTCTAAAGTTAGGGTTTGGGGGAGCGAAAGGAAGGTGACGGTGGAGGTGTTCTTTTTCTAGGGTTTAGAAAGTAAGGATTGGTTGTGTTTCATTTATATAGAGGATGAGGAATAGATGTACGGCCAGGATTAGCGGGTCGGATGAGTATATACCATACAATATCCGTCCATAATTATTAATTTTTTTAAAATTTTTTGCTGAAGTAGAGCAAAATTTTTAACAATATACAAGTAAAATTGTAAATTTTTATTTCATACACAACTATGTAGGACTGACATGTTTCTTTAGCTTTATGATCATTTTTATACAATAGAGACGGTGGAGATGTTCTTATTTCCATCATTTTGGAGGAACTTTATTATTTTAATTATTTTGGGACATTTAGCCGTCGAACATCTATTTAGTCCGCATATTTTGGAAGCCTATTTCTCATTCATTTTCACATCATGATTGTATATATTAGACTACAATTGATGATGCAATCATGTATAACTTGATATCTTGCTAGTTTTTTATTTTGTTAGTTAGCTTTATGATCATTTTTATAAAGCGTTGGAAACACCTTACTACTTTATCTTATATGTTATTTTTTATTGTTTGATTTTTTGAGACATAATATATTATGTGAGACAATGGAAAACTTGTATTGTAGTATATACCTTCTTGTTTAGGTACATCCGTGGCCGTGGGATATCGAAGTATACCGTAGTGTGTAGTTGACTGAGTCATACCTCGTTCTACATATTCCGGTATTAGGACTTGACAATGCAGAAGCTCGTGTATGACCTTTAGTCGGTTGGTGCGCAGATTTGAGGGCTCTCCACACCCTAATATTTTCTTAGATGTGGGCAAAAGTAGCCCAATTGATTTATTTTTCTTTAAATTAAGGTTATTAATAATATTAAGTATTAGTTTCTAATAAATTAAATAATTAGTAAAAATATTTACTTATTAATCTAGCTAAATATTAATTTTTAACAAGTTAAATAATTAGCTAGGATACATCAGAATATTAATTCTAATAAGTTACATAAACTGAAAAAAAAAAATATGGGTTTTTGTTGTCGGACATATACCGGAAACGTATTGGACATACTGCGAACACTGCAAAATATACTAGGATGTGGAAGGAAAGTCCACAGAATTTTTTGTAATTAATTAATATTATTAATTATCAACAATAAATTGGTAATTAAACACCAAATTATAATACAAAATATTATTACAAATATTATCATGTATAATGCTAAGTTACACTGTTCGAATGTGGAGAATGAGACGACGACTTTAGTCCCACATCATCTAAATAAACAACAGCCGACTCCGCATATATATATATATGGCCTGAAGTAGAACGTAAAGTGCCTATAGAATTTGCCCTTTGGAAAAGCTCCAGAACCATCAACTATTGTTATACCGACTCTTCAAATAATAGACGAAACTAAAATACAAACATTTAATTCATGATGAAGTCTACAAATTTAATACTTGGCCATTACAGACATTTAAAGGTTCACGATGCAACACATGTTGCATCTAATATGTTTGATAGTTGATGGTACGAAGGACACGAAAACTTTTCACAACCCATTCCATCAGATCCAAATACCAGACAATTTTCGCTTTCGTTCCTTGATGAAACAAGGGGCAGAATAGGTACTAGGATCATGCAAACTTAAAATTTTCAGACTTCAACTAAATATCAAGATAAACTGCCCTCCACGAGAAAGCCTGATATGCTCAGAAACCCTATTGACCTAGAAGAAGGTTCCTTCAGGAGGCTGCACAAGCTTTCGGTTGTGTGGTGTGGCCATTTCCTTCTTCAACTGTGTCAATATGGTCTCCATGGTGTAATCACGCTGCCAATTTGCTAACATGTTAAATTTCTTCGGCTCTACCTGCATGTTCCTCAACAGCAAAATATCAGTCAGCTCTGACAAAAAGCCCAAACCAAGGTGCGAAAAACTACAACAACAATAACAAGTGCTGATCATAATTTTGCATTAGTTGCTCAACTTTATTTACTTCATTCGACTCGAAACACAAATAGAGAGAGCATTACCACTCCGGTCTCGTGATTGACACAGGTCATGTTTACCCGCGAGTGGAAACGCACGGTAGGTGGTTTCTCAGGGTAGTCTTTATCACAGAATAACTTCAGCTGATATATCCGCCCCTCATGAACTGACTGCAGAAAAGAAGCGAAACTTAAGGAGATTGTATTAGAATAAAGGAGATCATATTAGCAGTCTGACGGCCTAAATATACATGAGATCCAATTATACGCAATTACATTGTGAGGGCCAATTATCGTGCCAGTCCAGGATCGCATGTAGATGTCATCTCCATCGTCCATACCATAGCTCACAGTCCCATCACCAATGCCCTTCTCTCCTCTCTCAAGTTCTTCTAGCAATCTGAAGTTCCGAGGAACTGCACATATAATTAAACAAAATGCTGATTGCAAATACTTCTCAAGTTTATATATAGATCAAAGCAGATGGTATAAATTGAAGTTTTGAAGTGATGCAGTAGGTTTTGAGATTCCAATTTGGCTCCTCCACAATTGCATATATATATATATATATATATATATATATATATATATATATATATGGGTGAAAAAAAAAAAAAAAAAAAAAATATATATATATGGGTGAATTCCTGGCTCAACATAAAAGGGAGAAGAGGAGAGGGGATGGGGGTGGGGGGAGGGACAAAGTAGTAGAGGTCAAATGCCAAATCATGCTTACAATAACCTCACAAGAATCTGCAACTTAAAACTTGACAATATCTATGTCGACAATTGCAAAATGAACAATCTGAAAAGGAGGGACATTGGTGAAGAAGCCATCAGCTTACTTCCACTCTAAATTGTCAGCAACCAATGAGCAACTAAAATCATGCAAGCATACATAATAAGAAATGCCACCAGTTACAGTTGACGAAATTATTTAATTAGATCTCTCTATTTTTTTTGGGCCATAACCAGATGCTTCAATTTAGCAGACGCCTTCTGAAATACAATAGTTTCACGAAATAACTCTACTGAGAGATGATCATCCATATGTTCCTGTTTCCACTGGAATTGCAGTCTCCCAACAGCCTAAGTTAATTACTGTTTGGCTTAGAACCTATCAAATGGGAAATTGATATGTAAACCTTCCAGCTTTCTATCATCCTGCTCTTAACCGGAGATTACAGTCTTCCTTATCATCCTCTTAACATCCCATATACTTCAGCACACTTTCTATCATTATGAAAAACATTACCCTCTAGTCGTGCCTTTTTATAGCTACATTTTATTGACAAATAAGGACCTACCCTATTCACTGGACTCCTAAGTAGGCTAAGTAATGTACTTGGATTTCCCTATCTAACATCTTATTCTCCATAAAATTCTCAGATTTAAAGATAATTCACACAGTATTCAATAAGCAACGTACTTGAAGGAATACCATGATCAGTTCTAAGCATATTAAAAACACTCAAGTGAAAGCAACGGTCACATGCAATTGCTTAAGGATGTTTAATTGTTTATCAATGTTGTGCTTCTCCCAAGCAGTGGTATTCATTTGTGCACGTATTAATTGTTTATCATCCATTTTTAGGACTATCATATTGATTATTTGTAAACAAATACAAATAATCCATATCGAATCCGACCACATAATTTTTTTACATATATCAAATAGAGAGGAAATGCAGATATTCAGAATGTACTCGGTTTCGATAAGTGGATTATTTGTATTTGTTTACACCCCTATAAGCTAGACCTGCTCAAGCATATATTGACCTGAGAAAATGATTGCATGGAGTGTCATTTTCCGCAAAGAAATTTCTATTTCCTCTGAGCATATGATGTTCTCTGACCATAAGACAAGTGAAAGTTGCACCAAAAGAAAATAAATAAAATTACGCAAATGTAAAAAAAAAGGCATCGAAATTTTCATAAGCATGTGCATACATTTTAAGCTGACAATGAATGTGAAAGCTGTAAAAATGGAGTATGCCAATCTTGACAGAACTCACTAATTAGTGCTTGATACACATTAAACATATGTAAAAGGAAGGCCACAAAATCCAACATGGCCTAGGAGCAGAAACTATCCAATATATCTATATTTGCTCTAGTATCTACAATGTGACAAGATTACTGATATGTAATTAGCTTTCGAAAGAAGAAACATGAAACTAGTATAACGTTACATATAGATAGCTATGTAATTAGCTGGTATAAATCAACATCAGTTTATCCACCATTTACACAAATAACATACATGTATTAGTCAAAATAATGTATATATGTAGCATAGTAAAAGGAGTATTACTAATTAATGTCAGATTAACTAGGCATAGTTCAGCCATATAGCAGCACCATATATATAGAAAAGGCAATGCAGGTTCGTCCAGTAGCAAGGAGATAAACAGGATTGGACTTTACTGACTGTTTACGAACTATACTTATAAAATTTAGGGTATCAGCTGTGGGTTTGGTTCTGATCTAATCTGTCAAAACCAAAATGGAACAAATAACATATAGAAATTTTCATATAGGGTAAAGAACTTTCCTAAATTCTAAAAAAGAGGAGAAGTTTGGAGGAATTGTAAATGGGGTAAGGACACGCCAACTGACTTAACATGAACAGGCTGAATCAAAGAGAGAGGGGGGGAGCCAACTGAGTTGCGTGCGGGTGGGGGGCGCGCCAACTCAGTTGGCGCGTACAAGAGATCAGAGGAGAGAGGTGAGAGGAGAGAGAGGAGAGGGGGCGCCAACTCGGTTGGCGCATGGGTGGGGGCGCGCCAACTGAGTTGGCGCACGCGTGTTCCATTTTCATCTAAAGTTCTATGGGTGTGCTATTCACACAGCAATTCCATCATCGTGCACGCTTACAGGAAGTTTGCATATAGGCATGCATCTAGGCATATAGGCATGATCTCACTTGCATGTAGGCATCCATGAATAAAATGGAAATGCACACAACGTGTATCATCTAGGCAGTTGCATGCGTGTATCATACATCCCCCAGCGTGTATCATGCATCTAGATGCATATAGGCATGCATCTAGGCATATAGGCATCATTATGCATTCCTAGAGGGAGCCAACTAAATCCAAGCAGCTGAATGGAAATGCACGCGCACGCCAACTCAGTTGGCGCGCCCCTACCCACGCGCCAACCAAGTTGGCGCCCCCTCTCCTCTCTCCTCTCTCCTCTTTATCTCTTGTGCGCGCCAACTGAGTTGGCGCCCCCCCTCCACCCGCACGCCAACTTGATTCAGCCTGCGCACGTCAAGTCAGTTGGCGTGTCCTTACCCCATTTATAATTTCTCCAAACTTCTCATCTTTTTTAGAATTTAGAAAAACTTATTTACCCTATATGAAATTTTTTGTATAACATATTCAACAACAACAAAAACAAAGCCTTTATCCCAAAATGTTGGGGTCGCCTGTTGAATCCTTTTTTCTTTCATTCAGCTCCATTAAGTGCCATTTCATTCAGCTCCATTAAGTGCCATGTGTAACACTAACACTAACAATAAGCAATTCTTTAAAATCTCAATCCATGTTCGTTTAGGTCTATCTCTAGTCTTAGCAACTCCTTTAACTACTATAATATCGCTCCTCCTTACTGGAGGATCTATTGGTCTACGTTGCTCCTTACTATAACATATAATATATATACTTCTACAAATATTTCAAACATTGTTCTAGGTTCTACTTTATCTGATCATCACTCATGCCCTCTCCCATTAGAATGGGGTTGCTATGTTGGAAAAAAAATGCTCCATAACAAAATAAACATTTTTTATGACCGTTTGTCAACAGGACATCAATCCTTTAGGTTGGTGCCAAATTCCTAGTCAAGCAGCCATGATCATCAGAGGGCCATGCCACAATCTATAGACGTCCAATTGGCGAGTAGGTAGACCTACATTTTGTCTATGTAGTTTAAGCTCATGCAACCAAGGAGCACACTCCAAGTTCCCCTAGAATACAAAGAGTCGACAAAAAGGTAGGATAATACAATTTGCTACAAAGAATTGCATTATTATGATGCTTGTTGGAATTGCAAAGGAAAATAAGTGCACCTATAACTATTAATCATTAAAGAAATTTAATATATAGCTGGTGAGTATATCTACGAATGTCATTTGAAAAATCCAAGACTTTAACGAGCAGGTCAAGGATAAATGGGAAGTACTAAATGAATAAGTAAAGAATATATTACAGAGGGACCTTAACATAATTCGTGGTACATAAAATGATGTCTTATAAACAAAAATAAAAATGGCTTAAAGATTTACCTTGAACTCCGTAAGGCAGAGTACAAAAAGATATCTTGCATGCACAAGAAAAAAAAAAATCAAGGTTTTAAGTGTTGGTCTAAAGACTAAACCCAATACATTTAGGCCATTTCTATATGCAAATAGTGAAAGGATGCACACTTGAAAGGCAATATAATCCAAGTCCATATGATGGATTTAACGGGCACAAGACTAGCCTGAACGATTAGAGTGGAAAGGGATAACATGTCGATCTGTAAAAGGACACTTGTGTCGTAACACAAGGTACACATGAACAAGAGCCTGAGGCACGACCTCTTTGAATCTAGGAGAAACTTTTGAAAATAAATAAATAACACTATAAAAAAATAGGAACAAAATTTTAATCAATAATTTATCATGTAAAAAATTTACATCAATAACTATTTCAACTCTATGGTCTTGAAATCACCATGTATCACAGCTTCACTTGGACCATATCATAAACACAAAGTCGTAAAAGTCATGAATACAATGAGACGTAGTTATCGGGATCCCCTGCCCCCAGAAACCGTGTTCCGGGTCCCCCGACCCAACATGACGCAGATTCTCGATCCATATAGCCAAAAGTGGTGACCTAGACAAACTAGATCTTACAGAATGAAGGTCAACAAAGATATCAATTAAGTGATAATGAAAGAGCAGTGTTCTAAAAATCGGCCTAGGCGCCCGTCCACCGCACCGAAAATCCCCTAGGCGGTGGGCTAGGCGGCTAGACGGGCCCTAGGCACCCCTAGGCGGGCCTAGGCGGGCCTAGGCGTCCCTAGGCGGCGGGTTTTTTGAATTTTTTGATTTTTTTTTTTGATTTTTTTTATTCTTAGTTGTATTTTGGATATTTGTTTGGGTTTTAAGATAGTATTTGGATTTTAGAACATTGAAATTTCAAATTTCAAAATTTCAAAAATTTCAAAAAAAAAAAAAATTCTAGGCGGCCGCCTTGGCGGGCTAGGCGCTAGGCGGACCTCCGCCGCACCGAGTCCGCCTAGCGCTTTTTAGAACATTGTGAAAGAGATTATTAACTCAATCGATTGTGAAAAATACAAGAGGAGATTGTTCAGGACTCCTTACCATTGCTTCCCTAATAGACACACACATATACAAGGGAACTGCAAGGTATCAGGAAAATCAGCGTACCCCAATGTTGCACGGACATGGCAAAATGGTCCCTATATTCGTATCGTGTCCGTACCCGCATTCGTGCTAAATAAATGCTACATAAAAAAGGACATGAAGTAAACTCAATCTGACGTAGGCAGTACTCCGCTCTGACACACACCGGCAATAAACAACCTTTGAAAATGGGAAATATGGATACAAAGTAGACACAGAACACCCAGTACATAAGCATATAAATTTATATGTACATGTATGTGTACATATAAATGTAAGTTTTAAGAAAAGACGAAGTTATTGCATAAAACAAAACTTAATGACATAATATCAATATCCTAGAGGAGCTCATGATGAGTTCTTAATTTTTAAAACTCGACCATAAAAAACTGCCGGATTACATGTATCTCATCCCTTTTATTTTCCAAGAGGCTAAACAGAAAAATAAGTACACTTTCAATGCTAGTGAAATCCACGTGTCACATCCATATTGCAAGTTCTAATTTTGAGTTTTTATTTGAGTTTCTGTAGTCAAACTCGGCCCATAAACCATTGCAATTCATGATCCGTGACATTTAAGAAGTGCTCAATACATTTTAGTACTTCAACCATTCTGATTCAATCCATGGGTGTTGGCAAAATAAATAGTTTCTCAATTAAACCCAAAACCACTGGTTTTGGCATTAATTAATAGAACAGTTAGAAGTGTTCAAACCCCGCACTACCTTCATTCATTTATAGATTCATTAGGTTATATATACATCAATCCGCGGTGATTATATATCAACGACAATAACGGCTTTATCCCAAATTTGAAATTTTGCTACATGAATTTCTAAACCGGCTACAACTAAGAAGCATGAAAAAAAAAATTCAATCTTTCCTGTTCTAATACCCATCTATTTCGTACCAAAAAGCCTTAGACCAAACCCTCATCCGTAAGATCGAAATCGAGCAATAAATATCAGAAGTAGCAAACTTAAGACAACCAATCAATCATTCCTAGATCCGATCGGCACGGCACACGACAGATCCATCTATAGTTCCAAACTCAAATTCAAAAAAAAAATATTTGACGAAACCCTAGGTTAGAAAATTTGGGGTTTTTTCTCACCGACGACGCTGGAACCACCGGAACTTCCGAGCGTCATGGATGATGATGAATTGATCACTTTCTCTCTTCTTCTTCTTCGGGATTCGAAGCTCTCTTCTTCTTCTTCTTCTTTCGGCTGCGAAAATCGATCGCAGCCGAACAAAAAAAAGCCGAAATGAAAGAATACCACCACTTTGGGTTTGGGTGGGGACGATAGGTTCGCCTCTATTTTAAGGGCACTTTTACTTTATACTACTCCTACAATTTCTGTGTTGCTTCCCTTTGCAGTGTACGGAAAGTTCAACAAAAAATTAAATAAATGGCTAGGGGTGCAACTCGGGTGGGATAAACCCGAGCCCGATTGGATAAATCCGTTAATGGGTTAGATTAGAATTGAAGATACTCGCGTTCGGACTTAGACTTGGGTTAAAGTATTTTAACCCGATCAAAAATCGGGTTGGACTCGGGTTCATGTTTCGGGTTACCCGAAGAAATCCGAAACCCGACTTACATATAATTTATATATATATATTGTTTCATACTTCTTAAATAAAAAGTTAAATCCTAAAAAATTTCACCCAAATTTTTCAACTCCTTATCCTAAATCTTATTTTAGTTTGTATTTTGTAATGATCAAGGCTTGATTGCTATTTGATTGTGTTTAATATTACTTTTGTTTAAAATTATTTCAAATATTATATTAGCGCCCGATGAATCCGACTCAACCCGATCCTCCGGGCTTGGTCTTGGGCCTCAAATGTTGAACCCGAGGTCGGGCCAGGCTCGGGCTCGGGCTAATCTTATGATTCATCGGATTGGACTCAGATTGACCTCAAGTCCGACCCAACTCGTCCGAGTTGCACCCCTATAAATGGCTAATTTGAATGTAAATATTGTAAACTTTCATATTCGTGGAAGTTGTTAACAAATAGCTCACTTGTAAAATAGTACAAACATCAGATCGAGCTGACAAGTTTTTGCCTTCCAATCCTAAATAGGTGTAGGTGCGTGTGGATTCTCATAAACAAATTGTCCAAATAGTCAATTTATTATCATGGATTTTTGAATTTTTAAGTTAATTCATAAACTATTTTTTTATTTACAAACTAAAGACCATGAATTGACAATAGTTGATGTACTAATTTGTAAAGTAAATAACCGTTCATGATACTTATTTACAAAAAAAACAATAGCTCAGGATATTCAAATACTCGTGATAATAAATTATCAATTTTAAAAATTAGTAATATTTATTTGTAGTGAATGTATAAATTTTGTTCGATGAGAGACTTACAAGTACATTTCTCCTCCAACGCGGCGTTGAACGAAGTGCTTTGAAAAAATACGATTGGATTATCATGACCCTTGTTACCAATCACCCGAATAAAACGCGTATTATACGCAAATTTTTTCATATCTTACATAAACGTATAATACTTACGTACTTTTAAAAAATTCGGATTTGAACGCGAATTTTAAGCCTGTGGCGTTTTAAACGCGTACCGTACGAATTTTTAAAAATTTGGCCAAAAGAATGTGACCAAAAAATCCAACAGTCTTGATTTTCTTGACTCTTACTGCTATTAGATATTAAGACTGGAACAATTCTAAAAAATTATCAAAAGAAAAGAAGAAAAAGTCTCACAGTAACCAAAAAAAAAAAAACCAAGAGTCTTTGCACATGTTGCTTGCAACAATAAAAGGAAGAAAAAAAAAAGATTTTTCATCATCCAATCTCTTCTTATTCTCACATTGAATCCTTATTTATGAAGGAGTAGAGGTGGATGGGCCCTATATATATATGCCGAATTTTTAGTGCCGAATTGGTTCATATGAAATGTACTAAACACGAATTAAATCTGATCCGAATGTTTTTCGTTAGACGAATTTTTTACCGTATTTTACTTATATTGTGCCGATTTATACTCGTACTTTTGTCGTTCCGAATTTTTTCCGTTTGCCGAATTGCTAACAAGGATCATGACAGTAATGCAACGCAGTTATGACAACACCATACGGTATTATATGGAAGCACATTGGTGCATTCGCTCGCTATAACACTATAATAAATCTTCCACTATATAATGAGGCTTCAAAACGGTTCAAAAGTGAGTCATCTAAGTCGTCATTATATCATGGTCCATTTAATTTAAATAAATAAATAAATAATGTAAAAATTATTGGAAAAAATTTAAATTTGTCAACATGAAAAAACGAACCCAACCAAACAAGAAAACTACTTCGCACCTTAACTACATGAGTTAGAAGAGATGTTTAATTATAATTTGATAATATTCTTATTATACGTACAAAGCATGTACATTTACTAGTATGTTTAAAGCTGCAACGTTCCAAATAACATTGTTGTGTTTGAAGTGTAAGAATAGGTTGAAGCTAAGCGGACTTGGAGGATCGGTTGTCCAAGTCGGAGCTAATCATCCTCGGCTCTTATTGATGTAACTATAGGTTTAAGTCGAATTTGGATTTGACGGATCCTTAAAAAAATAAATGATCTGGAGGGTTGTCCTACAAAGAGTGTTGCCTAAGCTCCAAGTCGTGTCATATTTATCTCTTTAACCTGAGTTGGGTTGAACCTGTTGTTGTTTGAGAAAATTGAAACGTGTTGGATCCTTAGATAATGCTCAGTTGGAGTCTTATCCCATGGATGAACTCCTATTTAAATGTGGGTTATTTAGTTTTAGGGTCTCACTCTCTCTCATATATATATATATATATATATATATATATATATATACTGATTTCGTAGAATCGATAGTCGTCCTCCGGACGTGATGCCGTGCGAACCTAAGTTCCGATCGCACAATGTGTAGTCATAAGGTCATCCGAAACACAACATCAAGTTTGAGTACGCAGAGAAATTGATTGACACATTGAAATAGAAGTAGACTTTTTCATTGATAATAAAACTTCATTTACATTGACTTCATTACATTCATTGTCGCGCGGACTACAACATGACCCGACTTACAAAACGAACGCCGATGAGATAGTCGTTCCATACATTACATCCCTTTTTACAAGCAAAACATAACACCTTCCACCTGCTATCGAGGCGAGTCGAGTCGTCATCTTCTTTTGGACTGAGTGCGGGGTCTTCTTCAAAAGGAATCCAGAAACAAGCCTTCACAAGCGTCGATAGTATCCCGCCAAGCCTAGGAAGCTTCGAATTTTGCTAACTGATGCAGGCCGTTTCCAATCAGCAACTGTCTCGACTTTCTTCGGATCGACTGCGATGTCCGTGGCGGAGATGATGTGCCCAAGGAATGAGACGATGTTCAGCCAGAATTTGCACTTGTTCATCTTCGCATACAACTGATTCTCTCGAAGGGTTTGGAGTACCGTCCGCAGATGCTCTGCATGTTGCGCTCGATCCTTCGAGTAGACGAGGATGTCGTCAATGAAGACTACTACGAATTTATCAACGAACGGACGGAACACCCGATTCATTAGATCTATGAAGACGGCATGGACGTTTGTCAGACCGAACGGCATGACCAAGAACTCGTAGTGGCCATAGCGAGTGCGAAAGGCAGACTTCGACACGTCATCTGGCTTGACTTTGAGTTGGTGATAACCAGATCGCAGATCAATCTTCGAAAACACTGTTGCACCTTGGAGTTGGTCGAACAAGTCGTCGATGCGGGACAGGGAGTATTTGTTCTGGACGGTAGCTTTATTCAATTCCCGATAGTCGATGCAGAGTCGCATCGATCCATTCTTCTTCTTCACGAATAGTACGGACGCACCCCACGACGAGACACTCAGACGGATAAACCCTCTATCGAGTAATTCATAAAGTTGTGCCTTCAATTCTGTAGGGACCATTCTGTACGGAGCTTTCAAGATCGGCCGGGTGTCGGGAAATGTGTCAATGGTGAACTCCATTTCTCGATCGGGCGGCTGTCACGCCCCGCTCCCGTAGGAGCGATCGTCCTCGCTAAGGCGTGATGTCGCACGGGCCTAAGTTGCGCCCGTGCAAGGCCAGGTCCAGAAACGGCCGATTTGAGCTAGGCCACAGAGTCGCACAGAGTGTCCCCATTTGCAGCGGAAAGTAAATGAATACAAGTTGAAACAAATTCAAACACTTTATTGATTTTCAATGTCACGATCCGCACCCGTTTTTTTTTTTTTTAAACGGATACAAGACGTGTCCAAGCCAGCCTACGCCGCAGTGTCGGCGGTAGAACGCTGTCACGGCCATGAAGATCAAGATCACAATTAATGCTCATTCATAACATTAATTTAATTTACAAAGATCACAAGTTTTATATTTGTAGAAAATATAAACTTGTACAAATATGGAAAGACTATAATTCATCTATCTAGCTAGTTTCTAGGCCTTTGTCTGCAAGTATTTTCGTCACTCCCCAAGCTAAGTGAATCCACGGCTAACCTGAAAATGTTGGTTTCCAGTCAGGAATGGAACGAGCACAATTCACTGAATGCAATTTCAATAAAGAAAATGACTATAAAACAAAGGTTAGACATCAATCATGAGTTTTGAAAATAACAGTAAAGCCGTAAGAAAATCAATAGTAATAAATAGACCAATATACTTTCCACCGTTAGAAGTACCTTTGATATGTGATCAGTCTGGGACATTACACCGCACGGTCTACGAGATCTACTTGCATGAAAAGTAAACAATGTCTACGAGATCTACTTGCAGAAAAGTAAACAATGTCTACGAGATCTACTTGCAGAAAAGTAAACGAGGTCTACGAGATCTACTGCATGAAAGTAAACGAGGTCTACGAGATCTACTGCATAAAAGTAACAATGTCTACGAGATCTACTGCATAAAAATAAACACTGTCTACGAGATCTACTGCATGAAAATAAACACTGTCTACGAGATCTACTGCATGAAAATAAACACTGTCTACGAGATCTACTGCATGAAAGTAAACGAGATCTATGGTCGGATCACACATCCTTGGTACTTCTCATTCCCGACTCAACAATTTATAATAGAAAAATAATCACATAACCAATGACCAATCAATGAAATATAGTGAAAATCAATATCGAAATGCAGACAATAAACTGTACTCGCCTGTGGTCCTGTGCTGGTGAAACCGATGATCCAAATCACTCAATATGCCCCCAATAGTCAAAACCCGTACAACAGTCCCCGGATACTGAAATAGATAATACCAATGATCTCAGAATAGTCCAATTAGCTAGGATTGCCTATCCTTAAGTCCAATTCTGGACACAGGGGCAAAACGGTAATTCCGGGCAAAAACGATGTCCGCCGTTGGACCCGCTTTGCACCGAAAAGCGTGCCAGAGTCAACGATATCTAAAGTCGTCAAACTATATGTCTACGGATCCAGTTTTCTGATACGAACCCAACCGTATGTCCAAAGTTGGATTCCGGTGGGCCGTGCACAAAATCGCCCGTTGAGTGGGACCGTAGGACCCGCAAAATGATGATTTTATCAACGGTCTCAGAATCGGACCAAACTTGGCATACGGGACCAGAAAAACGATACGGTCCTGATGGCACAAGTTTCGTCTCGATCTGACGAGCGTGTACAAAGTAATTGGAAAATTTGCAAAGTGCACGATACGGTAAATTTCGACGGATACGCATCAAATTCGTCGCGCACACGCGACCAATTTGAATTCCGTCAAAGCCCACACGACCACGAAGCTGTTACGCAGCTTTCGATCCTTTCGGTTCACGACCACGTCGTCCAGATTGGCGTGACGCACGTCGTGTGGAGCGATTTTGTGATTATGAAAACAGATTTTCGTCAAAGTTCGAGATTCGATTTCTCGATGCGTGGTCGATGATTTTCGAATCCACAAGAAGGGTTGTGAAATCCTATATGTTGTCTAAATTTGTGTTCAAGTGGAATTTCTAGATGGTTACTGGATTGGTCGGGATCGACCTCCCAATGTGTGTCCATGGACTGTTATAGCGTCCTGCTTTTGGACAGATTTTTCGGGTTTTTGGGTTCGATTTTTCTGGCAACATAGATCACCTAAAATCAAACTAATTTATCGGAAACGAAGGTGGATATATGGGGTTCATACCTGAAGAAGTGGCTCAGGAAATGGTCGACTGTGCGCGGAGATATCACGCGATGAAGTTGCACCTCCGTGCAACTGTCGCTGCTACGTGACTCGATCCCCCGCGCGAGCGCGCTATATCCGTGCGGCCTCGCCGCGCGTGGCGGCGCCCAGGCTGGACGCACGGCGGCGCCAGGGTCCAGGGGTGGTTCGCCCAGAGGTTGGCGAGCGCGCGGCGCGAGCTGAGTTAGGGTTTTCGTTTCGAAGAACCTCTCGTTCTCTTCCGCTCTATATACAGAGATTTCTCTGTATGCCATTTTTGGGGGGGGGGGGGACTCGGCCTGGCTCAGTTTTGTGCTGCTGGGCCGGCTCTCCTATGGTTGGGCTGATGGATTGCTCTCACGTGGGCTTGGGGTGAGCTGTTCGTTTAAGGGTGGGTTTATTAGTTCTTTTTATTTATATACTACTTAATACATATGTATATATATTCTCTTGTTTCCTCTTTATTATACGTATATAAATATCTATATATATATACACCCACATATATAAAATATATATGTATATTTATATATACATACACGCATATACGCCCATATACATATATATATATACACTTATACATATATACAATATATATTTTATACATATATACATATACATTTATATATATATATATCTATATATATAATCATTTATAGTTACTTATACCTATTTGTAGAACTTAAAGAAAACAATATTAAATATATATACATATCAATATATATATATATACATATGTCCATATATAATATATATACATACATACGTATATATTCACCAATTAATATTTATACATACACATATATAAATATCCACACAAATTATATATCCCTATATTTTCCTATATATATATTCATCAATAAAATATTATATTCCTCTTCACATATTAGATATATATATATATACACTAAGCGTATATGTCCCCACATCTGCATATATATATAATCCAATATGTATATATATACGAATACATATAAACCTATAAACATTTCTATCTGTAACTTCTCAATGAACTTAATAAAATCATAATTTCCAAGGTAGGTCTTTCACGTAGCATTGTGTACACGAAGCAATATTTATTTACATAAATCTAAAAATTACCATTCGAATAAAATAATAAAAAAATAAACTATTTCTAAATTTTCGGGAAGGGGAGCTACATTCAAGCAGTTTACAAGCGGCGCTAGGCGGCCGGTATTACAAAATCGTTCAAGCCTCTCTCTCTAAAACATAAATGGTGTGCCAAGTGGCTTACAAGATGGAATGATTCATGGCGATGTTCCGATAAATTATGTCCTGTACAGGGTGCTTCAGCTTCTGCAACGTTCCAAGGCCCCAGAGTTAGCTCCGCGCCTTAACACGTTCGAGGAAAGCTCCGCACCCGTCGACGTTTCCTGCTTCCTGCAAGCAGACTGTGGGGTTATCAGTATATTGTTATGCACTGGTGGGGAGGCTAGCTCGCCCACAATGCTATCATTACCAAACACGTTCCATTTACTTTTGTGCACCGTCTATCATTCATTGTCTTTCTAATCTTGCCTTAGGATCAGTTTCATAGCATATGTCATGACCTATCCCGTGTTGCCAAATTCAAGTGTCGCATGGAAATACATGCACGACTTACCCATACTTACCGTCCGGCCTTTCCTGTCCAAAGTAAACTAAATTAGTCAACAATTCATGTGTAATAACATAACGTAATTCTTGGAAACATTCAATATCAAGGGTGTGTCCCTGCCTCAGTTTCTAGCGTATCGTAGGCACGTTCTAGCGCGTCGTAGGCATGTTCAAGATGTCACATTTCCAGCATGTTCAGGACGTTACATTTCAAGCATGTTCAGAGTGTTATATTTCAAGCATGTTCAGGAGTGTTACAGTTCGAGCATGTTCAGGAGGCACTTGTTCATTTTACTTAGACTACTTTGATTTTAATGCAAGGACTTACACGTGGATAGCCACCAGCAAAGCCCACTTAATCTATATGCACTGGTCGCTGGCATCACAAGCCATTTGGACATATCCCCTTGGTAATTCTCAACTTAGCGTAGGGTGATGGCTGGTACACCCCGTTAAGTCTCTTGAATATACCCTGTACTTACGTCTCCTGGTGCCCAAGCCCGCACCCAGGCAGACCGTAAGCCCCGTTCTGATTCTGCCTAGGTCGGCCACGGTTTTCCCCCCCATCGCCCGTGCCGCAGAATCCTTCCTCATGACGGCCACGATATTCCCCCCCATCGCCCGTGCCGTTTGTCCACGACCATTTCGTATTATCTTGTCATTTTAACTTAACGGCTATCTCCGATCCGTAGGCTAACCCTTAGCCATAATGCGTTATCGACCAGGTTGGCGTCCGTACAGCGCGGGTAGCGAGCCCCGTTGCACGTGCCCGTCATACCTGTCGCTAACGTCTTTCATGTCTTATCTTTTATTCACTCTTTCATTTCTTTTTTTCACTTGTTCGTTCATTCATTCATTCATTCACGTATTCATTCATTCATTCATTCGTTGTTTCATTCATTCATTCGTTACGCAACTCCTAGTGCGGGAGTCGCCTTGGTGACCCATCGGTCCTATAGTCTTTCAATGTTGCTATACTCTACTCGGAGCGACTATGTTGATAGTCTTCCCATTTCATTGTTGTAAACCATTCATTGTTTCATTGTTGAACACGTAAGGGACTTGAACGTAAGCTTGTGCCGTAGCACGAGCGTGGAGCGCGGTGCGAGAGTTCTCATATTTTTCATGTTTCTTTTCATATTCTATACAAGCATGCAAGATGGGATTATTCCCTTAGCTAGGTGCGTTGAGTCATTTATTAGCATGCGCGGGGTTATCGCCTAGCGATTCTCGTGATAGTGTCCGCATTGTTATGTGTCTAGGCTAAGCAAAGACGGGTTCATCGGAGCTACCCACCTTAGCGATGTTCGTATCGGCCGAGCGATACTCCGAGCACGCCTTTGAAAGTCTAAGTCTGGATTCATCTTGACGGGCCAATGTAAGCCTTGCATCGATTCTTCATCAGGTCGATGCCAACTCTTTGGGTCGACGGCTCGTTTGAGTCGTTGCACTTGCCGTTTGAATCGGCGTTCCGATAGGGCGGAGCGGGTCGTTACATAATACACCACTCAAAATAAGTCTCGTCCTCGAGACTTCCTGAGTGCGGGTCATCCTACCGTTCTTTTACTCATCGTCGTGTGCATACCTTAGACAATTCCTATCGAATGGCTTTACCGTTCGATGGCATCGAACTATACTCGATACCTTTCCAAGTTCCGCGTCGCATACGTGTGGTCGATTTTATTTGAATAACTTTTCATTCATTTTAGAGTTGATGGCACTTATTCAATTCAAGCGTTTCTTCGACTCGGTTGCTATTTTGACGTATCATGGGACTGAAACGGTCGCACGAGGTGCGTTGAAATTTGTCAAATACAAGTGTCAGGCTGAGGCAAACTCACTTTCGTTTATGCGCATCTCAACACACACTTGCAGCTGCATTCGAGTTCATCATATCGCTGAGTTTGGATCGTGCACGCATTCAAGGCGTCCCCCGAATACGTACATTTCAACCAAGCTTAGCGACTAGCAAAGTCGGACAAGCTACTCGTGATAGTTTCGATTTGCCGATCGTTTTGCTAACTTCGATTTAAAATCGAACTCATGTGTGTATCACATATCGTTTATCTCGGTCCTCGAGATGATTCGATTCGCTTCTCAAGCGTTATTGTCCACGAAATCAGTATGATTTCTTCTTAGCGGGGTCGACCAAGCCTAAGTAATTTCCGTCCGATTCAAAACCAAGTATTGCACCATCATCAAGTATTTCTTCCTATCAGCGATTCAATTCATTATCCCAACTTTTACTTGCACATCATCCATCCCTATCATTCCCTTCGTTTGGGGCCAATCTCGTCGTCGTTCACGCACACTCCCAGTTCTCCGTCCTACTCTAAGTCTTGTTTCCCAAAGTCTATCGTCCGTCCAGACGATACTGTAAATACCATCGCACAGGTTCAATCACTTGGCATAGGGTCGTCCGCCTATCCGCTAGGTCAGCTCACAAGGTCATAGTTACACGTCAGGTCCGTGGCTCATCGTGCAAGGTCGTTGCATGTCGCCCCAATCCTATGGTCAGACCATTTGTTCGCTTGTACGGGAGTTTCTACCCAAGTTCGTTTCACTCAAATTTTTAAACATCGAGCATGATCACCTAATTCGCATCAAGACTTACGTTGCACATATTCAATTCCATTCAATCACCAGTTTTAACCAATTCATGTATTCGATCACGAGGTCATCCAGCTCGACAATATATTGCGCCCCAATCTCACGCGAGTCCGATTATCCATGGCGGTTCATGAATCACCATGCAACGCTCCCGCGGAATAATCATTCTCATCGAGGCGTAACTCTTGTTTGAGTTTTATACTAACTCATTCTCGATACACGGATTGGACCTACTCAATCCTCAAGTTCAATTCTTCAAGCACATAGATTCATTCTCGAGTCCTGTCACGACCCGCACCCACTGTGAGGGTACGAAAGCATAACAACGCCCAGCCTACGCCGCAGTGTCGGCGGTAGAACGTTGTTCTAGGTCATGAACTATAACCAACATATGATGAATACTCTCCATAAGGAGGCCAACACAGAGGTACAACTCAATCACAATCTAGAGATAGAATATGGCACGATAAAATAGATGAGAGAATCCTCAACTGAGGTACAACAGAAAAGAAATACAAGTCTAATCATCTCTAAAAATATACAACTCTGAAACAAGAACAACAACTAAACATAAAATGGAAAACAGTCTAAGCTATCTATACTAAGCAAGGGTGCCATCCTCAGCAGCTGCCTGAACCTCCCCAGGGGTCCAGATCGCGAGTATCATCTAGGCAAGCTCCAAGTAAGGGGTGCAGGGTTCCTCCTCTGTAAAATTTTCAACAGGTCCAGTCAGGACGGGAGCGAGCACAATACATCTCAACAGTTCATAGCAGGTTAAAAAATATAATCATGCAGTAAAGTAAGATATAGATACTGAAGGAAATGCAGTAAGTAACAGAGAAAGAACTGTAATAGAAATATCTACAATAAGTAGAGAGCTACCAGTGACTAGTGATTCAGAGTACAAAGTCGACATGTGAACGGCTTGATTTGTACATGGCTATACTAAAGAGGCGTACATGGCTATTCTACTTTGGAAATTGTTCACATGTCTATTTATACTCCCCCGTACCCCCAACTAATACACAAGGATCCAAACAGGTTATGTTATGATTCTATGTAACAGCCCCCGAAGGGTAGTAGACCCCGAAGGTGATACATAGTAGTCCCAAAATAGGGATTCTGATAGACCCAATAAATGGGATAAGGATTCAAAGAAGACTCTGTGATCATATGAGTATATGTCACAAGTGATCAAAGAACCAAAGAAGCATATGATACGCCATGTAAGTGAAACACACAGTACATAGAGTACCCGATGCTCCCTGAAGGGATAACATCTCAAGAAGGGATCTATATAGTACTAATCCGTGTGACCAACGTGACAGTATCAAGTAAAGTAATTTAATGCAGGAAATAATTCTAAGCAGGATATGAAATGATCAGAGAATGTACTCGCCTGGTATCTGAATAGCTGTGAAAATGTACTGTCCGAGATGAGGCACCTGACTCCTAGTTAGAGCAACACAAGTCAAGATGTATATAGAGGGTGATATATGAATGTACAATGCATCTGCATGCTGTCTAGGTCAATCTAGACCAAGGTCAACTCTTGGTCAACTTCAGTCAACTATACCAGTCAAACTAGGTCAACTATGGTCAAGATAGTCTAGACTCAACTATCTAGGTCTAACAGTCTAATCAGCCTATTCTAGTAGCACACATCACATCACAAGCTTTACAAGTCTATCACACACAATCACATGTGTATATATATACCATATATACATAGGCTATAATATAGGAATCTACATAAGCCAATACATCCTATATTGGTAAATACATTAATAATCTTCAGATTTCAGGATCAAACCGCAACCAAAACAGTCCAATTTAGACACACACTTAGGAAACACATGGGAGAACATATTAGAGTCTTAGTTACAAGTAATTAACAATGTTAAATAGGTTTAAAAGATTGCTAAGATTCGTTTTTAGAAAACTGAACAGAACATGATATAGGCTGATACATTGGTATTCAGAAAAATGGGAAAATAAGAAAATAACAATGAAAATCAATTTAAAATAGGAATTTAATGGTTGGTAATAGATAAATATATTATACACATGCTACACAAGTGGTTTGTGTCCACAAAAGTGGACACAAAAGTGGACACAAACGTGTCCAACGAAATTAAATACAAAACAGTGCACAAAACTGTGCAACACAGAATCAAGCATCGTGCACGTGTTCCCGAATCTCGTGTGCACGACATGACACGACACAACCTACGTGGTTGTGTCCCAGTGT
Organism: Iris pallida; assembly: GCA_029216955.1. Taxonomy (NCBI): domain Eukaryota; kingdom Viridiplantae; phylum Streptophyta; class Magnoliopsida; order Asparagales; family Iridaceae; genus Iris; species Iris pallida. The sequence goes on from JANAVB010002395.1 coordinate 25,095,041, forward strand.
CGACCTAGACTAGGGCTAGGGTTAGGACACCCTGAATCGTGTCTAAGTCGCGTGTACACGACATGACACACGCGTATCAGTGGCTTAAAATGACAGCCACTGGACAGTGTATCCTCCCCGTGCACGTGTTCGTGCGTGTTCGACACGACACGTGGGGCCCTGAAACTTGGGGAGCCCCGTGTCAGTGTCGGCCCCCAACCGTGTGTCAAGTCCCACGCGTCAGGGTGGCGTGTCCGTGTCGAAAACGTGCTCGAGTGGCAGGGCACGCACAGTCCCCGCGCGCGCGTGTGCACGACCTCGTGTACACGTGCCCGACACGACTCGACACGACATGAAAGCCCAACACAAACTTCAGAAACGTGTAAGCAAGGTTAAATACTAATTTCCTATTCAAACAAAAACTAAAAATGCACATGAAATGCCCATTGAGGCATTTCGACAAACACAAAGTAAACATCACTGATACGTGTCCAAAATGGACACGAAAGGACACGAAACTTGGGAAACCCTACACCTATAGAATCAGGACACCTAGGGCTAGATGAATATGCAAATTAAACCTAGTTTTAATGGGTGGAATAGATTGTACCTATTGGTTGTTCTTCACACAAAAAGCCTCTTCTAATGAGTTCTTCAAAGCCACCCCAAATCCCCAAATTGATGCAAATCTGAGATTTGACTCCACCATCAGCAAGAAAACATTAATTAGATCATGATGGAAGAAATTCCAATCAAAAAGGAGGCCTATTGATTAAACTAGGAAGAAATTTAAGGAGACTCACCTATTCTCTTAAGAAATGAAGAGCTATTAAAGAAAGAGGCACAAATCCCCAAAGAGGCATTATATAGGCAAGGGGGGTCTCTTGGCTGGTCATAAAGTTAGGGTTAGGGTTTTTTTAGGTTTCATCCTATGGCTATGATTGAATCAAGGGAAAAATAGGTAGCCTAGAACAAAAGGTTCTATCTTAGTCCTTTGCAAATCACTTAACCATGACTAAACTTGACTTAACCCCTAACCAACTCATCTAGTTCTCAAGTGGCTCACTAAGTTAGTCATGACTCATCTAGGTTAGGTCCAATCTAGGTTAGGCTAACCATAAACACAAGGCAATAATTAAATAATATTAAATCACACCATTCCAAATAATATATACATTAAATTCTAAATAATTATAATAAATTCAATAATGCAAGATGACCAAAATACCCTCAAGCTAAATGTACTAACAAAATCTCTACCCACATGGTTGGCTCTAGGTCATGCAGTCTCTCAGGTTTCACTAGCAGCACATCAAAATCACAAGTCATGACTTAAACCAGTTCTTAAATAGTTTAAAAATAATTAAAATTCACCAAAAATCATAATGTGAAATAAAGATCAATAAATAATGATTATAATTACAAAATTTCAAAAATACCCTCATCTGGAAAACTGGGTGTTACAATCCTACCCACCTTATAAAAATTTTGTCCTCGAAATTTAAGATGGTAGCAGTCCTTCTAGGTCAAACACTCCACAAACAAGGTCTCAAACATACCGTCAGATAATCATATGCATCTGTCCAAAATCATGATACTCAGAATCTTCGTCGTGCTAGTGAGCAAGGCTACGATAATCACAGAGTCCTCGACTAAGGTACATACATCTAGAATCATGGTATTTAAAATTTTTGTATTGCCGCATGCTTGGCAGCGAAAACCTTAAATTTCCACACCCAAAAAATATGTCCTAAGTCTGACTATATGTCCTCACTATGCCAGCTAAACACGACCATCGAAGATTCTCGATTCCATAATCAAGGTGACCTAGCCCATATGATTAATCTCAGAAGGAAATCAAACATAACACAAGAACAATATGACAGAATTGATAATCAACAAGGAACAGAAGGAATCGAAATTTCAAGGCAGTTATAAGAGGCAATTGCATAATTTGATTCAAAAGAACGAAACCTGTAACTAGATCTCCAATGGCCTGAGCATCCTCGACTGTCCTGGCGAAAGCTCGCCCTTGCTGGCCTCCCCTGGCCTGCTGCTGATGCTGCATGTACCTCTACTGCTGAGTCAGTAAGGGTAATCCCCTCTGATGGCTTACCAGAGAGCCCTAGCTCCTGCTCCCTGAACTGCCTGTCCTGATGACTGTGGACACTCTCTCAGACGATGATCGGATCCCCCGCAAAGCAAACATCTGCCCAACCCCTTCCGGCACTCGCCCCAACTATGTCCTGGTCTCTTACAGAAGGGGCAAATAATAACTAACTGCTGTTTCGGGGCCTGCTGCTGCCTTTGTGGCTGCTGCGTCTGCTGAAAGGGTACACAGTCCTAAAACTGATGCTGCTGAAGGTTGACCCTCGGCTGCTGGTACTGCTGCTGAAACTGTAGAAGTAGCATCTGCTACTGGAACTGTAGAGGTAGCATCTGCTGCGGATACTGCTGCTAAAACTGTAGGGGTAGCATATGCTGCGGATACTGCTTCTGAATCTGCAAGCGGGGCATCTGATACGGATACTGCTGCTGAGTCTGTAGGTGGGGCCTCTTGGCCGGGCTCGCACTGCCACTAGCTCCCTGAGTGTCTCGCATCCTCTTCTCCTTCAGCCCAAGATCGTCCTTCGCTGTCATGGCTCCTACCAGAATCTGCTCGAAAGTGGCGTCGCGGCCGCTCTTGGTATATGACTTGATCTCCTTGATCAAACCCCTGCGGAACCTCCTCGCCTTCCCGACCTCGGTAAGGTCCTCGATGAATATGCTCAAACGGCTGAACTCTCCAGCGTATTCCTCAACGGTCTGGTTCCCCTGAACCAAACTCTCGAACTGTGCCTCCAAAGCACGGAGTGCGGTATCGGGAAAGAATTTCTCCTTGAACAGTTTCTTGAACGCTGTCCACGTCTGACCGGTGGTACCAACCCTCGGGTCCGTCTGGTACCAGGTACGGGCCAAGTCCTGCATCTGACTGGCGGCTGCCTCGATCTGTAATCCTGCTGGTATCTGTGCCAATCGGAATATCTCCTCAATGTGCTCTATCTAATCGTCAGCGTATATGATGCCCTCTGTACCCTTGAAGTCTCGGGGTCCCATCTTCTTGAAGGAATGGATGTCTGGAGTCCTCGGCTGATACGGCTGCATCTGGCCTCCCTGTGGCTGAGCAGCCACTAGCTCTACTGTCGTCCTGACTAACTGATGAGTATCCTGTATGCTCTGTTGGATATCAGCAGACTGGCTCTGCTGTATCTGTTGTTGAAACTCCATGAATCGCTGGAAGAGGGTAAACATCTGAGCTGCATCTACTGTCCCTCAAGGTAACTGCTGCTGGTACATATCTGGAATGACGGAAGAAGACCTCCGGACAGGTGGAGGTGTGCTCCCAAAAGCTGCAGAAGCTCCTATATGAGCAGAAATAGGGGGTGCTGTGGTCCCAGCATCCACAATCGGGTGAGGGGTGGTAGGCCTCTCATCAGCGTCTGCTGAGCCAGAGCGATGCGACCGTGTCTCAATCACTATCCTGGAGACAGATCAAACAAGGAATCAATACTGAGATAGAAACGATAATTCAAGGAAGGACAGTTATTCAAGGAAGCAAATTTTCAACAGGAATTTAGATGGCAGGAATCCAGTTAGAGTTTTTCCTAATGTGATTGAGTACCTCAAAAATAACTCCTAATCCAACTGCAGGCTGTAGTGGTACTCTAGTTCGAATACCACTACACAAACTCGACCTGCATGGGCCACCACTAAAAACGTGTCACGACCCGCACCCACTGTGAGGGTACGAGAGCGTAACAACGCCCAGCCTACGCCGCAGTGTCGGCGGTAGAATGCTGTTCTAGGTCATGAACTATAACTAACATATGATGAATACTCTCCATAAGGAGGCCAACACAGAGGTACAACTCAATCACAATCTAGAGATAGAATATGGCACGATAAAATAGATGAGAGAATCCTCAACTGAGGTACAACAGAAAAGAAATACAAGTCTAATCATCTCTAAAAATATACAACTCTGAAACAAGAACAACAACTAAACATAAACTGGAAAACAGTCTAAGCTATCTATACTAAGCAAGGGTGCCATCCTCAGCAGCTGCCTGAACCTCCCCAGGGGTCCAGGTCGCGAGTGTCATCTAGGCAAGCTCCAAGTAAGGGGTACAGGGTTCCTCATCATCCTCTGTAAAATTTTCAACAGGTCCAGTCAGGACGGGAGCGAGCACAGTACATCTCAACAGTTCATAGCAGGTTAGAAAATATAATCATGCAGTAAAGTAAGATATAGATACTGAAGGAAATGCAGTAAGTAACAGAGAGAGAACTGTAATAGAAATATCTACTATAAGTAGAGAGCTACCAGTGACTAGTGATTCAGAGTACAAAGTCGACATGTGAACGGCTTAATTTGTACATGGCTATACTAAAGAGGCGTACATGGCTATTCTACTTTAGAAATGGCTATTCTACTTTGGAAATTGTTCACATGTCTATTTATACTCCCCCGTACCCCCAACTAATACACAAGGATCCAAACAGGTTATGTTATGATTCTATGTAACAGCCCCCGAAGGGTAGTAGACCCCGAAGGTGATAGACCCCGAAGGTAGTAGACCCCGAAGGTGATATATAGTAGTCCCAAAATGGGGATTCTGATAGACCCAATAATGGGATAAGGATTCAAAGAAGACTCTGTGATCATATGAGTATATGTCACAAGTGATCAAAGAACCAAAGAAGCATATGATACGCCATATAAGTGAAACGCACAGTACATAGAGTACCCGATGCTCCCTGAAGGGATAACATCTCAAGAAGGGATCCATATAGTACTAATTCGTGTGACCAACGCGACAGTATCAAGTAAAGTAATTTAATGCAGGAAATAATTCTAAGCAGGATATGAAATGATCAGAGAATGTACTCGCCTGGTATCTGAATAGCTGTAAAAATGTACTGTCCGAGATGAGGCACCTGACTCCTAGTTAGAGCAACACAAGTCAAGATGTATACAGAGGGTGATATATGAATGTACAATGCATCTGCATGCTGTCTAGGTCAATCTAGACCAAGGTCAACTCTTGGTCAACTTCAGTCAACTATACCAGTCAAACTAGGTCAACTATGGTCAAGATAGTCTAGACTCAACTATCTAGGTCTAACAGTCTAATCAGCCTATTCTAGTAGCACACATCACATCACAAGCTTTACAAGTCTATCACACACAATCACATGTGTATATATATACCATATATACATAGGCTATAATATAGGAATCTACATAAGCCAATACATCCTATATTGGTAAATACATTGCTAATCTTCAGATTTCAGGATCAAACCGCAACCAAAACAGTCCAATTTAGACACACACTTAGGAAACACATGGGAGAACATATTAGAGTCTTAGTTACAAGTAATTAACAATGTTAAATGGGTTTAAAAGATTGCTAAGATTCGTTTTTAGAAAACTGAACATAACATGATATAGGCTGATACATTGGTATTCAGAAAAATAGGAAAATGAGAAAATAACAATGAAAATCAATTTAAAATGGGAATTTAATGGTTGGTAATAGATAAATATATTGTACACATGCTACACAAGTGGTTTGTGTCCACAAAAGTGGACACAAACGTGTCCAACGAAATTAAATACAAAACAGTGCACAAAACTGTGCAACATAGAATCAAGCATCGTGCACGTGTTCCCGAATCTCGTGTGCACGACACGATACGACACAACCCACGTGGTTGTGTCCCAGTGTCGACCTAGACTAGGGCTAGGGTTAGGACACCCTAAATTGCGTCTAAGTCGCGTGTACACGACACAACACACGCGTATCAGTGGCTTATAATAACAGCCACTGGACAGTGTATCCTCCCCGTGCACGTGTTCGTGCGTGTCCGACACGACACGTGGGGCCCTGAAACTTGGGGAGCCCCGTGTCAGTGTCGGCCCCCAACCGTGTGTCAAGTCCCATGCGTCGGGGTGGCGTGTCCGTGTCAAAAACGTGCCCGAGTGGCAGGGCACGCACAGTCCCCGCGCGCGCGTGTGCACGACCTCGTGTACACGTGCCAGACACGACTCGACACGACATGAAAGCCCAACACAAACTTCAGAAACGTGTAAGCAAGGTTAAATACTAATTTCCTATTCAAACAAAAACTAAAAATGCACACGAAATGCCCATTGAGGCATTTCGACAAACACAAAGTAAACATCACTGATACGTGTCCAAAATGGACACGAAAGGACACGAAACTTGGGAAACCCTATACCTATAGAATCAGGACACCTAGGGCTAGGTGAATATGCAAATTAAACCTAGTTTTAATGGGTGGAATAGATTGTACCTATTGGTTGTTCTTCACACAAAAAGCCTCTTCTAATGAGTTCTTCAAAGCCACCCCAAATCCCCAAATTGATGCAAATCTGAGATTTGACTCCACCATCAGCAAGAAAACATTAATTAGATCATGATGGAAGAAATTCCAATCAAAAAGGAGGCCTATTGATTAAACTAGGAAGAAATTTAAGGAGACTCACCTATTCCCTTAAGAAATGAAGAGCTATTAAAGAAAGAGGCACAAATCTCCAAAGAGGCATTATATAGGCAAGGGGGGTCTCTTGGCTGGTCATAAAGTTAGGGTTAGGGTTTTTTTAGGTTTCATCCAATGGCTATGATTGAATCAAGGGAAAAATAGGTGGCCTAGAACAAAAGGTTCTATCTTAGTCCTTTGCAAATCACTTAACCATGACTAAACTTGACTTAACCCCTAACCAACTCATCTAGTTCTCAAGTGGCTCACTAAGTTAGTCATGACTCATCTAGGTTAGGTCCAATCTAGGTTAGGCTAACCATAAACACAAGGCAATAATTAAATAATATTAAATCACACCATTCCAAATAATATATACATTAAATTCTAAATAATTATAATAAATTCAATAATGCAAGATGACCAAAATACCCTCAAGCTAAATATACTAACAAAATCTCTACCCACATGGTTGGCTCTAGGTCATGCAGTCTCTCAGGTTTCACTAGCAACACATCAAAATCACAAGTCATGACTTAAACCAGTTCTTAAATAGTTTAAAAATAATTAAAATTCACCAAAAATCATAATGTGAAATAAAGATCAATAAATAATGATTATAATTACAAAATTTCAAAAATACCCTCATCTGAAAAACTGGGTGTTACAAGTCCACCTTCGCGTCAAACCACAGTCGAAGCAATCAGATTGTCACGCCATCCAAGTTCAATCACTCCCGTTGTATGAATTACCATATCAGCGCTCACGCGGAGCGCCATAATCCGGAGCGACGCATGTGCGAGGCTGGAGTTGTGCTCGCATAAGACAAGAACGTCAACGTTGTGGTTGTCAACGAAGAAAATCCAAGCATTCATATTTTCATCCAAGCCAAATCAATTCGATAGTCTGACCGTCATACATTCAATTAGAAAATCCTCGAGCTAAATCTATCTTTTCCTCGACACATTTTTAACATCCCAAGTATAGCATCCATCGGAACAATAACATTTGTACGATCGTCATTTGCCGAGTCAGAATACCCCCAATTTATCGCATATCGATCTTTGATACGCCTCAATACCATCGACGATATACGTAACCTGACGATCTTCCTTTGCAACCAATTTCGAGTCGTGCGTTGATGCTTGTTATCCGAGTTGGATATTCCATTTTTCTCGATATTCAAGATCAAGTTCGATCGCTATTCCTCAAGCTCGTTTCAAGATCGTTGTTCAAACTCAAGTCATAATTCATTTGAATCAATCCGGAATCGTACGCACGATCCTCTAAGTTTTCTCGATCACGACATTCACTTTTATTCATTGTCCCGAATCATTTTCTAACTCGCGTTGCTCACTCACAAGTTGTCCGAACGACATCTCGTTCGGGACACCCGAAGTCACGATCAACTAAGCGTGACACGTTCTTAGGCTCTGTGCGATCGCATCGCTTGCCGACATACTCGTTCTATCCATAAATCCTTTAGTCTTGCTCGAATAACTTCTATGACGTCCATACACCACTCAGGGTTCGAGCCACTCGACTAGTCGTCGACACTCATTCTTATTCTTCTCCGAACCTATCACATACACCACTCGGGTTCAAGTCATTCTATAAATTCTTAAGAGATTATTCGCATCATTTGCCAAGACATATTTCAGATTCGTTCGACGAATCTCTAGCGTAATCGCTCACGTCGCCTCGACGTACTAAATCGTTCGTACTAATCCTCAAAATCTAAGCCAATATTTTCGGGTACGCCTAAGTGTTAATTCGATAGCGTTCATATTGATAGACACTCAAAGTGTATCTCCGTTCTCGATCGAGCGATACTTGATATCGCTCGCAACCCGATTGCACCCAAAAGTTGAGGTGCGCGACACGCGGACTAAGTTGTGCCGTATAACCATCTCGTGCAGACTATATTCCGAGTTTGTACGCTCACTTGCTAGGTCGACGCAAGACTAGTCAGGCACGTACGCGACATGTTAACTTAGCATGTGTTCTCTATCGAGTCAAGTTTAACATCGTTCGACATTGTTAGCGTAAGGTTATTCAAGCAGCATCGGTTCCTTCCAACTCAAGTTTGTCGTGGTGGCGCAAAGGCCTTCGCCTATCGATCCCATCCAACCGAGTACTCGTACGAGCTTTTGAAAATATTTAGGCTTATTGTATGGAACATCCCAAGGCACAACGAGAGAGAGCGTACACTTCTTTTGTTTCAACGAGCTTTCAAAACTGAGAGAATCGAAATGAAGTCCAAGGACGTAAAGCCGTGCTCTGATACCAATCTGTCACGCCCCGCTCCCGTAGGAGCGATCGTCCTCGCTAAGGTGTGATGCCGCACGGGCCTAAGTTGCGCCTGTGCAAGGCCAAGTCCAGAAACGGCCGATTTGAGCTAGGACACAGAGTCGTACAGAGTGTCCCCATTTGCAGCGGAAAGTAAATGAACACAAGTTGAAATGAATTCAAACACTTTATTGATTTTCAAGCAGTTTACAAGCGGTGCTAGGCGGCCGGTATTACAAAATCGTTCAAGCCTCTCTCTCTAAAACATAAATGGCGTGCCAAGTGGCTTACAAGATGGAATAATTCATGGCGATGTTCCGATACATTATGTCCTGTATAGGGTGCTTCAGCTTCTGCAACGTTCTAAGGCCCCAGAGTTAGCTCCGCGCCTTAACACGTTCGAGGAAAGCTCCGCACCTACCGACGTTTCCTGCTTCCTGCAAGCAGACTGTGGGGTTATCAGTACATTGTTATGCACTGGTGGGGAGGCTAGCTCGTCCACAATGCTATCATTACCAAACACGTTCCATTTACTTTTGTGCACCGTCTATCATTCATTGTCTTTCTAATCTTGCCTTAGGATCAGTTTCATAGCATATGTCATAACCTATCCCGTGTTGCCAAATTCAAGTGTCGCATGGAAATACATGCACGACTTACCCATACTTACCGTCCGGCCTTCCCTGTCCAAAGTAAACCAAGTTAGTCAACAATTCATGTGTAATAACATAACGTAATTCTTGGAAACATTCAATATCAAGGGCGTGTCCCTGCCTCAGTTTCTAGCGTATCGTAGGCACGTTCTAGCGCGTCGTAGGCATGTTTAAGATGTCACATTTCCAGCATGTTCAGGATGTTACATTTCAAGCATGTTGAGAGTGTTATATTTAAAGCATGTTCAGGAGTGTTACAGTTCGAGCATGTTCAGGAGGCACTTGTTCATTTTACTTCGACTACTTTAATTTCAATGCAAGGACTTGCACGTGGATAGCCACCAGCAAAGCCCACTTAATCTATATGCACTGGTCGCTGGCATCACAAGCCATTTGGACATATCCCCTTGGTAATTCTCAACTTAGCGTAGGGTGATGGCTGGTACACCCCGTTAAGTCTTTTGAATATACCCTGTACTTACGTCTCCTGTGTAATGCCCCGCTCCGCACGGCGCATTACGCTGAAGCGTTGACTCAATGAGTCGCGTTGACGCAAGAAAATGTATCGATGCAAAACGATACGAGAGTTAAGTTGTCCCGAGCAATGCATCAAACTAAGTTGATGCGAAGAGTTGCCTTGTCCCGAAAGAATGCATCGAGTTGAATCGATGCGAAGCGCCGCGTTGCCCCGAAGAATGAGTGCGTTGAATCGTCTCGAAGATTCTAAGAAATTAAATCGACCAAGGCGCAAGTCCAAATCGATGCAAGTATTGATTTTAGTTGGTTTCGTGTGCAGGTTATACTTTGACGGGAAAATATTAGAGGTCGATCTTTTGACATATTTAGTAAGGGGTCCGCGAAATCAAATCACCGCCTTACGACGGGCCAAGACTTGGGCACGCTAAGGCAAATCGGACGTATAACTCAATGAAGCACGAAGTGCTCGAATGGCTAAGTCAGGAGAGTGGCCGTGCATCAAAGTTATGAAATCGAGCCGCATCGGCTCGGCGAAACGACGAAGGTCGACTCAAGGTGGGAGGATTGACTTCTTTTTACTCCTTCATTCGATAAGTCAAATATATCATTGTATGCTAAGTTAACCTATCGACGCCACGGGCGTGGTCCGATCAGAGATAAATTATAGTGTGAGTCGAACACTAAGTTAGAACAATTGAAATGAAACGTGCATCAATATGCACGAGTCGTTATGGGACATTGGATATCGCATAGGCGAGCGCCTCGGTGCGCAAGCCGTAAGAACATGGGATAACTGTACTCGGCGAGTGCCTTAGTGCACAAACCATACCGTGCCTTCGCGCACGAGTTAGACGGCTAGAACATTGAAAGACAATAGGCGAGCGCCCTAGTGCGCAAGCCCGAATAGTGAATGCTAAGTTATAGAACATGGAAATACGGTCGAAACGTGCCTACGTGCACGGGATAATAAAAAGATGGCTTCGTTGCGAGAGAATACAGTTGTGGCACGAATGTAGCAGAACTGTCGGATATGACATGGTGCCTCGAAAGGTGTTCGAGACCTTCGGGTCGTTCGGTTGACGAGCATTGAGTTGAGGCACGATGCCATTGAATCATTGAAACGAAGTATGAAACGTGAGAACATAGAAAGTTAACGGAAAAAAATACGAGATGATAAAGTCCGAGTCTTGGACTCAAGGCTATGCTTGTTTGTTTGAATGATAGTACGTTGCATGGTCGAATGGAATGGACTTGAGATAATTGCGATGATATCTTCCGTGCACGAAACGTTCCCTCCGAACGGGCGCACCGGGGCACCGAGGCCGTTCGGCCTAGGAGGGATGTAATCTTTGATAGGCGTACATCTGCGAAGTCCGATTAGCACTCGGTCGTAAATGTGAAAAGCCGCAAATGATGGTAGGCACGCAGTAAGTTTCGGTAGTTGGGATAGCAACCCAACCCGTGAAACGCCAGGCTACCCAAACAAGAGAGAGAAAAGAGGGAGAGAAAAGAAAGTAAGAAAAGATAAAAGAGAAACTCCTTTAGTCCATTCCGGCGCGGATACGCCCACGACCTCATATAGTTAAGGAACGATGGGTTAAAAGTGTAGGCGCGTATGCGTCCCGCATAGAGATCCTGCTTAGAGATGCACATATAACATGACAGGGAAGGACTACGGTGTATTCATCTTGCGTCGGTGCAAGGACGAGTGCATCGACTTGGTAAGTCGTGCCACGAATCAAACACGAGATTGTTTGTTTGCTTGCCTATTCAATTCGATAACATGCTGCTATGATAACATGTTTTACGCTTTCGAAGATGCCATGAAATTGATCCTAAGGAGAACATAGCAAGATCATAAGCTAAGTTGCATGATTCAATATAAATATTAAATTGTCGGTTTGCAAAGATGATATTTGCTTCAGTACATGCGAGGACGAACGTACTGATCCTCCGCCAGCTTCATGCAGGGTGCAGGGAATGGATTGCTCGCGGCGAAGCATTGCTTGAACGTGTTAAGGCTTGGAATGCCGAAGCGCATTGAAGCGTGCTATCGCATTGACGCTCGGACTACGCAGCTGGATTGATGCGGCCGAGATATAGAAGGCATGATGTATGGAACGGTGAAATCCTTTGTGGGCAAGTGAGAACCTGAGTGTTGTAGCCAATCTGGCATATATTGTTAGGCTATCGAAAGCCATTGTAATCTCAGTTTCGGATATCAATAAAGAGAATTACTCTGTTTTTTCTATCGTTGTTAATATCGAATCAAAAGATAACCATTTGAGAACTTGTCACCTTGCCTTGCACGAGCGCAACTCCAGGCTCGTGCGGCATCACGCCCCCTGCGAGGACGATGATTCGGGTGATTCCGGGTCGGGGCGTGACAAATTGGTATCAGAGCTCTAGGCTCAATTTTCTATGGACGCTCGCTTCATTACAATTCTAAAAGTTGCCCACCACCACTTGATACCACTCTTGACTCTACTCGATGTCGCACTGGATGTTCCATACAATAAGTCTAATACAATCGTGTAATTTTGTCGCATGTGTTTTGGAAATTACATGATGTTTGCTAAGAAAGTCGCGAAGGATATATTGCATTGAATGCAAACGAGCCATAAAAATGTTAGTTGCTGCAAGCGCAACAAATTGTGAAATACGATTTGAGATGTTATCGCAATGTAACATGTTGAATGAGAAATAAAATGATGCACGAAGTGCAGCGAGTTAATGTGAATATGCGTTAAAATAAAAGTGAGAAGTGATAAGCCAATACCGAATGTGTTAAAACGGATTGTGCATTGACTTGGAAAGTCGAGAGTAATTCGTTGCACGAGGTGCGATAAATGTCAAAAATGATCGTTGCACGATGTACAACGCGTATTAAAAGTAAAAATTATTGCACGTGGTGCAACGCATATCAAATTAATCGTTGCACGAAGTGTAAAGGAAATTGGAAATGAATCGTTGTACAAAGTGAAATAAAAGTATCGAAAATAAATCGTAGCACGATGTGCAACGCGTATCGAAAGTAAAATTTGTTGCACGGGGTGCAACACATATCAAATAAATTGTTGCATGAGATGCAACGTAAGGAAAGAATTTAAATCATAAATCGATAGAACGAATCGTTCGGTTGCACACAAACTTATGTTGGCAAACGAGAATATTGACCGAATTGTGTCGAATTTTGATAGAATCAAAGTTACGGTTGTTTTCAAGCACGATCACTGCGAAAATCGTGAGTCGAAAGAGATTGTCGGTTTATAATAAGTGTAATACGAGGGAAATGGCTTGAATTTCGAGTGGTATATGCCATACCACGTAGGCGATGAATGACTCGATTCCGAGTGGTATATGGTATAGCACTTGTGCGATAAATTTTATCGACACATTGTGAGAATTACGGAAGGTTTGTCCGCAACGGACGGGAGAGTACCGAGACTCGATTGAAAATTTGTATGACGGTATGTTGATACAAGTGATCATTGAAAATCGGTTGGGACGATAAGGCGAGACTCGTATCGATGAACGATACGTCGAACGAAAGTTATAAGTTGGTCGGACGACCGAGACTAGCGAAATGATTATGCCTTGATGCAATAATCGAATCGACGGGAAAGGGAATACTCGAGCTTACAAATGAGTCGCATGACTTATGATCTCGATAGAAATGTTGAGCGAGGTGAATCGAATCGCACGACTTGTGATTTCGATAAAAATGTTAGGCGATGCGAATTGTAATCGAATCGTACGATGTGCGACTTCGGTGAAGAGTTGGTTGATGTGAGTAATCGTGCCTAAGAAATAGTTGGTTACGTTACGGCGACACTCATTTGAGTACGACTGAAAAACATGCGAAACTTAGAGGGCGTGATCGTATAACTCGAGGGTTCGATGTTGGATAATCGGTAACTCAGTTACGCGATCAAAGTATAGCGGGATGCGGCGAATCAGAGAACGAGTGGATGCGTATGGAAAAGTTCGTTGCGAACTTGGATGTATGCGATGCGAGTTAAGTCGACGTTGAAATGGATTCGAAGTCGACCCACTTGCTATCGAAATTGATATGAACTATCAAGATTGATACGCAAGAAATCGTAAGCACGATGTGAGAATACAAAATGGAGTGCGCCTTGCGCTATCAAAATTTTTGTAAGTAACGATACGAGAATGAACGAACTTGGTTGATCGTAAATTTTGCGATTAATCAACACGCGACTATAAGTCATCGACGATTGCTCGATGCGTATAGCATCTCGTGTGTCAACCCACGAATAAGATAGACTCGAACTCGATACGAGTAGATGTTTCGTAAATTACGGAATCATCGACGGTAGTGCATGACTTGACTCGGAGGATAATTGCGCATCAGTTGCGCCGATAGAAACGGTTTTGTCCGAAATTGGGTAGTCACATAGAATTGTCAGAACGTGATTTGGTTCTGAAATAAGATATAGCATGGTTCGTAGTAAACTGTCCTTCGGTGATGATCCACAGTTATCGAGCATAGCTTCGGGGCAGCTGACCCTAGAAGACTTGACCACCAAATCAAATTGATTGTTGCAGACCGTAAGATGACCCATGCGATATCGCATATGAGATTGCACTGATAACGAATATAACACGTGCATGTTGACGATAAGTCTAGACGATCGAGAATTGTTGGAACAGCTTTCGATTGAGAATGATAAGTTAGATTTTAAGTATTCGTCGGATGAATACTTGAATGGTTATGTTGGTCGACGGTCGAACTAGAATTCACCAACGGACTTGGTGATTCGGATAGGCGATTGCGAGAAACGTGCTATGCACGAGAGGGAATGATAAGGGAATGACTTACGAGTCATGTCGTTAGATTCGGATTCACCTTGCAATTGAGCTTGCGTGAATCGAAATTTACATTCGATGTTACGAGATAGATAAGTTGGGAATTTGGCTAGTGAATTCCTACTCGTTAGGAAATTGAATGTAAGACGCGTCGTAAAGACCTTCGTGCTAAGGCGATCGTTGCCTTGAGCACTGTCGTCTTGATGTAAACTTTCATGTCGGATAGATTGTGACCTTTGTGCAATGTCAATTTAAAGTTGCGTCGAAAGAAGTTAAGCACGGGGACTATGTAAGTAACCTAATAGACGTAGTCCTGAATGTTGATGTGATTGCAAGTCAATAATGGAAATCGTATCGAGATAAGTTGCATAAGCAAGACTTCGAAAATAGTTGGGTGGTGACTTCGAACGCAAGGCGTTGCGGAGACTCGTTGTGATTGGATGCGCGACGGCTCGACGCGACGCATCGAATTGATAGTCCCGATGAAACATACGAAATAAGAAAGGGGCGATTTTGAATCGCATCGCGTGCAGTGACTTTATTGAATGAATCACGTATGTAACAATATGCATATGCAATAAAATTACGAGAACAAGTGCTAAGGATAAGTCCGAACGAGAGTACGAGATGGCAAGCATAGGATTGAAATTTACCTGTCAGCTTTGTTCCAATTTGCTACCAATAGAATTGGTCAAAATACATATATCTTCGGGACGCCTTGAATATAGGTATGGATCCAAATCGAGTTGTATACAAAATTTAAATCGAGCTGCAGGGATGACTTTAAAATGTTAATGAAAAGCTTGCGAGATAGTGTGAAACTGAACAACATTGGTGGGACGAGATCTTGAAACGATCTATAAAATACTTAGTCGGAGTGTTGGTTTTGGTTCGAGGATGAACCTTGTTTTGAGTGGTATATTCTGTAATGCCCCGCTCCACACGGCGCATTACGCTGAAGCGTTGACTCAATGAGTCGCATTGACGCAAGGAAATGTATCGATGCAAAACGATACGAGAGTTATGTTGTCCCGAGCAATGCATCAAACTAAGTTGATGCGAAGAGTTACCTTGCCCCGAAAGAATGCATCGAGTTGAATCGATGCGAAGTGCCGCGTTGCCCCGAAGGATGAGTGCGTTGAATCGGCTCGAAGATTCTAAGAAATCGAATCGACCAAGGTGCAAGTCCAAATCGATGCAAGTATTGATTTTAGTTGGTTTCGTGTGCAGGTTATACTTTGACGGGAAAATATTAGAGGTCGATCTTTTGACATATTTAGTAAGGGGTCCGCGAAATCAAATCGTCGCCTTGCGACGGGCAGAGACTTGGGCACGCTAAGGCAAATCGGACGTATAACTCAATGAAGCACGAAGTGCTCGAATGGCTAAGTCAGGAGAGTGGCCGTGCAACAAAGTTATGAAATCGAGCCGCATCGGCTCGGCGAAACGACGAAGGCGAATCGACTCAAGGTGGGAGGATTGACTTCTTTTTACTCCTTCATTCGATAAGTCAAATATATTATTGTATGCTAAGTTAACCTATCGACGCCATGGGCGTGGTCCGATCAGAGATAAATCATAGTGTGAGTCGAACACTAAGTTAGAACAATTGAAATAAAATGTGCATCAATATGTACGAGTCGCTATGGGACATTGGATATCGCATAGGCGAGCGCCTCGGTACGCAAACCGTAAGAACATGGGATAACTGTACTCGGCGAGTGCCTTAGTGCACGAACCATACCGTGCCTTCGTGCACGAGTTAGACGGCTAGAACATTGAAAGACAATAGGCGAGCGCCCTAGCGCGCAAGCCCGAACATTGAATGCTAAGTTATAGAACATGGAAATACGATCGAAACGTGCCTACGTGCATGGGATAATAAAAAGATGGCTTCGTTACGAGAGAATACAGTTGTGGCATGAATGTGGCGGAACTGTCGGATATGACATGGTGCCTCGAAAGGTGTTCGAGACCTTCGGGTCGTTCGGTTGACGAGCATTGAGTTGAGGCACGATGCCATTGAATCATTGAAATGAAGTATGAAACGTGAGAACATAGAAAGTTAACGGAAGAAATACGAGATGATAAATTCTGAGTCTTGGACTCAAAGCTATGCTTGTTTGTTTGAATGATAGTGCGTTGCATGGTCGAATGGAATGGACTTGAGATAATTGCGATGATATCTTTCGTGCACGGAACGTTCCCTCCGAACGGGCGCACCGGGGAACCGGGACCGTTCGGCCTAGGAGGGATGTAATCTTTGATAGGCGTACATCTGCGAAGTCCGATTAGCACTCGGTCGTAAATGTGAAAAGCCGCAAATGATGGTAGGCACACGATAAGTTTCGGTAGTTGGGATAGCAACCCAACCCGTGAAACGCCGGGCTACCCAAACAAGAGAGAGAAAAGAAGGAGAGAAAAAAAAGTAAGGAAAGATAAAAGAGAAACTCCTTTAGTCCATTCCGGCGCGGATACGCCCACGACCTCATATAGTTAAGGAACGATGGGTTGAAAGTGTAGGCGCGTATACGTCCCGCATAGAGATCCTGCTTAGAGATGCACATATAACATGACAGGGAAGGAATGCGGCATATTCATCTTGCATCGGTACAAGGACGAGTGCGTCGACTTGGTAAGTCGCGCTACGAATCAAATACGAGATTGTTTGTTTGCTTGTCTATTCAATTCGATAACATGCTGCTATGATAACATGCTTTACGCTTTCGAAGATGCCATAAAATTGACCCTAAGGAGAACATAGCAAGATAATAAGCTAAGTTGCATGATTTAACATAAATATTAAAATGTCGGTTTGGAAAGATGATCTTTGCTTCAGTACATGCGAGGACGAACGTACTGATCCCCCACCAGCTTCATGCAGGGTGCAGGAAATGGATTGCTCGCGGCGAAGCGTTGCTTGAACGTGTTAAGGCTTGGAATGCCGAAGTGCATTGAAGCGTGCTATCGCATTGACGCTCGGACTACGCAGCTGGATTGATGCGGCCGAGATATAGAAGGCATGATGTATGGAACGGTGAAATCCTTTGTGGGCAAGAGAGAACCTGAGTGTTGTAGCCAATCTGGCATATATTGTTAGGCTATCGAAAGCCATTGTAATCTCAATTTCGGATACCAATAAAGAGAATTGTTTCGTATACTCTGTTTTTCCTATCGTTGTTAATATCGATTCAAAAGATAACCATTTGAGAACTTGTCACCTTGCCTTGCACGAGCGCAACTCCAGGCTTGTGCGGCATCACGCCTCCTGCGAGGACGATGATTCGGGTGATTCCGGATCGGGACGTGACATCCTGGTGCCCAAGCCCGCACCCAGGCAGACCGTAAGCCCCGTTCTGATTCCGCTTAGGCCGTCCACGGTTTCCCCCCATCGTCCGTGCCGTAGAATCCTTCCTCATAACGGCCACGGTATTCCCCCATCGCCCGTGCCGTTTGTCCACGACCATTTCGTATTATCTTGTCATTTTAACTTAACGGCTATCTCCGAGCTGTGGCTAACCCTTAGCCATAATGCGTTATCGACCAGATTGGCGTCCGTGCAGCGCGGGTAGCAAGCTCCGTTGCATGTGTCCGTCATACCTGTCGCTAACGTCTTTCATGTCTTATCTTTTATTCACTCTTTCATTTCTTTCTTTCACTTGTTCGTTCATTCATTCATTCATTCATTTACGTATTCATTCATTCATTCATTCGTTGTTTCATTCATTCATTTGTTACGCAACTTCCAGTACGGGAGTCACCTTGGCGACCCATCGGTCCCATAGTCTTTCAATTTTGCTATACTCTACTCGGAGCGACTATGTTGATAGTCTTCCCATTTCATTATTGTAAACCATTCATTGTTTTATTGTTGAACACGTAAGGGACTTGAACGTAAGCTTGTGCCGTAGCACGAGCGTGGAGCGCGGTGCGAGAGTTCTCATATTTTTTATGTTTCTTTCCATATTCTATACAAGCATGCAAGATGGAATTATTTTCTTAGCTAGGTGCGTTGAGTCATTTATTAGCATGCGCGGGGTTATTGCCTAGCGATTCTCATGATAGTGTCCGCATTGTTATGTGTCTAGGCTAAGCAAAGACGGGTTCATCGGAGCCACCCACCTTAGCGATGTTCGCATCGGCCGAGCGATACTCCGAGCACGCCTTTGAAAGTCTCTAAGTCTGGATTCATCTTGACGGGCCAATGTAAGCCTTGCATCGATTCTTCATTAGGTCGATGCCAACTCTTCGGGTCGACGGCTCGTTTGAGTCGTTGCACTTGTCGTTTGAATCGGCGTTCCGCTAGGGCGGAGCGGATCATTACAGCGGCATGCCGGGTAGCTCGTCCGGGAACACGTCTGGAAATTCTGCCACAACGTCGGTCTCTTCTGCGTTTGCACCATCCTGTCTCATGTCACGAACGGACGCTAAGTAGCCTTCTCACCCAGAATGAAGCAGCTTCCGAGCAAAAATCGTCGAGATCACCATGCATGCTGGCGGTGCTTCACCACACGTATAGCAGAATTCAGGCACTCCAGGTATGCAGAAGGTGACATTCTTTCCTGCGCAATCGATAGTGGCGTTGCAAGGACCGAGCCAATCTATACCCAGTATGATGTCGAAGTCCTTCATATGTAGGACTATCGCATCAAGACCGATCTTCTTGCCTCCAATACAGATGATCCCGTCGTCACAGGCTAAATTTGTGAGTAGTGGTGTGCCCGAAGGTGTGCTTACGCTAAGGTCGAGATTTAATGATATTATAGAAAATTTGTGCTCGACGGCAAAGTCTGCCGATATAAAACTAGACGAAGCGCTGGCCTCACTCTCATATATATATATATATATATATATATATATATATATATATATATATATATATATATATATATATATATATGGAGCGGATCAAAAGTCTTCCTTAGAAAACCTCCTAAAAACTCCCTCACTCTCAATGTTAATATTAATGTTAATATTAATATTAATATTAATGTTAATATTAATTTTTATTTTTATTTTTATATTAATGTTAATGTTAATATTAATGTTAATATTAATTTTAATGTTAAGTTTAATGTTAATTTTAGTATTTAATGTTAATATTAACATTAACATTAATATTAACATTGAGAGTGAGGAAATTTTTAGGAGATTTTCTAAGGGAGACTTTTGATCCGCTTCCATATATATATATATATATATATATATATATATATATATGTGTGTGTGTGTGTGTGTGTGTGTGTGTGTGTGTGTGTGTTAGGGTTTGGGTCTCGAAATCACTATTCATTAACTTACGTGAACAATGATTTCGAGACCCAAACTCTAACATCGGTCAATTTTGAGACCCAAATCCTAATATCCATGTATATATGAGACCATAAAACTAGGGAGCAGATATGATGTCCCATTTATTTTTGTCCAATCATGTCCCCTTTTATATTACATGTGTGTCACCATTCACATATTTACTCCATAATCCACATGTAATAGGAAGGAGACATGATTGGACAGAAATAAATGGGACAACAAATCTGCTCCCCTAAAACTAATAAATATCCCTTTAAATGTCTCTAAAGTCGCCAACAAGTGTCATAATACTGAGTATGACAACTTTTAATGTATCCAACTGTATTTTCTGCTTTTTGATATATTATGTTAAGTAACATCTAAAAAAAAGATATATTATGTTAAGTAAAATTTAAACCACTATAATAAACAATAAGCTGCTTAAGTTATTATTCCTCCAGTATATTTGAGTAGACTTCTTCCACATATATATATATGGGTACTTTTTTTAAAAATTTGCACTGGAGATACATGCATGTGGTGACTAGGGAACCAGTTGGGTCAAGTGCAGTGTCAACTACATTTTTCAGTCACAAAAAATTGACACAGTCGTCATCAGACCAGCAAGGGCGGACTAGGTTCGTTAAAATAAGAACAAGTCTCATAAATAAACATAATTTTGTCTCTTATTTTTATTTTTTACTTTACTCCATTTTAGAGACGGAGGCAAAATTTTACTTGTAGAGAAAATAATTTGTTTAGGGAGTTATTTGTTAATTTCATGACAACAACCAAATAGGAAGCCAAGAGGTTGAGCAAAAAATAATTATTTACGTTTTTACTCTGGGTGTGTTCGGTCAGAAAGATGTTGAATAATTAATTATACATTGATCTATTATGATTTGGATAAACACAAATGTGGATGTCCTTATCCATATCTACAACAACTTCTATTCCATATCTCCATTTTTTCTAGCTACGTATACATTCTCTCTCATTT
The DNA here is from genome assembly GCA_029216955.1 of Iris pallida. Lineage (NCBI taxonomy): Eukaryota > Viridiplantae > Streptophyta > Magnoliopsida > Asparagales > Iridaceae > Iris > Iris pallida. The sequence continues at coordinate 25,116,107 of JANAVB010002395.1, forward strand.
ACATTTTTATGTCCTTTTATAATAGTAATAAAAAATATTACATAAATTATAATATTTAAAGGTTAAAGAAAAAAAAATAACATAAAGTTGTACAGAGGAAGTGTAAATTATTATTACTAGTCACATAGGATGCACGAAAAAAATGATATTATTAGAAAATGAGATAAAAATTAAATATATTTTAATTAAATTTTGTTATAGATATATTTTTATAACCTTGATTATACGTTTAGATAATACATGTAGTTAAATATGTTTTGAATTTTGAATATATTTTAATTTTGTATTTGTTATAGATATGTTTATAGAATATTAGATATATGTTAAGGTAGTTTTAATGATTTAATTTTTGTACGTGAGAGATATAGTTAGAAAAACTTTATATTTTCTCTTTCTTAATTAGGTGAGGATATAGGACATACTTTGAGTGGTTTTCAAGTCTCTTTATAATAGTTTGTATAGATTATTATAGATAATTGAGGTCAAACACAGAACATTTCCAATAATTCACTAGTCCCTTGAGGCACCCCTGATGGTGGCTTAATGTTATATATGTTATGACCGTTAATTATGTTATGTATATCTCATTCATACATAGACTGTTGTGGTCAGTGAGAAGAGGTATAACTTTCTTGGCTAGGCAGATGGTCTCGAAATCGAACCGCAGGAAGATGTGGGTGCGTGTAAAAATTTGGATAGTGGGTCCAAATGGCATATAAGGTAGCGTGCACAAAGTCCCACACGGGACATTTTAAAAAAACTACAAATTAGATGGTTAAATAGGTAAAATAAGAAAGAAAACATTAAACGAGTGGCAAAAATTGGTTGAAAAAAAAAGAAAGATAGTTAAGAAATTTAATAGATATTTCAATACATAAGGGTTCTTTCTAAAATTTTACGGTAGTTAATTATAGTTAATTTAAGAATGCACAATACCTAATTAGTTATCCTAATAGACTATTTTTATGGTTTATTACTTCATTGTTAGGCACATTAGGCAGCCATGTGTGGCCGGAAAACTAAAAAAGTACTGGGCCATAATTAACCAAGATGCCTACTTCATGCTTGATTCTACGGGCCTAGAAATCTTTCCATGGTCCTTGGAAATTATAATATTTTGAGCCCTTTTATTCTTTATACAAGGAACAAGCAAACCACCACTAGCATGTTCTTCCACGGCAAGCCTATAACGGACGACAGGGATCATATATGCGCTCTTGCCGGGAGCAACAAGGGGTCGGTACCAGTGCGTCGCGAAGCTGGGCATGTGGACCAACATCAACTACCAGAGCGTAGCGATAATTAACTCGATCATGATCGACGGGCAATGCCATGGGGAGGAGTCCATGTTGAGATCATGAACTTCTTGGAAGACATCGATGAGGACGAGGATGATCCTCACCAGAAGAAAGGAAAGGAGGACACCGATGAGGAGCATGATCATGAGAAGGAAGGATCAAAGAAGGTTAAAGACGAGAAGAAGGAGAAGAAAGAAAAGAAATAAGTGAGATACATGTAGTTATTGTTGGGTACTTCTTTGGTGAGGCAACACTCAAGGAGAGGTTTAGTTCCATATTGTCTAGAATCCCAGGTGTGCGTGCATCTCAATATAGTGCTTCATCTTTATATTGCCTTGTGCATTTAGAGTGAGCTAGCCCATGTGGTTTATGGGGTAACTCTCCAAGGGTGCAAGGATCAAGACATCTTGGAAACAATCTTGTATTGTCTCTTGCTTAAGCGAGGAATCTAGGCTTGAGTTTATGCACATAGCATCGAACTTATGCGCAACATTATATGAACATATGACATTATGCGCATGCCATATTATGCACGACATCTTATGTGCACGACATTATGCGCATGACTGCCTACGCAAGGCATTGTTCGCGAGACTGTATTCGCGATACCATCCGCGCATAAGCACGCGGCGCATAGGTCTCCGTGGATGCGGTTGCGTGGACATATCATAGACATGCTAATGTTAGAGCAGACCGTTGCAGATTGCGTGCGTCATATATAGGCATGGTGCTGTCAAATCAGTATGTGCATAGACTGATGTAACAGACCGATAGGACATGGTATGGATGTGCATAGGGGTATATGAGAACCTTCCCTATAAATGTGTGACCTCCTCTCTCTTTGCAAGTTGTTGTTCCTCTTCCAAGTGAAACTATAAAGAGAGAGAAACCACCCTGCGCGCATAAGATACTATGCACGAATATCCTATGCGCGACAACAAGCTAAAGTGAGGTTTTCGACCCGTCCAAGTTCATCCAAAGTGACTTATAGTGTTCTAGAAGTTTATTCTTAAACTTGTTGGTTGCTGAGGAACAAATCGTCGGATATGACAAATCTTGCTTTGAGCAACAACGATTTTCATCACCGAGCAGTGAGTTCTTCCTTTGTGTTTTCTAGTTCTAGAACTTCGTTCATGTAAATTCTGTCTCAATGTAGCAACTAAGATTGCAAAGAGAAAAACATATTTTACTTTCCTTATTTTAATTTGTTCTAATTATTGTAGCAACTGTGATTGCAAAGAGTAGTATAACGTTTTTACTTTCTTCGTGTCAGTTTGTAACCTGCTCGAAGAAGGTGCAAGGAGGATTCTATCTCAGCTGCTGTTTATGCACATTTGAACTTTGTGGAGGATTTCATGCGTTGCCACATTGTGTGTTAGTGAATCTCTGCGGGGCATTTGTGTGCACGAGTTCTCTGCACAGCCACTGTATGCACCAGTGATCTCTGTGGGACATTTATGCGCGCAAGATCTCTGCATGGCCACTCTATGCGCTTAATTTCTCTACGGGACAGTTGATCTGTGCGTGCGTTATTTGTGTGGCCATTTATGCTCTAGCGTTCTCTGCGGAACAACTATTATGCGTGCGAGTTCCATGCGCGACCATCCTCTGCACGCGAGTTCTATGCGCACCAGAGTGCTCCATTTTCGTATATCCAGAAGCAACACTTATCAGAAATATATATATATATATATATATATATATATATATATATATATATATATATATATATATATATATATATATATATATATATATATATATATATATTATATATATATATATATATATATATGGACTTGGAAAAAATATATAGTGAGGACTTAAATTTGGAAGTGCTGATTTTTCTGCAATTTTTATTAAGAAATGGTAGTAATTAATGAATCTTTTCATATTAAAAGAACATATTAAAAGATATTTGTTTTGTGACTACCTTATACAAAATAACCTCAATTAGCCCTTTATCCCAAATATTTTGAAGAATAAATATTGGTGCGGTGTAACTCCCTGAATCAATTTGGTAAAATTGATCTATTTTTCTTCTAAGTATAATATTGTTTCATGAATAAAACAAAATTTTATTGAATAGTTATTTAATAAATAAATTTTTATGGTAATGAACTTAAACTGTTTAATTAACCCTTGTTTAAATTTAATTTTTACTTTTGGTTTATTAATGGTGATTGATACTATTTAAATTTTAAATTGTAGTAAAAAGTAGTTGATTAATTATTTTACATATTTCATAATTGTTTCTTATTATTAATTGAATGACATTTCTGGTTAACTAACTAATTAGTAGGTTGTTATCAACTAATTTCTATTTCTAATTATTGTTCCTAATTGCTGTTTGGATCTGAATTTAAATTCTGTTAGCAGTTTAAAATTTGGTTAGCATTTAAAAATCTGTTGGAATTATTGGAGGAAAAACCTGATTTTTGAAATCTGTTATTATTTTTGAATTTTGAAAATCAGTTACAACTATTTTCCTATGCCCTCAGATCGGTCTCTAATTACAGCATTGCCACTATACTAAAAGCCCCCAGATCTATTGTAATTTACAATTATGCCACTGCCTATTTTATTATAAATACAATAATATTTTATTATTTTTTTGTACACATTCCAAGACTGACACTGTCAGTCATTCTCTCTCTCTCTCCACTGTACAGTCTCTCTCTCTGTTCTCTCTCCCCGGCCACCATCCACCGGCCGAGATCGCCGCGCCGCGCCACCGCCTCTGTTTCTTGAGCCACGCGCCTTGCTTCGAACAGAGCGCCGCCTCGCAGTTCGTGACGACCCTTCGAGTTTTGCGCCACCGCCATCATCCCGTCGCCGCCTCGACTGTCGCATTTGATATTGGAGACCGCGCCACCGTTACCGAGCAACGAGCCACCTCGACTGCAGAGCTGCATCGATCTCCGCGGCGACGCTTCGAGAGCTGCGCCAACTCCTCGAGACTCGAGCCGACTTCGAGTCTCGTGTGCCTCTCCAACAACCGCGCCTGGCTCTTCGGGTTTCGAGCTGTTGCTTCGTAGCCTGTGCCGACCGATGCCTGCTTCGCCGAGCCACCACCGGAGGACGAAGCTCGCCGTCAGTGCTCGGATCTCGCCACCACGCCGTGGATCGACGTCCCCTCCAGGCCGGTGAGCCATTCTCATCGATCTATTGAAACCCCTCTTCTTGCTTCTGATGTTAGATAATTAGGGTTCTTGGCTGGGGGATTGGGGAAGAATACCTAGATCTAGGGTTTTGTGGTGACGGGAAGAAGAACTTAGGGTTAGGGTTTTCAGAGTGAGGGTGAAGGAAGAGTGCAAGGTTAGGGTTTCCTAAACCGAGCTGAGAAGATGCATGGTGTAACACCCCTAGATTTTTGAATTATTTTATTTATTTATTTATTTGATTTAAATAGGATTTTATAGAATTTATGAGTATTTTTAATTAAATTATTATTAAATATGACCTTAGCCATTGTTGAGTTTTGGAGCACAAGACGTATAGAATTATGGCACAAAAGATGTAGCAGTGAGCATTGACTAGTGTATTAGCCATGCTAGGGGAGGTCTAGCCATAATGATGCTCGAACTAGGAAAACCAGGCCAAGTTGTGAAAAGACTCATTTAAATCATTTAATTAGTTATTATTAATATATTGATTTTTAGATGGCCCAGTTGTACCAAGTCAGCCCGAACCGGACCCAAACCAAATCCAAGCCTACGTGGGCATGTAGTGAGACCAAGGATGACCATATGGACATATTTTATGTGTGTACAAATACTTCTTATTTATTTTTAGGAATTGACAAATAATTTCTAAATATTTGTTATATGTAAATTATATGTATTATTAATATTTAACAGTGTTTTAGAATATTTGTAAGATTTTCTAGGGCCAAAGAAATATGGTGTAATATGATACACTTTACATATTATTGGTTTAATCGTTTTACTATTAGTATTATTATAATCATTATTATTATTACTATTATTATTATTATTGAATTGATTTATTGTAAATTTAATTTATATAGGTAGATATGTTTAATTATATATTTGATAGATAGCAATTAAATTTTATTTGGATTTAAATAACTTTATGGTGTATATACATGGATAGATACATATACTTATATATGTATATATATAGATATATATAAGATATGGAAAAAGAGTAAAGAAAAAAAAGAAAAAAAAGAAAAAAAAAAGCTATTGATGAACAGTGCTAGTCACTGTTCATCATCCCTCCCCTTGAATAAAACCGATTGTGCCATTGTCCGAGTATTTGATCGATTGTAGAATCGATCAAATATGAATCTTTTTAAATCCAAAATTCTTCCTACCCATCCTAATCCTATTCTCCAATAGATAAGCCAAAATCCAATCAATTTGAATTTAGATTGGATTCAAAAGAAATCCATATATATATATATATCAGCCGACCCCTATATAAACGGAGAGTCGATTTCGAGAATTCCCAAAACCACTCGCCATCTCCCCTGACCGACGACGACCCTGGGTTTGGGCGAACCCCTGAGCGCCTCCCTGCCATGCGTCGACCGCCGTACGCCGTCGGAGACAGCCGCCGTCCAGCAAAGCAGCGCGCACAGAGCCGCGGTTCAGTAAAATCGCAACGAGGTACTCATCTTCCTCTTCAATTTTCTCCGCGATTGTTCAGTCGTTTGAGAATCTATTAATTCCTACGCTTAGCCGATATAACCCTCTCGAGATCCCAACAAGTGTATTCGGGTATAGGGCAATGACCTGTCCAGAAACTTGACGCCAAAATTGGCGAAAACTGCCCTGTCACTTGACAGTTTCAGCAGTCAGGGATGTGTTTTGGAAGACGGTTAATCACCGATCCTTCGAATAATTTACAAATTCACCTGAATAGATTTATAGATGATATAAGCAGGATTAAAACCCAATTTTTAGATTGAATTTTTGTTCAGTATGTAGTACAAAAACCCCATGTGAAAATCAGGAAAAAAAACTTAGAAAACTGTTTTCAAAAACTTTGAAATTCTCCCGAGCCAATGTGCGTCCCGCCAATCCGAACGACGTGGTCGCGAACTGAAAGCATCGAAAGGTGCGTATCGACTTCGTGGACGTGTGGGCTTTGACGAAATTCAAATTGGTCGCGTGTGCGTGACGAATTTGAAGCGTATCCGTCGAAAATCACCGTATCGGCCTTTTTCGAAATTCTCCAATTACTTTGTGCACGTTCGTCAGATCGAAACGAAACTTGCGCCAAAAGGACCATATCGTTTTTCTGGTCCTGTATGCCAAGTTTGGTCCGATTCTGAGACAGTTGATTGGATCGCCGTTTTGCGGGCCCTACGGTCCGATTCAACGGGCGATTTTGTGCACGGCCCACAGGAATCCACAATTGGACATATCGTTGGATTTGTATTATCAAAATGAATCCGTAGACATGTATTTTAACGACTTTAGAGACCATTGACTCTGGCATGCTTTTCGGTGCAAAGCGGGTCCAACGGCGGATACCGTTTTGACCCAAAATTATCGTTTTGCCCCTGTGTCCAGAATTGGACTTATGGGTAGGCTATTCTAGCTATTTTGCTCATTCTGGGCCTGTTGGAAATGTTTGTTTCAGCATCCGGAGGTGTTTGCGGGAGTTCGGGTTTTGTGGCTCTTTAATTGCAGGACTTTTGCTACCACCAGGCAACTACGCCTTGCCAAGCTTTACAGTACTTACATGCTTTTCCATATTGCTATTTTTCACTGTCATATTTGATTCCATATTTATCTTCCTCCATGTCTTGGTTATTCTAGTTTTACGTGCACGTAGTTTTTGCTCATTTTCCATATTACTTTCTGTCTTTATTATCTTGATCATGTTTAGTGATAGTACTGCTATGCCTGTGTCATGTTTTCCTGACCAGTTTGACTTGTATTTGACTTGGACATGACTAGATAGACTTGGCTTCCTAGTACCTTAGGAGAGAATGTTTTATTAGCCGTGGCTATCCTCTATTGTTAGTGCCTCCCCGGGCTACGATAGAGAACCTATTATAGGACTGTTAGTGCCTCCCCGGACTACGGTTTTAGCCATGATTAATATTATATTCTCATGACATGTCACCATCTGTAGAGTTTCTTTTCGTGTTATTCTTTTCTCGATTGATTATTCCTATATTTCTTGCATGAGAGTTACTGTACAGTAGGCATGTATATTATGTGTCTTGATTATTCCTATATTTCTTTATTAGTATCATTTTATGGGACTTGATATATTGTGTCATATTTCTGCGTGGATGAGATTAGATCTGTTGTCACGCCCCAGAACCAGAATACTGGAGAGCGGGGGAATGACTCAGCCAGCTACGTATTACGGGTAGATGAATACCGTATGATACGATCAATGCTGTCTAATAAGACGAGGGGGTGCATACTACATAAAAGTCACACTAAGGTCATTTCATATCTATTGTCTTAATCATTCAAACACGAAACAGAAATAGAGAACATGTAAAATAAAGCAGTAAGGCGTCCCAAACGCTCAGTCAAAATGTTCTTGATATCTAGCTTTACAAAACATAGCCAGACGACGAAGCAAGGTATACACAATTGTTTATCAGCTGCAGCCTGACTTAGTTACAATTATGTAAAAGTAAGTACAAGACGATCCGACTAACATGTCGGTGCCAAACGGCAAAATATAAAGTAAGTAACAAAACAAGCGGGGAAGTAAGGAACCCACTCGAGTTCTCCTGCGATCATTCATCTAGTATTGACCATCTTGGAGGTGGAAGTAAGCTAAGTCCTCGGGAACCGGCTCTAAATCTGGCCATACAAAACCAGAGAGGTTAAACCTCTAATAGCAAGTACCGCAAGGAAGCACGATACGAGGAATTAAACCAGTAAATAAGAGAATATAATAATAGATCTCTGCTTGCTACTAGGATTCACATAACGTCACGACACTTCGAACCAACCTCCCAACCAAACAAGGACAGAAGTTGGCCCGTCATGTCTCGACACTCTGATCATCTCAGTTAGTCAACAGAGTCGGTACAATACACAACCAAATCAATTTAAACGGCCATGCAACTACTACGGCTTGCTATTGTGGGTTCCAAGTTATCTTGGAATTATGCGATAAAGGATTCCTTAGTTCTTACTATGTGCAAGCAAGGCTAGTCTATCCAGTCAATCAATTGCACCAATCATGAATTAGACGAGTCCCAGCGGGACGCCTGTCACGACCCGCTACCCAAATTGTTGGGCCAGGCCGAGTCATGTCCAGCCTACGTTTGAGATAAAATGTAGTAAGCTGTTCTAAAGACAACAGGATAAGACTAAATGTGCTAACAGTTCTATAAGTGAATAAAAGTCATAAAATGCTCCAAACACAAAAGTCGACTCATATAGTAAAATATCCAAGTACAAGTCTGAAATGTAAAACTGGATACATGTCCAGTTATAAAACACGTAGTCTAATACATGACTACACTCGAAAGTCTAAAGCAAAAGATAACTAGGCGAGGTTCCCTGCAGGAACATCCTCGTAAAGCAGAGCCGGGTCCTCGGCAGTAACTCCATAATATGTGTCGCAGAATAACTCCTCCTCAGTAAGAATACCTACAACGTTATCCTGTCAGGACGGAAGCAAGTACTGAATCTAGCAAACTAGTATATGAAACATGGAAATGAACATAAGAGGAAATAACTGGAAACATGGCATCACACAATCTATCATGGCAAGGACACATAAGTCATAGAGACAAATGTATATGTAATATTTAAAACTGTAGCAGGTACGTGATCGTCAATAGGTGTACAATGTGTAGGGGCACATAATGAAATGTACTTCCGTACAAGTGATAAGGCGATAGATGTATATACGTACAAATCCGCTTTGAGATAAAGCCTACGACAAGGTATACATATAAAATGTCAACCTTGCTCGGTATATACGTACGGAGAAGGGGGCATGATCACGTACTCAACTATCAGTTTCCCCATAACCCATATTCTAATCATGTGAGAGATACATAAAGACTGTTCTAAGCATGGTAGTAACTGAAAGTACAATATGTGATATTTTAACTTGCTACCCCAAGGATCAGCATTTAACATGGTTGGATTAGCAGTTCATTTATGTAACAGTATGTAAAGTTTGTAGAAAGTACTTGCCTCTAGCAAAGCAAGCTACGATAAAAGTGCTATTGATGTCCGGTAACTCGTCACCGTAGAAATAAATACATAAACTTAGTTTTTACACTAAGCTAAAATGCTAAGACACTAATTGGTGCAACACGACTTGTGACTGGGCACCTAGCCAAAATGATAACTTTGGCATAGGAGAACAATGTGTAGTGACATACTACTTTAACTAACTTTCTAGGGTCTTTACACTAGTGAAGGGTGAGGTTCAACACGGCTAAAACTCAAAGTAACACAAAAAGTTACAAGTCGTAATTAATCAATAAATAAATCAAATGACCAATGTGTTTTAATAATTTTTGAAATAGACAAAAAGCTTAATTTTACATAAAATAAAGTACCAAAATGATCCTTGTTAATTATAAAAATTTATTATAATTTTCCTGGAATTTATTAACCAGTACAAGTATTTTATAAAAATCAGTTTTCCTAAGTATACAGAAAATGAGTTTTGGTTTCATATGCCAAACTAGTGGCAAAACTATAAATTAAATATTATAAAAATTATACTAAATTAGCTAAATTAACATAGTAACTAAATACTATTTTTCCAGAATTTTAACAGTACTTTAAGTATTTATAGAAATCCAAAAACAGCATTGCACACAATTGAAATTAAATAATTAATTATCTGCGTATTTTGTCCATGTACATAATTTGAACCAAAGTTCAAATACAGGACCCAAGGCCATGAATCAAGTCCAATATGACTTGTACAGGTCTTGAATGTGTGAAAACACATTTGGGCCCAAAAACTCATGCTAGGCTTGGACACCAAATGGTTGCAGTAATTTAAATACACTAAAATACAAATTGATAAAAGTGCAAAATAAATATTAATATTTTAATAAGGTAAAATTATACAAAATGAATATATACATTAATATGTTAAAAGTACATATATATATATATATATATATATATATATATAAATATATATATATATATATATATATATATATATATATATATATATATATATATAAGAATATACTTAATTATAAAGTATATATACATATACAAATATTGTATACATATATATATTAATATATATATAATAATATATATACACATGGAAATATATATATATATATATAAATTTACTAACTATAAAAATATATATACATATATAAAATACTGCCAATATACAGTATATACATATATATATATATATACTAATATATATATATATATATATATATATATATATATATATATATATATATATATATATATATATATATATTTTAATATATATATATATATATATATATATATATATATATATATATATATATATATATTATATATATATATATATATATATATATAATATATATATATATATATAATATATATATATATATATATATAATATATATATATATATATATATATATATATATATATATATATATATATATATAAATATATATAAATAATAGAAAACAGAAAAAGAAAAGGAAAAGAAAAAGAAATGAAATAAGTGCAGTAAGGGGGGCTCGAACCCGAGCCAGAGAGCGCGGGGGTTTAGGCTAGGTCGGGCTGGCCAGGGGGTCAGCCCGAGGGTTGTGTTAGGATTAGGATTAGATTAGTGTTATTTAGGTTTGAATTAATTAATACATAAAAAAAATAATAAAGTCGATCCTGTGTCCGGACAGTTAGGGACACATGATTCTACGTGTCTGTGCTAAGCACGACACGTACGAGCCATGAGACTCGTGTCCAATCCTACCTTCGTGTTCGTCAGGACACGGCGAACAACATAGGCCCAACACGAGACACGTACGACATGAAAAGATACTGCTACTCACGTGTTCGACTAGTCGGGAGGGTTCGAGAGTGCTGGCCGGCGGAGAAGCGGTCGGGGCGGTGGCGCTCGGCGTAGCTCGTCGCGGCGCGTCGGATGGTGGTGGTGGCGACTGACGATGGTGGTCGGTGTGGCGGTGGTAGGGTACGTCGGAGTTAGGGTTATGGCGGGGGAAAAATGGAGGAGACGGTGGTCGTGGGCGGTCGTGGTGGGGTTTTAGGGTTAGGGTCAGGTCTGGGAAGAGGGAGGGGGTTTAAATAGGCGGGTTTGAGGCGGTCGGGGCTGTACGCTGGCCGGAAATGGCGGCTGGTCGTCGGGGCCAGGTGGCCGAGGTCGTAGGGGGGGGGGGTAACGGCGGTTTAGCAATAGGGCCCCTATAGTTTTAGGATTTACACAAAAGCCCTAACAGGTAAACATTGCAAATAAAATTTGCAAATCCCCTCCCGCAGCTATTATATGCAAATAAAATTTGCATGAACAAATAGGAAGTTGCAAACTGATATCTAAACAATTTAATAAATTACAAAATGCATTAAAAACATTTTAATAAATTACAAAATGATATTTTAGCATTTTAAAACTCATTTAAAACTCATTTAAAAATTCTAGAAAAATTTCTAAAAATCATAGTAAATATTTTAAGGCTAAAAATGACATAAAAAGCTAATTAACACTAATCAAATAATTTTTGAAAAACAGGGGCTTATAAGTCTTTCCTCCTTGAAAAATTTCGTCCTCGAAATTTACAAGGATTGAAGACCCTACAATATTCTAACATAGCAAGCAATGCAACACAGTGACTAAGGCTATGATCGAAACTAACCTCTAAGGTATCAAACGGGAACGGGTGGTTCCCTCGCAGCGGTTGGATCGAACAAGTAAGGGTATCTCTCCCTCATGTCCGACTCCCTCTCCCAAGTAGATTCACCTGGAGAGTGACGGCTCCAAGCTACTCGTACTAAGGGTATAACCTTGTTCCTCAGCCTCTTCTCTCTCCTGTCTAATATCTCTACTGGCTGCTCAGAAACTGTAAGGCTCGGTCCGACCTCCAACTCTGTATGATCTAGCACATGACTGGGGTCTAGAACATATCTCCTCAGCTGAGATACGTGAAAGACATCGTGAACTCCTGCTAGGTTGGATAGAAGTGCAACCCTATAAGCTACCTCTCCAATCCTGCCAAGTACCTCGAACGGCCCGATGTATCTGGGGCTCAGCTTCCCTCCTCGTCCGAACCGGATCGTCCCTCTATTAGGTGATATCTTCACTAGCACCATATCACCGTCTGCAAACTCCATCGGTCTGCGACTAGCATCAGCCCAGTGTTTCTGCCTGTCCTGAGCTACTATGAGCCTGTCTCTGATCATCCCGACCTTCTCTGTTGCATCTGTGATCATCTCTGGCCCAAGCATAACTCTGTCTCCGACATCATCCCAAAAGAGCGGTGTGCGACATCGTCGTCCATAAAGCACCTCGAAAGGAGACATACCGATACTGGCTTGGTAGCTGTTGTTGTATGAAAACTCTACCAAGTGCAGATGGCTCTCCCATGATCCTCCAAAGTCCAGCACGCAGGTCCTCAGCATATCCTCCAGTGTCTGTATCGTCCTCTTGGACTGTCCATCTGTCTGCGGGTGGTATGCCGTACTGAACTTGAGCCTACTGCCCAACTCCTCCAGTAGTGGGATGTGAATCTGCTGTCTCTGTCTGACACGATGCTCACCGGCACTCCGTGTAGGCGAACTATCTGCTGCATGTATAGCTCCGCCAACTTCTCGGTGGAAAGCCCCACCTTGAAGGGTATAAAGTGCGCACACTTCGTCAGCCTGTCCACGATGACCCAAATGGCATCCTTCCCTCCTTGGGAACGAGGAAGCCCTGAGACGAAGTCCATCGTAATATGTTCCCACTTCCACTCGAGAATGGATAACGACTGCAACAGACCAGCTGGCCTCTGGCACTCCGCCTTGACCTGCTGGCAAATTAGGCATCTCGAGATGAAATATGATACATCCCTCTTCATCCCGTGCCACCAAAGATGTTCCCGCAAGTCACGGTACATCTTGTTAGCACCAGGGTGAATAGAATATCTCGATCGGTGCGCCTCCTGCAAGACTGTCTCTACCAGCTCTCCCTTCGGCACGCACAGTCGACTGCCATGCCTCAAGGATCCATCCTCTGCTATAGTAAAGTCATCCAGCAATCCTACTAACGCCTGGGCTCGAAGTCTGCAAAGGCTCTCATCTGTAGACTGTGCCTCTCTGATCTGCTCCATCAAACTTGACTGAATGTCAAGTGCCATCATCTGTATCACTGATCCTGGCCGAACTAGCTCGATACCGAGCTTCTCCAGATCCTCCCGCAAATGTCGATCTATCATCAGATACCATGCCATCGGATGCCTGCTCAGCGCATCCGCCACCATATTTGTCTTCCCGGGATGATACTGTAAATCGATGTCGAAGTCTTTCATCAACTCTAACCATCGTCTTTGCCTCATGTTCAGTTCTTTCTGCGTGAACACATACTTCAAGCTTTTGTGGTCAGTAAAGATTTCCACACGCTCTCCGTATAAGTAATGTTTTCATAACTTGAGTGCAAAGATCACCGCAGCTAACTCTAGGTCATGGGTAGGATAATTCCTCTCATGAGTCAGCAATTGCCTAGATGCATAAGCAATCACTTTCCCATGCTGCTGTAGGACACATCCTAGCCCTTTTCCAGAAGCATCGCTGTATATGGTGAAACCTCCAGAACCTGAAGGTAATGTCAGAACTGGAGCGGTCGTCAGCCTCCTCTTCAGCTCCTCAAACGCTACCTGGCAGTCCTCTGACCAGATGTACTCTGCGTCCTTCCGCGTCAGCTTCGTCATGGGTTCAGCTATCCTAGCAAAGTCCTGGACGAACTTTCTATAATAGCCTGCTAAACCCAGAAAGCTCCTGATCTCTGAAACTGACGTCGGAGCCTTCCACGTCTCAACTGCAGCAATCTTTCTGGGATCCATCGAGATTCCATCTCCAGTGACTACAAGGCCGAGAAACTCCACTCGGTCTAAAAAGAACTCGCACTTCGGCAATTTGGCAAACAATCTCTCCTGCCTCAGAATCCCCAAAACTATCCGCAAGTGCTCTGCATGCTCCTCTGGCGTCTTCGAGTATATCAGGATGTCGTCGATAAACACTACGACGAACTTATCCAGATACTGGTGAAATGTCTTATTCATCAAATTCATAAAGACAGCTGGCACATTTGTGAGACCAAATGGCATCATCAGAAACTCGTACTGCCCGTACTTCGTGTTGAACGCCATCTTCTGGATGTCTGCTGCCCTAACCTTCACCTGGTGGTACCCGGATCTCAAGTCTATCCTGGAAAACATCTTCGCCCCGATCAACTGGTCGAACAAATCATCTATCCTGGGCAGAGGATATTTGTTCTTGATGGTGATGGCATTCAAGGCCCGGTAGTCAATACACAACCAGACTGTACCATCCTTCTTAGGCACAAAGAGCACTGGCGCTCCCCATGGAGAAGCACTGGATCGAATGAAACCCTTTTTCAACAGGTCATCAATCTGCTCTTTCATCTCTACTGCCTCCTTGGGATTCACTCTATAGCAAGCCCGGGATACTGGTGATGAACCCGGCGCTAAATCTATAGTGAACTCCACATCTCTGTCAGGCGGAAGCCCTGGAAGATCCTCTGGGAATACATCCATAAACTCCCTAATAATAGGGTGTGGCGGTGCTACGTCCCCAACTGTCGCACAACAGTTCGGCTCTAGGCTGATCTCCGGCCCTGTCCTCCTGACACTGAATAGTGCTGTGCCTGGGGGACTGAACAAAATACTACCCTCATGACAATCTATAGATACATGGGCATAGCTAAGCCAGTCCATCCCCAATATGATATCATAACCGGGGAGTGGCATCACAAAGAATCGTCCCCTGAACTCTCTTCCGGCTATAAAAATAGAACATCTATAGATAGATCTAATAGGCACTGGTCCTCCTCCCGTCATCACTCTACTAATCTCCGCAGTAGGTGTAGCTACTAGATGGTGTCTATGCATAAACTCTAATGATAGGAAGCTATGAGATGCACCAGAATCAAACAAGCATACAGCTAGAAAAGTTTGTAAATAAATATGACCTGTGATGACGTCAGCTAAGTAATCTGGCTCTGAAACCTACTCCGGCTCTGGCTCGAGAGCTAGACTATAAACCTTCCCCTGAGGTCCCTTCTGCTGCTGCAGATGCTGCCCAAACCTCTGCTGCTGAGTCGGAAGTGGTCCTCTAGTCTTCGCTACTGGGCACTCTCGAAGCTGATGGGTGGCAGACCCACAAGCCAAACACTGCTTCAACCTCTTCCTGCAGATGGTGTAATCATGCCCTGGTCTTCCGCAGAAAGAACATATAGCTCCCCTCTGCTGCTGCTGATGTCGGGGTCCCGGGGCTCTAACTGGCGGGGTCGGGTGATGTGATGTAGGGGGACGGTAAGTCTGCTGGGGTGGCGTCGGTGCTCTCTGCTGGAAAGCCTGACGCTTGGACGACCCCTCATGATGTACAGAAGCCGGCCTCTTGCTAGACAGAAGACGCTCCTCGATGCTCTGGGCCAACTCTAGGCTCTGGTAGTAGTCAGTCGTACCGTTCGCCACTATAAGAATGCCGATGTCTGGAACTAGACCATGGCAAAACCTACGGGTCATCTCCTCTGGATCTGCAACCAGACTAGGAGCGAAACGGCTCAGGCGACTAAACTCTGCCGCATACTCATCAACAGAACGGTTCCCCTGCTGGATGTTCTGGAATCATAGCCCCATGGCTACTCTAGCAGTGGTCGAGAAGAATTTCTTCTTGAACTGGGTCTTAAACTGATCCCAAGTGGCTCTCCCTCTCGCAAATAACGGCTCACTCCGGAACCAGACTCCTGCCAAGTCTATCAGCAGAAATCCCGCTGCCTCGACCTGGAGGTCACCTGGCATCCTAACTCCTAGGAGCTTCCTCTCTACCGAATCTAGCCAGTCATCTGCTACTACTATGCCCTCAGTCCCTGAGAACTCCTTGGGATTCAGACCCATGAAGTCCTTGATCGTCCCCGCTCTCTGCCGTGGCTCTACAGGTGGTGGGACCACGGGACGTTCCTCAGAACGCTCTATGCTCTGGCGGAGTAGGGCAGTCTGCTCCTGATGGGTTGTTAGGAACCCCTGGATCATAGTGAGCAGCTGGTTCCCGTCGAGTGTGACAGAAGCCTGGGTAGGTATGATGATAGGGGGTGGTGGAAGTATCGGGGCCTGCTGGGACTGGGATGTGGAAGGTGGTGGAGGCATCTGGGTCTGTGGATCTGTGGAGTGGGGGAATGTGGTAGGTGGAGGTGGGGGTGTCACGTCACAGAACCAGAATACTGGAGAGCGGGGGCAGACATAGCCAGCTACGTATAATGAAATAGAATCTATCTCACCATACGGTCACGGCTGTCTAGATATATGAGGGTTTCACTACAATCCATCAGTCTCTTAAGGTCATAAAATAGCCTATTGTCTCAATCTCAACCAACTAGTAATAGTTACAAGATATCAGACCACCAAATATACAATTGTAAGGCGTCCCAAACATTACATATCCAGATGATCATGAAGCTAGTCATACAAAATGTAAGGACTAGCAAGAGTTAAGTTATACATGATCAACCTCGAGTTGCCAATCATGTTACAGCCCGTAGGCAGACAGTAAGTAAAATATACACGAGCTAACAATTGCTCGGCGGCTAAACGCCTCAAAAGAATAATGTACAATAGAGTGGGAGAGCCAAAAATAATCCACTCGTTGCCAGGATTCCCTCTAGTGGTCACCATGTGGCTGGAAGGCAGGTAGATCCTTTGTTGCTGCTCCGGTATCTGGCCATACAAAACCAGCTGGGTCAGACCCCAGAAAGAGCAAGTACCACAAAAGAGGCTTCACTTAAGAACTAAACCAGCAAATTAGCACAAGATTATAATTACTTAATAAGAGACAGTAATTTAAGAAAAAGCATGACAGGTGAATATAAAAGACAATCTTGTACATAATCAATAAAAGACAGAACATATGATAAAGCATGACAGTATGATATACGATGAGATAACCATGGGACTATTCAGATAACCAGATTACAACCCGTAAACCAAACAAGGACCGGGGTTGTAACCCTTCGTCTAAACGGAACTTGGCTTCTCCCACCATTTATCGGCAAGGTAAATATAAGAAATCGAGACATGTAACAATCTTGTACAAGATCAAGACGAGACTAGACTGATTGAACCCCATCCAATAATCACGGCCAAACAATAAGTACGGCTTGCTACTTTAACTAACTAGGGTTATCACACGCCTAGTTACTAGCAAGATGCAATGAGAATTCCAAGTCCGGTTACCTGTTTGTTACTACCTGAGTGATCCCAGCAAGAAAAGGAAAAGATAGCTGGATATAGTAGACACACTGTAGTAAGATACATGTGTCCTAAGGTACCACACTCGACGGCAGGCTGGAAGTGTGCTCATCTCGACGGATAGCAACAAATCCCATGTATATATATATATATATATATATATATATATATATATATATATATATATATATATATATATATATATATATATATATAAGGCCATGACCAAAGGGGCAACAGGTAACTGGAAAATTTTCCATGAGCTATTTGATCAATCTAGTCATTAACCTAGCCAGATTTAGTATGAATCCCTGACCGTGGTACTCAGGGATCATGCCCTAGATATGATGCAAGATACACAGGACTCGTAGTTTATACAAGCACAATCCATGCAAACAACCACGGTGTCCAGGCTAATGAATTAATTTGTCAAGAGTGCGCCACGACGGGCCACTATCATGCATTGTCAGGGTACTTGTCAAGAGTGCACCACCACGGGTCACTGTCATATCATGTGTAGCAGGTCAAGTTATCAAGTCAGGAGTGCACCACGGTGGGCCACTATCAAGCATTGCTCAATTATCATTCCAAACATAATAAATAAATTTGGGATTATCAAGTTCATGACAAAAGGCGTAAGGATAAAAAAATGGGTACAAAATCATAAAAAGGGGAATATGGGGACATAATGCGCCCAAGGGGGGAGCAAGGGGTACTATGGCCAACAAGTGGCATTAGCCAAGTTGCGCCAGGGTAAGTAGGGTCAGGTCCAGTTGCGCCTAAACATCAGGCTGCGCTCAAGTCAGGCTACGCTCAGGTCAGGCTACGCTCAAGTCAAGCTACGCTCAGGTCAAGCTACGCTCAGGTCCGGCTACGCTCAGGTCAGGCTACGCTCAAGTCAAGCTACGCTCAGGTCAGGCTACGCTCAGGTCAAGCTACGCTCAGGTCAAGCTACGCTCAGGTCAGGCTACGCTCAGGTCAAGCTACGCTCAAGTCAAGCTTCGCTCAGGTCAGGCTACGCTCAGGTCAAGCTACGCTCAGGTCAAGCTACGCTCAGGTCAGGCTACGCTCAGGTCAGCGTGTGAGGTCCATACGACTCCTTGTCAAGGCAGCGTATGAGGTCCATACGACTCCTTGTCAAGGCAGCGTATGCAAGACATACGCTTCCAAAAGGCAGCGTATGAGTCAGACTGCGCTGCGCTAAAGAGCGTGCGCAGCTCAGTGGCGTAAGCTAAAAAGCTCGCGCACACTGCTCACCGTCTTCTCCAAATCAGCAAGAACTCCATGGTTGAACCCAAAGCTTCAAAAGTCCATAACTTGGTCAAAATAAGTCCAAATCCAACTTTTCAAAGGTCAAAATTGGATAGAATAAAATTCTCTACAACATGGAACCATTAAAACTCGGAAATAATAAGATTAAATAGATCAAAACCCAAGAATTCCGAAAATAAAGTAAACTTAGATCTACAAGAATCTAGCCATGGAAATTAGAAATGCCAAGTACTAAAGTGTTTTAGAATGTAGTAAAGAAGAGAATGGAGCAATAAAATCAGAGTTCCTCCATGAAGCAAGTTGCACTTGTCTAGACCTCTCTCTTCTCTCTCTCGTCGGTGAAGGGAGTAAATAGAAGAAGAAGAAGAGATAATGAAGAGAGAGAAGAAGAATAGGTAATAAATATAAGTGGTGGTGGTAGGTAGGGGGTTCACCCCTTGGTTCATGATAAACCAAGAGAAATCCCAAACCGAACCAAGCCAACCCAAACCAAGAATAAACCATGCCCAGGGAGGAAATTAAGCAAAGAAATCATGCAATACAAGAATAAATACGTACACGTATTCCAGAAATATGTAATACGAACCACAGGCATTACAACTCTACCCACCTTAAAAGAATTCTGTCCTCGGAATTTAATCAAGAGGCTAGAGGGGCAATGACAAGCTACACTGATCACAGGCAAGCTATACTAGACAATCAATCAAGCAATCATTCATGCAAGCAAGGAATCGAAGACATGAGGCATAAGAAAGATATTACACCTCACGAGCCAAACCGATTGGGATAACGTGATCGGGTATCATCCTCACACTCCCACGTTTGACTCCCCCATGGAGCGATGAACTCATGCAACACGAACTAAACTGATAGCCTTGCTCTTGAGGTCTCTCTCCTTGGTCAAACAGGGACACGAGCCTCTCCTCATACGAAAAGGTTGGTACCAATAACCGTTTTCGAATGATCTAGGACATGGCTCGGGCCCGGGATATACCGTTGTAATTAGGATACATGAAATATGACATGTGTCCCGCATAACGACGGCGGAAAGTAAGACAATAGGACACAGATACCTCTCTGTCGATTCTGGATCTGGGCCTGGGCTAGGGCGAACTGCTGAGGCCTCTGTTGCTGGAAGGCCGGGGCCTGAGACGGCAATGGACCCGGGAATGGAAGCTGCTGTGGTTGGTGAACTGGAGCTGGTTCTGGTGCTGGTGCTGGTCCCATAACCGAGGGACTAGTTACTGTCGACGATGATCTGTTTCTGAACGGACAAGATCCCATCATGTGGTCCGGCGAACCACAAACCAAGCACAATCCCTGTGCTCTGCGGCACTCAGTAACAACATGCCCTGGCTTCCCACAATGAGAACAACCAGTTGCGAAAAGGCCGCTTCTGCTTCTGCTGCTGGGGATAGGTCGAGGCAGAATGCTGTAAGAAGGTAACCGAATCTGTCCTTGTAGCTCGAATGGTCAAGGCCCTAGCTGCTGGGGCCGGTGCTGAGGATTGGTTCATCTGGTCGTGAGACCGCTTCCGACCTCCGGTCCTGTCCACTATTCTCTGGGAGCTATACTCGTGCCTCCTCGCAGCTCGCAAGACGGCATCAAAAGTTCTGTGCTCGAACAGCTCTACTGCCAATATGATCTCCAAGTGAAGCCCCTGCTGAAATTGCTGTGCTCTGTCTAGCTCGGTTGCCACCAAGATGGGAGCAAACCGACTCAACCTTGAAAACTCGACCGCATATCCGTCGACCGTCCTGTTCATCTGCCTGAGATTACTAAACCTGGTCTGCAGGTCATATCTAGCCACTGCGTCGAAGTACTTGGTCTGAAACATATCACTGAATACCGCCCATATGACAGGCGTACCCAAACTCGCTGCTTGCATAGCCCACCAGCTGCGGGCTAGATCTAGTAACTGCAGGCGCACCATAGCCACCTTATCTAATTCAGGAGTCCTGGCTGCCTCCAAGATAACTTCAATGTCCTGTAGCCAGGCATCTGCAGCAATAGCATCCTCGCTGCCGTCGAAGAAGGGAGGGTTCAGGCGCTTGAAATTGTTGACCGCACTGTTCCCTCGAGGACCACTTTCGCTCATAGCATCTTGTACTGCTTGCTGCAAGGCATCACCTCGACGGTCCTGAGACGCAAACAACTCACGGATGAGCCATATCAAGACCCCATCCTCTGGCCCTGCTGGCTGAACTGGCTGGACTGGGGGCACTGGTTCTCCAGAAGGCATGGCTCGGGAGGCGGCTGCTGAGGACTGATCTTGATCTTCTTGCTATTGCTGGTCTGCCGGCCGAACTCCTTCTGGCTGATCAACAGGAATGATGCCACTGAAGCAATGACATCGGGAATATTAAGGAAGGACCAGGATAGAACAATGATGCAAGCATGTTATCAAGTCAGGGATCTAAGGAGATAAGAAGATACGAGTGGAGATCAAAGGCGAGTACAGATTGAGACATCTATCCGGTAAACCCTCACATTTCTTGATTGACAAGACCTTGCATGGGCCACCACTTAAACCATGTCACGCCCCAGAACCAGAATACTGGAGAGCGGGAGCAGACATAGCCAGCTACGTATAATGAAATAGAATCCATCTCACCATACGGTCACGGCTGTCTAGATATATGAGGGTTTCACTACAATCTATCAGTCTCTTAAGGTCATAAAATAGCCTATTGTCTCAATCTCAACCAACTAGTAATAGTTACAAGATATCAGACCACCAAATATACAATTGTAAGGCGTCCCAAACATTACATATCCAGATGATCATGAAGCTAGTCATACAAAATGTAAGGACTAGCAAGAGTTAAGTTATACATGATCAACCTCGAGTTGCCAATCATGTTATAGCCCGTAGGCAGACAGTAAGTAAAATATAAACGAGCTAACACTTGCTCGGCGGCTAAACGCCTCAAAAGAATAATGTACAATAGAGTGGGAGAGCCAAAAATAACCCACTCGTTGCCAGGATTCCCTCTAGTGGTCACCATGTGGCTGGAAGGCAGGTAGATCCTTTGCTGCTGCTCCGGTATCTGGCCATACAAAACCAGCTGGGTCAGACCCCAGAAAGAGCAAGTGCCACAAAGGAGGCTTCACTTAAGAACTAAACCAGCAAATTAGCACAAGATTATAATTACTTAATAAGAGACAATAATTTAAGAAAAAGCATGACAGGTGAATATAAAAGACAATCTTGTACATAATCAATAAAAGACAGAACATATGATAAAGCATGACAGTATGATATACGATAAGATAACCATGGGACTATTCAGATAACCAGGTTACAACCCGTAAACCAAACAAGGACCGGGGTTGTAACCCTTCGTTTGAACGGAACTTGGCTTCTTCCACCATTTATCGGCAAGGTAAATATAAGAAATCGAGACATGTAACAATCTTGTACAAGATCAAGACGAGACTAAACTGATTGAACCCCATCCAACAATTACGGCCAAGCAATAAGTACGGCTTGCTACTTTAACTAACTAGGGTTATCACAGGCATAGTTACTAGCAAGATGCAATGAGAATTCCAAGTCCGGTTACCTGTTTGTTACTACCTGAGTGATCCCAGCAAGAAAAGGAAAAGATAGTTGGATATAGCAGACACACTGTAGTAAGATACATGTGTCCTAAGGTACCACACTCGACGGCGGGCTGGAAGTGCGCTCATCTCGACGGATAGCAACAAATCCCATGTATATATATATATATATATATATATATATATATATATATATATATATATATATATATATATATATATATAAGGCCGGGACCAAAGGGGCAACAGGTAACTGGGAAATTCTCCATGAGCTATTTGATCAATCTAGTCATTAACCTAGCCAGATTCAGTATGAATCTCTGACCGTGGTACTCAAGGATCATGCCCTAGACATGATACAAGACACACAGGACTCGTAGTTTATATAAGCACAATCCATGCAAACAACCACGGTGTCCAGGCTAATGAATTAATTTGTCAAGAGTGCGCCACGATGGGCCACTATCATGCATTGTCAGGGTACTTGTCAAGAGTGCACCACCACGGGTTACTGTCATGTCATGTGTAGCAGGTCAAGTTATCAAGTCAGGAGTGCACCACGGCGGGCCACTATCAAGCATTGCTCAATTATCATTCCAAACATAATAAATAAATTCGGGATTATCAAGTTCATGACAAAAGGCGTAAGGATAAAAAATGGGTGCAAAATCATAAAAAGGGGAATATGGGGACATAATGCGCCCAAGGGGGGAGCAAAGGGTACTATGGCCAACAAGTGGCATTAGCCAAGTTGCGCCAGGGTAAGTAGGGTCAGGTCCAGTTGTGCCTAAACATCAGGCTGCGCTCAAGTCAGGCTACGCTCAGGTCAGGCTACGCTCAAGTCAAGCTACGCTCAGGTCAAGCTACGCTCAGGTCAGGCTACGCTCAGGTCAGGCTACGCTCAAGTCAAGCTACGCTCAGGTCAGGCTACGCTCAGGTCAAGCTACGCTCAGGTCAGGCTACGCTCAGGTCAAGCTACGCTCAAGTCAAGCTACGCTCAGGTCAGGCTATGCTCAGGTCAAGCTACGCTCAGGTCAAGCTATGCTCAGGTCAAGCTACGCTCAGGTCAGGCTACGCTCAGGTCAGCGTGTGTGGTCCATACGACTCCTTGTCAAGGCACCGTATGAGGTCCATACGACTCCTTGTCAAGGCAGCGTATGCAAGACATACGCTTCCAAAAGGCAGCGTATGAGTCAGACTGTGCTGTGCTAAAGAGCGCGCGCAGCTCAGTGGCGTAAGCTAAAAAGCTCGCGCACACTGCTCACCGTCTTCTCCAAATCAGCAAGAACTCCATGGTTGAACCCAAAGCTTCAAAAGTCCATAACTTGGTCAAAATAAGTCCAAATCCAACTTTTTAAAGATCAAAATTGGGTAGAATAAAATTCTCTACAACATGGAACCATCAAAACTCAGAAATAACAAGATTAAATAGATCAAAACCCAAGAATTCTGAAAATAAAGTAAACTTAGATCTACAAGAATCTAGCCATGGAAATTAGAAATGCCAAGTACTAAAGTATTTTAGAATGTAGTAAAGAAGAGAATGGGGCAATAAAATTAGAGTTCCTCCATGAAGCAAGTTGCACTTGCCTAGACCTCTCTTTTCTCTCTCTCGTAGGTGAAGGGAGTAATGGAAGAAGAAGAAGAGATAATGAAGAGAGAGAAGAAGAATAGGTAATAAATATGAGTGGTGGTGGTAGGTAGGGGGTTCACCCCTTAGTTCATGATGAACCAAGAGCAATCCGAAACCGAACCAAGCCAACCAAACCAAGAATAAACCAAGCCCAGGGAGGAAATTAAGCAATAAAATTATGCAATACAAGAATAAATACGTACACGTATTCCAGAAATACGTAATACGAACCACAGGCATTACAGGGGCTGTATTAGTCAACTGGTCGGCTGACTGGATAGGGAGTGCGCCATTCTCAGGTGTGACGTACTGGGATGAACGAGTAAGCACCATCTAATTACAATAAAAAGGACTTATAAGGACTTGTTTAAAGTAAGCAATCATAGGCAAAAAATCTAATTATAATAGCAAGCATGTAATATTTTCCTATATTGCAATCCTAGCATTCCTCTAGGTGTTCTAAGCGTCATTCCTAATGTTGTTTAATTACCTTAAGTTCCTAATTGCAGGCATGCTTGGTACAATAACGTAACCAAACAATTTAGTTAGGACCTGCATGGGCCACCACTAAAAATATGTCACGACCCGCTACCCAAATTGTTGGACCAGGCTGAGTCATGCCCAGCCTACGTTTAAGATAAAACGTAGTAAGCTGTTCTAAAGACAACAGGATAAGACTAAATGTGCTAACAGTTCTATAAGTGAATAAAAGTCATAAAATGCTCCAAACACAAAAGTTGACTCATATAGTAAAATGTCCAAGTACAAGTCTGAAATGTAAAACTGGATACATGTCCAGTTACAAAACACGTAGTCTAATACATGACTACACTCAAAAGTCTAAAGCAAAAAGATAACTAGGCGAGGTTCCCCGCAGGAACATCCTAGTAAAGCAGAGCCGGGTCCTCGGCAGTAACTCCATAATATGTGTCGCAGAGTAACTCCTCCTCAGTAAGAATACCTACAACGTTATCCTGTCAGGACGGGAGCAAGTACTGAATCTAGCAAACTAGCATATGAAACATGGAAATAAACATAAGAAGAAATAACTGGAAACATGACATCACACAATCTATCATGGCAAGGACACATATGTCATAGAGACAGATGTATATATAATGTTTAAAACTATAGCAGGTACGTGATCGTCAATAGGTGTACAATATGCAGGGGCACATAATAAAATATACTTCCGTACAAGTGATAAGGCGATAGATGTACATACGTACAAATCCGCTTTGAGATAAAGCCTACGATAAGGTATACATATAAAATGTCAACCTTGCTCGGTACATACGTACGGAGAAGGGGGCATGATGACGTACTCAACTTTCAGTTTCTCCATTACCCATATTCTAATCATGTGAGAGATACATAAAGACTGTTCTAAGTATGGTAGTAACTGAAAGTACAACATGTGATATTTTAACTTGCTACCCCAAGAATCAGCATTTAACATGGTTGGATTAGCAGTTCATTTATGTAACACTATGTAAAGTTTGTAGAAAGTACTTGCCTCTAGCAAAGCAAGCTGCGATAAAAGTGCTATAGATGTCCGGTAACTCGTCACTGTAGAAATAAATACATAAACTTAGTTTTTACACTAAGCTAAAACGCTAAGACACTAATTGGTGCAACACGACTTGTGACTGGACACCTAGCCAAAATGATAACTTTGGCATAGGAGACCAATGTGGGGTGACACACTACTTTAACTAAGTTTCTAGGATCTTTACACTAGGAAGGGGTGAGGTTCAACACGGCTAAAACTCTAAGTAACACAAAAAGTTACTAGTCATAATTAATCAATAAATAAATCAAATGACCATTGTGTTTTAACAATTTTTGAGATAGACAAAAAGCTTAATTTTACATAAAATAAAGTACCAAAATGATCCTTGTTAATTATAGAAATTTATTATAATTTTCCTGGAATTTATTAACCAGTACAAGTATTTTATAAAAATCAGTTTTCCTAAGTATACAGAAAATGAGTTTTGGTTTCATATGCCAAACTAGTGGCAAAACTGTAAATTAAATATTATAAAAATTATACTAAATTAGCTAAATTAACATAGTATCTAAATACTATTTTTCCAGAATTTTAACAGTACTTTAAGTATTTATAGAAATCCAAAACAGCATTGCACACAATTGAAATTAAATAATTAATTATCTGCATATTTTGTCCATGTACATAATTTGAACCAAAGTTCAAATACAGGACCCAAGGCCATGAATCAAGTCCAATATGACTTGTACAGGTCTTGAATGTGTGAAAACACATTTGGACCCAAAAATCCATGCTAGGCTTGGACACCAAATGGTTGCAGTAATTTAAATACACTAAAATACAAATTAGTAAAAGTGCAAAATAAATATTAATATTTTAATAAGGTAAAATTATACAAAATGAATATATACATTCATATGTTAAAAGTACATATATATATATATATATATATATATATATATATATATATATATATATATATATATATATATATATATATATAAGAATATACTTAATTATAAAGTATATATACATATACAAATATTGTATACATATATATATTAATATATATATAATAATATATATACACATGGAAATATATATATATATATATAAATTTACTAACTATAAAAATATATATACATATATAAAATACTGCCAATATACAGTATATACATATATATATACTAATATATATATATATATACATATATATATATAAATATATATATAAATAATAGAAAACAGAAAAAGAAAAAGGGAAAAAGAAAAAGAAATGAAATAAGTGCAGTAAGGGGGGCTCGAACCCGAGCCAGAGAGCGCGGGGGTTTAGGCTAGGTCGGGCTAGCCAGGGGGTCAGCCCGAGGGTTGTGTTAGGATTAGGATTAGATTAGTGTTATTTAGGTTTGAATTAATTAATACATAAAAAATAATAAAGTCGATCCTGTGTTCGGACAGTTAGGGACACAGGATTCTACGTGTCTGTGCTAAGCACGACACGTACGAGCCATGAGACTCGTGTCCAGTCCTACCTTCGTGTTCGTCAGGACACGACGAACAACATAGGCCCAACACGAGACACGCACGACACGAAAAGACACTGCTACTCACGTGTCTGACTAGTCGGGGGGGGGGGGGGTTCGAGAGTGCTGGCCGCGGAGGAGCGGTCGGGCGGTGGCGCTCGGGTGGCGCTCGACGTAGCTCGTCGCGGCGCGTCGGATGGTGGTGGTGGCGACTGACGACGGTGGTCGGTGAGGCGGTGGTAGGGTACGTCGGAGTTAGGGTTACGGCGGGGGAAAAGTGGAGGAGACGGTGGTCGTGGGCGGTCGTGGTAGGGTTTTAGGGTTAGGGTCAGGTCTGGGAAGAGGGAGGGGATTTAAATAGGCGAGTTTGAGGCGGTCGGGGCTGTGCGCTGGCCGGAAATGGCGGCTGGTCGTCGGGGCCAGGTGGCCGAGGTCGTGGGGGGGGGGGGGGTAACGGCGGTTTAGCAATAGGGCCCCTAGAGTTTTAGGATTTACACGAAAGCCCTAAAAGGTAAACATTGCAAATAAAATTTGCAAATCCCCTCCCGCAGCTATTATATCCAAATAAAATTTGCATGAACAAATAGGAAATTGCAAACTGATATCTAAACAATTTAATAAATTACAAAATGCATTAAAAACATTTTAATAAATTATAAAATAACATTTTAGCATTTTAAAACTTATTTAAAAATTCTAGAAAAATTCCTAAAAATCATAGTGAATATTTTAATGCTAAAAATGACATAAAAGCTAATTAACACTAATCAAATAATTTTGAAAAACAGGGGATTACACGCCGTCATCAATATACAATAAATAATATAAGCAGATACCGCTCCCTGTCCGTGTGACAGATTTGTAGTATCTGTGGGAACCAGTCGGCCTGTCGGGCACTAATAGTCCTAAAGAGGGCTGCCATGTAAGAACTCGGAAATCTATTCTCTCCATGCAATCATTATTTTATTTAACTTAGTAGCCTCTATGTTAAGTGAAATCCTATGTCGTGGATCATGGTCATTCAGAATGAGTACTTTCGTATAAAGTACGATATGCCCAACTCTACAACGATACCTGTGCGGTTAGGTTGTAGGTCTTACATAGCATAATGCAACAATTAAAACTAACTACGGAATAAATCATGCATTGACCATAAAGTACACATGCTGCTTTTGTAGAAAAATAAATAAATTGAAGCCTGCATATGCCTGTATGCCAATATTTGGGATCGGCCAATCGATTATAATAGTTCATAATTAATATGTACGTGTCTCATTCATTCAATTCAATAAGACGACTAGCCAGTCTCTTAGTTCCAACTAGGAACGCATGATCAATTATTAGTCAAGGTCACAATCAATATCAATCAATGTTAATTCGGAACAAGAATCAGTCAAAAGGCATCATGGGCTAGAGTTCATACGGCCGAGAAATTATAGAAGTTCATGCGGCTGAGAATGCGTATGTGGTCAGGATCTCATACGGCCACGGAAAATAGCAGTCAACAGCATGCGACCATGGAAAATAGCATGCGCCAGAAAACAGCATGTGCCAGGAAACAGCATGCGCCAGGAAACAACATGCACCAAGAAACAACATATGCCAGGAAACAACATGTGCCAGGACAGCATGCGCCAAGAAACAGCATGCGCCATGACAGCATGCGCCAAAAATAGCATGCGCCAGCAAACAGCATGGCAACAGTATTTTGCCAGCAAACAGCATACGCCAGGAAACAGCATGCGCCAGGACAGCATGTGCCAGAAAACAGCATGCGCCAGCAAACAGCATGGCAACAATATTTTGCCAGCAAACAGCATGCGCCAGGTAACAGCATACGCTAGGACAGCATACGCCCGAAAACAGCATGCGCCAGCAAACAGCATGGCAACAGTATTTTGCCAGCAAACAGCATGCGCCAGGAAACAACATGTGTAAGCCCCTGTTTTTCAAAAATTATAAAATTAGTGTTAATTAATTATTAATGTCATTTTTAGCTTTAAAATATTTATTATGATTTTTAGGAATTTTTCTAGAATTTTTAAATGAATTTTTAATGAGTTTTAAATATAAAAATATCACTTTGCAATTTTCTAAAATGTTTTAATACCATTCTGTAATTTTTAGAATTATTTTTATATCACTATGCAATTATTTTAATTATTTTAATAGCTTTTTGCAACATCCTAATTGTCTGTGCAAATTAAGTTTTGTACATAATCGTAGCGGGGGGTTACTTGCAAATTTAATATTTGCAATGGCTAAGGCGGTGGACTTTTATGCAATATCCTAATTTTCTGGGGGGCTTCCTGCAAATCCCTAACCCTAACTGCCCCCGACGACCGTGCGCTGTCGTCGTCTTCGACGACGATCACCGAAACCCTAACCCTAATCCTAATTCGACCCCTAATTCGACCGACCTACTGTCCTATATAACTACCCCGACCCCCAAAACCCTAACTCTACTTCGTTTCACCCCCACGACCATCATCTCCTCCACTTCCAGTCACCGAAACCCTAGCTCCGACGAACCCCCTGTCCAGCCTCACCGTCCATCTTCGTCAGTCGCCACCACCACCGTTCGACTCACCTTGTCAAGCCGACCCCAGCGCCACCCGACCGCCCTGACCACGACGCCTCCTCCGCCCAGTCGCCACCCCGACAGCAACCCAACTCCGGACACGTACGTATCAGTACTGTCTCTGTGTCGTGTTTGTGTTTCGATTTCACGTGGACGACTCGCCAGGACACGGGCAATCTTTGGGTAGGCGTGGACACGGCCGAATCAAATCGTGCGTGTCGTGCTGAGTGTAGACACAAGACACCTATGTTCCTAACTGTCAGGACACAGGATTTTTTTTTTTTTTTATGTATAAACCATTCAAAACCTAAATAAAACTAACCTAACTCTAATCCTAACAGTCGGGCCAAGTTGGCCCACTGGCCAGCGGCTGCAGTGTTGAAACCCCCCTTTCCTTTGGGCAGGGTTCGAGCCCCTGCTGTTTCTTTTTCTTTTTCTTTTTCTTTTCCTTTTTCTTTATATATATATATATATTATATATATATGTGTATATATATATATATATATATATATATATATATATATATATATATATATATATATATATATATATATATTAGTATATATATATTTTATATACTGTATTTTGACAGTATATTATATGTATATATAATTTTATAATTAGTAAACTTTTATATATATATTTATATGTATTTATGTACATATATGTATATATGTATATATTTTCTTGTATATATTTTTATAGTTAGTAAATTAAGTATATATATATTTTCATATGTATATATACATTATTATACACTTTATAATTAAATATTTCCTTATATATATATATATATATATATATATATATATTATATATATATATATATATATATATATATATATATATATATATATATATATATACTTTATAAAAATTAAGTATTTTCCTTACATATATATATGTACTTTTAAACACATGTATGTATATTTTCACTATGCATAATTTTACCATATTAAAATAATAATATTTATTTTGCACTATTACCAAATTATATTTTAGTGTATTTAATTACTGCAACCATTTGGTGTCCAAGCCTAGCATGGGTTTTTGGGCCCAAATGTGTTTTCACATATTCACGACCTGTACGAGTCATATTGGACTTGATTCATGGCCTTGGGTCCTGTATTTGAACTTTGGTTCAAATTATATACATGGACAAAATATGCAGATAATTAATTATTTAATTTCAATTGTGTGCAATGCTGTTTTTGATTTTCTAAAATTACTTAAAGTACTGCTAAAATTATGGAAAAATAGTATTTAGATACTATGTTAAGTTGACTAATTTAGTATAATTTTTATAGTATTTAATTTACTGTTTTGCCACTAGTTTGGCATATGAAACCAAAACTCATTTTCTGTATACTTAGGAAAACTGATTTTTATAAAATATTTGTACTGGTTAATAAATTCCAGAAAAATTATAATAAATTTCTATGATTAACAAGGATCACTTTGGTACTTTACATTGAGTAAAACTAGACTTTTTGTCTATATCTAAAATTGTTAGAACATAATGGTCTTTTGATTTATTTATTGATTACTTACGACTTGTAGCTTTTTGTGTTATTTTGAGTTTTAGCTGTGTTGAACCCCACCCCTCACTATTGTAAAGACCCTAGAAAGTTAAAGTAGTGTGTCACCCCACATTGGTCTCCTATGTCAAAGTCATCATTTTGGCTAGGTGCCCAGTCACAAGTCGTGTCGCACCAATTAGTGTCCTAGTGTTTTAGCTTAGTGTAAAAAAACTAAGTTATTGTATTTATTTTTACAGTGACGAGTTACCCGACATCCATAACACTGTTATCGTAGCTTGTTTTGTTTTACTTTGCTAGAGGCAAGTACTTTCTACGAACTTTACAAATTGTCACATAAATGAACTGCAAACCCCACCATCTTAAATGCTGATCCTTGGGGTAGCAAGTTAGATCTCTACATGTTGTACTTTCAGTTACTACCATACTTAGAACAGTCTTGATGTATCTCTCACATGATTAGAATATGGGTTATGGGGAAACTGTAGTAGCGTACGTGATCATGCCCCCTTACTCGTACGTACGTACCGAGCAAGGTTGACATTCTATGTATACCTTGTCGTAGGCGCACCAGCTGTATTTGTACGTATGTACATCTATCGCTTGTTTTACTTGTACGGAAGTACATTTTATATACTTGTACCACAGTACATTTTACACCTATTGATGATCACGTACCTGCTACAGTTTTAAACATTACATATACATCTGTCTCTATGACATATGTGTCCTTGCCATGATAGACTATGTGATGCCATGTTTCTAGTTATTCCTCACATGTTCATTTTCATGTTTCATATGCTAGTTTTCTAGATTCAGTACTTGCTCCCGTCCTGACAGGATAACGTTGTAGGTGTCCTTACTGAGGAGGAGTTACTCTGCGACACATATTATGGGGTTACTGCCGAGGACCCGGCTCTGCTTTACGAGGATGTTCCTGCGGGGAACCTCGCCTAGTTGTCTTTTGTTTACTTAGACTTTTGAGAGTAGACTTGTATTAGACTATATCTTTTGTAACTGGACATGTATCCAGTTTTACTTTTCAGTTCACTTGTACTTGGACATTTTACTATATACGACGACTTTTGTGTTTGAAGCATTTATGATTATTCTTTACTTATAGAACTGTTAGCACATTTAGTCTTATCCTGTTGTCTTTAGAATAGCTTACTACGTTTTATCTCAACGTAGGCTGGGCATGACTCGACCTGGCCCAACAATTTGGGTAGCGGGTCGTGATAACATGCGCCAGGACAGCATGCGCCAGAAAACAACATGCGCCAGCAAACAGCATGGCAACAGTATTTTGCCAGCAAACAACATGCGCCAGGAAACAGCATGCGCCAGGACAGCATGCGCCAGAAAACAGCATGCGCCAGCAAACAGCATGGCAACAGTGTTTTGCCAGCAAACACCATGCGGCAGGAAACAGCACTGCTCATCTTCTCCAATCAGCCTCTAATGGCCATGAAAACCCATGAACCAAAAAGACCATAAATCACTCAAAATAAGTCAAAATCAGGACTTCCAATAGTCTAAATTGGGTAGAATCAAATTCCCTACAACATAGAACCATCAAAACTTAAAAAATAACAAAGTTACTAGATCAAAACCTAAAAATTCCAAAAATGTCTTAAACTTAGATCTACATGAAATGAGCCTTGGGAATTGAAAATACTAAGTACTAAAGTATCTAAGAATCTTGGGAGGAAGACAATGGAACAACAAAAATGGAAATCCATCAAGAAGCAAGTTGGCACTTGCCTAGCCCTCCTAGGTTGGTGGGGGAGTTATGAGGAAGAAAAGAGTAATGAGAAGAAGTAATGAAGAGAGAGAAAGGGTTTTGGGATTTTAAATGCGAGTGGTGGTAGGTGGGTTCATGTTGAACCATCCAAGGCCGAAAAATAAACCAACTCGGGCCGAACCCAAAAGCAAAGCATAAAGTAAAATACAGAAAGTAAAATACAGAAAAATAATTAGCAAGAAATTAAAAAAATTTAAATACAGAACAATACATGATAAATATTAAATAAATACATTCCAGCAATACATGTATTTAGAATACGTATTCGGGGAACGGGAAGTGACATCTCTACCCTCCTTAGAAAAATTCCGTCCTCGAAATTTCAAATCCAAGCATGATAGAAACATCGGAGCTAAACTAATCTAAGTATAAGCAATTTGAGTAAGCAATCATTCTACAATGCCAATAGCAAGTAACATATCTATGTTTAACTATCGACGACACCAAGCAATTCTACTCATAAGGTGACAAGCATGAGGAGTTAAGACAATCAAGGTATACAGAAAGAGATATACCTTGTGAGTCAAACATGTACGGATACCGTGATCGGATATCATCCTCACGTTCCCACGTTGACTCCCCTAAAGAGTGATGACCCCAAGCAACCCGAACAAGGCTAATTGTTCGGTTCTTGAGTATCTTCTCTCTTCGGTCCAAAATAGACACAGGCTGTTCCTCGTAAGACAGGTTAGTACCAACAACCATCTCAGAATGATCAAGGATATGGCTTGGGTCCGATACATACCTTCGCAACTGAGATACATGAAACACGTCATAAACCTCTCGTAACGAAGGTGGAAGGGATAAACGATAAGCAACATCGCCTATCCTATCAAGGATAATAAATGGACCCACGTACCGCGGACTCAACTTCCCACGAACGCCAAACCTAATGACCCCACGGGTAGGTGAGATCCGCAAGAACACGTGGTCCACAACAGAAAACTCTAGCGGCCTACGATGCTGGTCCGCCCAATGACGATGCCGATCTTGCGCAACTCGAAGTTGCTCTCTAATTCCCTTGACCACTTCAACTATCTGGACAATTATTTCTGGGCCTAACATCTTCCTCTCCCCGATATCATCCCATGCCAGTGGCGACCTACACTTCTTACCATATAGTGCTTCAAATGGCGCCACCTGGATACTGTCTTGATAACTGTTGTTGTATGAGAATTCGACTAAGTGCAGGTGGCTCTCCCAAGATCCTCCAAAATCCAGAGTGCAAGCTCGCAACATATCCTCTAAAGTCTGAATTGTTCTTTCTGATTGCCCGTCCGTCTGTGGATGGTAAGCCGTGCTAAATCTTAACTTGGTACCCAGACTATGATGTAAGCTCTTCCAGAAATATGATGTAAAACGGGTATCTCTGTCTGACACAATACTGACAGGGACTCCATGCTACCTGACTATCTGTTGCATATACAACTCTGCCAACTTTTCTGTAGATTGTCCTACTCTGAAAGGAAGAAAGTGTGCCACCTTCGTAAGCCGATCTACTATCACCCAAATGGCATCTTTACTAATTGGTGACCTTGGTAAACCGGTCACAAAGTCCATTGTAATATGCTCCCATTTCTATTACGGAATAGGAAGCGGTTGCAATAACCCAGCTGGCCTCTGCTGCTCTGCCTTCACTTGCTGACATATCAAGCAACGGGAAACAAATCTAGCTATCTCCCTCTTCATTCCATTCCACCAGAAGTGCTGCTTGATATCTTGGTACATCTTGGTCCCTCCAGGATGTATAGAATACTGGGAGCTGTGAGCTTCTGCCATAACCTCCTGTCTGATATCTCCACTAGGCACACATAGACGCGATCCAAACCTAAGGGTACCATCTTCATGAATTTTTATCTCCTTCCTGAGTCCTGACTCACATTCTGCCCTAAGCTTCTGAATCCTTGGGTCATGTGCCTGAGCTGCCTTGATCCTGTCTACCAAGTCAGATTGAACTTGTAGACTTGCCAGAATTCCTACATCACTAGGAAGTATAACTTCGATGCCCATCTCCTGTAGGTCTTCTAAGATGTGCTTCTGGGTTATCAACATAAATGCGCCGCCTCTCCTGCTAAGAGCGTCTGCTACTACATTAGCCTTGCCTGGATGATACTGAAGCTCTACGTCGTAATTCTTGATCAACTCCAACCATCTTCTCTGCCTCATGTTCAGCTCCTTCTGAGTAAAGATGTACTTCAGACTTTTATGGTCTGTGTACATGTCCACTCGATCACCATATAAGTAATGCCTTCATAGCTTCAAAGCAAATACTACTGCTGCCAACTCCAAGTCATGAGTTGGGTAATTCTTCTCGTGGTCTCGAAGTTGCCTAGATGCATACGCTATCACCTTCTCATGTTGCATAAGGACACATCCAAGTCCTTTACCTGACGTATCACAATATACAGTAAAACCTCCGGGTCCAATGGCAATGTAAGAATAGATGCTGATATCAACTTCTGCTTCAAGTTCCCAAATGATGCCTGACATTCTGCCGACCAGACGAATGGTACATCCTTTCGTGTCAAGCGGGTCATGGGTGCTGAAAGTCTTACAAAATCTGCTACGAATCTTCTGTAATATCCTGCCAATTCCAAGAAACTTTGCACATCTGCTACGGTCTTGGGTACTGGCCAACTCTCTACTGCTTCTACCTTCTTGGGATCCACTGCTACTCCAGCTCCTGATACGATGTACCCCAAAAATAAAATGTGGTCCGACCAAAACTCACACTTGCTGAGCTTGGCATACAACTGGTTCTCTCTCAAAACCTGCAACACTTTTTGGAGGTGGTCCTCATGTTCCTCCTCACTAGCAGAGTAGACGAGAATGTCGTCAAGAAACACAACGACAAATTGATCTAAGTATGGCATAAAGATGCGGTTCATCAAATCCATAAATATTGCTGAAGCATTGGTCAAACAAACGGTATTACCAAGAATTCATAATGCCCATACTTCGACCTGAATGCTGTCTTGGGAATGTCCTCCTTCCGAACCCTCACTTGATGATACCCTGAACGAAGATCTATCTTGGAAAAAACTCTAGCTCTGCTCAACTGATCAAACAATTCGTCGATCCTGGGTAGTGGGTACTTGTTCTTTACTGTTGCCGCGTTAAGCTTCCTATAATCGATGCACAATCTGGATGACCCATCCTTCTTCCCCACAAGTACCACTGTGCTGCCCATGGTGATATGCTAGTTTGGATGAACTTCTTCTCCTTCAATTCCTCTATGTGCTGATATACCTTGGCCTGTTCCGAGTCCGCCATTCTGTAAACTCGATCTAATATCGGTTTAATTCCAGTTACCAATTCTATGCTGAACTCAATATCCCTAACCGGTAGTAGACCTGGAAGTTCTTCAGGAAATACGTCCAGAAACTCTTCAACTACCTTCAGAACTTGAACTTCTTCCATTGTCGTCACTACTCCCTGCTATTGTTGAGTTGCCACTGATCTAACTAACGTGAACCGCTTCATGCCTGGAATATCAAAAGATACACTCCCTCTGCGATAATCTATTGTCGCATGACTGTCTTTCAGCCAGTCCATGCCTAAGATAACGTCGAAATTTTCAACAGGAAATTCTATCAACCGGGCGGGTAAGGAATGCCCGCAAACTACAACGCTACATGCTAGAATAACTCTACTAACTTCTACGAGCCAATTACCAGTGAGTATATTTAACCTCCCTGACAATGCCTCGAATTCCATTCCTAGCCGTGTTGTAAATTGTGCGGATATAAATGAGTGTGATGCTCCCGAATCAAATAATACTACTGCGGGATATGAGACGACGAGAATGTTACCTGCCACAACATCTCCCGATACTAATGCCTCCTCCAAGGACTGAGTGAATGCCTGTCCTCGACCTCCTTGTTGGTTCCCATGTTGCGTCCTAGCCTGGTGCTGCTGCTGGCCCCTGTCTTGGTGATGCTGGGGTGGTCTATGCTGGTGCTGTTGCATCGGCGGTCCCTACTGCCGAAACATCTGAGCCTGTGTCATGAACGGGTGCTGTGCCAACGGTCTCACTGCTACCGCTGGTCCTCGATACTGTCCTGCCACTGGTGCTGGCAGAGCAGGAAATTGTTGTACTGGTCCCCCTGACCTCGAATTCATGGGACAGGTGGTAATCCGATGATCTAGATTTCCACATATCAAACACTGTCCGTTCAATGTCCGACACACATCTCTAGTGTGCCCTACCTTTCCACAATAAGTGCAGCCCGCTGGGGGTTGTTGGTTCTTCCTCTGTTGCTGTTGCTGCTGCCTTGGTGGTGGTGCTGGCCCTCGCATTGCCACATCGTGAATGCGGACGCCAAGGGACGGTGCTGTTGTTCGGGGCGCTACTCCCCCTCCTCCTTCAATCTGACTGTGGGATCTCTTCTGATCTCCAGTCCTTGTCGTGATCCTCTGAATGGTGATCTCATGCCTTCGGGTTGCCGTCAATACTTCGTCAAAAGTCTGATAATTGTGCCCCTCTATCAATTGCAAGAGCTCAAGATGAAACCCTTGCTGGAACCTCATAGCCCTCTGGCTCTCTGTTGCTACCATCTCCGGGGCGAACCTACTCAATCTGCAGAACTCCGCTGCATAAGCATCTACCGTCTTGCCGGCCTGCTTGAGGTTGATAAACTTCTGTTGCAGCTCAAACTGCGCCACAACTCTATAGTACTTCGTCTTGAATCTTGCAGTAAAGTCGTCCCAAGCAACAGGACGTCTGATGCCCACTTACTCTGATTCCCACCAATCACGTGCAAGATCCTGAAGTAACAACTTCACTTGATCCACACGTTCTTCTGTCGGCACCTTAGCTGCTGTCAAAATAGCCTCAATATTCTTAAGCCATGCATCTGCTGAGATGTCATCTTCCGTGCCCTCGAAACGACGAGAATTGTACTTACAAAACCTGGTTGACGCTCCTGAATCTGTCCTCGCCCCTCTTTCCAATGCCGTCTGCAACCCTTGGTTGAGTAGTACGTTCTGCTCTTGCAACTGAGTGTGCATGCGCTGTTGGGCTAACATCTGGTATTGCTGAGTAGCCATTATCCCTCTCATAATCTCTAGAAGGGCTGGTGTGTCCACTTCCACTGGGGTAGGTAGAACTATTGGTGGCGTTGGAACCTTCGGATACTGCGGTCCAGCTGCTGGTTCCACTATCACTTCTTCTTGGATAGTCTCTTGAGGTAGTACTGGTCCTTGTTGCTGATCAACATGGTCAGGTTGTCCATATTGCCCTTGTTGTTGCTGTCCAGTTCTGACAGGTACGGACGAGGTGCCTCTAAGAAAAGGGACAAGAGAGCAATAATCAAACGACCAGACATGAAGGATCAATGAAGCCGAAGGATACGGGAATGTCAAGCTAGGATTGAGAACAACGAATCATGAGATCAAGGGAGAACATGTGTGATTGAGACATCCTATAAATTAAAACACCCCACAAGTCTAAAATCAGAGCTGTATGGGCC
Organism: Iris pallida; assembly: GCA_029216955.1. Lineage (NCBI taxonomy): Eukaryota > Viridiplantae > Streptophyta > Magnoliopsida > Asparagales > Iridaceae > Iris > Iris pallida. The sequence goes on from JANAVB010002395.1 coordinate 25,154,728, forward strand.
ACCACTAAAACCTTATCACGCCTCAGAACCAGAATACTCGAGAGCGGAGGAATGACTCAGCCAACTACGTATTACGGGTAGATGAATACCGTATAATATGATCAATTCTGTCAAATAAGACGAGAGGGTACATACTACATAAAAGTCACACTATGGTCACTTCACATCTATTGTCTCAATCATTCAAACACGAAACAGAAATAAAGAACATGTAAGATAAAGCAGTAAGGCGTCCCAAACGCTCAGTCAAAATATTCTTGATATCTGGCTTTACAAAACATAGCCAGATGACGAAGCAAGATATACACAATTGTTTATCAGCTGCAGCCTGACTTAGTTACAATTATGTAAAAGTAAGTATAAGACGATCCGACTAACATGTCGGTGCCAAACGGCAAAATATAAAGTAAGTAATAAAATGAGCGGGGAAGTAAGGAACCCACTCGAGTCCTCCTGCGATCATTCCTCTATTATTGACCATCTTGGAGGTCGAAGTAAGCTGAGTCCTCGGGAACCGACTCTAAATCTGGCCAAGCAAAACTAGAGAGGTTAGACCTCTAATAGCAAGTACCGCAAGAAAGCACGATATGAGGAATTAAACCAATAAATAAGAGAATATAATAATAGATCTCTGCTTGCTACTGGGATTCACATAATATCACGACACTTCGAACCAACCTCCCAACCAAACAAGGACAGAAGTTGGCCTGTCATGTCTCGACACTTTGATCATCTCAGTTAGTCAACAAAGTAGGTACAATACACAACCAAATCAATTTAAACGGCCATACAACTACTACGGCTTGCTATTGTGGGTTCCAAGTTATCTTAGAATTATGCGATAAAGGATTCCTCAGTTCTTACTATGTGCAAGCAAGGCTAGTCTACCCAGTCAATCAATTGTGCCAATCATGAATTAGACGAGTCCCAGCGGGACGCCCGTCATCAATATACAATAAATAATATAAGCAGATACCGCTCCCTGCCCGTGTGACAGATTTGCAGTATCTGTAGGAACCAGCCGGTCTGTCGGGCACTAATAGTCCCAAAGAGGGCTGCCATGTAAGAACTCGAGAATCCATTCTCTCTATGCAATTATTATTTATTTAACTTAGTAGCCACTATGTTAAGTGAAATCTCATATCGTGGATCATGGTCATTCAAAATGAGTACTTTCGTACAAAGTACGGTATGCCCAACTCTACAACGATACCTGTACGGTTAGGTTGTAGGTCTTACATAGCGTAATACAACAATTAAAACTAACCACGGAATAAATCATGTCTTGACCATAAAGTACACATGCTGCTTTTGTAGAAAAATAAATAAATTAAAGCCTGCATATGCCTGTATGCCAATATTTGGGATCGGCCAATCGTTTATAATAGTTCATAATTAATATGAACGTGTCTCATTCATTCAATTCAATAAGACGACTAGCCAGTCTCTTAGTTCCAACTAGGAATGCATGATCAATTATTAGTCAAGGTCACAATCAATATCAATCAATGTTAATTTGGGACAAGAATCAGTCAAAAGGAATCATGGACTAGAGTTCATACGGCCGAAAAATTATAGAAGTTCATGCGGCTGAGAATGCGTATGTGGTCAGGATCTCATGCGGCCAGAAAGTGCCATGCGGCCACGGAAAACAGCAGTCAACAGCATGCGACCACGGAAAACAGCATGTGCCAAAAAATAGCATGTGCCAGGAAACAGCATGCGCCAGGAAACAACATGCGCCAAGAAACAGCATGTGCCAGAAAACAGCATGTGTCAGAACAGTATGCGCCAAGAAACAGCATGTGCCATGACAGCATGCGCCAGAAAACAGTATGCGCCAGCAAACAGCATAGCAACAGTGTTTTGCCAGCAAACAGCATGCGCCAGGAAACAACATACGCCAGGACAGCATGCGCCATGACAGCATGCGCCAGAAAACAGCATACGCCAGCAAACAACATGGCAACAGTATTTTGCCAGCAAACAGCATGCGCCAGGAAACAGCATGCGCCAGAAAATAGCATGCGCCAGCAAACAGGATGGCAACAGTGTTTTGCCAGCAAACAACATACGCCAGGAAACAGCATGCGCCAGGACAGCATGCGCCAAAAAATAGCATGCGCCAGCAAACAACATGGCAACAATATTTTGCCAGCAAACAGCTCGTGCCAGGAAACAGCATGCGCCAGGACAGCATGCGCCAGAAAATAGCATGCGCCAGCAAACAACACGGCAATAATATTTTGCCAGCAAACAGCATGCGCCAGGAAACAGCACTGCTCATCTTCTCCAATCAGCCTCTAATGGCCATAAAAACCCATGAACCAAAAAGACCATAAATCACTCAAAATAAGTCAAAATCAGGACTTCCAATAGTCTAAATTGGGTAGAATCAAATTTCCTACAACATGGAACCATCAAAACTTAAAAAATAACAAAGTTACTAGATCAAAACCTAAAAATTCCAAAAATGTCTTAAACTTAAATCTACATGAAATGAGCCTTGGGAATTGAAAATACTAAGTACTAAAGTATCTAAAAATCTTGAGAGGAAGACAATGGAACAACAAAAATGAAAATCCATCAAGAAGCAAGTTGGCACTTGCCTAGCCCTCCTAGGTTGGTGGGGGAGTTATGAGGAAGAAGAAGAGTAATGAAAAGAAGTAATGAAGAGAGAGAAAGGGTTTTGGGGTTTTAAATGGGGGTGGTGGTAGGTGGGTTCATGTTGAACCATCCAAGGCCGGAAAATAAACCAACTCGGGTCGAACCCAAAAACAAAGCAGAAAGTAAAACACAGAAAGTAAAATATAGAAAATAATTAGCAGGAAATTAAAGGAATTTAGATATAGAACAATACATGATAAATATTAAATAAATATATTCCAACAATACATGTATTTAGAATACGTATTCCGAGAACGGGAAGTGCCATATGTGTGTTGCTGGCATGTACCGTATCCTAGTCCTATACGTATTTTGGGACTGGGACGTTACATGTTTTTGTGGTGGCCCATGCAGGTCTACGTTAATCACTTCGGTTACGTTACTGTACCGACGTGAGCCTGCGAATAGGATAGAAATACCCTTAGGATCTCATCCACATCTTTATATTGTTACACATCCTTGAACTCTATATTTCGACTTCGAAATTATTTCCTTGACATGCATCCTGCTTGATATCATTTTTCCTTTAAGCTTATAAGTTTCGTTTGAGTGCAGTAAAATGGACCCGCAAGCCAGTGACGAGAACCCCGCCGTCACCCCGCAGGGCGCTGTAGTGACTCATGTCGACACGACCCCGCCACCGGTTGGAGGTTTCTCTATCCAACCAGACGATCTAGCAGTTTCGCACCCACCAAGGGTCAGGAGAGACGACATCCCATCCATGCCAGCACTGCCACCGATGCCACCGACGATGTTTCCCCAGCTTGGAAAGACGATGGATCCCCAGCAGCTTTTCCAGACCATCTACGTGATGATGCAAGCGCAACAACAAGTTTAGATGGAGGCCCAGCAGAGACAGACGGAGCACATCGAGGATCGCATCGTGTCAGCACTAGAGAGAGCCACTTCACCAGTTCCCCAGACGATGACAGGAACCATCTCAAACTTTCGCCAGTTGAAGCCAGACAAGTTCTCGGGCAAGGAGGAGCCCACCGAAGTTCATGAATAGCTCACCAACATTGAGCATCAATTGGAGACAGTCGAGTTATCGAGAGATCGATGGATGATTGCCGTCAGGATGCAGCTGACCGGCAATGCGCACCACTGGTGGCTTATAGAGGAGAAAAGACTCGGGCAGGATAAAGTCACTTGGGAGGAGTTCTCCAAACTCTTCCAAGAGATGTTTATCCCTGCCACTTTCAAAGCAGAGCTTCGAAGAAAATTTTTGCACCTCGAGCAAGGCAGAAGGACCGTGGAAGAATACAACGCCGAGTTTCTACGACTGAGCCGCTTCGCACCTACATTGATCCAGACTGAAGAAGAGAGGCCGAAAAATTCTACGAGGGACTGAGCTACAGACTACAGGAGCTTATTGGGGCTGTAGCACCTACCACTTACTCCTAAGTTCTTACTGCAGCACGACGTTTAGAGCGAGTCCATCGAAGGGGAACCAGCGAGAAGCGACCACATCCAACAACACCATCAGCAAAAGCATCATCAGGAGGACCTGAAAGACGCGTCGTCGTACACCAACAACCAAAAGTTGCCCCATATACAAATAGCGAACTTCCCATCTGTCATTACTGTCAGAAGAGAGAACATGTCGAAAAGGATTGTCGACGAAGACTGAAGCTGTGTTTACGTTGCGGCTCCGATCAGCACCATATCCACACTTGCCCAGAGAAGCACACTGAAAGACTAGCACCACCAGCACCAGCCCAAGGAGGATATCCACGAGGACCACTTCCCAACCAGGAAACGCAGTTCGAGCGGGCGAGACAACAGGCGGAAGCACCACGACAAGGACAGGCCTTTGCTATGAGGATTGAAGACGGTGCGACAACACAAGGAGCAAGAGAAGGTAACAACTTAAAGCCTTTATGATAATGATAGAGAGTAGAATATTAGTTATGCTTGCTTGTTACATGTTTGCTTAGGAATAACAATAGAAACATAGCACACCTTAGACATCTTAGAGCTGCATAGACATATTTTCCTTCTACCATAGTGAGTTATTTTAATTTCGAGGACGAAATTTTTTTAAGGGGGGTAGGATGTAACACCCCTGGATTTTTGAATTATTTTTTATTTATTTATTTGATTTAAATAGGATTTTATGGAATTTATGAGTATTTTTAATTAAATTATTATTACATATGACCTTAGCCATTGTTGAGTTTTGGAGCACAAGACGTATAGAAATTATGGCACAAAAGATGTAGCAGTGAGCCTTGACTAATGTATTAGCCATGCTAGGGGAGGTCTAGCCATAGTGATGCCCTAACTAGGAAAGCCAAGCCAAGTTATGAAAAGACTCATTTAAATCATTTAATTAGTTATTATTAATAAATTGATTTTTAGATGGCCCGGTTGTACCAAGTCAGCCCGAACCGGACCCAAACCAAATCCAAGCCTACGTGGGCATGTAGTGAGACCAAGGATGACCACGTGGACATATTTTATGTGTGTACAAGTACTTCTTATTTATTTTTAGGAATTGACAAATAATTTCTAAATATTTGTTATATGTAAATTATATGTATTATTAATATTTAACAGTGTTTTAGAATATTTGTAAGATTTTCTAGGGCCAAAGAAAGATGGTGTAATATGATACACTTTACATATTATTGGTTTAATCGTTTTACTATTAGTATTATTATAATCATTATTGTTATTACTATTGTTATTATTATTGAATTGATTCATTGTAAATTTAATTTATATAGGTAGATATGTTTAATTATATATTTAATAGATAGCAATTAAATTTTATTTGGATTTAAATAACTTTATGGTATATATACATGGATAGATACATATACTTATATATGTATATATATATATATATATATATATATATATATATATATATATATATATATATATATATATATATAAGATATGGAAAAAGAGTAAAGAAAAAAAAGAAAAAAAGCTATTGATGAACAGTGCTAGTCACTGTTCATCATCCCTCCCCTTGAATAAAACCGATTGTGCCATTGTTCGAGTATTTGATCGATTGTAGAATTGATCAAATATGAATCTTTTTAAATCCAAAATTCTTCGTACCCATCCTAATCCTATTCTCCAATAGATAAGCCAAAACCCAATCAATTTGAATTTAGATTGGATTCAAAAGAAATCCATATATATATATATATCAGCCGACCCCTATATAAACGGAGAGTCGATTTCGAGAATTCCCAAAACCACTCGCCATCTCCCTTGACCCACGACGACCCTGGGTTTGGGCGAACCCCTGAGCGCCTCCCTGCCACACGCCGACCGCCGTACGCCGTCGGAGACAGCCGCCGTCGAGCAAAGCAGCGCGCACAGAGCCGCAGTTCAGTAAAATCGCAACGAGGTACTCATCTTCCTCTTCAATTTTCTCCACGATTGTTCAGTCGTTTGAGAATCTATAAATTCCTACGCTTAGCCGATATAACCCTCTCGAGATCCCAACAAGTGTATTTGGGTATAGGGCAACGACCTGTCCAGAAACTTGACGCCAAAATTAGCAAAAACTGCCCTGTCACTTGACAGTTTTAGCAGTCAGGGATGTGTTTTGGAAGGCGGTTAATCACCGATCCTTCGAATAATTTACAAATTCACCTAAATAGATTTATAGATGATATAAGCAGGATTAAAACCCAATTTTTACATTGAATTTTTGTTCAGTATGCAGTACAAAAACCCCATGTGAAAATCAGAAAAAACTTAGAAAACTGTTTTCAAAAACTTTGAAATTCTCCCGAACCAATGTGCATCCCGCCAATCCGGGCGACGTGGTCGCGAACCGAAAGTATTGAAAGGTGCATATCGACTTCGTGGACGTGTGGGCTTTGACGGAATTCAAATTGGTCGCGTGTGCGCGACGAATTTGATGCGTATCCGTCGAAAATTACCGTATCGGCCTTTTTCAGAATTCTTCAATTACTTTGTGCACGTTCGTCAGATCGAGACGAAACTTGCGCCAACAGGATCGTATCGTTTTTTGGGTCCTGTATGTCACGCCCCGACCCGGAATCACCCGAATCATCGTCCTCGCAGGGGGCGTGATGCCGTACGAGCCTGGAGTTGCGCTCGTGCAAGGCAAGATGACAAGTTCTCAAATGGTTCTCTTTTGATTCGATATTAACAACGAAAGGAAACAGAGTATACGAAAGAATTCTCTTTATTGATATCTGAAACTGAGATTACAATGGCTTTCAATAGCCGAACAATATATGCCAGATTGGCTACAACATTCAGGTTCTCTCTTGCCCACAAAGGATTTCACCGTTCCATACATCATGCCTTCTATATCTCGGCCGCATCAATCCAGCTGCGTAGTCTGAGCGTCAATGCGATAGCACGCTTCAATGCGCTTCGGCATTTCAAGCCTTAACACGTTCAAGCAACGCTTCGCCGCGAGCAATCCATTCCCTGCATCCTGCATGAAGCTGGTGGGGGGTCAGTACGTTCGTCCTCGCATGTACTGAAGCAAAGATCATCTTTCCAAACCGACATTTTAATCTTTATGTTGAATCATGCAACTTAGCTTATGATCTTGCTATGTTCTCCTTAGGGTCAATTTCATGGCATCTTCGAAAGCGTAAAGCATGTTATCATAGCATCATGTTATCGAATTGAATAGGCAAACAAATAAGCAATCTCGTGTTTGATTCGTGACGCGACTTACCAAGTTGACGCACTCGCCCTTGTACCGACGCAAGGTGAATACGCCGTAATCCTTCCCTGTCATGTTATTGTGCATCTCTAAGCAGGATCACTATGCGAGACACATATGCGCCTACACTTTCAATCCATCGTTCCTTAACTATATGAGGGCCGTTGGCGTATCCGCGCCGGAATGGACTAAAGGAATTCCTTTCTTTTCTCTCTTTTTTTTCTCTCAATTTGGTTGGGCTGCCCGGCGTTTCACGGGTTGGGTCACATCCCAAACAACCGAAACGTTTCCGCTACATGCCATCATTTGCGGCTTCTTCTATCTTGTTTAAGGATGTGCGCCTACAAAGATTATCCATCCCTCCGCGGCCAAATCGGTTCCGGGGACCTCCGGCATTTAACCGTTTGGGGGGATACTCGTGCACGAGTTATTATCACACTAATCTCGAGCCCATTCCAATCGACCATGCAACGTCCTATCATTCAACAGTTAAATTCAAACAACCAAACATAGTCTTGAGTCCGAGACTCAGACTTATCGTCTCGTATTTCTTCCATTTAGCTTTCTATGTTCTTTCGTTTCGTACTTCGTTTCGATGATTCAATGGCATCGTGCCTCAACTCAATGCTCGTCAACCGAACGACCCGAAGGTCTCGAACACCTTTCGAGGCAACATGTCATATCCGACAGTTCTGCCACATTCATACCGCAACTGTATTCTCTCGCAACGAAGCCATCTTTTATTATCCCGTGCACGTAGGCACGTTCCGACCATATTCCCATGTTCTATAACTTAGCATTCAATGTTCGGGGCTTGTGCGCTAGGGCACTCGCCTATTGTCTTTCAATGTTCTAGCCGTCTAACTCGTGCAGCAAAGGCATGGTATGGTTCATGCACTAAGGCACTCGTCGATTACAGTTATCCCATGTTCTTGCAGCTTGCGCACCGAGGCGCTCGCCTTAGCGATATCCAATGTCCCCTAGCGACTCGTGCATATTGATGCACGTTTCATTTTAATTGTTCTAACTTAGTGTTCGACTCACACTACGATTTCATCTCCAATCGGCTACGCCCGTGGTGTCGATAGGTTAACTTTAGCATACAATGATATATTTGACTTATCGAATGAAGGAGTAAAAAGAAGTCAATCCTCCCACCTTGAGTCGATACGCCTTCGTCGTTTTGCCGAGCCGATGCGGCTCGATTCCCTAACTTTGTTGTACGGCCACTCTCCTGACTTAGCCATTCGAGCACTTCGTGCTTCATTGAGTTATACGGCCGATTTGCCTTAGCGTGCCCAAGTCTTAGCCCGTCGCAAGGCGACGATTTGATTTCGCGGACCCCTTACTAAATATTGCAAAAGATCGACCTCTAATATTTTCCCGTCAAAGTATAACCTACGTACGAAACCAACTAAAATCAATACTTGCAACGATTCGGACTTGCGCCTTGGTCGATTCGATTTCTTAGAATCTTCGAGCCGATTCAACGCATTCATCTTTCGGGGCAACGCGACACTTCGCATCGATTCAACTCGATGCATTCTTTTGGGACAAGGCAACTCTTCGTATCAACTTAGTTTGATGTATTGCTCGGGACAACTTAACTCTCGTATCGTTTTACATTGATACATTTCCTTTGCGTCAACGCGACTCGTTGAATCAACGCTTCAGCGTAATGCGCCGTACGGAGCGGGGCATTACACTGTATGCCAAGTTTGGTCCGATTCTGAGACAGTTGATTGGATTGCCGTTTTGCGGGCCCCACGGTCCGATTCAATGGGCGATTTTGTGCACGGCCCACAGGAATCCATAATTGGACATACCGTTGGATTCGTATCATCAAAACGAATCCGTAGACATATATTTTGATGACTTTAGAGACTATTGACTCTGGCACGCTTTTCGGTACAAAGCGGGTCCAACGGCGGATACTGTTTTGACCCAAAATTACCGTTTTACCTCTGTGTCCAGAATTGGACTTATGGGTAGACTATTCTAGCTATTTTGCTCATTATGGGACTGTTGGAAATGTTTGTTTCAGCATCCGGAGGTGTTTGCGGGAGTTCGGATTTTGTGGCTCTTTAATTGCAGGACTTTTGCTACCACAGGCAAGTACACCTTGCCAAGCTTTACAGTACTTACATGCTTTTCCATATTGCTATTTTTCACTGTCATATTTGATTCTATGTTTATCTTGCTCCATGTCTTGGTTATTCTAGTTTTACGTGCACGTAGTTTTTGCTCATTTTCCATATTACTTTATGTCTTTATTATCTTGATCATGTCTAGTGATAGTACTGCTATGCATGTGCCATGTTTTCCTGACCTGTTTGACTTGTACTTGACTTGGACATGACTAGATAGACTTGGCTTCCTAGTACCTTAGGAGAGAATGTTTTATTAGCCGTGGCTATCCTCTATTGTTAGTGCCTCCCCGGGCTACGATAGAGAACCTATTATAGGACTGTTAGTTCCTCCCGGGACTACGGTTTTAGCCATGATTAATATTATATTCTCATGACATGTCACCATCTGTAGAGTTTCTTTTCGTGTTATTCTTTTCTCGATTGATTATTCCTATATTTCTTGCATGAGAGTTACTGTACAGTAGGCATGTATATTATGTATCTTGCTAGTCCTCTGAGGACCTGGTGATCTCTCCAGGCTTAGTTAGAGACGAGGACTACCCGGAGGTTTATGGTTCAGGAGTCGAGACTGGTGACGCACCTTCGCAGGAGGACGAGATAGTGGCTGAAGACTTCTCTTGAGACATGTCTCTTCATTCATAGACTTGCTATTTTATTTTCTTTCTTTTCAGTAGACATGTAGTGGATTATGTATTTCTTTTACTGTGGTTTCGGGATGTCTTACCCGTACAGTTACTTTCATATTTCATGTTGGACAGATTTCTTTATTAGTATCATTTTATGGGACTTGATATATTGTGTCATATTTCTGCGTGGATGAGATTAGATCTGTGCCTGTGACTTATATTATACTCTGGGTTTATTATCATGATTTACAGCTTAAGCATTTCGCTAATGGGCTTACTTTGATATTTGGCCCATTGGTGAAGTGTTGCTGGCATGTACCGTATCCTAGTCCTATACGTATTTTGGGACTGAGGCGTTACATGTTTTTGAGATGGGGGCTGGCCATGGTGGAGTTGATTAGGCTTAGGGTTTCTCGGCCAGAGAAGGAGACGAAGCAGAGGGAAGAAGAAAGGGCTGGAAACGAAAGAGAGGAAGTGGATCTATGAGAGAACCTATGGAGGCTGGGTGATGAAGTTGCGGCCGTGGATGAAGTATTTAGTTAGGGTTTCACGCCGGAGAAGAAGAGGAAGACGTTGAGCTTAGGGTTAGGGTTTCGTAGCTAGGGCTGAAACTGAATGGAGCAGAGGAAGAAGACGAAGGAGGGAATGAGAATGGGCTTGTTGGTCGGCTGAAGTGAAATGGCAGGAGAGAGAAAGAAGATGGTTATATTGTTAAGGTTGTGGAGAGTGGGCCGGATTTTAGGCCGGTTAGTGAAGAGGGTTGGGCTCAGTCCAATAATAAATCATCAAATATTTATTTTGAACTGAGGAGAATGGTTCGGGCCGGGTTTTTGGGCCACAGAAGGGGCTGGGATTATAAGGTTAGGCTAGGCCAGGTTTTTGGGCCAGGCTGGTCCTGTTCTGTTTTTAATAAATTTGTTAAGATTATTAGCAGCAGTGGGCTGGGCCATTGGGTTGTAGAAAAATTGGTATTATGATAGGCTGGAATTGTATTGGGCTGGACTGTTTGTGTACGGGCCAGGATCTAAGGGCTTTGGAAATTTTGTAAGAATTTTTATTGATAGTTAATGTATTATTAATTAGTGTATAGAATTTATTCTAATTAGTTTATAGTTATATATTATTCTTTAATGTTAGCTAGATTCTATAATTAGCAAGCTATTTTCTAACATTATTAGTAAATAAAATTTTGGTAAATATATGGACTAAATTGGTGTTTTACAAGAAATTGCTAAGATTACTATCATTTTATTATTATATGTTATTCTTTTAAAATATATAGATGCTAATAGTTATTTTACTTACAAAAATATTTTAATATTTAAAAAGGTAATATTACTATTATTCATTTTGATCAAGTCATATTATAAATTGTTTTATATTTTCTAAAAATAATTAAAAGGTGTTTTCATTAATATTTATGGTGATTTAAACTGTAATATCTTCTAAAATAGTGGCATATTTTCTCAATAATTATGGTTAAAATATTTACTTTGATTTACAACTAAAATATGGATTAGTAATTAGTTAATATTATTTTGAATAAAGCTATAATTATTACCTTGCTAATAAAAGGTTTCTAAATAGTTCTAAAAATTATATAGTATATGTTTTCATGAGTATTTATGGTCATTAAACTATAATATTTTCTAAATATTGTTAACTTGTTCTTATCTAGAAATAGTTTAATTACCTAAATTAGTTAGCTAATGTCATTATTTTAAAACCCTAATAAATTGTACAACTACCAGGTGATCCATTTCAACCATGCAGTACTACTCTCGTGCAACCAAACCGAGGCAAGTACATTGACTCGACTTGTACCTTGTTTTCTGTCTTACATTCATGTGCCATGTTCTCATATCGGACACGAGATACACACGATTGCCTTGTACATTGTTCATTGCTTGTGCGTCATTGTTATTGCGGGAATTGGGGAAAATATTAGCTTTTGTGTGACCACACCCAACATAGGTAATTGTGGATAGCCTAATCGTACAATTCATGTACGATGAAGCCATACCTTGTAGAATTGATTGACTTATTGACTCATTGATTGATTGTGTTCCTAAGCCGGTCACACATTAGTTTTAATATTTCAAATTTTCACAATTGCATATTGATTGTCGTGATTCATTGCCTTGTACATTGATAGCCGTGTTCATTGTCTAGCATATTGATTGTCGTCCATTGCCTGCAGTTTTACATTTCATTTCTGGTACCGTAGTTTCATTTCTATTTCTGGTATTCTGGTTTCACCTTGTATTCTGTACTACAGATTACATTGTATATTGTCTTGTCAGGGTTGTACTTTGCTCTTTTTCTGACAGGATACGTTGCAGGTGAGTGGGAGATTACATGGAGCTTGTGATCGCATCAGGATATTGCAGCTTTTCATTTTACTTTATTTCTGGAGATTGTAGTTTGGATTTCATTATTGTATATTTATTTCATTTGACCAGATTTGTCTCCGGCTGATTTTGTACTAAAAAGACTTGATGGATATTGGTGATCATTTTTGGGAACGTTATAAAAGCTATGTTTGTTTACATTACATTGTGACTTGGTGTTTTCCTTAGTATTGTACAGCTTACTTCGTTGTGTCCATCGACGAAGGCTGGGCGTGTCCGACTCGTATCCGATTATTCGGGAGCGGGTCGTGACATGTGGAGATTTTCTAATTAGCGACGACGAGTTTTTCCAAAATACCAGTTTAAAACAATCTTTCCCTCGTTATTAACTCAACGCACCAATAATCGTGTTTTTGTTCGTGTTTTATTAATAAAGAATTAAAATTGATTAGGACACAATTAGAGATTTCAACTAGTATAGTTAGCTTGGTAACCCTGGATTCTGAGTCAATTTCTCGAATGTAGGAATTCGAGGACGATCCTAAATTCCCATCTCGAAGTCTCCAACTTTTCAGTCCAGTTCATTTGAGGCAAGTACAGTTTGTGTTAGTTTACAGTTATTTTAATAATCACTTTATTGCAAGTTTAAACCACGATGCAAACACGAAACTCTTCCTGAGAGCACTGACTGTAACTACTGTAACTGATTGGGGACTGGGGGAATAGAGTAATGTTTATGACCACATCCACTGTAACTTAGAACTGTATTAGCTTACCCCTCTCTCACACGGGGATAAGCCATATCGTATCAATATGATACTACTGTAATAACCCAAGCCGGTCATATTCATTGCCTATTCAAATCACACTGTTTTATTGCTATAAAACTGTTCATTTCTAAACTGTTTAAAAGTGCATGATTCTATTATTTATTTTAATTGTTTAAATTAGCATGAATTGTATTTTGCTCCCTCCTGACTGGAGATACATTTTTAGGGGACAATGAGGATGCTGAGCTGTTATACAGCAGCTACTACGACCCTGTTCTGTACCCTGTAGTGCTGCCAGAGTCCCCATTGGAGGACGTTGGGACTGAGGCCGATGAGCCGACTGATTAGCTAGCTTTTCCTTTTCCAGCTTTATTGTCTATTTTGAAACTCTGTTTATTTGAGTTCAGATATTTATTTCAGTACATTTAAATTCCAGTTGTATTTGATTTCAAAGTTTAATAAAGTTTCATTTTCCGAATTTGAGTTGTGACAAATATAGATGTTGTTGTTATGGTTACCTGCTAATGGAACAGCTTACTGCCGCCGTCTCAACAACGGTGCAGGCTGGGCATGATCCGGTTCGACCCAATTAGTTAGGATCGGGTCGTGACACATATCATAGACATGCTAATGTTAGAGCAAACCGTTGCAGATTGCGTGCGTCGTATATAGGCATGGTGCTGTCAAATCAGTATATGCATAGACTGATGTAACAGACCGATGGGACATGGTATGGATGTGCATAGGGGTATATGAGAACCTTCCCTATAAATGTGTGACCTCCTCTCTCTTTGCAGGTTGTAGTTCCTCTTCCAAGTGAAACTATAAAGAGAGAGAAACCACTCTGCGTGCATAAGATACTATGCACGAATATCCTATGCGCGACAACAAGCTAAAGTGAGATTTTCGACCTGTCCAAGTTCATCCAAAGTGACTTATAGTGTTCTAGAAGTTCATTCTTAAACTTGTTGGTTGCTGAGGAACAAATCGTCGGATAGGATAAATCTTGCTTTGAGCAACAACGATTTTCATCACTGAGCAGTGAGTTCTTCCTTTGTGTTTTCTAGTTCTAGAACTTCGTTCATGTAAATTCTGTCTCAATGTAGCAACTAAGATTGCAAAGAGAAAAACATATTTTACTTTTCTTATGTTAATTTGTTCTAACTTATTGTAGCAACTGTGATTGCAAAGAGTAGTATAACGTTTTTACTTTCTTCGTGTCAGTTTGTAACCTGCTCGAAGAAGATGCAAGGAGGATTCTATCTCAGCTGCTGTTTATGCACATTTGAACTTTGTGGAGCATGCATTTCCTGTGTTGCCACAATGTGTGTTAGTGAATCTCTGCGGGGCATTTGTGTGCACGAGTTCTCTGCATAGCCACTGTATGCACCAGTGATCTCTGTGAGACATTTATGTGCGCAAGATCTCTGCACGGCCACTCTATGCGCTTAATTTCTCTACGGGACAGTTGATCTGTGCGTGCGTTATCTGTGTAGCCATTTATGCTCTAGCGTTATCTGCGGAACAACTATTATGCGTGCGAGTTCCATGCGCGACCATCCTCTGCACGCGAGTTCTATGCGCACCAGAGTACTCCATTTTCGTATATCCAGAAGCAATACTTATCAGAAATATATATATATATATATATATATATATATATATATATATATATATATATATATATATATATATATATATGGACTTGGGCAAATGACCTCTAGTCTAGTGGTTAAGAGAGATGAATGCGGCCCAAGTGGTCGGGAGTTCGAGCCTCAGTGGAGGCGAGTTCGCCACAAGTACCCATTGCTTCAAAAAAAAAAATTGGAAATAAAAACAGTTTTTGCAAATGACCTCTAGCCTAGTGGTTAAGAGAGATGCATGCGGCCCAAGTGGTCGGGAGTTCGAGCCTCAGTGGAGGCGAGTTCGCCACAAGTACCCATTGTTTCAAATAAAATATATATATATATGGACTTGGAAAAAAAATATAGTGAGGACTTAAATTTGGAAGCGCTGATTTTTCTGCAATTTTTATTAAGAAATGGTAGTAATTAATGAATATTTTCATATTAAAAGAACATATAAAAAGATATTTGTTTTGTGACTACCTTATACAAAATAACCTCAATTAGCCCTTTATCCCAAATATTTTGAAGAATAAATATTGGTGCGGGGATTTTCTAATTGGTTCATTTTAATCACGTATGTTGTGCGGATATAGATACAATCATACATATACGTGTACAATAACGGCACCCACCATTTTTTACTGTTTGTGCAGAGTAAGTAATGCTATGATATTTGATATTTATTAGTAGACATAGAATTGAAAACAATAATTAGTATGCTGAGGCCATCTCCATTAATAAGAGTTCTACCGATAGTAGTTTATGTTCCAATTTCCATCCTACATTGGCGCTAATGTAGGATGAGAAATTCCTATGAGAATTTATACACGTAGAAACTCTCATGAGAATTCTCCATATTAATATTGGGCCCAACTTCAAATTAAACCGTAAAATTCTTCATTTATATTCTCCATCTTGATATTAGGGAGTGCCAATAAGATATAAATTGAGAACAATTGGAGAATGTTTATTTCATGTGCAATTTCTATGTAGAAACTCTGCCAAAATAGAAATTTTCTTATAGTACAATGTCAAGTAGTATGGAAACTCAATTTTAGAAATCCCCATTGACTGATAATAGTACAAATATTACATTTTTGACTATGAAGAAGGTTAGCTCTGATCTCCAACTTAATTTGGATATCTTCAATGCTTAATTAGGACATCATAATTTGGTTTCACAGGATACAATAACCTCTACAATGTCCAACAATATCATAGGTCATCTTTTTGGAGAGAGACTCTCATGGGAAGCATCTTGAGATTGGATGTCACCAACCCTTACTTTCTGTGGGGGTAGTTCCTTCCCTTTGCCCCACAGAAAAGCATAGAGCCCTCCAATGATCACTAGCATTCCTAACAAACTGCAACATTCATATGTCACTACTCATCATAAAACCAAAATATAGCAGATATGCTCGGTAATTAATTAGAGCAGGTGTAATTGTACAGACCTGCCAGTAGTGATATCTTGTCCCATGAGCAGAGACTCTAATACAGTAGTGAATATCACTGACAAAGAATTGAACATTGAAGGATAGGTAGGACCTCTCTGTGCAATGACCCATGAGATTAAGCAAAACGTTGCGTCGGTGTTAAAAATGCCCTACAATATCGAATAAAACATAACATGTTGATTAGGAAGATCGATCGATCGACAAGCAGAAGCATGAAAGATATGTTGCTTAATTACCGTATAAACGATCGTCAACAGTTGTAAGTCCCATCTTAAGCTCCAGGCATGCTTCTGTCTGTCTACTATGATTCCCACCAGAGCTGTTTGGAAACTTCCTGCCATGCATGTCAACATTGTTGTGCAATACTTTGAGGGATACACTTGTAGTAACTTGACCTGTTGGATATGGATTGAGAAATTCCTTAGTCACACATCACTATAGTACTCTGCTTATAAGTTATGCTGAAGATTTGATGAATGTGTACAGGGGCGGACGCAGAAATTTAAGATAGGGGTCAACCTCAAATAAAACAATAAAATCGTGGCTTACTATGTCCGCACTTGCCTCTTACCGATTCTGCCCCTGTATATGTAGTATCAGCACGTACAAAAAAATGAGTGGGGGCAGTTGACCCACTTGTCCCTTACTATGTCCGCCCCTGAATGTGTACATACCTGTACAATGAACCAAGCTGCATAACTGAAGCAGCTACACAGCAGGAACAAAGTTCCACGCAGCCAGTGGTGCATTCCTTCCTCCTTGGCAAAGTTGAGGTGGATTACTGATCTATCACTAGGCCATATGTGCAATGCTCTGCCTCGATAGAGACTGACAGTCATTGCTCCTCCGACACATAGAAGACTGCCTATGACCTTTATTTTTCCTACTCTGCTACTCAACTCCAACATTTCCATCCTGAGAAAAGAAGAAACGATCAAGAAAACGTAGTCAAGCTAATATTATGTCTTGAAAATTGAAACTGTAGGCATCGATCTTGAATGTAAGCGCGCGCATTGGACCTTGATCCAGTGAAGGATAGGTAGGAAATTGTATATACCCAGCAACGACGGCGAAGACAAATGTGATGATCGGTATAAGATTCAGAAAATTTGAGGAGAATGCTGCTGTTGTGTCCCGGAGGCCATAGTAGTAGAGTGACAAAGCCATCAAGATTCTGCATCAAATAATGATCAGTTTATATAATTGTTGGTAATCAGAATGCTATTTGAACAATTGAATGAATTCAAATTCAAGATCCTCCCACTGATTTGTTTATTTGGTATGAACTATTGATGTACCATTTTTATTTTTTTAAATTTCGAGAAGTAAGTCTACTTCCCAAACACTAATAAGTATATATACAAACTCTTACACGAATTTGAATTCCAATATACTAAATGTCTTCTTTTTTTTCTTCCTTCTTCATTTTCCTCTAATTAATCCTAGCATGATCATCCGAATCAATAAAGCAAATTTACTCTAAATCATCTCTCTTGTTTTTGTGTTATTTCTCTTGATTAATTGTATGTTGTTACTTTAATGTGGTTAAAATATTTTCCTACCATCAGCATATACTCCACATATATAAGAAGAAAAAAAGGACATAAGTATGAAAATTAAGCACATTTTTCTCTCAAAATGTATGTACAAAGTGTCAAATGTTTCATATATATATGTGTGTGTGATGCGAGCAGCTAGTGAGTAATAATCAGTAATTACTGACCCGAAAAACGCACTGATAAAAATCCACATAGCTGCCTTCCAATTAAGCTTCCTAAGCATCTCCCTGAAAAAAAAAATCAACAACAATATCAAGATATATAAGTAAATCATACGAAAAAAGAAAAAGAAAAATACTACGAAAGGACTATTGCATTATTTACATCCAACAATACTAGTAGTTTAGAATGTAAAAAAATATATATATTAATGAGTTGGTTTGATTTACTCCCATATCATGATATATCTCAAAAATTAATATACGTGAATGATTGATTGTTTAGGAACACTGTTCTCTCAAGAAATGACGTACATAACAATCCATTTTTGTGGGACTCACTTGTACGATCTGTGGGTACTACCTTATCTCTGGATATGCTTGGACATTAATTCCAATACCATATATGCAGTGTATTTTAACCGTCTTTTAGTTAATTTTTTCCTACTTGAAAAAAAAAAAAACATGAAAGAGAAAACTATAATTTTAATTAGTAAAGTAAGATAATAACATATGTGAAAGATTTTTTTAATTTTATTTTTATGGTGAAGTTAACTTTTCTTATTATATAATAGTATAGATGTTTGAAATAAGCAAGAATATTCGAGAAGTACTCTTTTATCTCTAACCTCTCCAAGAGAAGAGCGAAAGGCGCGAGGAAGAGAGCTCCGATGGCATTGCGATACGCAAGGAAGGCGAAGACGAAGGTCCCCCGGCCGAGCGCCACCTTCGACAGCAGTAGCATGCCCGTGGTGAACACCTGCACCAGTATCATGCTCAGGGGAGCTCCCAGCCGAGACGCGGAACAGGAATGGCGCCTATGGTCATCCTCCATGTCCATCTTCATGAACAACACACCAAGGTTTGGCAAGTTTGAAGGAAGATTTTATAGCAGGTGTAGCTGCTGTTGGTACAATTAACAAAAGAGAATATCAAGACACCAAGCAAATGATGTTTACGTAGAGCCTTTTGACACCCATCTAGTCCTAGGCTAGATTGCCACTTTCGAATCAGAGGGTGTGGTGGGATGCACACGTACGAAAATGAGTAAGTAATAAATGTGAGTATGTGACAACCAGAGTTATTTTATTTGATAAAAGATGACTATTAGAGTGAGACTCAATAGAATATTTTAAATTATTTTTTCTGTTGTCAAAGTGGAAAACTAATTAGAGAATTCTCTTTCTTCATAATCAACTGATTCTTCATTCGCGATCCAGGATTCTATTTTATTGTCAATCCAATCACCGTTCACGTTTTTGTTCTCAACGAATAGATCTTTTTACTTGCACGACTTAGATGTCTTGTATTTCTTTAAAAAAAAATGATTCGATTGATGGAATTTGGTATGATACTTATGAGGTCGATGAGATTGATATTCAAATATAATTTTATTTGATTTGACCCCATAAGAGCATCCACAGTGGAACTAGTTTCAAGTGCTATATTTGGTCTTTAGCCAAATTTTGTAGCACTTGATGGCTCCAATGGACTCTTATTCACACTTGAAAAATGGTAGAAAGCTAAGAGACTCTCCAAATTTGGAGAGTCCACTAGTTGAGCTATATTACTTGCGGACCCACCATATTTACTTTTTTCCTTCATTCTTTTTTTGGGAGTGTTGCCACTTTTCAATTATGAAAGAAAAATAAGGAGGAAAACAAATGGAGTGTTGCCACTTGTCAATTTGGAGTGTTTATTTAGACTATACCATTGTGTACCAATATGAAGGGAATACTCCAAAATTAATTATTGGAGTATGATTTGATGTAATTTGGAGTATGATTTGGAGTGTTGTCACTGTGGATGCTCTAAGCGGAACCACCATATAATAGCATGTTGCCCCACCAAGAGCAGAATCTTCTATTTCTTCCAGAGAATCTTCTAATTATTTCAGAACAACTAGAAAAAGATTATTTAACCAGAAAGAATTCAGATCAAATGTATGATATCTATCCAGAAGTTTTTGGCCCTTTCTAATTTGCTTACCGGCGAACTGATATGTGACATGGCACTTGAAGGAAAAAAAATTCTGGTTGAGAGAGGACAAGACCTACTTCGATCCAGAGCAACAGTCAAAGCAAGAAGTCAGGAATTGTACAACCACGCAGTCAACGTCATTGGAGACGAGAGGTGTTGGGACTTGAACTCTAGAGAATAGTCTCACATCTATGTGACAACCCCGAGTGTGTGTGTATGTTAATATAAAAGTAATCTTTTACTAACTTGTGGACATAGGGAGTGATAGTCCATATGGTTAGTATGCTGAAGTATTTTTCAATAGGATAAGGATCAAGACCTCCAAATAACATATATGTTTTTTTACTCATTTTTGGGGACATTTTTAGATGTTGCACAAATTTTCCCGCAGATGCCTTTGGTGCAAAAATGGCTGTGCGAGGTAATGCACTACGCAAGTTTTCGTTCAGAAGCCTTCTCGCTCAAAAATTGTTGTACGAGCACTCTACTGGGCAGACTTTCGTGCAGAAGCCTCTGGCGCAAAAATTGTTGCGCAGGCATTGCATCGTGCAAATTTCTGTGCATAAGCCTTTGACGCTGAAATTCGCAAAAATGGTCGTTCGCTGCTTCTAGAGCATAACTGCCATTTCGTAGAGGTTAATATTTATAACGTCCACTTAATGATAGTTATTTTTCGTCCTTTTGTCCATTGTGGATTGATGGCTGCAAAGGGGTTGAGTCCCTTATATAACTCAGGTTTTCACTTTACAAAGAGAGAAGAAGAGAATATATGCTACGAGAAGAGAGTTAACATCCATACGAAACTACAAAGTATTGTCGGTTCGTGCATGGTAAGGAGTCCAAGTTCTGTCCGTGCAAGAGTGACAAAGAGAGCGTTTGCAAAGGTTCGTGTTTCAGAACTTACTGGTTCATGTGGGCAGATCGATGGAATAAGGCCGAATATTGCTTTGAGCAACGAGGTGATCATTATCACCCCAGCGAGTCACCCCAGCGAGTCTGCTTCTGCAATGTTATCTTATTCTGTTTGTCTTGTAATTAATAACTGTGTTGTAAGTTGTAATCTTCCTTTTTTAGCTCAGTCAGAATTCTAGCACAGTAAACCTAGCAGTGAATTTTAGCTCAGTCAAAATTCTAGCGCGGTCAGAATTTTAGCTCACTTTTTCTTCCTTCTTCCCTCACTTCCCTCGCCTTCGCCGGAACTCTGAGAGGTACTAACTCAACCAACCGATTAATAGGAAAAACAAATTCTAAGTACCGATTGTTGTTTTGGTATGTAGGTCCATGCATAATGCATTCCGTGGAAGTTTTTGTCATGGACTCTAAGACTTCCATGCATCTTGATCACTTGCTATCAAAAATCCAGGCATGCACTTAATTTGTAATAGTTGCCAAATGTAAGTGAATTCATCGTAGAATTCCTCGAAGTCGTTTTCCAGGAAAAGGAAAGGAAATGTGCTTGGGGGAGAAGAATAAAGCTAGCCATATAGAGAGAAGAGAACATTATGGGGGGATTACGTAGAGCGATATATATAGGGGTATATTTTAATCGAAGTGACAACAAATCACTCTTGGCTATTTGATCACCTCTTCTAAGAAATGTTGATGCGTCTTTGATTTCAAACGTGACGTTTTGACTTGACTCGATGCTTTGT
Organism: Iris pallida; assembly: GCA_029216955.1. NCBI lineage: Eukaryota > Viridiplantae > Streptophyta > Magnoliopsida > Asparagales > Iridaceae > Iris > Iris pallida. The sequence continues at coordinate 25,176,398 of JANAVB010002395.1, forward strand.
TCGTTGCTTAAAAACATGCACTACGTAGTACCAACTTTAGCACCTTTTTTCTCTATGCTTGAAAAATTCTCTATTTCTTCGTACATCATCTTGAAATCAAGATCCATGGATCATGTATCAACAATCATATATACAGACTAAATACATAATTTCTCATAGGGAAGCCTTTTTCACATGCTTCTCAAGTTTAGCAATTATTGCATCACTATTAGTTATAAGACGAAAGAGCTAGGGCGAAATAATGTCTTTTGCCCCTCTCCCTATCAATCGAGCCATTGTATCCGGGGAGTCAAGAATTTATTAGGAATTCTGGATCAAAGAAGAGACAAATCTAAATATGGTGCGAAAAAAAAAATTCAAATAGAGAATGGAAGATGGGACGTCGTTTTTCGAGAAAAGGTCCGTGTTGGAACAGACGTGTGACTTGGTATCTGGGGCGTCTTCCTTTTTTCGGACATTGTTTTTTATTCAATAAAATGAGAGGTCTCACTCTTGGACGACAACTACTGGTGTCCTCTTGTAGCTAAGTTTGATTATCAATTCATTTTTGTTTATATTTCGATCCGAAAATATAAATATAATCCCTATTTTTAAACCAAAATTTTGAATAGGCTTGGATCACTTTGGTCCCATGTGGATTGCGGAATGAGAACTTTGGGGGAAAGAAGTAACTTTCTTTTTCCATGTGTTTGAATGTCAAAGGAGTCTAGTAGAAAGAAAAAAAAAAACCATTTTCAAAGAAAAAATTAGGAGAAAATTGATTCCACCGCCACCCCAAGGATCAACTTTTTCATCCTAAGAATTCCTTTCTTTCCAAATACCAGAAACATTATTTTGATAAAAATTACAATATACCAAAATAAAGAAAAAAAAAACAAAGCATTAATTTTATTTCATTTTTTCCCCTTTCCCTTTAACTTTCTGTGCTGTGTACCAAAGGACTTGAAGGAGAAGTTGAATAGTCGGTCGGTAGATCCAGATCCATACAGTGGAATAGATTAGGATGGATTGAGATGAGCTAGATGTGGACTAACTCATAAAAAAAAAAAAAAAAAAAACTATATAATTTTTTTTTTTGATAAATGGACTGGAGCCTACCCCGTGTCATGTCGGGATCCGCCCTGGTCAATGCTGCACAAAAGACCACACACAAACTTCATTTGTACGTAAGAAGATCGATACAATCACCATTGATAATCGAGAATATCGAAAGAGCTACGTCTAGTCCGATCCAAAGTCATGAATGAAGTCCGTTCCTAACTAGCTATTGCATCTCAAAATAGCATATTAATTTATTCTCCATGAACGTAACGTCCTCATGTAGGTCATCTCCCGTAGGACCAGTACCCCCCGCTGTATAAAGTGGACCCGAAGGGCCTAACCATGCACGTAGTACAGTGCTCAAGTATCCAATCCATGACACTGATTGATGGATGTGTCCCAAGTTCTCCTTTCCGACTCTTGGACCTAAGACTTTCATGGAGCGGGCAATCGACGTCATATGTCCTTACTTGTTGGCGTTTCAAAACCTGAAAGCAACGAGGTTCAAGACGCCCACAGTGGAAGCCCATACGACGCTTGGAAAAGTCTCTCGTCGAGAAATTAGTCGGTGAGTCCAGCTCATCGTGAGCCTTGATTCTCCTTTACTTAATGGGTGGTACCAGGATTTGAGGATGAAGAGGAGAATAAGTTGCCACTTCTAGACCGGGGGTCAGATTGTCCTATCCGGAGTTAGTTTTGGTTGTTTCTTGATCCTTATTGTATGCAGAGCGTCGGTCCGGAGGGCTAGGTTGCCTTAGCCTACCCCTGTTGAAAGATACACGTTTAATTTGGATTTGGGTTGGACCGGCCCTAAGAAAACCAAATGGCCTGGAGGATTGTCCTATGGAGTGGGGTTGTCTAAGTATGAAGTCTTGTCACGCGTACCCTATGGTCGGTTCCGATTGTAGGTCGATCCTGAAGAGTTACTCGCAATTCCGACCTCTATTGAGATCACGTTGAGCCTGACAGTTATCTTAAACAGATATAGATTGTCCAAACTTAAAGTTTTGTCTGACTTATCTTTGGGTCCGCCCTGATTGCATGTATTAACTCGTCAAATGAAAGAAAATTAGGGTTGATGATAAAACCGACTTGGTGAATAATTTCTCTTGTACTACCTAGCTACTCCCAATAATTGAGACAACGTTGAGTCTGAGAGTTGTCCTAAACAGAGGAGGATTGTCCAAACTCAAACTTTTCTCTAACTTACGTTTGGGCCAGCCCTGATTGCATGCATTCACTTGTCAAATGAAAGAAAATTATGGCTGATGGTAAAACCGACTTGTTGAATAATTTCTCTTGTACTACCTAGCTACTTCCAATAATTGAGATCATGTTGACCTGAGAGTTATCCTAACTAGAGGAGGATTATCAAGTTCAAAATTTTGTTTGACTTACCCTTTGGGCCGGCACTGATTGCCTGCATTCACTCCTCAAATGAAAAAAAATAAAATAAAATAAGGTTGATGGTAAAACTGATTTGGTGAATAATTTCTCTCGTACTTACCTGGCTACTCCCAATAATTGAGACATAATTAAGATGTGTGGCAGTGCCTGGTTTGAGCCCCAATCGCTGTCGACAGTCACATCAGTCACTGCCAGCTTACTTTCTCTGGCCGGTGTTGACAGTGTTCTGCCATGAACAGAAGTAGATGATTGAGAAGGATTGGATATTTGATTGTACCAACAGCTTAATGTTGATCCTCAAGGGGCTGTTTGAATCGATGTAACTCTTTGGAAGTGTAAAAGTGGCACTTGCAGCAAGTTGAGTTTTCGTTGACTTGCGGCAAGTGCCACTTTCCAAAATCTGTTTGGATGAGATAATTTTTGTCTGCTGCAAGTGGAATAAAAATAGGTTTGGTATTTGGATGGTAGGTGTAAGTGGAAAAAAAATAGTTCGGTTGTTTGGATTGTTGAAAGTGGAAATTTTTTTTGAGATGTGGTAATCCTAGGTATGGTTACCCCCAAAACCTTCTTTTGTATATATTAAAAGAATGAAAGTTATGTTTTGAGTTTCACAGCCATTTTACAAATAGAATAAATTAAATTAAATTAAATAATATTATGAAATATATTATATTTTATCATATTCCTAGTATAATTTTTCAATTGTCCAAAATGTCCAAAATTAAATGTTTTGAGTTTCACAGCCATTTTTCAACTGTCCAAAATTTTCAGATGTACAAGACCAAATTTACACTTTGAACTTTCAGAGCCATTTCAAACAAGTCATTGAAACAATATTACACTTTGAAGTTTCAGAGCCATATCAAACATTGAAGTTTCAGAGCCATTTCAAACAAGTCATTGAAACAATATTACACTTTGAAGTTTAAGAGCCATATCAAACATTGAAGTTTCAGAGCCATTTCAAACAAGTCATTGAAACAATACTACACTTTGAAGTTTCAGAGCCATATCAAACAAAACTGAATATTCCAAAACCTGGGAATCATGTAACATTATATCCTGGACGTTCAAGAAGTAATGGGCTCAGAGGAACCATGTAACATTATATCCTGCACAAGGAAGTAGGGCTCCGATGAATCATGTAACATTTTATCTAGCCATAATGGGAAAAAAAAACCAACAAATGTTGAAGTTCAAGTTTGAAATAGGCTCAGAGGAAGTTCAATTTTGCAGTTCAAATTGAACCAAAGAACCTGTATAAGAAAAATGTTGAAGTTCAAGTTTGAAGTGCCATTTTCCTGGGACAATGCTAACAGGGAATATCCAGAACATGTAGCTAAACATGTATGAGAACATGTACCAGCATGTTGCAGTTCAAATTGAACCAAAGAACCTGTAGCTAAACATGTATGAGAACATGTACCAGCACCACAGCATAGGTAAACATGTATCATAGTCCATATGGAAAAACTAAATATCTGAACTAGCATGACAAAAATGTCAAAATTTGTCAAAAAAGTCCAATCTCATCATAGCCCATTTCAACATGCCCAATATCTCTATCACCAAAGTATGCCCCGCATTTCCAAAATTTGCAGCATAGGGCACATATGAACAATGCCCACATGTGGAGAGTTCCAACACAGGCCACATAAGAAGAAATATAAATCAAAAACCTGGGAAATCAAGAAAGAAGTACCTAACTCAACATTGCCAAAATCGAATACCTGGAAATCAAGAAAGAAGTACCTAACTCAACATTGCCAAATGAAACAAATGAAACTGAACAAAAAAAATTTCCTGGAACAAATGAAACTGAACATGTATATAAGAACAAGAATATAAGAAATGAACAAAAAAAAATGAACCAAATGAAACAAATGAATATAAGAACATGTATCAACATTTCCAATATGAAACAAATGAAACTGAACCAAAAAAATTTCCTGGCACCAACATGTATATAAGAACATATATCAACATTTCCAATATTTCCTGAGAATCTCACCATAGCAGATTTTCATCTGTACAAATTGTATCACAACCACCAAAATGAACTTCAAACATAATGTATCAGAGGTGGAAGAAAACAATTGAACGACAATGAAAAAAACGACAACAAATTGACTGAGCATGTCAAGAACAAATTGAACTTCAAGCAAGAAAACATCTGAAAGTGAACTAAAGTTCGAAATGGGCTCAGAGGTATCATATCATGTAGAAGAACATGTACCAGAACATTCTCAAATTGCCAAAATTCCCAACATTTCCTGCATAGGCCAAAATTCCTCATTGCACCCATTCCAACATTTCCCATTTCCTCATTGCACCCATTTCCAACATTTCCCATTTCCTGCATAGACCAATTTCCAACATTTCCTGCATAGGCCAGATTAGATATGGCCCCAACATTTCCAATTTGCCAATTTTCCCGACATTTCCAGCGTAGGCCACATAATAACATGTGGAAGAACATGTATCAGAACATGTATCATGACAAAACTCATCATAGCCCATTTTGAAAAATAAAAATAAGTCAAAGGGATGTAGAAAAATAAAAATAAGTCGTAAAGCTGGCAAAAAGAAGCAAATGGCAAACAAGAAACAACGAAGCAGCAGTAGCATTCAGGCCACAAAATACATATTACAGGCCAAGTTGTGTAACATTCAGGCCAAGTTGAAATAGCAAGCACCTTTAAACCCATTAACTTGAAATAACAAGCGCCTTTAAACCCATTAACTTGCATGTAACATTCAGGCCAAGTTGTGTAAACTCCCGGCTCTCTTCCTTTCAATACTACGTAGTATGACATGCTAGAAACATTGTTCACCAAGTTAGAAATATAAGTAACTATAATACTCAACATATATTACAGGGAATATTCAGTACCAGCAAGTAACAGAAGCAGCAGTAGCATAGTAGCAATGTGGAAATGAGAAGAAACATAATATTACATACCAGCAAGTAACAGAAGCAGCAGTAGCATAGTAGCATTGTAGAAAAAAGAACTAACAGAAGCAGCAGTAGCATAGTAGCATTGTGGGAGTCAGCAAGTTACAGACAAATTGCAAATAACAGGACTATGCAAGCAGCACCAAAATACATATTACAGGCCTATTAAAGCACCAGTTTACCAGTTTACTGGGATAAAGTGTTCTCCCCACAAAATACATATTACAGGCCTATTAAAGCACCAGTTTACCAGTTTACTGGGATAAAGTGTTCTCCCCACAAAATACATATTACATGCCTATTAAAGCACCAAAATAACAGGCAGCAACAAATTGCAAATAACAGTGTTCTCCCCTCAAAGATCCTCATTTTCCAATATGAACGTATCCAACCATTCCCTTTGAAATGCCTCTGGCAATCCTACGAACTTAGTAGCCTCATAGTTATCCTTGCACAGAAAATTATATGCCTTCTTAAGAACATGGGAATCATAACCATCTAAGGCAAATAGTTTGGCCCCCATCTTCTCAATCGGGGTCATGAACCCCGTACAAAGGGCACTTGCCATGCTAGACACATGATTCACCAAATTAGATATGGCTTCACAACCCACATCCGGATCCCTACGACGTTTTCCTCTTGACGATTTGGAAGATTGGGCACTTGACATCTTCTCTTGTGAGACATTTTGAGTAGCATCAAGATCGATATAATCCTCTTTTGGTCCCCAATTTTTAGAAACATCTTTTGCATTGTCTCCTCTTGCATGATCATCACCACAAGTAATACGTAGTAGATCGTAGTTTCTTATCGGAGTGTTAATCCATGGTGCTAGTCTTGATTTTGCCTAAACATGTCAACCAAATAGGACACAATCATTAGTGATAAAAATACACAAGTAACATTACACATTGCTAACATGTTTACCTTCTTAAGATCCTCGTGGCTTTCTTCCTCCAAAATTACCATCTTATTTTCTTCATCCCAACCCGCACCGGACAAATCTTTTGCCTTCAAAATCAATAACCATTTCACCTTCCAACCACGCATATGATTGACAACATTGCTCACACTATAACAAGTACCAAACTTTTCATTTACTAGGTTGGAGGCTAGTGTGTAGGAACTCCCTCTAAAAGCTTTATCACACTTTCTACCATCCTCCACTTCTTTTGCAAGGATCTTAAGGAGCTCGTCCGTGTGTTCATCCTCCCAACGTTTGTTGGGTGTTCCTTCTTTTTGGACATTCTTACCCTTGTGTGCCACATGCTTCTTTTGTTGTTTCTTTCGTGGAGATTCAACTTGGTTGTCAACATGTTGGAGATTTGAACCTTTGCTAAGAATGTACGAATATGTATCCATGTAAGGATCTACATGCAATCCCCAATTTGTGTCCGGCATTGGGTTTGCAACGGGACGTATTGGACTTGGTTGTGTGACCCTATCTTGGCCCCGTTCTTCTTCTATATTTTGCCCTTGACTATCCACACTTCCTCCCAACGACCTCCTATTCAGTTGAGGGGGTACGAAAGGACTACCCGCATGTGTTTGAAAATGTCGATAGTTTGGAAAGTTATCTCCCATTTCACCTGTTCACATATATAGATTTCAATTTGTTGGGAAATGTTAACAATTTGCATAATTAAAATGTACCTAAAACAGGGTACAAATATAGCATACTGTTTTAATACATAAACATGTCATAAACAAAACAGCCCTTCCTCCAAAAAAGGTACAAGACCATTATCTTACAATGCAAGTACAACAAACATTGAAATTATACTTCTACCCTACCATTTCCAGTAGTGTAATCATGCCACATGTGGGCTGCAATTTGATCCCGCATCTCTTCCCATGCCTTCTTGGCGGTTCTTTGGACTTGTGTACTATTCTGGGAGTACTGTTCATAGTGGAACAAATTTACTTCAACATCTTCCCCCTCAAAGTTAGTCGGGTCATCCACAACTAACTCGTCCCTAGGGTCGACTCCAAGAATGTAGTTGTGTAAAACACAACATGCTAGTACAATATCAACCTGGGTAGGAAAGTCGTGGAATTTTTTCTCCCCTAGTATGCACCACCGGTTCTTCAACGTAGCAAAGGCACATTCGATTTTACTACGCAACTTTGAGTGCCTATAGTTGAATAGTTCCTTTGCATTGCTAGGGTGACGATCCTTCTTAGGATTGATGTAGTACCTAACTCCACGATAAGGAGCAATAAAACCAGGCATCGTGGTGTAGCCAGCATCAACCAAGTAATACTTTCCTACAAAATTTGCAGATTAATTCATTCTTATATGTCGAAAGCAACTTGTGGAAAAGGGAAACAAAATTGTGTGAATGGTTGAAACTATTTACCTGTTATGACCTTCAGGCCATGTGGAGATGGCCTAGAAAGTGCATCCTTTAAAACTGTCATGTCATTGGCACTACCTTCCCAACCAGCGAGGATATATGTAAACATCTTGTTAGGAGTACAAGAAGCTAACACATTTTGTGTTACTTGTTTTCTACCCCTAAACCTCGCGACTACAGAGGCTGGGAGGGTAGCCTGCACATGTGTGCCATCTATCATCCCTACGCAATCCTATATTTCAATAAAATTCACTGTTAATGTCTACTACTACTACATTACATTGGCATAAGACTTTTATTAAAATAACTTTAGTTTACCTCAAAGTACGGGAACCAATCCGTTGAATTCCTTATCTCCAGTGGAGTTTCGGAACCGGGTTGCCTCACAAATCGTTCTCGGATGGTAGAAATTGCACCTAGAACTTTATTGAAATACCTAGAAATTGTTTCTCCAGAGCGAATAAATTCAATTCCATATACTCTATTTTTGGACTTATGTCCCAACATGTACAGGAATAGGGCAAGTTGTTCCTCCACACAAACATATCTCGTATCGTGCAGTGACCCATTGGAACGAAGAATATTTGCGAGACCGTAGAAAGCACCTTTACTCATCCTTAGATAGTGGACACAGTTATTTGGTCCGGCTGTCAAAATTCGATACATATGTGCTTGCCTCCACTGTTCTCTAATTAGGGAGGGTTCCCGTGCAATGCCCCGTCGGCCATTGTCCTCCATTTCAATCAGAGTCATAATTATGGTTATGACTGTTATTATACTAGCGATTGCCGCATTAAGTAATGGGTCGTTGGGATTCGACAAATCCATCTACATAAAAACCAGAAACAATAAATCATAAAAATAGACTCAATTCTCGTGTATTTATTCCTTATTTAAAATTGTTCAAGTTCGTAGCTAGTAAAATACACAGTCCTGGAAGAAAAATCTGCAGACAAGTAATTTCCACACCCTGGAAGAAAAATATGCAGACAAGTAATTTCCACACCCTGATGTGATGAATGGAGGAAAGTATATTTCCCAAAATATGCAGACAAGTAATATTTCCCAAAATATGCAGAAAGTATATTTCCCAAAAATATGCAGACAAATTTTTCCATAGACAAATTTTTCCATGGTAAAATATTTTCAGAACTATTTTTCCGAACTTTTTTCCATACTAAATCAAGGAAAAAAATTTCCGAACTTTTTTCAGAACTATTTTTCCGAACTATTTTTCCGAACTTTTTTCCGCTGATGTTGACGACCAATTTTTCCCCTATTTTTTCCCCAAATCAAGGATCAAATCTTTCCCCTTATTTTTCCCAACATTTCCCCTATTTTTTCCCAACATTTCCCCTAATTTTTTCAGCGGAACGAACATTTGCCCTAATTTTTGCCAAAAAAATTCGATCTCGAACACAAGGGGGAGAAATTTGCCCTAATTTTTGCCAAAATATTTCGATCTCGAACACAAGGGGGAGAAATTTACCTCTGCGAAATTTTCGAGCAACTGTCGCGCGCAGGAGGAAGGGGGTGACTGCAGCGAGAGACCGCTTCCAACCAGCAAAAGTGACGAATATGGAGGAGCTCCACCGGAGTTACTCCACTTTTGAGAGGTAGGTGGAGAGTAACTCTGTGAGGGGACAACCCTCTGTATTTTGCCAGAGATTCTCCACCTCCCCCCCCGTTTTACTTGCAACCAAACACGAAAACTGTGAAAGTGAGGAGAGAGATGCAGCAAGTTGCAGCAAAAGCCCCCACTTCCCACTCACTCACGGGCATCCAAACAGCCCCCAAAGTAGATGATTGAGAAGGTTATATTGCACATCTTTTCCAAAGCCAGAAGGCTATAACTAAATGCTTACAATCTTCTTACAACTAGAGTGAACATTATTAATTTTTCGACCGAAAATCGAACCGAATCGAATAAAAAATTCGGTTCGGTTTCGAAACAATTTGGTCCGATTTCGGTTTCGAAAATACAAAAATTACTTATTTGATTTCGGTTTCGGTCCAAAACTAAAAATCAAACAAGAATTATACAATAATATAAATCGTTCAATTTAAAAATGTGTGTATTTTAAAAACAATAATTTTATGTATGTGTTTTGAACTACAAGTTTGATAATTTAATAACTAGTTCAACTTTGTGTGTAACTTTGAAATTCAACAAATGTGTGTATTAAAATTATAATTTTTTAATATAATTTAACTATGATCCGAACTTTGGGTTCGATCCATATATTCGAACCGAACAAACCGAGTAAACCGAATACATTATTCGGTTCAGTTCGATTTCAATTTTGGCTAATTTGTTTCAGTTTCAGTTTTGAATTTTTAGGATTTCGGTTTATTCGGCTTTGGCTAATTCGGTTCGGTTGAAACCGAATAAACCGAATGCTCACCCCTACTTACAACCGCCACGTGTCGGACTTCGATTGGATGAGGGAGATAAGTGTTAGATATGAGATTGAGCAAAAGCTCAAGTTCACTCAACTTAATAATCCCACCTCCTTTGGTGGAGCATCGATGCTACTGCTGCTTTCATTCAAAAACACATCCTCCTCCTATAGTCCCACATCGGCTAGGATAGGAGTGTGTTTTGAGCTTATATTACTTTGCTTTTTGGTGCTTCATTAAATGTCTTGTGTGGGTGCCCTATGGGCCACACGCCCGGGCCGCCGCCGCCGCCCGGCCCGGCTCGGCTCGGTTTGGTTCGATTCGATTCGGCGCGCGTAACGAGTGCGGGTACGTGCTCACATCTGCGGGCGTCGAATGCCGATTCAATTTTCTCTTTGGATTCGGGCTGAGACCCTAAAAACCTTTTGCTCCTCATTGAATTTTTTCTTTATCGTTACTATTCATTTATTTTTATAACGTTGGACACCTCAAAATCTTGTCCAGGTTCAATGTACCACATTTTTTGTATTTCTCATTACTTTGTAAC